>OY971416.1:16875000-17500000 GCA_963853865.1 Helleia helle | reverse complement strand
AACGGCAACATTTTAATGTTGATGACTGATGTACCAGTACATGAAAGTCATAGAAAGTACTTATCTAGGTTCCTATTCGTTTACTTGTTTAATATTTTTTGTATAAAGTTGCCGAGTTGTACAGATTAATGAATACAAAGAAGGACTATAATAAATATTAATACAATTTTTTAATATAGCCAATTATGTGTGCACTTCTGGGCCTAAAACTGGCATTCCCCTTTCAAGAACCCACACATTTCAAAGTAAGTAATCGAAAATTGTTATATGTAGTAACTTTTTTCTATCTTATTATAAATGCTTACTTATTACTTTGCATTCTAAAATACAATTTTGTTTGTTTTAATCAACGTCAACGTATACACAGTAAATTATATAATTTTGAATGTTTAAAACTTTTACAAAAACCACAACAAACGGCATAAGAATTTTCGTCATTTTGTTTGAAAGTTACTATTTATGGTACAGATTTAATTCTGAAATTCTTATTATTCAAATAATATTATAAATTGAATAAATATTATTAATTTTATTCCTTAACTTCAGAAAAAATGCCACAAAGACCAATGTGAGTGGATGCCTGGATAAGTTATTAGTATTTGATAAAACAATATCTTCATGTCTGCTATGTTGTCTATTTGTATTTTCTTTAAAAATCTCCTTCGTAGGTGACGCAGAACCCAAAAAAATATATATTATGAGAAGGTTTCTCACAGAAACTGTGGATCACATGTTGCTTAGCAACAAATAAACAGTCAATAATTAAAAAACAGTCAATAATTAAAAATGTAACTCTCCATCTTCACTAACTTATTTCTCCCTCTCAACTTCCGCCCTCGCCCGATCACACTTTTCGTAACACTTTCGCGTCACTTATTCACCAGCTTATTTCCTAAGTCATGCGTGCGTAAAGAAGTTTTACTACAAAACGGAAAAATAAAAAGTTATATAAAACCCAACAACATCAAGAGTATTACGTCAAAATACATAATATTATGTGCAGCAGAATCGCAAAAAAGAAACTCCATGCTCGATCAATCCGAAGATTGATCGACTCATAAGAACTAGAGCAAGCCACGCTTGAAAGTCATGCCACTTCTAGTATTTACTCTGTTACTACTACCATTTTTATATGAAACTTTTAATAAATAAATATTAATTAACAATACAGTACATTAACCTCACCCTAAGTTCTTACATACTTATTAGGAGTTTGAAGGAACGTGCTACAGAAATCAATTAAAAATAATAAAAATAATAATAATATAAATACATAATATATACACGTCCTTGACCCAGTGCAGACATCTATAAATATTCATCATATATAAAAAAGAAGAAATTGAAAAAAAAGTATGTGGACGTAATAGTGAAGTAACCAGTAGGGGTTATGGCGTATTATACTCTTATAACATGATGAACATTTTCGGAAACGAGATACCGCGATTGTCTTTATACTGTATTCTTGGCTCAGGATATTGCCCATCTCCAGGATTTAAGATGGAAAGGACTTAAGTCTTTATTTATGCAACATCAATTCTTATCTAGCTCTACAATATTGCTTTCTATTTTTAATTGATATTTATTCTTGCAAGATGATTTAAACAATATTTTGATTTCTTTTACTTGGATAGGCAAACGGGGAGATGAGCCACCTGATTGTAAGTAGCATGTAAGTCAGCGTCGCCCATGAATATAAACATGTTCAACCTCTTTGCCAGTAATTACACTGCCTGTCGTGCTCTTCTTTCCAAAACAAACACAGCAAAGCTGTACTGCCAAAGAAAACATTGAAGTAATCAGCATTATTTTAATGCATTGTCAGTTGTTCAATCGACAATTAATATTTTATTTATTTGAACAGATCTAATAGGTAGGTGATAATTCCAGCCCACCATGGTTCTAGCCTTGTCGTGGCGGTGGGGCTCAGTAGCCTAAGATGAACCCAGGACCTTAGGCGAAGCAAATTGAGCTGAGAGAGCTGCTCTTTGTACCCCTCTTATAAGAAGAGGGGACGAAAGAGCAAGGGGGACAAGGGGCGAGGATGGGAACCTCACCCCATTGTACTGTCCTGACGTTGGAGACAACCCCTCTGTAGAGGTGTGTGACCGACACACCTCTACAGAGGGGTTGTCTTGAGGGACTGACTAGCCGTCAAGGTACCCTGTTTGCTCAACAGATCCGGGGCACCTCATCAAAGGCGGCATTGGTGGCACTCGCCGTGTTTTAGTGGATAGAGCTACGACTACTACTACTAGCGAGTCCCACATACCCGCCTGGGAGACTCACGCCTCCGCGGGATGCTTCAAAGCATTTCCTGGCGTAAAAGAAAAAAGGTGATAATTCCATGGACAAATAAATAATTAACGTCGCATAAAATCAACCATTGGGTGCCTCAGGACGGGCAAAGACCTCGTGGCGGAGGTTCTTGCCGAGACGCACTCCTATGTCTTGGACAGGAGGTCTCTCAGTGAGAGCCTTACGCTGGACGGCATCCTGCGGGTTCGCCGACTAGGGCAAGAGGCGTTAATGCGGAAGAGGGGGGAGGACCTGGCACGACAGCCATATAGCAAAAGCCTAACGGCTGCTCTGCGTCCGGTCCTCGAGTGGTGGATGCACCGTAAGCGCAAAACCCTCACCTTCCGTCTGACACAGGTTTCTCACCGGGCATGGTTGCTTTGAGTTCCGGATGGCCCACAGGGAGCTTTTGACAGTGTGTCATGATTGTGACGCGGCGGTGGACTCGGCCCAGCATACCCTGTCATCAGTTATCGGAGTGGACACTGGACTTGTCTCTGCCGAGCGTCATGATCGTGATGCTCGCTGACGACGAGTCCTGGACGGCGATGGTCTCCTTTTGCGAGCGAGTAATGTCCCAGAAATAGGCAAACGGGCGGGTGAGAGAGGAGGTCGTCGACGAGACCTCTTCCGCGGGCGACGAATGGGGCTGAGTTTGTATCGGGCTCAGGATGAGAACCTGCGTCTGTATGGCACGATGTCGTGGGGACAGCTTAGTAACGGCTGGGCAGTTCTCCTTATGAGGAGTAGTCTGGCCTTCAGCGGGACCAGTCGCTCGTGTGAGGTGATCCTGTCTGTTGCCTGTATATCCGGGACCCTCGAAAAGCAGCTCAAGGCGCTCGCAGTGGTTTTAGTTAGGGTGGACACTCCCAGGTGCGAGTCCCACATTGGGTCAGGATCTACTCGAAGATCCTGCCTATAGTAAGACCTGATCGGAGCTGGCACAGGACCGCGATACATGGAGTAAACCAGGGGAGGCAAAGGCCTTCCACTTTTTTTAGCCTATCGGATCCCACTACTAAATGAATATATAAGGAAAGTAATAATGTCCAAAGCATGCTTATATTGCCGATCATAAAACCCGTAGGTCCCAAAATATACCATGATTGAAAGTCGAGTAGGTACAAGAATCGAGTCGGTGTAAAGATTGGTTCAAATACAGTTTAGCTTGAACAAGCCTCTCGTGTTTGTTACAGCTTCAATGATCTGACGGATCACTCTCAATTCCATACGTCGTTCGCGTGAATGTTGCCAAGTTCAAATTCAAACTCTCTTTTAAAACAGACGTTTTACGAGGGCGACACTGAAAGTTCTTAAAAAAATAAAAAAAGTTATTCGTTTTACTATACCTTTTTTAAAATAGTGTCCATTCACATCAATACATCGCTGCATCCGATGAAACTGCCAACTCCTCCATAGTAATAAAAAAAATATTGCATGAAAATTTTCTCACGTTAAATTCATGCTGACATAACATAGACTATATTTAATTTGCCGCCGAATCGTAAAGCAAATCTATACTTTAATAATATAAAGCTCAAGAGTTTGTTTGTTTGAACGCGCTAATCTCAGGAACTACTGGTACGATTTGAAAAATTCTTTCAGTATTAGATAGCCCATTTATCTAGGAAGGCATTTTTTATTTATCTATACATAGGCTGCACTAATAGTATCGGGAATGGAATATTTCCACTGTTCCTGTCATATTAAAATCTTTTTAATTGAAAACTCCTTGGTTTAAAAAATCGAATACCATTTATTTATTTAAAAAAAGATTCTCGGTCTTGTCACAAGGTCTTGTCAAACTTGTTTAGTCGTTGAGAAAATGGAATTGACTCGAGAAAATTCTAGAGCGATGATTTATTATGACTTTCCAAGTGGTTTAACATAAAAACAGTGTGTTGACCGGATGATTTCTGCATTTGGCAAAGCCTCATCCAAAACCACAATTTATCGCTGGTTTTCTAAATTTCTACGTGGACGTGTCAAGCTCAGTGATGGTCCCCGTCAAGTTCGTCCAAAAACTGGAGTCACCCAAGAAAACATGGATGCTGTGCTGATTGAGGAAGATCGACATACGACATACCGCGAAATTTAGGCAACTTTAGACATTGGTATGAGTCAAATACAAATAATCTTGCATGAACAATTTGGTGTAAAAAAGTTGTTTTCCCGATGGATACCGCATTTGCTCTGTGAAGAGCAAAAAGTGGCTCGCGTTACTTGGTGCGTCAGAACTCTCGAAATATTCTACGCAGGATCCTCAAATGCTGTATACAACGTATCAGGTGACGAATCCTGGACATACGCGTACGAACCCGAAACAAAAACCAATCACGAGTTTGAGTGTTGGAAAATGAGTTAATGCCAACAAAAATTGTTCGTTCACGGAGTGTTGTAAAAAAAATGGTGGCCACATTTGTCTCCAAAACCGGCCACGTTGCGACTATTCCTCTTGAGGGACAAAGAACGGTTAATGCAGAATGGTGATTCGGTGCGCGTCCGCCAACGCGTACAGACGTCCGTTAGATATTTGAGTTCTGTTTATGCTGAATTCATTGTTCACTCGTAGCTGGGGGATTGTAAATCCAGTTAACCGATCGTGTGGTGGCATATAGTTGCGAAAGCAAGCAAGTGCGTAAACGTTCCCGTGCGTTCCGTGCTTAGCTGGTCTGACCCCCTCGCCCCACTGTATTCATACGTCCAGCGTCCTTACAAACTAGTGAAGAGCTCCGCCGGGCTCACCGCGTTTGCGCGAAAACCTCGCATAGGTTTTCCGCGCCCGCATAGGTCGTTCGTTGTGCTTTCGTGGTGTGCCGGTACCACTCGCGGTTTGGTCAAATTGTTAGGCGCGGAGTGCCGCTTTCGTTTTTCGTGCGAAAAGTGCAAGGTGCGATCCTGCCTACGTTTCACGTAAGATACACGAGAACATACACACCTACCTGGGGTGGCGTCCCTGTACCCGCCTCAGGTAGTCGACCGCATTCCTTTCTACACATCCTCGCACAGGCGAGCGGTATAGGCACTCATCCCATTATGTCTTAATTACCTTACCTGCGTAATTACCTCGACAACAATAAAAACAATGGCGGCGTTACAAAATAACATGACCAATGAGGCCCTTTTGGCATTCTTGCTGGGTAAATACCCAGAATTAAACAACGATGTAGTAGAGTATTTTAAAAAATCAGGCAGCAGCCAACAGATTTTTGACCCGGATTCTCCCGCGTCCCTGTCCACTGACGACGTGACAAAACAGACGGTCACTCCATCAGAGGAGGAAATGTCTGTTACAGGCAGTTCCTCCGAGGAGGAAGGCGGATTCATAGAGGTCCGCAACAAGAAGAAGAGGCGTCGCTCGGACCCAGAGTCCGCACCGTCCTCAGCGCCATCTCCCCCGCTCAAGGCGCCCAAGGTGGCGTCAGCGAAGCCCCCTCAGGGCAAGGTAGTTAGTAGGCCGACAGTGGCTCCATCGGAGCTGCTCGTCCAGGACACCAAGTCCTGGAACATAGTTTCGCAAGCTATATATGCGAAACAAATTTCATTCAAATCTGCCCGCACGTGCGCCGAAGGCATTAGAGTACAAGTAGAGAACTCTAATGAACACCGCAGGTTCACAGCCTTCATGACCACGAACAGGATAGGATATCACACTTACGCCCTGGAGGACGAGCGCGTCCTCCGGGTCGTTATCGTAGGAGTGCCCCGAGACATCGACCCGGCCGAAATAAAAGACGACCTGGTCCATCAGGGTTTACCGGTCGAGGAGGTACATAGGATGTATCATCCCCGAACAAAGCATAAGCACAAAATTGTGCTCGTCATCCTGCCGCTCACACCAGCGGCCAAAAACATCTACAATATTAAAGCCGTCTGTAATATGACTGGCTTTCGTGTCGAGGCTCCACGTAAAAGGGGTATGATAGGGCAATGTCATCGTTGCCAGCTTTACGGCCACTCAGCCCGCAACTGTTCCGCCCACCCCAGGTGCGTTAAGTGCCTGGAAGACCACGGGACACTCAAAGACTCAAAGCCGGCAAAAAAGGCGGCTTCACAAAAATCCCCCCTCCATCTCAGGGCACCTAGGAATGATAAATTCATCCCTGCCCCCCTTCCCACGACCAACCCGTGGCTTAAGCCGGCTCCGAAGCCGACTCAAGTCACCGCGTCTCCCACCCAGGTCCCACAGAGCACCCCAGCAGAATACAGTAGGCCAACGGCACCCCCTGCCGGCATCACGATGCCCGCAGCCCCCCGCCCTACCCCCTCTTCCGGCTACGGAGCTGGCCTGGCTTTCGTGTCACAGTACCTTAGCGTCATTGACACCAACGAAGTTAGTATCCTAGCAGCGAAGCTGCGAGGTTCCCCCCATGATCGTCTACAGGCGTTAGTAGACCATGCGGCCTTGATCGACCAGATCAAGTTTTCCACTCCAAGCCCATAAATGGCTACCACTGCCAGAAAAAAACCGCGCTCTCTGCGAGTGGTGTCGTTCAATGCGAACGGCATTAGAGCGAACATCGACGAAATTCGTATATTCGTCAAAAAACACGACGTAGACGTCCTCCTTGTGCAGGAAACGTTCTTAAAACCCAGTATTAGTGACCCGCGTATAGTCAATTATAATATTGTTAGGAATGATAGGACGAGATCCCAACTTGGGGGCACCCTCATTTACTACAAGAGGTCCCTCCACTGCATACCTATAGACACGCCGGCCCTAGAATCACTAGAGGCCTCCGTCTGCCAGGTGAGCATGACCGGCCATCAGTCGATCACAATCGCCTCAGTATACCAATCTAGTAATAGGAAACTATTATTTAGCGATTTAAATACGCTATTAGAATTAGGCAACGCTGTCTTGATTGCCGGCGACCTAAATAGTAAACATCATTCATGGGGCTGCAGAGATAACAATAACAATGGAAAGATTCTCTGTAAAGCAGTCGATGATTTAAACAGTATTATTATCGCCCCCTATGAGCCCACGCGTTTCGACTTCGCAAGTAGCGAGAGGAACGTGCGGCCATCCATACTAGACATAGCCATTCTACGAAATATCACCCTTCAGGTACATTCCATAGAAACCATTCAGGAGCTTAACTCACACCATAGGCCGGTGCTTATACAACTCGGCGACCCGGCAAACAATAGAAATGCAGATAAATAAAAGATCATCGACTATAAACTTTTAAACGATAATCTGAAAATCTTTCAATCGAGTCATCTCGATAATATCCCCGACATAATAGACAGTCCTCAAACTGCTATATCAGCATGCTCTGACTTCACCGACCATCTGGTAGCAATGATAGAAAAGTCATCCAGGGAGATCTCACAGGCCCATGACGGCCGATGGGACTTCCCGGAGGATCTTAAAGACCTAATACGCGCAAAAAATGCAGCAAAACGTACATACTCTCGCTACCGGACGGACGAGTATCGACGAGCTCTCCGTGACCTCGAACGACAGGTCAAAGCCCGGGTCATAGAAAATAGAGCAGAAAGGTGGGATCGCCTCCTGAGTGAAATTTCACCTTCGCACGTGGCCTACTGGCCACTCGCCCGTTCAATGAAAAAAAAAGACGGAGGCACCTATGCCTCCGTTAAAAAGATTAAATCGCGCGCCTGCACTAGAGGACGCCGACAAAGCGGAATGTTTAGCCGATACACTCGAGAGTCAGTGCACTCCGAGCCAAATAGTCGCAACTCCCCCCGTAGGCCCCCACGTATAGAAGGTAACTAGGGAGGTGGCGTATAGAAGGGCCTCTGCGCCGCTGGAGGGAGATCCAATCCTTCCGACGGACGCAGAAGAGGTCCAAGACATTATAAAATGCCTTCACGTCAAGAAGGCCCCCGGGCCGGACGGGATTTCCAACAAGGTATTAAAAATACTACCGCCCGCCCTAGTTATCCTCCTGGTTAACATTATAAACGCCCTCCTCAAGGGTTGTAGGTTCCCTGATATATGGAAAGAAGCTACGGTCATAGGAATACCGAAGCCCGGAAAACCGCGCTCGGAACCGTCTAGCTATCGTCCCTTAAGCCTGATAAGCTCGTTAGGAAAAATCTACGAAAGAATTCTGCTTAGGCGGTTGAAAACCGTCATTAGCGAAAAGAATTTTTCATAGATGAGCAGTTCGCCTTCCGCGAAAACCACTGCTGCCCGAGGCAAGTCCACCGTATGACGGAGGATATACTCAGAGGTTTCCATAAGAAAAACAAACACGATACGTGCGCTGTATTCTTTAATGTAGCAAAAGCATTTGATAAAATCAGGCACGAAGGCCTCATATTCAAACTATTCAAGTTAGGAATACCGGACAGATTAGTCATCATCATCCGCGACTACCTTTCGGGCCGGCATTTTAGATATAGAGTAGAGGGCACTCTGTCCTCTCGGAGACCTCTGAGGGCCGGAGTTCCACAGGGCTCCGTGATGTCTCCGACCTTGTACAACTTGTATACCTCCGACATCCCCGAACACCCGGCGGTTAAACGGGCTCTCTTTGCAGACGATACCGCTCTGTATATCACCCACCCCTCAGCCGCAAGGGCTTCCACCATCCTCCAGCGTGCCGTCACCGAGCTGGGTGAATGGTTCGCAAAATGGAGGATTGATATAAACCCAGAAAAAAGTGCCTCCATAAAATTCTCACGTAGGAGGGTCACAAATAGACGACCTTATCGTACCATGAAACCGATAAGGTTAAACAATATAGAAATACCCAGAGTAGATCAGGTAAAATACCTGGGGGTCACCCTTGACAGGTCGATGTCATTTAGACCACACATAGAGTCAGTCACCAAAAAGGCCAAATTCGTCTTGAGCAGTTTATATTTCTTAATTAACAAAAACAGCAAAATGCCCCTCAGGCATAAGCTTACCCTGTATAAAACTTGTATCCGACCCATTATGTCATACTCTTGTGTCGCATTCGCGCATGTGCCACAAAGTCGACTTAATGCACTACAAATAGTCCAAAATAAATTTTTACGCATGGCAACCGGTTGCCCGTGGTACGTAAGAAACATCAACCTGCACAGGGACTTCAGATTAGAGTCCATTAGGGGCCACTTCAAAATGACGTCAGAACGTCACTTTGAAAAGGCACTCCTTCACCCAAACCCACTTATCGTGAGCGCGGCAAACTATTCCCCAGATAGCTCAGTTCCAATTAGACATAGGTTACCTAAGCATGTTTTAACAGATCCAGCTGACGAAATCTCTCAGCTACTAATGCGCGACGCAAAAGCGCGACGCGAACGTCACAGCATACACAGACACACATACGGTGCTAGGTACACCTGCACACCGCTTGTGCCTCGGGGTCGTAAGCGACGTCGAACCCTACACATGGAAACCACATCGATCCGGATCGATCGCGGAAGCTTAGGTTCGAATCCGATACGAGTAGACACAAACCCAGACCGCGCAAACAGCTCTAGCACTACGCTACCGCTAGATTGCTTGGGCACCGCGCATGACCCGCATCTCTCTCCAGAGGGAGGGATGAGGGCCGGCCCTCATGATGATAGGTTAAATTCAACCGTAAAAGATTCGTCGACCGTATCGGATTTGACTAGTCCAAATGATGCTCTCCCGAGCAGCGCGCGCGATGAACCGCGCCCCCTGCAGGGCGCGGGGGGGGGGGCGTCCCCCTTTCGAATATTTCTTAAGTGAGCCATCTGCTCACTTACTGTACCGATTGAGCTTAAAGGCCATCAGGCCGAAAAGTCTAGCCCTTCCGAAAAAAAAAAAAAAATGCAGAATGGTTTGCTAGCATTTGTTTGCCACAGGTCGTTTCTGAACTCGGTAAAGAGAACTGCAACCGCCGCATCATCCTCCATCACGACAAAGCGAGTTCTCACACCGCGTACAGAACAAAAGAGTTTTTAGAGCAAGAAAACATAGAATTATTAGACCATCCGCCGTACCGCCGACCTAAGCCCTAATTATTTCTATACTTTCCCTAAAATAAAGAATAAATTGCGTGGTCAGAGATTTTCATCGCCTGAAGAAACTGTGGACGCCTACAAAACGGCAATTTTGGAGACCCCAACTTCCGAATGGAATGGTTGCTTCAATGATTGGTTCCATCATATGGAAAAATGTGTCAAATTTCGCGGAGAATACTTCGAAAAGCAATAAATACATTTTTAAATAGTATTATTGTGTCACTTCCTTTTTTCCCGATATTTTCAGTACGGCCCTCGTATAACATCACGCTGTGATGTGTGTGTAGTTAAGTAAAATAAGTTAACTAGGGCGAAGCTGCGGACAACAGCTAGTGACAAAGAAATAAAATGCGTATTTACACAATAATATTAGCAAAGAGTTCCATTTTCAAAATCCAAACTTTTTTTTTTATTGTATCGTTACAAGTGGCCAGTTCTAAGAATTGCCAGTGTCGCCCTCGTATGTGTTCGGTATTGTATAGTATATTCTTTGATCTGATTGTCATGAAACTGTAAAAAATTGTGCACTCTCCTTTTAGAATTATACTTAGTTTTGAAAACAGAGTAAGCCGCAAACAACGCATAATTTTTTCTATTGTCTTTTTTTCGAGAATATATCAAGCACTACCGCAGAAAATGATTCGAGTCAACTGCCTGATACATGTTAAGAAAGGTTGCAACTTAATTTAATCATTTCTATTGCTTTTCTCAAAACTTACATACTAACAGAAGATACGTTGTTCCCGTTTTATCTCGGGCAAATATATTTTTATAATATTTATTTATTGAAATAATATAATATATCCTGACAAATATAGTAGATCTACAAAATATTAGTAAATTATAACGAGACTTTGTGATTCCTTTGACATTTAAGACGGGTATATCCCTTCATACCCGTCTTAAAGTCGTGGCTATGATAAGTTATCTCAAAGAATATTTCTATATAACAAGCTTGGTCGTTCACTCAAATAAGTCAGTAATTGAGAATAGATCCCTATCCCTCATCATTGTTGACACAGTTTGGGCCACTATTGTGGAAAATAAATCGTAAAAGGTATACGGACCCCTAAGTACATTAGAGACGGTTGGCAGATATCACCTCTTGGGATCCAATTAATAATAATTATGCTTGGTTTTTGCTCCAAGATATTGTGAGACATTGATTAATCTAAGGGTACACTTAGTCCAGTGGTTGCTGTGAAGTATTAGAAACCTACCCATAAATAAAATTACCCTCTAAACAAAACTAACTTCTATTTTATGTACTTAATTTTCAAGTACTTAATATTTTTTTCAATCACGTTTCCCACCCAAATCTCTCGGCTTTGAATGTCATTTTATGAAGGGCACCATTTTCTTCTTCCTACGCAGTCGAAATGGCGCCACCCGGTCACTTCATTATTGATTTAATTAATAATATTTACTAACTATTAATATTACCAACTAAAATCGTAATGTAAGAAAATCCAAGACTTCATAAAAGATTATGAATAAATTCTGTTAAGCTTTATTAAGTACCTCGATTAGCGCTAATAAAGTTATGAATGACCGAGATATTTCTAATTTAGTTCTAAAATTAATTTAGACTAATCGGTCATGAATATTTGATAGAATTTTCACTTTTTATCATCTATTGCTATAAAACAAATGATATTATTTTCGAAATATAAATTCTATACTTATTTATTTAAATCAAATTGAAAATCAGCATTGTCAAAACGTCAAAATCGCTAGTAGTCCAGTCGGGGCAGACATAAAACTAGCCTGAAATAGAAAAAATTCCGAGGGGGGTCACCCCCTGACTAAAAAAAAATAGCTCCCCGGATTTTTTTCTATTTAAATGTCTGGCCCGACTGGACTATAGAGAGTGGCCAATACGCCCATCTCTCACGACTTCCTACATTTTTTGTGACTGGTAAAAATTCCTCAGTAGCACATTTGTCTGTTATTCTATTATATACTAGCTGTTGCCTGCAGCTTCGCTATATAGTTGTATATGTTATATAGCCTATAATCTTCCTCTATAAATGGGCTATCTAGCACTGAAATAATTTTTAAAATCGGACCAGTAGTTCCTGATAATCGGTCACACAGTTAAAGTACCTACCTACTACAGTTTACTTCTATACTCCATGTTTGTATTATTATTGTTACAGTTGTTGGTAAATTAAGCATTTCTTTATAATCATTATTTTATTTATTTGTGGACGATAAGTCTTATGGCGATGATGATTAAAGTAATTTGTGTTTGATATCCGTATTAAAGTAATTCGTTATCAAATCATATGTGAGGCGCTATACAGTGCGATGAGGACCGTCCGCCGTGGAGAGGTCCATGTTGCACTGAATGGCTGAACGCGCTTTATAATATCACAGTTCTCTGGTTATACAATAGTTTTTTTTTTCGGATGGATCTATGCTAACGGCCCGAAGGCCCTAATGCTACATCGGATTAGTGTGAGCCCATACGGCTCACTTTTGATTTATAAAAGTGGGGGGTTGCCCCCCGCCAACCGTGCAGTCTGCGACCACACGGCCTCCTGGCGTCGGTTGTGTATACAATAGTAGTCTTTGATCACAGTCTATGAAACTTGCTTTAATACATTTCTGCGTCGCATAGCGCACTGTTGAGCGCCTGAGTGCTATAGGTAGATTATAGAATACTGATATCGATGTTACGAAAATAATTTCGTCGGTCGCAATTTATATGATGTTCCATTTTTATGTTTTTCCGTCTTTTTGACATTTTTTATTGTTATAATAATGGTTGCTGATTCCTAATCGGGAACTCGGAACTTTTATAGTAATAATCCAATAACTCTGTTATTAGGAATTTTATTTTTGTATTTGCTTTTTTGATTTTTCCAAGTTTTGTTACTATTTTTAATTCGTAACTTTATTTGAGTCCTATTCGTAATAATGAAAGCATTTCTATGTACTGTGTATGCAAGTAAGAAGTTATACTTAAGTATTATCTCCACTGACATAAAACACGCGTTCTAGATTATTAATATTCGAGAAACTGAAATGAGTTTTCACGGAAACTTGAGAGACATTTGTCAGCTAACTTCATCATGTCGCTTTTTACTATCGGTGTGCGCACGCGTCGTAAAAGTTTTACTTTCATAACATTTTCCAAACGCGCCAAAAGATATATGTTTATCTTTAATAAGTTATTTTTATGCAATAATAGGAAGTATTGGTCGGTTATTAACCTGGTGGGCAGACGATCTCCATGCGGTGGCAGGTCGTGTTGGATGCGAGTGGCAAGGGATCGGTCGTTTTGGGGTTCATTGAGGGAGGCCTACGTTCAGCAGTGGACGGATAGATGAACTGGCAGACTGGTAAAAATATTTTAAAACGTTATGGAAAACTCTACGTCCTTTGTTTTTTGGTTGTAAATACTCTATTATCACATCAAATGTCTTAATAACGGCGACATTATTAATCATTCCTATTCTTCTAATTAACCCCTTTTGTATGTACTATATTTAAAACAATGACGTACAAGTATTCTCGTAAACCATGAAAGCTTTTGAGTGATGTATTTTTTATCGTACAGAGGTTTTTGCAATGGCTCACACGATCACTTATAAATAATTTAAAATGCCGCATAAAGTTTCGTTTTCCTTGTTTTTACTGAAAGCTCTCTGAAATTCAACAATTTTATCAATTTTGAGTAGTACCTACTTTTAAAAATTGTAGTGATACCACAAGATTTTTTAGAAAATATATTTTTTAATAGATTTTACAACATAAAACCTAGCCGAAGTCTGTTGAATAAGTCTGTTGAATTTGTGATAGTCCAACCGTTTCAAGTCTTTCAAAGATAGTCAAATCCATTCAATAGGTTAAAAAAATAGGTTAGTTTTTACAGGTATATATATATATATAGCTAGTACACAGTCAAATACATAATATATTCCAGTAACACTATCCCTGACACGTGGTATACAGAAAACTGATACTGTCATACTCAACCTGTATAATTGTAATCCTGTACAGTATTTGGCATATTTTGTGAATTTTTAATCGTGATAAAACTTTTCCGTACCTGTTCTTGATACAAAATTTTAAATTACCTTCAAGGAATTCTTAAAAGAATATAATAACATTTACATTTAAACTTTCTTTAAGAAATTATAAGAATTTCAGTAAATGTAAATTGGCGATTAAAAATGTTTAAGAAAAGTTCATATTTTAGTTATTATTGAAATAATAGATGTTGTGGTAACTTGAATTATTTAATCCTGGCTGTATATAGCCAGTTTAAGTTAGAAGTAAACCGGTGGGAGGGAAGCTCTGTACACCGGTGGGAGGGAAGCGCTGTACACCGGTGGGAGGGAAGCGCTGTGCCGCGCTCCCGGCTGCACGGGTACCACCATCTTGTTTGTTCCTCCCGTGAAACAGCTTTTCTGTGTTTTGGAATAAAAGGCAGGACAGGCAGTGTAATTACACTGCCTGTCCTGCCTTTTATAAAATCTATAATAATCTCCTGCCTTTTATAAAATCTTTTATTAATTGCCAGTAATTACTGGCACCGAGACTTAACATCTTATGTCTCAGGATAGGCAACACATAAATAAGTTACTTAGGCTCGTTCCAGGTATACTGGTTTATGTTCATGGGCGACGTCAACCACTTACCATCAGGTGGTACGTTTGCCAGTTTGCCTATCCAACTAAAATAAAAAAGACAGTCAATAAACCAAATTGGATAAGAAGTAACGAAGTGCTGGTTCAATCGCAATATAAGCAAACTTTATACGTCCCACGACTCGGCTCTCCTACTCAGGCGAGAATTGTTCACACCCCTTATTTAATCTCACCAGTTATATACGAGGGGGTGAAGATGTGCCCCGTCTGCATAAGTACCACCATCCAGGACAGGATCGTTACTGCTACTAGGACTTACCATCTTATCTCCACCATCGTACATCTTACCATCTTACGTGTCAGCCTTGGGCTAGTTCTAGGTAGACTAGTTTGTGTTCGATCTTACCACTTCCCATCAGATGGATCGTCTCTGAGATTGTCTATTTTTTATGTCATCAGGGGGCAAACGAGCAGTCGGAGCCTGACGGCGCCGACGCCCATACACATCAGCTCAACCAAGGCCACGTAGATGCACGCCCTCCTTTTCCCAATCCCCGCCAATGGGCCACCGGAAACTCGCAAGCCGCACGAAACGCGACAGTATAGCTGTCACTACACTTTATTCAACTAGCTTAAAAGAGGCTTCCTCGATGTATCCCTTGGCAGTTCGGCAAATGATGTTGACAAGGTCAGTTGCACTGAAAAATTTGTGACCACCAAATTTGCACCTTGATGTATAAATTGATGTAAACTGACATACAGAATCAAAGGCTTATGAACTTCTGAATGAAAATCTTATAGCGGCGGTGAAAATATAAAGTATTATTTTTATGATGCCATAAATAAGGCAAAGAATCTCAAACTTTGAAAATCTTTTGTGTAATTTAAGAAGAGGTAGTGCCATGCCTGTGCAGCCGAATTGGGCCGGCAAAACCTCTCACTCACATAACACCGGCGTCAAGTGACAGCTATGTTGTCGCGTTTCATGCGGTTGGTGAGTTTCCGGTGGCCTATTGGGGCGGATTGGGAATAGGAAGGCAACGCATCTGCATAACTTTTGGTTGTGCGGATGTCTATGGGCGTCGGTAGTCACCATAAGGCTCCGACTGCTCGGTTGCCTCTTTGTGACATAAAAAAAGCTATCGTCATTATCAGCTTTATTTCGCTCATCAATGAACAGCTGAAATAAATGTATTACATTGCATATTTTTATGTAAGCTGGCAGAGGAACCCAAGTTCCCGGTGAATTAATGATACGAATGTTAATTATAAAAATCATTAATAAAATTACTTAATATTATTTTATTAGTAAATTATTAAAACATAACATAAAAAATATCATTGTTTGAAGAACATTTGACCACAAGTTTTAAACTAATATCGTTTCGCTGTTCACACTACATTCTCTCCCTATTTTAAACCAAAAAAAAAACTCTCAAACAATTAATTTATATCTGTGACTAGGAAATACATAAACAGAACAAAATAGCTTAAATATTTGTCACAGAGGACACTGTTAGCAGTTGGCGCCTCTACTAATATGTAGTGTTTGTCTGAACGCAATATCGTGGTTTGGTTTTTGTTGGAGTAAAACTAATTTTGTTATAGAAAAAAACTAAACAGAATAGCAGAACTTCATTTATATTACGTAATGAGAATGAGGTGGTTAAAACAATACTAATGATATAATTATGCTATATGCTATACTACTAATATTATAAACGTGAAAGTTTGTCAAAATGTATTGAAATTAAAAATTGAAAATGGATGTAGGTTTGTTACTCTTTCACCAAAAAACTACTGAATGTATTTTAATGAAACTTTACAACAATATAGCTTATACATCAGAATAACATATAGGCTATAATTTATCGATCTACTCCCACGGGAATGGGAAGTACTCGGGTGAAACCGCGGGGCGCTATATATAGTATAAGTATACGATAGTAAATATACAAGCGGTTTCCATCTCTGGGCTGATGATGATTATTGTGAAAGCCTCACCTTCCTAAGGACACGCTTTGCATAATATAATAGAAATCTGATAAGCAGTTTCACTATGAAAAGGTAAGAAGTTTCCTATTTATATTGATATGGATTTGTTTCTGCTTTATTTCCTTGCTATCATGGGTTGATATTTTATCTTGGACACAGATGGAGCGAGAAACTTACGCTGTTTATCATCCCGAGAAACAACTTATAAAAATTGAAAATATAAAATTGGAGATTAATGGTACTTTTTGATTTTTTTTATAAATAGCTCTTTCTTTCTGTTTAAAATATCTTTCGTATTTAAATGTCACCTGATGATAAGTACGCCGTTAATAGCTACCAAAGAGGTAGGAATATATCTTTGATAGCAATAATGTAAAATTATACTGTCCAATAATCACCACAATAAATCTGCTAAACCTGATTTTAGACTATTAAGAAAGCATTTTAATAGTGTAATATTTCAAAGGGATATTTTGTATAACAGATATAACATTTTAATTTAGGAATTACATTATAATAATTAAGTACGTTAAAAAACGAGAGAGAGAGAGAGAAAACGAAACCTAACTTAATTTAAAAATCATTCATTTTTGCCACCTAAAGCACGTATGTATTGACATTGGTTGCATCTTTTTGTGCTTCGGGAGGTTAAGAGGGCTCTCTGCTCTTGTGGAACGCTATTTTTAGTAGACCACCTTTGACGATGTATTTTAAAGATTACAAGTCTTCTTCGATGAGCGCTATATGTAGATTTGTCAAATTATTGCACATATTTAAGTAAAAAGTAAATTGTAACTTCGTATTATTGTATTTTCGTACATATACAGTATAATAACAGCGCCCCGCGGTTTCATCTGCGTTCTTCTCATTTCCATGAAACAGGGACCAATTATAGCCTATATATTACTCTGATGTGTAAGCTATATAACTGTAAAGTTTCATTAAAATCCATTCAGTAGTTTTTACGTGAGTAAGAGTAAGAGTAACAAACATATATCCATATATACTTATAAGCTTTCGCGTTTATAATATTAGTAGGATAAATAGTGCCACCCCGCGAATCTTATTTAAAAAATTCCTTCGAGTCCTTCCGAGTTTCTGTTATAGTGTGACAACGATAAGAAGTGTGACAGGTTGATGATGATAACTCTTGCACCAAAAATACCGTTACCCATATAATAAGCTAGTATTTACAATCATATAAGAAATATATTCAGCAAAATATGGATTACCGTGGGTGTGTTATCCGGTTATCCGTGTACGCTATAGACGTGATTGTAATCTGATCAATGGGAAACTCAGTTATTTTCCGGATACACGTGGCCAATACACGGATACCCGGACACCCGGGTGCTCGGAAACCCGGGTAACTTCATTCAAACAACCTCGTACTGTTGTTCATTTCGACGAACAAACTGGTGTGTAATAATGAATGCCAAATATACTCACACTTTACTGTCAACTACAAATACAGCTTATTTCAAATACAGGGAGACGTTACATCAAATTCAATCCCATATACTACATAATATGAATTTCAGTAATTTTAAATATAACCTGCAGAAAGTCTAAATGCTGAAAATGATGAAAATGGACGACTAAACTTTTGGAGATATTTGATTAAAATATTGTCTATAGACAAGACATATATTATACTAGCTGTTGGACGCAGCTTCGCCCGCGTTTACTTACTTAACTCCTATTAGTCACAGCGTAATGTTATATAGCCTATAGCCTTCCTCGATAAATGGGATGATATCTAATACTGAAATAATTTTTCAAATCGGGCCAGTAGTTCCTGAGATTAGCGCGTTCAAACAAACAAACTCTTCAGCTTTATAATATTAGTATAGATGAGATACAATGTAAAGTCTAACTATCTTTTATAAAATATTTTTTTCATATAAAAGTATTTAAATTTTACACGGTCGTACAAGAAAGATCATAAATGTAAACGGTTGTTTGGGCTTGTAATTATCGTGGTAACCTGCAGGCGTGGCTGTTTACATCAAAATGAAGCATATAAAGCGCGAAATATAACATAATATGAAAAAATATTTCACCAAAAAAAATGTATACCTATTTTTTTATTTCTTTGCAAATGGTTTTTTTTATAGCAAAAGAAGGCAAACGAGCAGTCGGAGCCTTACGCTGACTACGACGCCCATACACATCCGCACAACCAGAGGTAATGCAGTTGCCCTCCTTTTCTCTATCCCCCCCGATGGGGCACCGGTCGTGCGGGCTCAATTCGGCTGCTATGTGGCACTACCTCTCGTTCGCTAGGAACATGCCGTTTTGTGCCGTGTCATTTTGTGATAGTTGACAAAACGAAAGATACGATATGTACAAATATGACATGACAACACGTCGTTTGACGTCGTGGCTCTCCAATTGATTTTACTTCTAATGTTTTACAACAAAATAGTAGTTTGTGAAATTTTGTATTGATATACCTATTTGTCATACACTTTTTTACGTATTTTCAGAAATAGTTCGTAATATATTAATTTGATCAAGTACAGCTAATATTACCAAACGTTATTTTTAAATGAAAATTTGTTATTTATTAAATAGGTAATAGGGTACTTCATCATCCCCACTATGGTTCAGGCCTTAACGTGGCGGTGGGGCTCAGCAGCCTAGGGTGAGCCTCTACACCTTGGGCGAAACTAATTGAGCCGAGGGGGCTCTTTGTACCTCTTTTATAAGAAGAGGGGACAAAAGAACAGGGGAGATGGGGCGAGGACAGGAACCACACCCCGTTCTACTGTCCCGACGTTGGGAAGGGTTATTTTGTGGTACGAGACAACCCTTCTGTAGAGGTGGCGTCGGTCCCTTGGGGGAATGACTAGCCGTCGAGGTGCCCTGTTTATTTATTAGTTCCGGGGCACCTCACCAAAGGCGGCATTGGTGGCACTCGCCCGGTTTTAGTGGGTAGAGCTGCGTCCACTTACTAGCTTTCGGGCGCAGCGAGTCCCACATACCCGCGTGGGGAGACCCAATGCACCGCGGGATGCCTCAGAGCATTTCCCGGCGTTAAAGAAAAAAAAAGGTACTTCATCATTAAATGACCTGTATTAAATATTATTCAATGTACTATAATTTTACTTATTATACTCAATTAACGAATGTTGAACTTTGGAAATTTCCTACTTGTCATGTTTCTTCTGTGGGTCTGTTTAAAGTGGTGACGTACGCGGTACCTACAATCGGATTTGTGACAGCTTTAAAGCGATATAACATAAAAATATTGTGACAAATGATAATTTGATCAGAGTAATTACTGGCACCGAGACTTACCATCTTATGTCTCAACACGTGAATGAGTTGCCTGGGCTAGTTTCAGTTTTACTCGCGTGTCCGTTTGCCTATCCAACTAAAATAAAAATCCACCTGAAAGGCTTTTTCAAAGCGCTAATTGCCAACTATAATCAATAATACTCTAAATTACAAAAAAATTAAACCGACTTCAAAAATACTAAACTAAAAAATTACCACGTCATTATAGTTACTTTTGGAGTCGGTGTCGTATTTGTTGCTGTACCCTACCTACCTACCTCGGCTAACCGACTCCAAAAGAAACTATAATGACGTGGTAAACGCAAAGTTTGTACATTAGTAGAAGATTAAGTTGACTATAAATTGTAACCATAAAAATTAAAGAAACACATTTATTTTAGTATTTTTGAAGTTAGTTTTAATTTTTTGTAAAATGATTAATTTATTTCTTAATTTTTAGTGGTTCTAAAATTCGTCGTCTTGGCGTTCATTGAAGGAGGCATATGTTCAGCAGTGGACGGATAAAGGACGATGATGATGATGATGATTACGATGACCGCGACACACTATGGTGTACTATCAAAGCATCCTATACAATTGTTACATCGACAAGTAATAAAATGAGCACATCAACATATCATCGAGGTAAAAGGAACCAACCAAATAGGCATTATTGGGAATAACTAAAAAACGGCTTGTCAGATCTTAATAAATTAATTATTTATTATATATTAATATGGCACCAAATGGGGAAGCACCAGCTTTCAAACAAAAAAATAACCATCGAAATCCATTCACAAACGGCGGAGATATCGTGTCACATACATACAAAAAAAAAAACATACAGACGAATTGAGAACCTCCTCTTTTTTTGAAGTCGGTTAAAAATGATAAGTTATAATTATGGCTATTCTTTAAGTATTTTTAAACCTTGCGGAATATCTTCCTTAAATTTTAAGGGCCACTTTCCTGCGCACGTTAGTCAAAGTGCCAAAGCAGGACATTTCCAATCTTTAAATTAATCTTTATTTTACGTATCTACCACGTGATTTCGTTAATTTTGTGTTCGTGTTCAGAGCTTAAACATCAGTTGGAATAAACCTGTTGCTAAGCTCGCTAAAGAACATATTTTTGACGTATTAGATCCATTGCTATATTTTATATTGTTTGTATAAAATATTTAAGAACTCTTTGATAAAGTTACTTTGATATTAAGAAAATCACCGAATATACGTAGAAAGAAACGTTAAATAGCTGTTGTTTGGTGAAGCCTAATGACTCAAAGCCGTGTTTGATGTTTTTGTGTTAATGCTATTTATATTACCTCAATTATTATATTTTGTTATTCGTGTTCGTTATATTTAAATTATAAATTACACGTTACCAACCGGAGTATGAAATAGTCACATTTCAAAAACTGTTTAAAACGGAATAGTTTCCAAGTTTCCTATTATTATTTACGAATTGCCTACGAATTACTATATTCTACGAAATCCATTACCCTTGTCTATGAATGTCTTGTTCACAAGACATTCATAGATAACGTCGAAATATCGAGCTCCACGAAATAAAAGTGAAAAACACAGTAAATATCCCGTTTTTTAAATAATTTTAGTAATGAAAATAACCATGTTAACTTAAAATTTTATAAAGTTTAAATTGTCTTCTGGACATTTATGGAGCACCAAGAAAAAGCATTTATATTTGAAAGGCCGGCAACGCACCTGCAACCCCACCGTAGCGAGTGTCATGTGTGTCATTGACCAGTTGACCACCACAAGGTCCACTGTATTAGCAACTACCGGTGGAAGGGAAGTGCTGTGCCGCGGTTAATGCATGGGTACCGCCATCAGGGGGCACGTCTGTCAGTTTGGCTATCCAAGTAACATTAAAAACTGATCGTCCGTATATTCCCGCTCCCGCTTAAAAAAAATATGTAATACCATTACTGAAATTTAAAAAAATACCATTACGTGCTTAAATTATCGTGGTCCTTTTTATTATTAAAAAATATTTGCCCTCCTAGCGGGTGTTCAAGGGTGTCAGTGACCACCACCACGTCATGTGACCATCCATTTATCCTTCTCAAAAAAAAAGGATTAATGTTAATTTTGTTTTTAATTAAACTATTGATTATAAGTTTTTGTCACTGAATTACAATACAACATGACGCAATCATATTATAAATAATAATATTAATTGAGGGTTCATTGAAACGTATTAAAAGGATTATCGACGTACCTACGTCGTAATGATTACATTCAACGAGCCTTACAAAATATTAATGTGAAATGTTTTTTGAATTTCATCACTTACAAAATTAATAACACTTCGTTTTCTATTCACGCGACATATTATTTAAATAAAATTAATTTATTATATTGGAAAATCCAAAAGTGCACGCCACAATGTCGTTTTCCACAAAAAAAATGATTATTTGTAAAATACTGACAGTTGCTTAGCAACGAATAAACAGCCTGATATTTAAAATGCAAATTTATTAGTTTTTCATAAATAATAATGAAACCAATTTTTTCGACCAATAATTTCCTTGTTACATAAACTGATCCATAAACACAGACAGACACGGACGCCCATAAAAGATTATTCTTAATATTAAACAAAATAATTGTTCTTGAAATATATTTTATGTGCCGGACAGATTATTTTACTTGATATAAGTGCATTCATATTACTACTACTACTACTACTATAAAATCGGTTGTCTGTAAAGTTGGTTTACTGACGATAGTTGAACGTAACAACGTCATAAGAAAATGGAACGCCTCACAGGTAACGCCGCAAGCGTCATGTTTTTTCGTGCGTGCAGCCGGCTCCATCGAATTATAAGACGTTGTCACCTCCCCTCTTACTATACCTACCTCTTATCTCTTACTATATTTAATATTTTTATTATATGATATAGCACCCATAGTAGTAGAGCCGGGTAATCGTAGCATAAAGGTGCGTCGTGTCCCTGCTCGACTAATACGAAGTGTTACAACACTAGGGTGACAGCATATCCCTAACCCTAGTCAATTTTCTTTTAATTTTATTTATTAAATTATGTAATACTTTTTGGATTCTATTTTTTAAAATATGAATCAAGACGTACGCGTCAAGTGTATTTTGTTATTTTTTATTTTAGATAATTTTTAGTAGTCCTGCGCGACCCGAGTAACAGTTCTGATCTTTATTAATTGCTTTTCTTAAATACACCAATATTTTGTTAATAGTCTTTAATTATTAGTTCCTCGGACCAAGACTATAAATACACATATTTAATACACACCCATGATCCAGGAACACAGACTTTTTGTTCCCTGGCGGGATTCGAACCCGCATCTTTCAACTTGAGCGCCATCGCCCTGACCATAATTGAGCCAATTTCAGTTTCGAGAAAACTCCTTTTTTGATCACGTCGACAGTAAATCTTTCTCAACGCTTCGCAATGAGGCGTACAATAGGTATAATATTGTACAAATAACATCTAACCTAATTTTGGGCGTTCTCTTGTATATGTCGATAAGTGTAATAGATCCAAGAATATAAATAAAACAAATATCGTAATATTAGGTAATATTTACATTTTGTTTTAGGTAAGAATGGCGCAAAACATCCTAACAGTTTCTGTAATGGCTGTGCTCATCATATCCGTCGGTGTCACCGCTAAACGTAAGTAGAATTTTGATTAAACATAAATATTAACTAACTATACATAAATAATTATATAATAATATATTTATATCAATGGTAAATAGCCATACGGAGTTTAATCCTAAGATTGCAAATCACAAAACTGTAATAAATAAAAAATAAAAAACTAAGAGGACGAGTCTATGGCTAGTGTTGCCAAAAATAAAAGAAGGAGGTGGAATACGTATATAAGACGTGTAACATAAGATATAATGCCTAGCCGCGAGGAAGGTTATTGTATGATTTCGAGGAGATCCATGGTTCAAAAACATGGCGTGGGCAATCTATTAATAATAAGACGAAAATATCTCAAGCCAAGTACATGTACTTTTAGATCAACAAATGAAAATATTTTTAATTTAACAGACTCCAAAATATCCGAGAATTATGAAAAGGATAATGTTCTCATTCGAAAGTAATCTAACGGATGTTCGTTCGATTATAACAAAAACCGTGTATTCCACATTCGAATTGATTGCACCTTTTTCACTCCACTGAAAATTACTTAGACCACACAACTTACGTATACAACGATTTTGCCGCATCCAATGTATTATTTGATTTTGGATGCGGCAAATACTGAATATTATAGTCAGGCGTTACTTTGCGGAAATCCATTATGTAAGATTAAATTAAAATTTAATTTTCAATAATTCCGCAAAACACGCAGTCTTTACTACAAATGTGTGAGTGCACGAATATGCATGCATATACCACCGCCCTCCTTTCCCACATTGTATATGCGTACACTCGCATGCACCACCACCCCACATGCACCATAACCACAGTAAAAGACCACCACCACACAATCTTCGCGCGTTTCGCCCCGACGAACGACAAATATATAATAAATATTCAATCACACCACGTTAACCTAGTCTCGTGGTAAGTTCGTAAGAACTTGTGTTACGGGTACTAGGAACGGAAATAAAGAGAGGTGCAGACATCATCATATTCATCATACAAATTATATGCACTTGACGGGATTCGAACCCGCGACCGCTGCGTAAAATGTCCAGTAGCTTGACCCCTCGATCAACTGGCGTCTGGCCGTTATTTTATTGTTGGGAGAAACTTATATCTATTAAGTGTATCATTATTGAATTAACATCAATTAATAATAAGCCGCTACAGCTCCAATTTTACGGTATTTTCTGCCTCGCACGACCACTATATGGAATCAGCTGCCACCTATGGTATTTCCGAACCGATACGACTTAAAGACCTTCAAGAAAAGAGCTGGCACTCCTCCGGTGTAGCGGGTGTCTGTGGATGTCGCTTATCACTTACCATCAGGTGGATCAACTATCCGTGCATATAAAAAAAACGGTTGTCTGTAAAGTCGGTTTACTGACGATAGTTGAACGTGACAACGTCATAAGAAAATGGAACGCCTTAGAGCGAGGTAACGCCGCATGCGTCATGTCAAAATATATATTAAAAACCGACAACGAACATTTCAGTTTTCATATAAACGTTTAGTTAGGCTTTACATAGAAGTGAGTAAATTACAGTTAAACAGGAATAAGTACAGAAACTTATAGACTAACGCGTCGCTGTCACAATCAGAAAACAGTAGTTTTTATGTTAGTTGGATAAGCAAACTGGCAGACGTGCCACCTGATGGTAAGTGGTCGACGTCGCCCATGAACATAAACTAGTTTAACTGGAACTAGCCCAGGCAACTCATTTATTTGTTGCCTATCCTGAGACATAAGATGTTAACTCTCTGTCTTGCCCTTCTCTCCAAAATACAGAAAAGCAGGATGGTGGTACCCGGTCGACGGGAGCGCGGCACAGCGCATCCCTTTGGTAAAATAAGTTATGGAGAACCCCTCCAAAAATGATCTTTATTTAATCACACTTAAAAACTTCATCTTAGCTTTCAAGGGCTAAATCCGATCCTGGATGTAGAGTTGATAATGTGAGTGTAATCAGGCGGATTGGCAATCGCTGGATAAGTGGATCGCATCTCCTCGCCGGTCGGTAATTTATCTATTTAGCTAAGCGTGCGTGGATGTACCAACATTCGACCTTTATCTAGGTACAGATATTACTTTTGAAATGACGCTTTTGAATTGAAATCCTTACTAATATTATAAATGCGAAAGTAACTCTGTCTGTCTGTCTGTCTCTTCTTCACGCCTAAACCACTGAACAGATTTGGATAAAATTTGGCACAAAGATAGTATGGAACCCGAGAAAGGACATAGGATAGTTTTTATCCCGGATATCCCACGGAAACGGGATTTACCGGTGGGAGGCAAGCGCTGTGCCGCGCTCCCGGCTGCATGGGTACCACCATCTTGCTTATTTCTCCCGTGAAACAGCTTTGCTGTGTTTCGGAGAGAAGGGCAAGACAGGCAGTGTAATTACTGGCACCGAGACTTAACATCTTATGTCTGAGGATAGGCAACACATAAATGAGTTGCCTGGGCTCGTTCCAGGTATACTAATTTATGTTCATGGGCGACGTGGACCACTTAACATCAGGTGGTACGTTTGCCAGTTTGCCTATCCAACATAAAAAAAAAATAAAAAAAAATAAAAAAATATGCGGGTAAAACCCCGGTACTGTCTATCTTCAGAACCACCGAACAGATTTGGGTGAAATTTGATATGAAGATACTTTGGCACTCAAGGTAGGACTTAAAATAGTTATTATCCTGAAAATCCTATGGGAACGGGAACTATGCGGGTAAACCCCAAGGACTTTTTGTCTTCTAAACCACGGAACAGATTTGGGTGAAATTTGATATGAAGATGCTTTAAAACCTGACGTAGGACATTAAATAGTTGTTATCCTGAAAATCCCACGGGAACGGGAACTATACGGGTAAAACCCTGGGACTGTCTATCTTCTAAAACAACGAAAAGATTTGGGTGAAATTTGATATGAAGATACTTTGGAACTTAACGTAGGACTTAAAATAGTTGTTATTCTGAAAATCCCACGAGAACGGGAGTTGTGCAGCTAAAACTCCGGGACTATGTATTTGTTAAACAACTGAACCGATTTGAGTGAAATTTTTTTTTTTTAGAGTTTGAGACCCAAGATGATAAGATGTATAAGTGTAACAATAAGTTTTTTAGACTCGTCACTAGATGGCGTTCACACAAAATGTAGATCACGCTATCTATTACAAGATACGGATCCTTATGAGGATCGAACTTTTGTATAGCACGCGTTTTTAATGAAATACTGTTTCCGTATTTTAGTAATTTATCCAAAATGTATCTATAGAATAATTCATCCTTACTAATATTATAAATGCGAAGGTAACTCTGTCTGTCTGTCTGTCTGTCTCTTCTTCACGCCTAAACCACTGAACAGATGAAATTTTGCACAAAGATAGTATGGAACCCGAAAATTGCAACCGTATTATTTGAAAAATAAGATTAAAAAAATATATTTCTTACATGCGGACGAAGTCGCGGGTAAAAGCTATGAAATAATATACGGTATTTACATTTAAAAAAATCAATTTTGTCTGTCTGTTTGTTCCGGTTAATCTATAAAACGGCTAAGCCAATATTGACGAGACTTTCACTGGCAGATAGCTGCTGTTATAAGGCGTAACTTTGGCCATAAAAATAATCATCATCAATCCGAACGGCTGTAAATCTAAGTAAACGCGGGCGAAGCTGCGGGCAACAGCTAGTAAAATATATATATAAAAATCATTGAAGCAGGTCTATGAACAGCCCCACCAAGGTTCAAGTTTTGTCGTGGCGGTGAGGATCAGTAGCCTAAGGTGAACTCAGCACCTTGAGCGAGGCAAATTGAGCCGAGGAAGCTGCTCTTTGTACCCCTCTTATAAGAAGAGGGGACAAAAGAGCAGGGGAACAAGGATTGAGGATGGGAATCTCACCCCCATTGTACTGTCCCGACGTTGGGAGGGGTTGTTCTGTGGTGCGGGACAACGCCTTTGTGCAGGTGGCGGCGGTCCCTTGAGGGACTGACTAGCCGTCGAGGTGCCGTGTTTCCTCAATAGATGTTTCCTCACTCGCCGGGTTTTAGTGACTAGAACTGCGTACACCTAATACCACCTTTCGGGCGCAGCGAGCCCCACATACCTGCCTGAGGAGACACACTCCCCCGCGGGATGCCTCAGAGCATTTCCCGGAGTTAAAGAAAAAAAAGTCTATGTAGGTACAGCAGTGGACGGATAAAGGCTGATGATGATGATATAAGCTCTGTATAAGCTCAATCTGTGGGCGACGTTGGTCTATCGGGTATGGCCTCAAAGTGAGAGGTCTGGGTTCGATCCTGACCAGATACACCTAGAATAGGTTTAAATCTAAATTTCCCCGTGCTCCTGAATAATATGAGAACATCACGTCTTGCTGTGCCGTTTTCCTGTTTTATAAAAAAATTAATTATTATCTACCTTTATCAATTACCATACCATAAGTAAATATGTATTGTTTTGTGTAAAAAATAAGACTATTAAATTTATTTTTTGTTCATTAATTAACAGATCATTTTGTTCAGGAAATATATATTTTTTTTCACAATGATCTTAGGACATAATGTCCGTATTGAGTTTTAAGCTCTTGTGTAACTAAGATGCAGATAAGACAAATTTACTGAGTCAAGTTAGTGTTGAGTAAACTTAGTGTTGTTGTTGAGTATAAAACAACGGTTTGAGTTGCAGCTGATACACAAACGTAAACTGTTAAGTATTACACGGCGTGTTTATACCGGCTGGAAAACGTTACGACGTTAATGGAATCAAAACTTAACATAGAAATATTATAATGAAATATTATACTAATAAATAACTAACAACTAAACCGAACCTTTTTATGCTCTGAGGCATCCCGCGGGGGAGTGGGTCTCTCCAGGCGGGTGTGTGGGACTGCAGATCTACCCACTGAAACCCGGCGAGTGCCACCATTGCCACCTTTGGTGAGGTGCCCCGTATTTGTTCAGCAAACAGGGCACCTCGACGGCTAGTCATTCCCTCAGGGGACTGTCGCTACCTCCATAGAGGGGTCGTTCCACACCAGAGAACAAACCCTCCTAACGTCGGGATAGTACAATGGGGTGAGTTTCCCGTCCTCGCCCTTTGCCTCCTGTTCTTTTGTTCTCTCTTCTAATAAGAGGGGTACAAAGAGCCCCCTCAGCTCAATTAGCTTCGCCCAAGGTGCTGGGCTCACCTTAGGCTATTGAGCCCCACCGCCACGACAAGGCCTGAACCATGGTAGGAAGACTTACACTTCAATTTTATTTAGGGCTATAGTAATTATCAGCCTGTAAACATCTCGCCCAATCCCCTGCATCCAACTTATATATTATGATGAATATTTAAAAAATAAAATCAAATAGAGACTCCATGGATTTTATTCTTAACAACTATAACAGCTTATCTAGGCTAGTTCTATTTTCAAAATCGTCCCGCGCTAAAAGGGGGCACACGTTAGTTCATCCAATTACATTAACCTAATTGAATTTTTCGCGTCTTGTTGTTCACTTGTTTATTGTTACGACTCCTATAAATATACAAAGCAATGGCAAATGTAATTGCTATTATATTTGTCGTATAATATTTTTATTAGAAAGTACAGAATAAGATACATTGGCTATTATTACGAGGTTTTCAGTATATGAAATCTTTTAGTAAATACAAGTTAAATCTACCAAATATTGTATTCTATTATTATCATCTTCGCTTTGTTCCAATCTGTGTCCAGCTGTGAGACAATATTTTATGAGTTGCTAATGCAAAAAATATCTCGTATAGGTAGTTCATATCCATCTCCGCGCCTTACTGCATACGCCCGCGGCATCTCTATTTGCTTTAGTGCTGGCCGCAAGGTAAAGCACTCGATAATTATTGTGCGTAAAAGTTACCTAACAATGAGACGTTCATGTAAAAATCTTGATTTGAGCAAGGGAATTAAAAGTGATGGTGCAGAAGCAAAAAAGAAAGTGGTTAATTGTAGCTGTAGTAGCTCTAATGTCGGATGAGACATCTAATTCTAAAAAAACAAGTTTGGCAATCAAAAGCCGTTTCGATAAACAATCTAAAAAGTTTAAAAATAAAAAGCAGGCATCAGTCTTACAATTAATGCCAATTTTATAAATATTTAAATAGTTTATAATAATTATGTTGGCTAATTAATAAGTTATGTTATGTTGATTCATACACTGTTACTGTTGTGTCTATATTAAATATATAACAATATTTTTAAAGTATCGATTGTCATTTTAAAAGTAAACCCCATCTCTAGCATTTTTTCACTTCTATGCTATACGGCAAATATATTCCCGTGAATAACTGATTTTAGAAAATCCCTGTACATTTAATAATATCCTACAGAACCCCGGGCTACCGCAGCTAGCCTATGGATTGGTTAAAAAAACACTTGGTAGGGGGAGTTTCCACGCCTGTATGGACTTTGGAAGTCAGGTACCGGTACGGCAAAATAGATGTCGTAACGCATATCAGGAAATATAGATACGGGCAGTATTTGTATCGTGCTGCACTAGTAGAAGGTTTAGATCTAATGCTGCCGCAGCCAAAGTGTTAGTAAAAACATTTTACAAAAAATTAAAACCGACTTGAAAAATACTAAACTAAAAAGTAATAAAATAACTGTGTTTCTTTAATTTTTGTGCTTACAACTTATAATCTACTTAATCTTCTACTAATGTACAAACTTTGCGTTTACAAACTCATTATTGTTACTTTTGGAGTCGGTATCGTATTTGTTGCTGAACATTACCTATCTACCTATCTTGCCTGACACTGACTCCAAAAGTAACAATAATGAGTTTGTAAACGCAAAGTTTGTACATTAGTAGAAGATTAAGTAGATTATAAGTTGTAAGCACAATAATTAAAGAAACACAGTTATTTTATTACTTTTTAGTTTAGTATTTTTCAAGTCGGTTTTAATTTGTGTAAAATATTTTTATTTCTTAATTTTTAGTGATTCCGAAATTCGTCATCTTGGCGTTCATTGCAGGAGGCCTATGTTCAGCAGTGGACGGATAAAGGATGATGATGATGATGATTACGATGACCGCGACATACTATGGTGTGCTACCAAAGCATCCTATATAATTGTTTTTTTTAAATGTTAGTTGGATAGGAAAACTGGCAAACGTGCCACCTGATGGTAAGTGGTCCACGTCGCCCATGACCAAAAACTAGTTTACCTGAAACGAGCCCAGGCAACTCGTTTATGTGTTGCCTATCCTGAGAGATAAGATGTTAAGTCTCGGTGCCAGTAATTACACTGCCTGTCTTGCCCTTCTCTCCGAAACACAGCAAAGCTGTTTCACGGGAGAAACAAGCAAGATGGTGGTACCCATGCAGCCGGGAGCGCGGCACAGCGCTTCCCTCCCACCGGTAACATCGACATCGACAAGTAATAAAAGGAGCATATCATCAAGGTAAAAGAAATCAACCAAATAGGCATTATTGGGAATAACTAAAAAACGGCTTGTCAGATCTTAATAAAATTAATGTGGGACCAAATTGGAAACACCAGCTTTCAAACCACCCATAACCATAGAAATCCATACTCAAACGGCGCAGTAATCGTGTCACATACATACAAAAAAAACATACAGACGAATTGAGAACCTCCTCTTTTTTTGAAGTCGGTTAAAAGCGGAAAGAAATGTTTTTTAACAGTTTTAAGTTCAACCTAATAACAACCATGGCACCTAGTAATAAGGTCACAAATATTCAAAATATTATACAATACTAACGATCTTTCATCACATAAAAATGAGCAAGTAAATGGGCATAATTTTTGCTTAATTTTAAAGCACACTACGGCATTGTGAGACGTGTTTGCATTGGCTGTGTTTAAAGAGAACTAAACAAAATAAGAGCCCACTTTTCATTGATGATCACAGTTTCTGTACTTAGATTGCTATCCGTATCCAAATAGATTATAATTATTTTTATCAAGTCACTGATGATATAATATCAGAACAGTTAATTAGACTGAATAATAAATTAATATGATCATTAATATCAAACCTTATATTTTCCACTGCTGGGCACGGGTCTCCTCCTTGAAATCGGGCGAGGATAGCGTTGGGCTATAGTTCACCGATGCCCAATGCGGGTTGGTGTACTTCACATACCTTCAAATCTAAAAAGACATCTAATCAGGCATGCTGGTTTCATCATGATATTCTTCCTTCAGTCCTTCAACGGCAAGCAGGCGATGGTCTCATATTCAGTTTTCTTTTTTTTTTGTTTATAGAAGAGAGGCCAAACGTCGGTTCACCCGATGGTAAGTGAATAGCGACATCCTTGGACACCCGCTATACCAAAGGATCAGCAGGTGCGTTGCCGGCCTTTTAGATGTGAATATGCTCTTTTCTTGAAGGTCCCTAAGTCGTTTCGGTTCGGAAACACCATAGGCGACAGCTGATTCCATATATTTGTGGAGCGAGGCAGGAAATGCCGTAAAAATCAAGATGTTGTGGATTTCCGGACATCAAGATGGTGTGGATGAAATTTGGAATTCTTACGCGATGTCAAAGAATCAAGCCGATTGGAGATAACATTGTCATCGACGATTCGAGCCGCCCGGCGTTGGACGCGGTCAAAAAAGATTGCACGTAGAAATTTATAAAAACCCAAACCCGTTGTAAGGCACCACAGAGGCTGACCTCTGTGGTGCCTTACAATGGGTTTTTATAAATTTCTATGGCTTTTTGAGTAAGAGGTGCGGGTTCGATCTCAGGATCGAACCCGCACCTCTCACTCAAGAAGCCGAGCTCATACCCATCGTCCATCTAAGTTATTATCATTCGTTAACTTAGACAATCCTTTTTTCTCTATCTTGTCAGGAAATATAATATAGGTACGAACGACCTCAAATACTTCAAAGATTTATTCAATCCAATTGTATTTCAACTCCTACTAGGCCTTTTCTTCACTCTCTATGTGTGAATCTCCCATTTAAGGTTACACAAGTCGCTCATCTTTCCATACAAACGCAGAACAGTAATTACTACAATGTTTGACGTTGACCATAAAAAACTAAGTATAATATGAATTGATCTCGTCGTTATCTATGTGTGTATGTACCCAAAATCGTAAAAAAATATACATTAAAAAAATACAAGCTTCTAAACTTTCGTATTTCAACGCTGATTTTAGCCCAACTTTGGGCGTAAATAAATAGTATACCGAGCACGAAAGCTCAAAAAGAAAGCCCGTACAGATATAGTTTAGTTATTCAAAAGATAAAATAAATTTATTTTGAAAAGATACACTTATTAGTTTTTCTATAATAACTGTTTTGCTAAAAGGACATTTTCGGAATGAATCATTGTGCATTTCATTCTAGCACACATGTTCGCGCACTATGTCAGGTGAGATAGCAATCATTTTGTTAGAGTTCGCGCCATCGACTAGTTCAACCTTAAAAGTCATGAATATTATGACTTTCAAATTTTCTTCAAAATATTAAAATTGGTAGGTAAATGCTTTAAAGAAAAATACTCTCTTTCGATATGGCTGTGGCTATGACCTAAACACCAATAACAACTGAATTTAATTTGACAGGATTTCCTATACATTGGTAGTTTTAGCGTTCATTAAAGGGTCACATAAAACACCACACACCATTATCAACGGTAAACGGACGCAGGCTAATTAGCGTTAGCATCAGCTTCCAATTGAAACGAATTTATCGTTTCAAATACGCACGTAGGATTTAACTTTCATCATTATCATTTAATATATTAATATAACAATTAACAATCTATTAATATATTAAAATATCTATGGATTACTAAAATTATTTAAAACGGAATATTTGCCATTTTTTTCACTTTTATTTCGCGGAGCTGGATATTTCGACGTTATCTACGAATGACTTGATCAAGAGACATTTCCACTTAAAAAAAACGTAGCCTATAAGATATTATTTTTTATTTTTTATAGCAAAATAAAGCAAACGAGCAGTCGGAGCCTTATCCTTACGCTCATAATGTCTATGAGCGTCGATATTGTGACCTTATGGTGACCATAAGGCTCCGACTGCTCGCACAATCACAGGTTACGCAGATGCGTTGCCCTCCTATTCTCTTTTTCTCCAACGGGCCACCGGAAACTCACAAACTGCACAAAACGCGACAGCATATCTGTCACGTGATGTGAGCGAGAGGTACCATCCGTGCCGGCCTTATTCGGCTGTAATGCAGCAATATTACAATTAAAATTACTATTTTGTAATTCATTCTTTTTGTCCTAGAGAGCGATCAAATAATATATTCATATGAATACAAATAATCCAATCATGAATATATGTGGGTATTTATTAGGAACTTTCTGAAATGATGACGGGACGTACTCATATCATTATGATAAGCGAAACTAGAAGATAAGAACAATAGTCGTATCTTCAAATAGAGAAAAGGACAAGTTATAAGAAAAGGAAAGCTTTTGTCCATCGATCGGGATTGATGTTATGAATTAAAATAAAAGTTTTAGCACAGATCAAGAGGTTCGAGGGTTCTTAAAAGTTTCATGTAAAGAGGGAAAAATGATCAGTGTATCCTAAAAGAAAAGAACTATGATTGGATTTTCATCCTTTGCCTTCCATTTTATTTAAGGAGTCGACATATCAATGAATTTGTCTAGGCTAGTCTCAGAGAATCTTGGGAAAGCTGACCTGACTTAGCATCAGGTGGCTCGTATTCCATTTGCTATCCAAGTCAGTATTCAAAGTTCCTTAGACAAGGATTGCAGATTCGGGTTCGCTAAGGTCAGACTTTTTTTGGAGTTTACTCCTTAAGAAACGATTTGAGTTATAAGGCCCGGTACGGAAATTTCATGAGGAGTAAAATCAAGTGTAACACTAAAAGTTGAGGCGTTACGTAGAAAGAGAACAACATATATATCTGAAGGATTGAACGTGTAAAAGAATGAGATGGAATACATTACGCAGCGTATCTTAAAATAATGCCGCCAACGCCATCTTACGCGATATTACACACTAAAAGTCAATCACACGACCATTATTATAAGATATTTAAACAATTTTATCTTAGGCCAAAAAAAATGGGGATAATACTTTATTCCGTTGCAATGATTTGCAAGACAAATAAGTATCCCCCATTTGGTCAGCATTAGCTAAAATTGACGTGACGTTATTATGTAGGATTTTAAATAAAACAATGTGTAGGTAAGTACTATTTTTTTTTGTCTATTATTAAAATATTGACTAGGTAAAGTTTTACTGTATCACTATCACTGTGTCTTATCTGCGTCCACTTAATATATTATTTATATCTTTGCACCACTAATCTATGTGAAAAAATTACTAACCAAATTGCATATAAAAACACAATTTTGATTTTTATGTAATTGGCAATTTCCGTATAGAAAACTGTCTTCATGTAGTTTCTTACATTATCATATTCACAACTCACAATGGTTTTTTAAAATATGAGTGGAAATAAGAAAATAAAACAACAAGATTGAATAATCAAAAACACAAACTAAGGAATACTACGTAATAACAAAATTGAATTCAAAATTGAGAAATGTGCTAACAGACTAAAAAAAGTCATTACGTTCCAATATTCGCGGCGATTTTAAAATTATTTTAAATTTCAGCCCAGAAAAGTCTAGTAATTTTAATATATATTAATTCTTTTCAAATATTCTTTTTCATAATTTCAAAATAATATTTATAATTTACAATTTATTTCTAACAATAATACAATAAATTGAAACTCTTCAATTTGATAATTAACCAATCAGAAACTTTAAAATATTAATGTTGCCTCCCTAAATATATTATTTAGTGTGACCATTGAACACTTGGTTTAAGTTTAATTGTACAAACTTGTCAAGTAAAGAATTTAATTTCGATTAAGTATTAAATAGGTAAAGGTAAGGTTAAAAAAACCTACCTATAATTATTAAAAAATAAATCACGTATATTTTATATAAGAATAACTAGTCTTCAACATAAAACATGGAAAAATTTCATAGACATAAAAAAAAACCAAAATAGCGCCATCAAACGCAATATAACGACTTTCCAATGTCATACAAAAAACCAAATGTACTAAGTGAAATGCTTCCTCTTTGTTATTATTATTATTATTTTATAACATACTTTATGTAATACGCTTTATTGAAGTAATATAAATAATCCGAATAATTACAGATATAATATGTTTGTTATCATTTTAGCAAATGCGTTCATTTACCCTTTTTTTCTACTCGATATATTATATCATAATTATCGTTCGTAAGGAGTAAACTCCAATCGTGCGTCAGAGCTGACACACACACACTTCTTTTTTTATATTATAAAATGAAATTTTTTATATAAATGGTATTTATTATTCTTAATATATAAAGAATAATAAATACCATTAATACCAATATTATTCTTTATATATATATATATATAAAGAATATAAGGTTCAACATCTGATATGCATATGCTCTGTGACACGGGTCAACGGTATGGGTAAGGCGATAGTCGGGGCACATGAGTAAATAAGTCACGGCCTGTGGGCGAGACTTGTGACGCCAGAGGCCAGGAACCTTCCTTATTAGTTAGGTATTTAGTATCTACCACAAAATTGTTTTAATAAATAAAGTTGGAATCATTGTGGTAGATTATAATGAAACAATTTTTACGGAGTCCTCCTGGTATCAAGGTTGCTCTATTCGAAACGTCGGGCTTGTAAAAATCTTAATAAACCGCGATAAAATCCGTAAAAATTGTTTCATTATAATCTACCACAATGATTCCAACTTTATGCCAATAAAGGTACGACTAATATTTACCATCGTCATAAAGTTCCGTAGAATTAAGTAAACTTTAAATTACCCACGTAAATTATACTCATATAATACCATTATGCAAATTGTAACAGAAGTGAGTCTCTGAGGATTTGTTGGGAATTACCGCATCATTTTACACTACTATTCAAATTTATTATTACATTTAAAAATATACTTAATAATAAAATCTCTCTCAAATCTCCTGTATGGGAATGTGTAAGGCTGAAGATGATCTCCGTGTGCTGGCCGGTCCGAGATGGATGCGAATCGTAAGAGATCAGTCGTCTTGGCGTTCATTGAGGAAAACCTATGTTCAGCAGTGGACGTATAAAAGCTGATGATGATGATGATGCTGATAGATTATTCATTGAGTGTCAAGACGACTCCTCGACACTCGCATACAACCAGAATCGACGCAACCCGGTTGTAGTACTGAGATGTCTTCTTGAGAGGGGCCGAAGCGACAATCTAATGTATCAGTCGGATTAAATTTTCTAAAAATTATAACACTTTTAAGATTGTTTTGTAAGAATGAATATATAAGAAAAGGAAACATCTAATTTATTAAGTAAAACCGGAATAGCTAAATTAGCGAGTAGATATTTTTATCAAAAACTTGTTTCATTAACCCTCTTAAATAACCTTTTAAAAGTATTGTCTCAATCTATGAGCACAGCGGACGTCCTTCAAAAGATACCTCATGTAATACTCACACCGGAGCCTACCCTCTTAATGGCTCTACTAAGCCTATCGACTTTACTACTTTTTTAGGGTCCGGACATTATGCCCCAAAAAGGGCCGGGAGTCCAAAAATGAACCACGCATTTGTAATGAAAAATAAATAATAAACAAAAATAGAAAAGTCAAGTTATGTGTGATCGTCATCATCATCGTCATCAGCTCTTATCCGTCCACTGCTGAACATAGGCCTCCCTCAAAGAACGACAAGACGATTGATACCTCGCCACTCGCATCCAACACGGACCGGCCACTGTACGGAGATCGTCTTACCACTTTGTTAATGGCCGGCCAACACTTCATTTAGTTAGGGTAGAAAGTATAAATAAATTATAATAAAAATAATATCAACACACTCGACTATAACTATAGAAAGCACCCCTCGCTTTTCAACAATTACTTTCGGCTTTGGTTTACTATTTAGGCGTATTTTTAGTTTCCTATTATTTATTTTAGAATTTTTAGATTGATCGTTATGATGTGATCCTTAGTTTTTTTATATAACAATCAATTGCTAATCCTGAAAGTCCTGTTTAAAATGATAGGAGAAATTATTTCAATTATTATATGGTTATCAGTTATATTATATTGTTTTTTTTTTTTTTTTTGATTTTGATTTTGAAAAAGCAATGCCACTTTTCGTTTTAATTTTATTACTCAAGAACGGGGTCACCTATCCATACCAAATGTTTAGGCTTTGTTCAGACTATTTAGTAGATGGTTTGTGTAAAGTTTGCACAAAATCGGTCGAGCGGTTTTTCATTTATTACATTTTTTGTAACATATCTAAGTATATATTTTACCGTGTGCGGTAGCCGGTCCGTGTTGGATACGAGTGGCAAAGGATCGGCCGATGACGGCGTTCATTGAGGGAGGCCAATGTTCAGCAATGGACGGATTTAAGCTGATGATGATAACAATGATGATGATGATGATGAATCTATAACACGACATTCATTGACTGTTAGGCGGTACGAAGTTCGCCGGGTCAGCTAGTAATACTATAAACGCAAAAGTTTGTATGTATTGATGTTCATTATTCTTTTACGCAAAAACTACTGAATGGATTATAATGAAACTCCACGATAATATAGCATACACACCAGAATATATAAGCAATAATTATTCCCCGTTCTCCAACGGGAATGGGAAGTACGCTGGCAAAAGCGCGAGGCGCTACTAGTACTTAAGCTAATAAAAGCGTTGAGCAACAATCAGGTTTGATAAGGCTTATTGGGATCGCTAAATCTCTTAATTTTCTACTGATCCTCCTAAATAAATAATTAAAAAAACTAAAGAGAGGTGTCAAGGGACACCCGGATGGAACGAAGTTCCTTTCGATTAATTAATTAATTAATTTATTTATTATTAGATCCACCAACAAGAAATTGTAATAAAAAAACAAAAAAAGGTGTAAGGAAAATAATTATTCGGGTAGGTATAAATATAATAGTAAAAATTTTTATGATTTTTTTATCGATAAAAATCAGAACATCTCCCGGCGTAAAATAATAAAAAAAAAACAAAAAAACGTCACCGAGATCGGTGGGATTTGAACTGGGGTTTTTTACTAAGCAGCCCCAATAGTGTAACAAAAACAGCTACCGACGCAGTAATGTGTCATTCAAAAAGCCGCACGGCTTACAACTATAGCAAAAAGTGTCGTTCCAAATTTTCATCTTAATTTTTTCCGTCTAGCCCCCTTTCGTAACGCGCGATAAGGAACTACGTTCCAATAAAAAAACCACATCACGCTATAAGTGACTAGTTACTAAATAAGACGTATGTCACTTACTCCAAGACAGACTTATCTAACGTCTATATTCTGACTATACTGTTGGTTATTCATTCGGTTCTAGTTCGAGTGAGATTTGATATCAAATTGTGAAGCCATTGGTCCCGTGGCAAACATCTCGCGCAGGACAACGTGGTTCATACACGCGTCAAGGTATAACTGATAGCGATTTTTCAAATATTAGTTTATATATTCTTGCAGAAGAGTAACCGCAATTTAAGTTACTTGCAAGCATGATTTCGATATTTTTTTTACTATAAATAATAGTTATAATAAAATAACTTTTACGGACTTTATCGCCTACAAGCCCGAGGTTTCGGATACTTTACAGAAAGAAGGCCTTACGTTAAAAAGTTATCGAATATCGTATATAGGTATATAATACCCTATGATACATCATTTTTTTATAATGAGTAAAAATCGCGTAAATATTAAAAAACAATATAAAAATACTAGTCTACCTTTGTGTTGAAAACAGGTATGTTATGAAGTAGCAGTTAATGTGTGTGAGCGCGCTCATATTTTGGCGCACACACATTTAAAATTTACACTCTCGCTATTGTCGCGTTTTTTTTTTTATAGAAGAAGGGGCAAACAGACAGTCGTTTCACCTGATGGTAAGTAAAAAGCGACATCCACAGACATCCGCCACACCAAAGGATTAGCAGGTGCGTTGCCGGCCTTTCAGATATGAGGATGATATTTTCTTGAAGGTTTTTAAGTAGTATCGGATCGGAAATACCGTAGGTGGCAGCTGATTCCATATATTTGTCTATATAACCATTATGTAACGCTTTTTGACTGACCACTTTTCGTACATAGATACTCCCTATATACTCCATGGCATAAGCAAACTTCTTTAAAGTCCATTGGGCATTTATTAAGTGAATGTGACGCCCTGATCATTAGAAAAGACCAATTAACCATTTATTCGTCTCCCGGTTTCAGCCTTTCATTATTTTTTCAATTCTTGAAAACGTTTTCAAATATTGAAATAGTATAATGTTGTTACTATTAAAATCAAATTACTTCTGCGCTCATTTCATGGGCCGTACTTGAGAAGATTATGTCAGACGTTCGTTAGAGTTAATCTGTCCGTGCAGCGTGTAGCCATGATTATAAAATGAGCCAGGATTCACAACGCCTACATAACGTACTCGAAATAAATACATTATCGTAAACTAAGGGGTGACAATATTAGCCGTCAGATTAAATATTAAAATGCAAAGGTGTAAATGAGGAAACACCGCCATTTTGTCCGCTATTTGTCTATTTATCAATAATGCCAGACACTCTTCACACACTTTCAATATAATATAATCTTTTAACGGTGAGAGTCGTTTTGATATAACAGGCCTAAAATTATTAAATATGCTATTCTCACGTTAGTAAACTGATTATTTTTTATAACCAGCATTAAGGAACTAAAAGATTTTAATAATTTATTACAAATACATTTTATATATATTTTTTAATTGTCAGTAATAAATAAAAAAGATAAAACAGGTTGCCCTGAACTTCAGTTGTAAATTATTATTAATCAAAATACACAATTGAAAAAAGAAAGATTCATTACCTAAAAGATATAGTAAACATAGAGATTGAACTTTATTCTTTTGAGTTTTGGATAGAAAGATTTTGTCAAAAACCTCGATTAGGTTAAATTAAGAAACTTTTTAAAATGAGACAGATCGTGAAGTATCATAAATATAAACTTGAATCATGAATCAATAATGACATGGAATCAAAACACTACACTGACAAATACAAAATCCTATAGGTTTATCTTAGAGCATTGCATCAGTTGGACAGCTTCATTACCGGGATTAGTTTATTCAACCTGAATAAGCAAAGGGTAAACCTGTTGAACGTACTGCTCTTAAACATACTGTTGCGATTTTTGAACATTGTGCGAACGTAGTTCTAGATTTTTCTTTCTGTATATTTATAAGCTTTTATTTAACTTGCAATGTATGTTTTTTTTCGGGTGGAATCTTGCAACTGAATTTTGAGCAGATTTCTAAAACCCTTTAAGCTGAAATTTTGTATACACGTTTGGTTTGGATGACAATGCATAATTAGCTATGTGACGTCATTCTTATTCACACATTTCATTTCATTTGATACCCACAGTATAGGCACAGTGTGATTCTGCTTATATTATTACTAATCGTAAACGCTAGTAGAAAACTAGTAAATGTATGGAAATGACATTTTACATCGATAAATCACGTGGTCTTAAATGTCATTTCCATACGTTTCTTAGTTTTCTACTAGCGTATACGATTGTAGAATGACATCTTGGCTCACCCACCTGGACCTGCAAGATGGTGGATATGTTGTATTATGCAGTACTACGATATGGAAATCAAATGAAAGGGGCACGATACGAAGGGCATACGAAAAATAATAAAATGTTACAAAATGATTGTTTTTCAGAAATTGTATATGCCGGGGCTAGCTCGACTTCATACTTTGACTTGTGTAATTTGGCATCAACAGCATTACTTTGCAAACACCTTAGTCTTGAGCTATTTGGTATATGCAAGTTCTGTGTGGAAAACATCTTACGCGGTACACTCACTGCGAGTCGAAAGCGTCTAAAGTCTAAACAATGAGACTTACTGCTGTGATCTACTACGCCACTTCTCCTTGGCGGTTCCTTATAACCCGCCGGGACGACCGATTGCAAAAATTTTGCGCGGTCATACCTTCAAGACGAGTGTAGGTTCACGGGCACCAATAACCAGAACGTTTAATGTTTTGTATGTGCAGCATTCTAGCTGACAGACATTTTTCATCTGTCACTCACAGTTTAGAAGTAAAATTCTTAAATTTTAATTTAATTTAAAGTTTATTATCTTCTTTTTAGGACAGTTAAATAAAAGCTTGTTTTGACGTGATAACGTCTTATAATTCGATGGAGCCGGCTGCACGAACGAAAAAGGTGACGTATGCGGCGTTACCCCGCTCTGAGGCGTTCCCTTTTCTTATGACACGTTCTACTATCATCAGTAAACCGACTTTACAGACAACCGACTTTAAAAAAAAGATTTTTAGCATTAATTTATTTTGAATTAAGTGTGCTTATGCTAGTTGAAATCTGCTCCTTTGAGGATTTGGGTTCAAGGAAAAAGAATAATGATGATAGTGAAAAAAGAATAATGATTCTTACTAGCAGTATACGTGACGTTGATACAGCATATTTAATAAGGATATTAATAAGGACTCCTGAATTTTTAACTAATAAAAAATATCGATAAGTTCGAGGCCAAACTTTAACATAGTAGCAATAAAGTATATTATAAATCTAAAGCGAGTCTACTGAGAAAAACCGTCGAAACAAACACGATATTTTAGGGGAAAAAAAATTGAAATTATATTTTGAAAATTTGAAAAAATATCAATACTTATGTGTGAATGGATGCACAGTTTGAAACAGTGAAAGGGTAAAAAAGTTTATAACGCCTCTATGTACAACCAGTTTCCCCTTTTGATTTCTACCCATACAATGACGAAGCTGAACAATTCCTAAAGAATTTAGGCCAGGGTTATTGTTATGATTGGTATTACTTATTCCGAGTAATTCTTTTATGACTAACGAAAATATGTTTTATTATGTTCAATCCGTATTAGGCCATTCTCCAAAATTTTATTATTTATCGCGACATAAGGTTTTTGAGGTATAGCGTATACCTATATACGTATTGGTTGTTAGCTCGATAGGATAATATGGTAATATACAGTCAAGTTTATTATGGCGTAGTTATGTTACACATTAGATTTATATGTCGAAGTAGTTTAAAATACAATACTACACACATATAGAACTGTCTTACTCTATACGGCTATTTGAAACGCACTTCTATGTCTTAGATAGGTGGGCTCTCGGCGAGAACCTTACGTTGGAGAGAATCCTACGGGTTCACCGGCTAGGATAAGAGGCGTTAACGTGGAGGAGACGACCTGGCGTGGAAGCCATATGGCAAAAGCCTAACGGCTGATCTGCGTCCGGTCTCCGAGCGGTGGATGCGCCGTAAGCGCAAACCCCTCACCTTCCGTCTGACGCAGATGCTCACCGGGCATGGTTGCTTTGGTGAGTACCTGTGCCGGACAGCTAGTTTCACACTGGATAATTCTCCCACTTGTCTGCAAACGTTCAAAAGATCAGGAGGCAGGACAACTCTATACACATCTTTCACATGTCGAGTCACGTATGTATCTATAAAGACGAATGCGTTAAAGGAACGTGCTTATATGGAGGCTTTGACGTGTGGTGTGACTGCAGTTTCCACTATTTTAAAGATTTTATACTTATAATAATTAATATACACTGCCACGAGTGTTTGCAGATCCCAATCTATGTATGCTTAACTGGTGTCTCCTTTTCTGACGAATTAAATGAGTGAAGCATATTGTATAGGCAAAGCAATCGTTCGCGTTTGCGGTGCTTTTACTCGCCCCAAAATTACAAAAAACATTCTCCAAAATATAATAGTCTTCCTTAATAAACTAACAAATATAAAAATAATTTTAAAAATTTACTTCCGAAAATTAGCACGTTTAAAGAAACAATAACATTGTGCTAGAATAATAATATTATCTATATTAGAATAAAATTCATGTATTGTAGTAACTAATTTAATTATAGTAAAAAAAATATTTATTATTTTTGCTAGAGCCTTTTTTTGTTCCCGCTGGGGAATGCTCTTATGCATACCACCGGGCCCGGGGACCGACTCTACCCACTAAACCCCAGCGGTGTTTTCCTCGTCGTCTGGGCTGTGGACGTCTTCACCGGATTGCTAGAGCCTGAAATATTTGCTTCATAAGACAAATTATAAACGACTTTTCTTGCTGTGGCTCCCTATAGAATGGGGCTTCATATTTTCTAAGTAACAATATTTGTTGAAAATTATTACCGAATTCGCGTTTTCCATTAAATACTTATCTATAATTAATTACATAAGAAAAATTGGAGGCGAGGACTTTTAATCTTGGGTTCAGCTTTTAGAGAGTGTCAAGCGTATTTAATATTAACAGGATAACATCCACGTAATCACTTTATCCCAATTTTTGGTTTTGTATTAAACAACCTTTTAAATTACTTTTTAAAAGACTACAAATCTTTTTTATTGTTGACAAAGTGACAAAATGCGTCGTTTTTTGTTAAGGAGAGAACACTAATGACATTTAATTTTAAGGGGGTTTTCCTTCAAATTTTTCCGTCATGGATGGATTTCCAGCTGCCATAGATAGATCATGTTTGATGATGAAGAATGAATGCTATAGAGTACAAACGAAAATTACACCTTATCCGTGGGAATAGCACGCTGTACTGCGTTCTTATCAGCTACCCTTGCGAATTATTTCTCCCGTGAAACAGCTTTGCTGCGTTTCGGAGAGAAGGGCAGGATAAATAATAGGCAGTCTGTCCTATGTATATTATACAGGTCAGTTTAGGCGCAACTCCACTGCGGCGCACGCAAAGGCTACGCACTTGTATTAAAATATTAATTGCAAGAAAATATCTATTAAGGCGAAGTATAGTTAAACAATTATTCTAATACCGGGTACGCGCAAAAGGGGACTGAGCGTTCTGAGCGGGCGAGGCGTGTCATACGCACGCGAGCTTATAACTAAACGACAAAATGGTTTTTGTTATTTTATTGCGTTAAAAACGATAATTAGAAAAAATCCTTCTTAATTTTAAAGAACATAATATAAAGACTCATCTACGAAGAAAATTAAGAGGCTTAAACTGGTCCCGTTAGTTCTTAAGATGTGAATCTCTTTTTGAAAAGAGTATCTTTGACATTTTTTTCTCTGTTACAAAAGTTACCTAATCATGTTTTGAAAACTAACAAAATAAGGTTTTTATCATGAAATATTAGGTCACCAACTTATATTTTCATTTTTATTCGTTTTGGGATTACTGAAATAAATTGAAATTATTGACGCCAAAATTTCCAATGCGTCCTCTTAATGCGTAGCGTGTCCGTGGGCCGCTTTAGTAAATTTACTTAACTACATTTTCCTGAAAAGCGAAACTTAACAAACGTCCGTAGCCTCTCCGTGCTACGCTGCGCTGGAGACGCGTCCTAACGGCAACTGCTATTGACTCCCATATTTTACATATCTTGTAGAAATATACTAAAATACACTTTTGTTCTAGGCGGGTGTTCAGCATACGGTCATTCCTGTTTCGGTGGTCACGGGAAAAGATCCGGCGATTCCTTAGTCGATGTAAGTGTAAAGTTGTTATTTTAGTATAGTATTATTGGTAGATTTAATATGATTTCGGAGAGTTGTCCACTTTAACCGTTATTTTAGCTTTATAGCGAAGTCTATTCTAAATATATTTATAAAAGCATTAGTATGCTCAAAGCTGAAAAATTGTCTTGCAGCTAATTCTCTATACGGTGTAGTATTTGAGAGGCAGATCCCTAAGGATTCAGATATTAATCGCACTAGAGGAATATATGAAAAATATCTCTTGTTATAATTATACCGAGGGTATTTGGAAGTGTAAATAGTGTTGGCATAGCCTGACATGATACGAGTAAAAACTCGTTTGTTTTGGTTGTTTTTTTTTGTATAATCTGGTTTAGTAAACATAATGTTACAGAAATTTGATGATAATGCTTTAAAATAATCATTTAAAAAAAACGGCAATGTAATTGGTATACGGTTCGCACCGGCCAGCGGACTGCATCAGCTGACAGAGTTCGCTGTTCGAGTTGTATACATACATTGCGGCTTTGCAAAATACATAAGTCCTAAAATTTTCTTAAAAAAACGTTTCTGAGATGAATGGTTATATGAATTATATAGTATATAAATAGTATATTATTAGGGTTAAATCTTTGCAAGCGTTCAAAATACACAATAGTCCTTTGGTAAATATATTAGTTTTATGGTTATTTTTTTGTAATTGATTCAAAATAATCACATAATAAATCAAATGATATTATAAATCATTCCATTATGACAAAACAATTAACTTTTCTCTGCGTATATTAAACCCATAATGCTGTATTTGTAAAATTGTAATACATTATTTACATATTAAAATATTCAAACGGACGGATGCGTTAATCACATAAATGGGTTTTTTAGTCTAATTTAAATAGAAACCTTTCATTAGAAGGCTTACATTTCATGACTTTTGTTCTCTAAAAAACAGCTCATTAACTAAGAGATATCAAAGAAGAATTCGTTGGCAAAAAGCTGAACACTTGATGAACTAGGTGAATCATTAGATAATTCTTAACATTGTTTTTATAAACTGCAAAAATTCTACAAAATACTTTTTGTATCGTTAAGCAATTTTTTATGGAAATAATTACGGTGTGCTTTTTATATTTCTTGGGTATTCATCATCATCAAGCCTCTATCCGTCCACTGCTGAACATAGGCCTCCCTCAATAAACGACAAGACGGCCGATTCCCATGGCACTCGCGTCCAACACGCACCAACCACTGCACGGATATGGTCTTCCCATCTGCTTATTGGCCGACCAACACTTCGTCTACATAAACGCGCCCTCCACTCTTGAACCTTATTGGCCTATCGGCTATCCGTTCCTCTTGAGTTAGTTACTAATGCCTAAAATAAAATGAAAGTATATTTTGCAATTGCTCATGCTATTTCTTTTTCTTATACATGTGTTTTAGTAACACTTGAAAATTGAGCAAAAACTATAAAAAAATATTAATTTGTAAAAAAAAATGAGATGATTAAGAAGTTGGACGTGAGTGTATGTGTTCGTCTATGCGTTTATTGAGAGAGGCCTACATCCAGAAAAATATTACAACCTGCAAATGATTGTTATTTTTTCTATTCTAACAATGTTTGTCATCCAGCCTTCTAACAACGAAGTGATAATGGCGCGGAACCAACTGGGGCAAGAGGAGACCCCTCCTCATCCTGTGTACCCTCACAACAGCTACGGCATGCTGCCGTCGGGCGACGACATCATTCCTATCAGAGATGGCGGTAAATATTCTTTTTTTAAATAATGAATTGACGAACCAGTATTTTTCTATACGGCGAGTCTTTTTAAAAAAGATGTATTTTAGCATCTCTCGTTCAGGAATAAGGAGAAAGATATAAGGGCTGATATTTTTAATGTTATTTTATGGTTTACCATTTAGCTTTGTAAAATAAATATTAAGTTAGATAACTCTGACCTAGATATATATTGAATCAAGAAAATATTATTATTATTTGGTTTTCAAGTTTGATAATTAAATAAAAATTGAGCTGTAATGGTCGCTTTAGTTTACCATTTGTTGCAAACTTCTATAATATTCAAAGATCTGACGTTGGAGTGATCTATGAAGCAAGAGATTCTAACAAAGTTATTTCGTCGCGTGTAAAAATCGAAGCATATATGTATATATTTTTTCAATCATTATGAGAGGTTTTCAGTACGTTCGAAAAGATTGTATCTATAATTGAACTATACACAATGTTATTATTTTTATATATTAGTTTTTATTAGATACGATGGTCTAGTGAGTATAGGCTCAGCCTCTTGAGGGTTTAGGTTTGATCCTGACCGGCAGCCCAAAATGGATTTATCTGAATTTCTCCGTGTACCTGAACATGAGAAAATCGCTTGCTCACCGGTAAAGCCATCGTGAGGAAACCTGCCAGCCTCATGAGATTAAAATTTTTGAAGGCGTGTGAAGTTCACGGTTCACCAATCCGCATTGGTCCAGCGTATCGGCAAACTATGGCCCAACACCCTTCTAGTGGGACATTTAAGGGTTAATGATGATGATGAATTATTATTGTGAACCTTATGGGAGAAAGGTCGAACTTTTTTTTTGTTCTGCAGCGGAAATTTGCAGCCCAACCCATAGCTAGGACCGGGGTTGGTTTTAAACCTAGCCGTGTGTGGGGTTCGCACTTGGGCAGTGTCGTTACCCACTAAAACCGCTGCAAGCGCCCTCCACCGCCTTTTGAGGGTGCCGGATCTTGCAACAACACAGGACCCTCGGCGACAGGCTGGCCCCGGCGAGAGACCAGACTCCTCCTCAAAAGGGGGGACTGCTCGGCCGTTCGTTTTCACGATACTTTTAGCAATCCCCGACGACGTCGTGCCTATCTGGACCCAGGTTAACCCCAACCTCGGCCCGACACGAGGGAGAAATGTCGACCTGCAATTTCACGGGACGTCAACCTCCGTGCAGGGAGGTAGGTTGGTGGAATGTCACGGGGTCCAGCCGTGGCGTTTATCAAAATAGGCTCGAGTCCAATGGTGGATGGAAAAGGGTTGATAAATATGATGATGATGATGGTGATAATAATGGTTTATTATTGACAGGAGCATATGATCGGGACGATGCTGCGAGGAATGTGATGAAAATGAAGCTTCAGAATATACTTAAGCATTGGGTGAGTTTGTTTCAAGCTATTTATCGTCAAATGGTGTTCTAAAGACGTAAAAATCAACGCCATCCATGAACAAAAATTCCGCCTTTGTATATGTATATGTATGTTCATATAAGGTTCTAAGGACAAAACTCGGTTGTGGCAATTATCACGTGGCCAGTACTGTCCTTTGAGTAAAAAGACGAGAGAACCTGTGTCATATAAAACAGGACAGTCATAATTCATCATTTAGGCGCATTGCAAAGGTATAAAAATAATTATCCTCGATTAGAAAGCAAACTAAAATATCAAATTCCGTTTCCTATAATAGTAGAAGATATGCTTAGAAGAAGTAACCCGATCTATATTTTAGTATCCGATACAAAACCATGTCATTAAAAGTTCCCCACCATGGTTCAGGCCTAGTCGTGGCGGTAGGGCTCAGTAGCCTAGGGTGAGCCGTGCACCTTGGGCGAAGCGAATTGAGCCGAGGGGGCTCTTTGTACCCCTCATATAAGAAGAGAGGATAAAAGAGCAGGGGAAAGGGGCGAGGACGGGAACGGGGTGAGCCCCGTTGTACTGTCCCGACGTTGGGAGGGGTTAGTTTGTGGTGCGGGACAACCCCTCTGTGGAGGTGACTCGGTCCCCTGACGGACCGACTAGCCGTTGAGGTGCCCTGTTTGCTCAACAGATCCAATGCACCTCACCAAAGGCAGCATTGGTGGCACTCGCCGGTTTTTAGTGGGTGGAGCTGCGTCCACCTTACCACCTTTCGGGCGCAGCGAGTCTCACATACTCGCGTGGGGAGATCCACTCCTCCGCGGTATACCTTGGAGCATATCCCGGCGTTAAGGAAAAAAAAAGTCATTAAAAGTTGACTATTTGTTGACGATTAACACCGTTTACTCCATATTTTATTATTTATTTACTTCAACAATGTGATACTTAGAGAAGAAAAAAATGTGACAAAACTTGCAAGCAGCATCGCGCAAGAAAGTTTTCTCACGTGTTTAAGTTTTCGAAATCATAATATGTAGCTTACCAACATATTGAGTAAAGGCGATACGTGATATTCCTCGCTTAATTTCGAGGAGCATATCAGTGGGAAGTGATAACGTGATAATAAAGTTACGTTGTTTCAGATGGACAGCTACAGGCGTTCTCAGCAAAACGACGAGTCTTACTTAATGGATACGTTGTAAATTAGAAAATTGTACGACCGACTTGTAAAATTAACGCTGTAAACGAAATAAACTTGATTTTAATCAGATGATTTGATTAGGATGTTAATTTATTTATTCATATCCTAATAAAATAAAATAAACTGTGTCAAGTAACTTCTTTACGAAAGAAAATTATGTGTTGGAAAAAAACGTTGAAAGTCATGGAAATCATATTTTGTGTATTTTACTATTACGCGATGAATTATTTTATTTCTGTCAATATTTATCGAAAAAAGAATTTTTACAAAAATGAATTTGCAAAAAGAAAAAAGAAATGTTTGTAAAAACCTAATATAGCATGCACTCTGAAAATAACATTTTTTATAGTTTAGGAGCCAGTAACAGTACAACATTATAATTATAAATAGAACATTTCTTGTGATAAATACGCTTTCAAACTTTCCAAACAAAGTATTATTTGAGAATAGGAAATGTAATTCTACTCTTTCGTCTGATCGTATATAAACTTTTAATTATTTGAACAATGTAATATTTGAACCGAAGTGTACGAAATAATTGCATAAAATGTAATTGTGTTCTGACCATTGTTATTTAATACAAACTTTTTATGTCCGAAAACGATACAACTGAGTCAAGTTTATTTGGTTAGTCCCGATTTGAGCATTGTAAATTGATACATGAAACATTGTATTTATATGTAGTCGTGAGTCAGTCAATTATAAAGAAATCTAAGTAATATATTATAATGTATATTTTACTTTTTATTACTTGAAAAGGCTGGGTAGTCTTATTTACATTTTAAATTATCATATGTTAAGTTTAAATCATATCTTACTGAATGATTTGTTACATTGTTACTATTAAAGTAAATATTTCTTGAATATATTCTATTAATTTTCTTAATCTATATAATCCAATATTTATTGAAAGAAAAATGTTATTATGTTCAGAGAAATATTTACCTTTTTAAAGGTTGTACCTGATGTCTGATTTTGTTGAAAATATGAACATTGTTAAATTAATACGAGTATTTATAACTCGCCATTTGCGTTTAGGCGTAAGTTTACCATCACTAGTGTAGCAATTGTGTGGGATTTGTGTAATATAAATAAACGAACACACACTTCGATCAATGTGTTTTATTATCTTAAAATCTAAAAAAAACTTTTTTACCAAATACTTATAGAAGAGTAACAATTAATAGTTATGGACGAAAGATTGGTGATTAAAAAACATGTTGCCCCTTTATAAGATTATGCCACTTCAATCAAGTATTTCTGCACTCAGGGCCGGATTTAAATTTGTGCCGCCCTATGACTTAAATTTTATTTTAATAGTTTTGATATCTTATTTTTTAAGAATTAGAATAACTAATTGATTGCAGGAAATTTATTATGTATTTTATAGCATTTATTATACATTATGTTTTATTTATATTTATTCTTTATTTACTCATATATTATATATTATTTATTATATACTATAGTAATATAAAAAAATATTTGTATTTTTCTTAGAATTATAAGTTTTGCACTAAGAACGAGTTATATTAGTATTGCATAATTTTTTTCACAGGCAAACTCGCCTAACTTTTTGAATTGCAAACTGGTCGATTAAATCTTCACAATCTAAACGTTGAAGCACATCTGATTCTATGCATAGAATAGCTAAGCTATTGAGTCTATTTGCACCCATTGTAGCAATAACTTAAATTTTCTATATTATAATATACAAAATTTTAATACATAATAATTGAATTATATTTCTTGAAAGATAAAATGTTTATTTAAAAGAATTAGTTAATTATATATTGTATAGAAAATTTTATCTCACTTTCCAAATTTTGCCGCCCTAGAAAATTGGCCGCCCTGGGCACTAGCCTCGACTGCCCCTAGTATAAATCCACCACTGTCTGCACTATTTGGCGACCGAACTAGCTTGGTCGCCAAAATATGTGCTTGTGCCAGTTAATATACCTTTAATTTAGACAACAAGGGATGTGTCACGATTGTGGCGCGGCGGTGGACTCAGCCCAGCACACACTCGAGGTGTGCTCGAGATGGGCGGCGCTGCGTCACGGTCTGACATCAGTCATCGGAGGGGACTTGTCTCTGCCGAGCGTCATCACTGCGATGCTCGGTGACGACGAGTCCTGGACGGCGATGGTCTCCTTCTGCGAGGCAGTAATGTCCCAGAAGGAGGCCGACGAGCGGGTGAGAGAGGAGGCCGCCGACGAGGCCTCCCCCCGCAGGCGTCGAACGGGGGTGCGTAGGAGGCGCTACTTAATGCGCCTCCAGTTACGCCTCTGTGTTCGTGTCGGGCTCAGGATGGGAACCTGGGCCTAGTATGATACGACGTCGCGGGGACTGCTTAGTACCGCTACTAAGTAGTAGCGGGTAGTCCCCCCTTAGGAGGAGTAGTCTGGCCTTCGCCGGGGCTAGCCTGTCGCTGAGGTGATCCTGTCTGTTGCCTGCATATCCGGGACCCTCAAAAAGCGGCTGAAGGCGCTCGCAGTGGTTTTAGTTAGGGTGGGCACTCCCAGGTGCGAGTCCCACATTGGGTCAGGATCTACCCGAAGATCCTGGCTGCATCCATAAGGATTTCCCTGCGAAAAAAAAAACAAAAAAAAAAGACAACAAGGGAGCTCTAGTAGACGGTATCGTCAGGTTATAAAATAGTATTAGTATATAAAATAGTAGTAGTAGAATAAATTTTCACTACTTGTATGCTAGTAATAAATGGAATATTTCACTTTTATTCAGATCTGTATTGTATAGCTTTCTGATGAGATACGTAGAGGTCGTGGATTCGAATCTCGTCAAGGGCAGACTATTTTTTTAATCGTCCTGTAAATTAATTTGTAACTTTTTGATTTGTGACAAGCTTAACATCTATGTATTCTATGTTATCTGTTTTGTTATAATATGTATCTACATTAGTTAAATAGTCAACTGCACTATGTATGTGTATGACTTGCCTCTCATTATCATTCCAAATCCTTAACCCTTTTCCATAAGAAATTAGCGACTTTGAATTGAAAATAATTGTTTTATAATAATAAAGGTTTCACGCGACATAATCACGGCTTTTGAAAATGCCTGTTTTGATTGTTGTCACAAACTTTCTCGACATGGTAACTTTTGTTTGTTGAATTTGAGTTATTACGTGTTTTCTAATTTGATTTTTTATAAACATCCTCCTCCGCGCTTCGTGTTCCTCAGTGCTGACCTACCTTCGCTGACGATGCAGAAGGTAGGTCCCAGGGTCGGGACCTACCTTCTGCATCACAGAAAGTGATGCAGAAGGTAGGTTTTCTTATGGTCTTTCTTCAACTGTGTCTGTCTCCGGCGGTGTTGACAGCGTTGTAAACCGTAGCTTCAAGAGCGATGCGGATCTGATCGGACCATTGTATTGGGTTGTCCAAGAGACCTTTTCCCTTCTCCTTTGCCGGACTCGAGAATTCTGCGTAGGCACTATCATGACAGCTGCGAGGTGATATTAAGTTCTCGCAAAATAGAGACGTTAGTCCGAAATGCTCTCCAAGGGATAAGGAGAATTTTTCTCCGGCACCACATCTTAAAAGCGTCAATGCGTTTGCGGTCTACAGATTTTACATACACATAAAGTTGATACAATACATAAAGTTGATGGCATTTATCTATCTATATCTATATAATACTAGGAACAAGTATCAAATGGAATTGAAATTCGCGTATACCCGAAAGGGACAGGCATATTTTAGCAGGGATACCACATTCATGATAACAAGTCCACGTATTTTCTTGAAACAAGTGTATTTAAAATAATAAAAATACTGGAAAATGTTGATAGATAACTATAAACATTAGCCCTACCCAAACATTTATTGTAATTTTAAACAGCTGCATTGTTCCGGATTATCTAAAATATGTAATGATAAATAACAAACCCTAAAACATAAAAAATAGTCTATAAACGTCCTCTTAATATGTATGATCTATAGTATTTAGCCTTTTAGGATAGAAATAAACATGTTTGTTTTTATTGTGTTTATTTCGAAGATGCCAGTCATCCTTTTTATATAATACCACATTCTTGGGTAATCTGCATATAACACAACTGGTATCACCATATTTTATAAACTGACCAAATTAAAAAGTAGTACAAAATGGCGGACATATTTGACAAATTGTTTTGCGAGTGAGAATATTTGTATTGCATTCAAATTTAGTCGATTATTTTCAAACATTATCATTTATTCGATTATTTACAAAGATATTCTATTAATATATAAGATTGATATTCTGATAAAAACAAAAGAAAGTGTCTATTGTCTGTGTCACTCTTTGAGTTTTTGGTATGTTTGCATTTCGTTCCAATACGGTATTATTATTAGCTTGCCAAATCTATTGGTGCTTAATCTTAGATATAATGATATTATATAAAAATGAATCCCAATTTCCCTCGGTTACGACATCATGCGTGAACGGCTAAACTTTTCTTTCTTTTTTGTTTGTTTGTTATTGCCAGGAGATTAGAGTTAGGGTGAGCCCAACACCTTAGGCAAAGCCGAGGGGGCTCTTTGTACTGCTCTTATAGGAAGAGGGGACAAAAGAGTAGGGGGCAAGGGGTGAGGATGGGAACCTCACCCCATTGTACTGTCCCGACGTTGGGAGGGGTTGTTCTGTGGTGCGGGACAACCCCTCTGTGGAGGTGGCGTCGGTCCCTTGCGGGACTGACTAGTCCGCAAGGTCGAGGTGCCCTGTCAGCTTAACAGATCCAGGGCACCTCACCAAGGCGGCACTGGTGGCACTCGCCAGGATTTAGTGGGTAGAGCTGCGTCCATTTACCAACTTTCGGGTGCAGCAAGTCCCACATACTCACCTAGTGAGACCCACTCCCCAGGCGGGTTGCCTGAGAGCATTTCCCGGCGTAAAAGAAAAAAAAGGAGAAGCTTCTTATTAAATAAAATGAGAAAATTTAAGACTATTCTAATCTCTAATTATTTTTAATCTAACCTTGGAGCTATGGACAATATAAATTAAGACAGGACAACGTCTGTCGAGTCAGGTAGGTTATATAAAAGTCGAATGCCCATATTCAGAGAAATTCTACTCGGTCGGGCGTACCAATGGAGACAGATCATTATACACACAAGGTGTAAACCATACGCATCCACCGGTGACCACGATCCACAGTCATTTGGGAGTGACCAGAGAGAGGGAGAGGGAGAGGGAGAGAGAGAGAGAAAGAGAGAGAGAGAGAGAGAGAGAGAGAGAGAGGGAGAGAGAGAGGGAGAGAGAGATTATAATTTCACTTCTACTTTGTGTCCCAGCACACATTTTTTTTATTTTCTCCGGAATTTTATGTTGATCACCATAAAACATAATGGTGCTATGTTAGTAGTTTTAGTAATTTGTTCGTCTGAATTGTATTGTGTATACTTGCTTACACTCGATGGACTAAGAAACGTTACATGGGATACACTCGAACAACACATGGGCAAAAAGTAGCACCGTCATCGGATGTAACGACACTCCATCGGATCCCACACGTCATCGCATCTTTGATTGGTAGATTTTGAATGCATGACGTCATTAGACCATCCAGTACCAATTACCTTTTTTTCTAAACTTCCTTTTCATACTTGTAACATAAGCCAAAAACAGATTTATTTGGTGTGATAATAAAAAAATAAAATATTTTAAACGTACCTCCAAAATATTTATGTGTTTGTTTCGTTCAATGTATTCAAATCACATTCTATTATATTATATATTTTTATTATATCCCGAATATGACTATAAAAATATAGAGATTGTTCTTTTCTAAAATAAACGCTAGCTCATAATCATTCTGTTCCCTTCGTGTCCCATTCACTGATGGACATATGAACGCCAAGACGGCCGAGATTCGTTCATTATTCAAAATATCCCCTTTACGAATCCAATTAGGACTTAAAATTTTTGAAATGGATTCAAATTTTACTCTATATTAGGAATGCAAAGTTTTCTATAACTGTAACGTATCAACTTCGGCGCTATCGTGCTTCATTTTCCGGCATTTACGACGCAATGAGGGTGGACAGGGGTGCCATGCATTTACTTCAATCTAAACTTAACACCTCTGTATTATGTGACTTTGGATGTAGGAGATGATTAAGAAACAACACATCATCATCATCATCCTCTACCCGTCTACTGCTGAACTGCCTACCTCAAGAAACGCCAAAACAGCCGATCCCTCACCACTCGCATCCATCACGGACCGACCACTACACCGAGATCGTATTCACATGCGTCATTAAAAAATATTTCATCATCCTCACTATCAGGATTGATAGCGGCTATAAAGATAATCATCATCAGTTCGAATACGGTTTTTTTTCGTAATGATCTATGCTAACCGCCCAAAGGACCTAGTTGCTACATTGGATTAGTGTGAGTTTGCCTCCCGCCACCCGTGTATTCTGCGACCACACGGCCTCCTCGCGTCGGGCTGGACAGTCGAATACGGGCGTATATCTATGTTAACGTGGGCCATCGAGCATATACCCGAATATAATAATAATGGGAGTCATAAAAATCCGAAACTGGTCAGTGATTTGTCATTCCGGTAATGGCAATTCAACCAACCAGTGATAGTCCCATCAGCCAACCATCTATCAATGACCGGCGCAGCTTCGCAGCACAAATTTTCACACAAAACACGTAAAATTACTGTTCTATTCCGGTTATATGCTCGATGACCCACGTCATTGCCCTCTCATTGGCTCGATGCCCACGTAAAGCTTTTCAATATAAGGTAAAATATTGTACTTTTCAAAAACCCCCAACGTAATAACAAAAAGAGAAAGGCTTTTTACTCTTGTCCTGTTGTATAAATGTTAATCTGTACCACTACCATACATATTGTATGTACATTTATAGCGCTAGCACCTGTCATGACTCGAGTTTTTCGAGTTCTGTTTTGATACGCCTATAAATATGAATATGATAGGAATTTGACTTTTATGATGAAACAAGGATGGATTCATTTGTTTCTATGTCCCTTGTTTAATCAAGAAAAAAGAGAGATAATAAGAGACAAAATACCTTAAATTATCTCTCTTTTCAAAGAGACAAGACTAAAAGTGATATATACAAAGGGCATGATTAAAACTGTATAAAGTAACTTCAAAGTGTCAGCCCTAGAGGCTGAATAAGGAAATGAGCGAACGGAATTTCCTTTAACGAGCAAGTTTTTACAGCATACGTGATGGCCGGCCCCAGAGAAGCACCATTGCATCATTAAACGGTTTACCATGTTCAGGTGTTATTATCACAATAATGTCTTGAAACGCCATAAAATTATTTTATGATATAATTTCACATCTTCATATTGGTGTGCTAGCGGGAGATTTTGAAAAGGAAACTAGTTTCTTGGTTGCTATTTGCTGATTATTGGTATAGTATGTGAGTATACCCACACCAAAATACCAGGATTTCCTGTTAATTAGTACTTTTTGTTGATTACCAAGAGGCCCCAAACAAAATAGCGCAATTTTTGTATTCGGAGTTTTTTTAATTCTAATTTTTGATGAGTGTATTCTTTTATGATTAAAAATAATAAATGTTTTTAGTAAGTTTAATAGAATATCAAACAGTATACATGTTTGACATTCTTATAAACCTTTTGGTTTAGGTTTGACATGAAAATTGAAATTACGTTCAACTATATGAACATATACCTAAATAATACCCTACCACCTCTTTAAATCAGTTTAATGGTAAAATCGCGTATGAGAATAATATCAACACTTATATTATGTCCTACTGCTGGGCATGGTCACCTCCTCGAAATCAGGCGAGTATGTTGGGCGTTATCGATGCGTTGACTCAATGTGGGTGTGAACTTCTCACACAAGCAGGTGGTTAGCGATGGTCTCATGTTCAGGTGCACGTATTAGACATTTATATAAACCCATTTTAAGGCACCACAGGACTCAGGATCGAACCCGGACCTCTCACTCATGAGGCCGAGCCCATGCCCACTTGACCACTGTCGCTCACAAGACCATGGTCACTCACTAGACCATATCGTCGCTCTGATTATTATCGATATTAAATCGCTTATTAAATACAAATAAACAAAGCAATAAGCATTATGTTAACGAAACAAAACCATACGACTGTTTTTTAAATCAGTTGACGATTTAAATCGAACATAAAAGGCTAATGAACTGAATTTAAGCGTGTTATTGAATATTCAAACGAAAACGCATTGCCGTCAATACCCAGTGCAAAAAATAGGACCCGAAGGTGATTAAAAGTCTATGCGAAAAACTCAATTTTTACGTGTTCACATAGATCTATACAACTAGATGAGCTGCGAGATTTTAACGAAATCATGAACATTTTTACTTCACATCGTCTGTCAATGTCTTGGAAACTGCAAGATGCGGGAAATATGGTAACAGGTGTTACCATATTTCCCGCCGACGCGTTAAACTAAACCAAAGAGTTTAGTTTAACGCGTCTACTTACTAACAGTTAACTTTAACTATTAATGTGCTAAATAAAAATAAGATGCATTTCGGAATTAAGGAAGTATCCATAAGATTTTAAGTTAACATTTATTACTAAAATTATTTAATGCCGGGTATTTACCATGTTTTTTATTATTATTTCGCGGAGCTCGATATTTCGACATTGTCTACGAATGTGTTCACGGAACATGGTAAATATATCATTTTAAATAATTTTATTAATGAAAAAGTCTCTTTCTCATTTTTATCAAAAGCGTTACTGTTTTTATAAAAATAAAAGAATATATATTATATATATTTATTTAGATATATTCCACCGTAGCGCCTAAACCTTTGATGAATGAAGTGTCATAGATTCGGTATGATCCGAGTGACACAGGCTACATTTCAACTGACACGACTCAATTTCGTAGTTGGATACAAGTATTCACAATTTTTACTTGTCGGTTCTTTGACATATCAATTCTATGTTGCTGTAAACGTGTCAATTCTAGCAGGTGACACATCGCGCAATTTAAATGTCGGCGGGCGAGTGGGCCGCCTCTAATCGGATTTCGATGCGTTGTCGCGTATGTCCTCAGGCAGTGTGCAGTCTTAAATCTTATTTGTAGTGAGTTTAGTTAGATATATTATTCATTTATTTTTTTATTTTATTTTTTTATTAAGGAACAAAACAGTTACATAGTAAAGGATCAAACAATAGATTTACAATGTACAAGATTTCTAAACCTATAGTTCCATGCAATAATAACATAAAATGTTTTATAAAAGACACTCAATATTTCTACATATTTTAAAGATAATAGACATACATTATATAAAGAGAGTAACTAAATGTTTGAAGTAATAAGTATAAGTAAGTAATTTATATTGGTTTCATAACTTTACGGGAATATCACACAGTCTTAATAAAATATAAAATCAAACGAACTTACCTGTAAGTGAAGTTCGATTGTTATTAAACTTCGTGATTCGCCCTTCGAGATTACATATATTTACAAGTAGTACCACATCCCATGTGCTACCATCGTACACACTTTTAGAGCAACGCTAGACAAAGTAAACTTGTTTTCTCCACTGACGCCCTCTATAACAGCCTGCAGACGTCACCTCATACACGTTTCTGTCGTGTACGGCTTTCCTGTTAGCTATTTCGAATCTAAGGGATATTACATTTTAAAAACTAAAGATGTAATTAGGGCCCGGGAGGGTTGTAATCTCTCGGGCGAATCACTTCGTTTAATAACAATCGAACTTAACTTACAGGTAAGTTCGTTTGATTTTCTATTAAACTTCGTGATTCGCCCTTCGAGATTACATATATTTACAAGTAGATGTTTAGATAACTACGAAATAGCTAATTACACTTGTAAAAAACACAGTGTGGATATAACGAAAGATTTTATCAGAATAAAATATGTTCCATATAATATAGTGCAATAATCAGACTCAATGAAATTTATACATTAATATAAGATTAGCGTTACCTGTTGGAAGCCAACGTACAAGAGAGTAAGCAAATGAATGTGATGTATCAGTAGTTACTTCTCTATTGTTAAATTTGGCAAAGTTTGTAATTTGCCAGTCGCACCAGCTGTTTGTTTTCTAACGTCTTAGATATTGACACTAAGTCGGGTCGCAGCAGGAGCAGCGTAACTCTCACTGTGGGCACTAAACACTGATGTGTCAATCCCACTCTCTGGGATCCAATGGCTCAAGTCTGCGAACTAACATACTTAAACGATTTCGGAATAAATAACAATTTTAGGACCTTTTTCAGAAGATAATTTTAAATTATAGTATTAGCTAGGCAAATATTTGTCTCATAATATTATATATAATATACTAAATGTATTAAAACATATTAAAATTATTTTTGTATTTTTTTATAATATTTAATAATTTTATGAGCGTTAGTGTTTAAACACGATGGGACGTAACTAAGGCCAAGTTATATACTAGATTTATTCAAGTATAATTCAAATGATTATTCTTCATTAGGATAATAATAACATAGCCTGCCTAAATAATTTTATACAATTTGTGGGCTCCCAAAATGTGTTATATTTTGGAAAGGGAGTGCGTAAATTATACACTCCCTTACGTTTATTTTTTTTTTATTCTTAAGTCGTTTACAATATTTGAGCCTACAATTAGTGCTATACACATGTACAAAATGTAGTTTTGTGAACAAAGGGTACTAAGGCTAACTAAGCCATAATGGTACAACTACGACTCCGACGATTTTGTATTTTTGGTTTTCCAAAATTATTACAAAGTTTTTGTTCCAACTCAGGATCAGAATGAACGCGACGGGACTTTGCGTCAGTTTCATAGTTGTCTCGTGACCTTTCGTAGGATGCGCATACATAATATATATCTTTTTGTTCCCACTACCTCCAAACTATTCTACTAATATCGTTTAAATGAGGGTACCGAATAACCTCCCTCTCCATCCTATTTATGTAAGATGACCGCAGCGGAAGAAGTGGAGCTGTCAATAATTCTCAATAGAATTTCGTTATTTTCTAAGAGTTTTGAAAAAAAAAGTATGTAATGTGAAAAATGCCACTTTTAAGTCTTAAGAATGTTGTACGAGACGGTACAGGCAGTACCTATCTCCATTCGATAATTGTCTGTCCGAATGTGGCTAAAGATTTTATAAATATTATAAATCCATCCGTCGAAATCACTGATGAAATGTTTTGGTAAATTAATATTTTCCTTATTGCCCGTATTTTTTTTATTTTAAATAAAAATAATGCGTTCAAATTTTTTTGTATATGAGTACCATTTTGCATATACATTGTATTGCTGGATAAATGGATATTAATAATCCTATCAATTGGGCAAAGCGTCGCAGTTTACATCTCTTTGAAATTGGAAACTGTTGGTTTGCAGAAATATACAGAAAACAAGGAGGCAAGCAGAAAAAACCTAAAAAAGATTGACTGACTTGGAATTTTTCCTTTTTCGAATGTAAATCTCAAAATTACTAGTATTTTTTTATCAGATAATAATTTTGTTTCCATTACTACCAATAATTTGTGTAATAAGAAAATATCTCCTACCTATGTAATAGGTAGATAATAAGCCCCGATTAGTTAAACATTGCATAACTGGTCGCATAATTTTTGTAAAAATGCAAAGCGCTAATGTTTAAGCCAAGTGGTAAAACTTGAAATTCATATCTTTCTTAGAAAAAATTGGCATTATAAGATTTAACGATGTCCTGAAATCTTCAAGTTTGAAGTGTGGCGCAGCTCAGGTATAAAAATTATTAAAAATTTTAAAGTCCAAAATAAATCTATTTTACCATTACACTTTTTCATAATAAATTACACTTCTTAAAATATATCGAAATATATGCGATAGAAGTTGACCAGAACATTCACATATTATCGCACCTAAAGAAGGATTTAACTTCTTATTTCCCTGTCATACATGATATTTTTAGAAGTATGAACACAGGTATGATTGCCTAGACTCTAGACCACAGCAGAATGAAAGGGTACACGTAAACCTTGTATCCAAGATAATACAGGGTCCCTCGTGATCTGCGCCTATGCCTTTTTAAAGAATGAAAGCGTACCTGCTTGTTGGTGCAGAAGTCGAGTTGTGTCAGGAGCGCTATCTACCGGCGCACAGGCACCGTCGCTCCGCCCTTTGCGCACACCTACTGTGAAGCTCGGATTCAGTTGTGTGGGCTGAGGAGCTGGAGTTGGAGGCGGGCCCCTTTAGTTTAGAGACCTAGAGGTGGATGGCTCGTTACGTCTCCTGGATGGTAATGACGTTACGTCTCCTCTTTGCTACTGAAAAAACTTCATCTCAGCGTCAGTCTTAGAAGTCGCTTTTATGAGTTTTAGCTTTTTTCTGGTATCGGTTTACAAATACATAACATAAAATACGACCAACATTGCTCAGTATTTTTTACTGATTTATCGTTATTGTTGCGAGATTAAATAACATTCATGATGAGGTTAAATTTTTTAGCCACACCGGATATAGTAACATCAGTTGATTTCGCTTTTCTCGTAAAATGGCTACCATTTGGCACATTAACTGCCGCGTTTATTCTTGGGGTTAAGAGTGGATATAGATAGATATTTTCTCTAAGCCCAGTTACCATAATATCGGTTCCTCGGCTAGCTATATTTTTATGTATTTCAGGCCCTCATGTGTGATAAGCATGATCAATTGATCAGTTCAACTTGATCAGTGTCTAGGTATAATTTATCTATAATATGTATGTATTAAAAACATAGAAGTATATATCAGTTGTCTGATTTTCATAATACAGGCTCTGCCTAGTTTGGGGTCAGATCTCCCAACATATTCATTATTATTATCTAATAAATCATAATTATATGCTTTATAATAATTATTGCTACATACCGTTATATAAACCCACCTTAGTCTAGGATGTTTAGCTCCTAGGTTAGTTTTTGTGATACAGTCTCACGGGCTGTACTCTAAAAAACTTTCAATTAATATCACGACAAACCTCGCGGATTGTGCTCTATAATAATGAGCATCGCTTATTGATTACGTCACCACGGACGTATAGGACGGTTTTATTTGTTTTAGTGGGTAATAATCTCTATGATTAAACACCATTGCACATTGAAAAATCGTATGAAATATTGTTCCACTTACCTTCAATTCTATTCTCTGGTATATTATTTTGTAAAATATTCGTGAGCATCTAGGATAGTTTTTATGATACAGTCTCACGGGCTGTACTTTAAAAAACTTTTAAATATATTTGTGCCACAACCTCGCGGATTGTGCTCTAGAATAATATGCATCACTGATAACGACACAACCTTATAGGATCGTTTTATTTGTTTTTGTGGGTAACTCCATTGTACATTGAAAAATCGGTTTGTATATTTTTCCATTTTATCTTCAATATAATATAGTAAAATATTTGTGAGCATCTAGGATAGTTTTTATGATACAGTCTCACGGGCTGTACTCTAAAAAACTTTTAAATGTATTCGTGACACAACCTCGCGGATTGTGCTCTAGAATAATATGCATCACTGATAACGACCACAACCTTATATGATCGTTTTATTTGATTTTGTGGGTAACTCCATCGTACATTGAAAAAATCGGTGTATATATTTTTCCATTTATCTTCAATATTTAGTAAAATATTTGAGAGCATCTAGGATAGTTTTTATGATGCAGTCTCACGTTCTGTACTCTTAAAAAACTTTAAAATGTATTCACGACACAATCTCGCAGATTATGCTCTAGAATAATATGCATCACTGATAACGACACAACCTTATAGGACGGTTTGATTGGTTTTAGAGAGTTTTAATCTTTCAGATTAAACTCAATTGTCCATTGAAAAAAGGCTTTATAAAAATATTTCGATTTAACATCAATAGTATTCTCTGGTTTGATATTGTGTAAAAATATGCGTTAGCCTCAATTATAGTTTTAGAATTATGTGCATTACTTTAAGATAACGACACAACATTAGTTTTATTTGTTTTAATGGATAAAAATCTTTTAGATTAAACTCAATTGAACATTGAAAATACTATATGTATAAAATATATTTTTCGATTTACCTTCAATTGTATTCTCTGGTGTAATATTCTGTAAAATATTCAAGATAGACTCGATATTACTATCTTCCAATTATTTTTCTTATTTTGTAATTCTTGCGTTTTTACGAGCTTCTAAAAACTTTTAACTTTTGATTGATTATAAATTTCACTTTAAAAGGAAAAAATACGTGCACGGTGGCCAGCACACAAAACGTGTATGAGGTGGCGTCTGCAGGCTGTTATAGAGGGCGTCAGTGGAGAAAACCAGTTTACTTTGTCTAGCGTTGCTCTAAAAGTGTGTACGATGGTAGCACATGGGATGTGGTACTACTTGTAAATATATGTAATCTCGAAGGGCGAATCACGAAGTTTAATAAAGTTACCACGAGCAAACCTCGATAATGTTGATAAAAAAGGAGTTTTAATAAAAATTATATCGTTTAACAACAGAAATATAAAAAAATATACAAAAATATACCTACAGATACTATTTCCTCAATAATATTACCTATTAAAGAAAAAAAAAAAATTTCATGATTCGTGAACAAATTTCGTTTTTTTACATTTTTTTTTGTAAATATTAAGTGAGCAATTGAAGGGATCCAGGTTACTGAGATACTTATTATAGTAATTGCAACATCGTCTAATAAAAGAGTTTACAGTGTTACAAGTTTTAAATGGAGCTACATTAAAGGGGATTTCTTTTTCGAACGTTTCTTACCACGGGGTATACGAAAACAGAAGTTACCAAGTAATTGAGGCACATCAGCGATGTTATGAAGTATTTTATACAAGTATACAGCATCGCAGATTACACGGCGTTTAAGTAAATTTAATTTTTAATAAGAAATGTGTTTCCTTGTTTGAACGAAAGTGAAAATAAGATAGCATTACTTTCTTAAAAGTTATTTAGATTCAATATTCCATTTAATTTTGGGTTAGACAAAACCGTATGCAATAGTAAAGTTATAGAGGCAGAAGAAAGTCTGTCTGTTGCCTTTAAACAATCAGATTTCATTCAAATTCGAAGCTTATCTATATAGTTATATACATAGCTTCATCAGTTATATCATTAACTTATTTCATTTCTTATTACACTATTATCATCACAGTTTTGTAGTGTACTAAGAAGGGCGGAACCAGTAGGTACGTCTTAAGTTATCGAGTCAATGGTCTTTTGTCTCAGGGCAACGCACAGCCGCCCGAGCGTGAAATCACTTAGCATTTTAAAAGAGGAATTCCGGAAAAATCTGAATGAATTTTAAACAGAAACAATAATTCCAACTTTGCTTGAGGTTGAATATAATTTGTAGTTGTTTGGTGTTGTAAATTAAAAAATATGACTTTTCCATTACGAATTGCTTGATTTTTCTTAGTTTCCCTAAGGCGATATGTCAAAAACATTCAGAGTTTCTTAAATTACGCTACAGCTTCAAAGTCTGCTGAAGAAAACGAAAAAAATAATTGTAAACTATTAAGTCTAACTTTTTCAAGAATTTTGCTAACTCCTACTTATTTATAAATTTAATGTTCGATTAATCTACTTGTGGCCTAGTGGGTATGGGCTCGGCTTCATGAGTGAGAGGTCCGGGTTCGATCCTGACCCCTCTGGTGTCTAGAAATGCGTTTTTCTATAATTTCTATGTGCACCTGAACATGAGATCATCGATCGCTTGCTCACCGGTAAAGTAAAACATCGTGAAGAAACCTGCATGCCCGATGAGATTAAAAGTCTTTGAAGGTGTGTGAAGTTCACCAACCCGCATTGGGCCAGCGCATCGGTGAACTATGGCCCAAAACAGGAGGGTTTTGGGCCATAGTTCACCGATGCGTCTGATTTCGAGGAGGAGACCCGTGCCCAACAGTGGGACACATCATAATCATCAGCCTCTATCCGTCCACTGCTGAACATAGGCCTCCCTCAATGAACGCCAAGACGGCCGATCCCTAAAGGATTGATATTATTATATAGGTATTTACTCTACTTCTCCTTTATCACATGTGTTTCGAGAAAATAAGCATCGCAATTTTGGCCGTCGGACATGCCGACTGAAATCCATACTAATATTATAAAGAGGCAAAGTTTGTGACATTGTGAGGTCGTAGAGGGTACGAGGGCGGCACTGAAAATTTCGGGAATCAAGGAAGTGACACAACATTACTATTTAAAAATGTATTTATTGCTTTTCGAAGTATTCTCCGCGAAATTTGACACTTTTTTTCATACGATGGAACCAATAATTGAAGCAACCATTCCATTCGGAAGTTGGGGTCTCCAAAATGGCCGTTTTGTAGGCGTCCACAGCTTTTTTAGGCGATGAAAATCTCTGACCAAGCAATTTATTCTTTATTTTAGGGAAAGTATAGAAATCATTAGGGCTTAGGTCGAGGCTGTACGGCGGATGGTCTAATAATTCTATGTTTTCTTGCTCTAAAAACTCTTTTGTTCTGTGCGCGGTGTGAGAACTCGCATTGTCGTGATGGAGGATGATGCGGCGGTTGCAGTTCTCTTTACGTAGTTCAGAAACGACCTGTGGCAAACAAATGCTAGCATACCATTCTGCATTAACCGTTCTTTGTCCCTCAAGAGGAATAGTAGCAACATGGCCGGTTTTGGAGACAAACGTGGCCACCTTTTTTTTTGCAACACTCCGTGAACGAACAATTTTTGTTGGCTTTAACTCATTTTCGAACACCCAAACTCGTGACTGGTTTTTTGTTTCGGGTTCGTACGCATATATCCAGGATTCGTCACCTGATACGATGTTGTATACAGCATTTGAGGATCCTGCGTGGAATCTTTCGAGAGTTCTGACGCACCAAGTAACGCGAGCCGCTTTTTTGCTCTTCACAGAGCCAATGCGGTATCCATCGGGAAAACAACTTTTTTACACCTAATTGTTCATGCAAGATTATTTGTATTTGACTCATGCCAATGTCAAAAGTTGCCTGAATTTCGCGGTATGTCACATGTCGATCTTCCTCAATCAACTTACGCACAGCACGTTACGTTTTCTTGGGTGACTGCAGTTTTTGGACGACCTTGACGGGGATCATCACTGAGCTTGACACGTCCACATTGAAATTCAGCAAACCAGCGATAAATTGTGGTTTAGGATGGGGCTTCATCACCAAATGCAGAAATCATCCGGTCAACACACTGTTTTTGTGTTAAGCCACTTCGAAAGTCATAATAAATCATCGCTCTAGAATTTTCTCGAGTCAATTCCATTTTCTCAACGACTAAACAAGTTTGACAAGACCTTGTGACAAGACCGAGAATCTTTTTTGAAATAAATAAATGGTATTCGATTTTTAAAACCAAGGAGTTTTCAATTAAAAAGATTTTAATATGACAGGAACAGTTGAAATATTCCATTCCCGATACTTTTAGTGCAGCCTATGTAATCTTTGGAGCCACTGATTTGATTTTGAAAGTTCTTTTACCAATTGAATAGAAAGCTACATTATTTGTCAGTGTATGGACTATAAAAATAATAAACGTCAGTCCGGGTAAGGTTATGTTTCTATGTTAACGCAGCCGAAGCTGCGGACAACAGCTAGTCAAAAATAAGAATAGGAAAAAATTCTTGCATCCAATGCCTACGTTAACTGCTAGCTTTTATTATTTATTTTGTATAATATAGCATGTGACCGCAATGGTCTAGTGAGTATGAGCACGGCCCCGAAGTATGAAGTGTCTTGGATTCAATCGTGATTTGTGCACCTAAAATTGTATGTAAAGTTCACTACCTCATTAGGGTAAAGCATAGGTGAATTCTAGTCGAGAGCTCTCCTCGCCTGATTTCTAGCAGGAGACCCGTACCCAGTAGTGGGACATATAGGGGTCAATGATGATGATGATGATGATGATGATGATGATGATGATGATGATAGTATGTATACCATCACCTCATATGTAAATCGAAGCAATTTCTATTGTATTAATTACTCTTGATTCACGAAGTCCTCAAGTTGTTAATATTCCATACAAGTCGACGAGTTTTGACGACCTCTGTGGCTCAGTGGTAAGCGCGTTGGCGCTCAAGCCGGAGGTTGCGGGTTTGAATCCCGCCTGGTAACAAAAATATTTTCTATGTTCCTGGGTCTCATGGCTGTATATTAATTTTGTGTATTATATAATAAAAATCTTAAATATTAAATATATTTCCGTTGTCTGGTATCCGTAACACAAGTTCTTCGAGAACTTACCACGGGACCAGATTGACGTGGTGTAAAAAAGCGTCCATAGATATTATGAAAATAAAAAAAAGTCGAACCAAATGACGCTATCCACTTGGAGAACACAAATTATTACTAATGTCTTCATGGCAAAAGCTGCAGCATATAGTTTCATGGCAAATGCTGCAGCATATAGTTTCATGGCAAATGCTGCAGCATATAGTTTCATGGCAAATGCTGCAGCATATAGTTTAATGGCAAGTTACGTCAAAAACATACTCAACACTTGGATATACAAATTATAGGTCAATCTTTAAAGATTTATATGTAACTAGCTGACCCGACAGACGTAGTCCTGTCTTAATTATGAATATTTAATTCGAATTGGTATAATTAATAATTATTTCTAATCTAGCCTATCTAAAATTTTATATGGTGTTTAAGTATTCTTAAATTTTCTTATTTTCCGCGTAATATTCTAAATATTTTCTTTCATAAGAACCTTCCCCTGACAATAACAAACACAACAAAAAAAGAATTAGCGAAATCGGTCCAGCCGTTCACGCGTGATGTCGTGACCAAGGGAAATAGGGATTCATTTTTATATACTTCCTAGTGGCACCGACAGACGTTTTCCTGTACAAAATATTTTTTTTGTGAATCTAAACCATCCTCGAATCCCCTTGAACTCGCACAAAAAATTTCATCAAAATCGGTCCAGCCGTCTAGGAGGAGTTCAGTGACATACACACGCACACAAGAAATATATATTAAGATATATATTATAATACTAGTGGCACCGACAGACGTTGTCCTGTACAAAATATTTTTTTTTGTGAATCTAAGCCATCCTCGAATCCCCTTGAACTCGCACAAAAAATTTCATTAAAATCGGTCCAGATATCTAGGAGGAGTTCAGTGACATACACACGCACACAAGAAATATATATATATATAAAGATAGACTACTTATATATATTATTTCTTGTTTATTTTCGCGCCACACGAATTTGATGGGTTAAAATACTAGCAGCTGATACATCCACCTATCTAACATATTATGACATGGAGGGCCAGCCAAGTGGATTTCAGGAATTTATCACCGACTTTAACGAGGGGAAAATACGTTTAAGAATATATATATAAAAAAATCAGCTTGCACAATATGTTGTCTGTAAAATAAAAAGTAAGTAGCATCTGAATTTCATAATTATCACAAATTTTTCAATTTTATTTCAATACTTTTACTTTTCCTTTTTTGTTATTTAGGTATTTAATTATTTAGGTCTGCTTGAATATTTTTATTTGATTCTGTAAAAATTCCAACAAATTAAATGTTTAGGCGATACATATGTTATTTGTCAGTAATTTCAATATTAAAAATATTTTAGTGTTTTATTCGTGTCGTTTTTTATGCAACGACCAACGCACAACATTATAGTTTTTTTTTCTTTAACGCCGGGAAATGCTCAGAGGCATCCCGCGGGGGAGTGGGTCTCCCCGCGCGGGTATGTGGGACTCGCTGCGCCCGACAGCTGGTAAATGGACGCAGCTCTACCCACTAAAACCCGGCGAGTGCCGCCAATGCTGCTTTTGGTGAGGTGCCCCGGATCTAGAAAACAAACAGGGCACCTCGATGGCTAGTCAGTCCCACATGGGACCGACGCCACCTCCACAGAGGGGTTGTCCCGCACCACAGAACAACCCCTCCCAACGTCGGGACAGTACAATGGGGTGAGGTTCCCATCCTCACCCCTTGCTCCCTGCTCTTCTGTTCCCTATTCTTATAAGAGGGATACAAAGAGCCCCCTCGGCCCAATTAGCTTCGCCCAAGGTGCACCGGTCACTCTAGGTTACTGAGCCCCACCGCCACGACAAGCCCTGAACCATGGTGGGGATTATAGATTACTTAGCTAAGTCGATTGAATTTTTTAGCATTTATAATATAAGTAATTACTTTAAATCAACTTTAAATACAAATCTGAGTTATGTTGATACTGAAGTAAGCATTAAGCATATAAAATCAACGCTGAAGGATATTTTGGTACTTGGTAAATTTTGAAAATTGACTGCGAGAAAGTCTAAAATAAAATTTACTCCTAACTTGTGATATATATGTGATATTATAACTGACAAAAGTCGCTGTAAAGTAAGCAAAAATGTATCTTAAGAACCGAAAAAGCAACATCAGCAAAAACCGTAAATAAAAAGTAGTTTACATACACATACGTTATTTTTTTTATCCATAATCCCAGCAATTATTTGAGCGTTTTAAATTTGCATCCCTGATAGGTATTCCGCTGTTTTAATTCCTAGGCAAAGACATTTGTTTCTATATATCTTGCTTAAAGTCGCCAAGTGTACTTACACTTCTCACTTTAAGTCTTAACACTTTAGCAAATTGGTCCTCTTGCGAACTTTAAGCTGCTATTTAGGTTCTCACTATTGTGGCCTGTGGCCTTGCGCTGTTTCAGGTGCTGTAATTGTTTCGTTTGAGATTCTAAGATTTATTTTTACCACCATATCAACTTTACCCTATAGTTTTAAATAGACGTTGATTTTTTAGCCTAGTTTTGATAGTAAAAGCTAATTGAAACGGGATACTGGCCATGTTTTTCATTTTTAATTCGCGAAGCTCGATATTTTGTTACGAATATCTTGTTCACAAGAGTTCATAGGTCGTACATAAAACCGAAGTATCGAGTTCTGCCAAATTTTTTTTTTTCAAAATACAAAATATATTTTTTAGAAGAAACATTGTAAATATCCTGTTTTTTTTAATAATGATAAAACATGTGAATTTAAAAGCCTATAGGAAGGGTTAATATATATGGTGACCGAACCTTGATAAGTGAAGCTTTACAGATCAGAACAATTCGTTTATGAAAGGTTTATCTAGGAATGCGTCTGTAAAAGTACGCATTTTATAAAGCAAAGGTAAACCACCTTGCCCTGTGGGAGAAGGGCCACAACGCTTTTAGTGAAAACTTGTCTTGATGTTTTTGGGAGGAGTTTAACCGTGTGTATTGCCTTTATTACTTAGTGCCGTCGATGTGTAAATTATAGATATGTGTTATTAAAAACTAATTGAATTAATTATAATTGAATATAAATTATAGTTTAGTTTATAAGTATGGTAGCGAGAGGATATGAGATATAAATATTAAGCTTTGTAAGATCAAAATGAAGAAAGGGTGACTTGTGACTAAGAATGAACCCTAAAAATGGGTTAGAAAAGTGATGTATGATTTTTGTTCGTAACATAAGTATGGACTGTATGTAGAGATACATAAAGAAGGCCACATAGTCTCCATAAAGTGCTCTAGAAGCAGAATTTGTAGCGGGATAAAATGCAGCGTAGGTGGATAATAGTTGGCCCAAGCCTCGTCTCGGGTCATTGAGGCATGCGACTTGCAATGGGGCGAGACGAACCGATCGGTGTATCGTGATTCGTGAGTCAATTGTACAACTAGATTATTTACTATTTGAGATATTAACAAACGCGAAAAGCATGGTAAATATACTATTTTAAATATTTTTAGAAATTAAAATCGCCATGTTAATTTAAAATCTTATATAAATATATTATGGTTTTAGTACCGACGGGTTTTGTCATATATATGACCGCAGTGTTGTTATAAGTGACATCTTCAAACTAGAGATATTTAAAACCATGCCAAGGGCTACCAGTTTATCCAATTTTATAATTTGTATGAAAAACCAACAATATAAAAAATAATAGTTTTAATAATAATATATTCTATCAATCTATTTCCGTTTTCTATCTACAAAATAAGTGTAACCTACCACGGATAATTTTAACGTATGATCAGTCAACCAAATCCGAAATTGACTTACAATGTTATAAAATTTATTGTACGTCTATATTTTATAGCACATCCATGCACGTCCAACTTGTTCCATTTACCTTACCATGCTAACGGGATGGTATAATATTAAGCCAAATTACTACAATAAAATTAATAAATTGTACTGTGGCTATTTTATTTTTCTTGCATTACCGATCTTCATATTAAGATAGCATGTAATTGGTGTTTACATAAACTAATTATTATTCACTACAACATTACAGCGCCATTTGATAGACCAAACTTACTGTAGTCGTGATGATAAATTGAGATAAAAATATCAATCACAATAAATCAATCTTTACCTATTTACTTCTTTCTTGAAACAGCTTTGCTATTTCGGAAAGAAGAGGACAGCCAGTAAAATTACTGGACTGAGACTCACGGTCTTATGTCTCAGGCATCGAGCATATAGCCGGAGTAGAGTGGTAATGATATGTGTTTTGTATGACATGTTTGTATGAAACAAATTCCGCCTGTGCTGCAAGGCTGCGCCGATTCTGCGCTCTGATTGGCCGACTGATGGAAATCACTGGTTGGTTAAATTTCTATTACGTCAGTGACAAATCATTGACCAGTTTCGGAATTTATAACTCAAATTACTACTCCTATGCTCGATGGTCTCAGGATAGACAACCCATGAATGAGTTGCAGGCCAGTCGTGAGTGAACTTGTTTCATGAGCGACGTTGCCTATCCAACTATCATAAAACATTCTAAGCAACAAATGTCCTAATTAGGTATCTTGCTCAGCCATTAACCAGGTGGGAAGACGATTTCCGTAGTGGCCGGTCCGTGTTGGGTGCGAGTGGCAAGGGATCGACCGTCTTGGCGTTTATAGAGGGAGAGGTCGATCAACCCCACCATGGTTCATGCCTTGTTGTGGCGGTGGGGCTCAGTAGCCTAGGGTGAGCCCAGCACCTTGGGCGAAGATATAAAAAAAGAGAAAAGCCGAGGGGGCTCTTTGTACCCCTCTCATAAGAGGGGACAAAAGAGCAGGGGGCAAGGGGCGAGGATGGGAACCTCACCTCATTGTACTGTCCCGATGCGACGTTGGGAGGGGTTGTTCTGTGGTGCGGGACAACCCCTCTCTGGAGATGGCGTCGGTCCCTTGCGGAACTGACTAGCCGGCGAGGTGCCCTGTTAGCTTAACAGATCCGGGGCACCTCACCAAAGGCGGCACTGGTGGCGCTCGTCGGGTTTTAGTGGGTAGAGCTGCATCCACTACCATCTTTCGGGCGCAACCTCTGAGCATTTTAAAAAAATGTTAATATACTATAATTTTGAACTTATTCGGACGTCTATTCACAAATAAATTCGATCAAATGAAAACAATTTCAAGTAAGTATATGCTTTATATTTTACAAATTTTATTTGTAATACCAACAATAAAACCAGATGCTATATGGTAACATTAAACAAATACGAACATTGAGCTAAGCCTGATTCTTATACATTGAATATAATATAATATAACAGGACGAACAAACAGACAACTTGTTTTAGTTTAACTATAGTATATTACCTATAAACATGGAGATCGAGGCCTAAGTTATATTAAATTGGTTATAAAAAAATATATTAATAACATATTCAATAACAACTTTAAATAAAAAGGAAATTCATTATAATATTACCAATTCGCAATTTTTTTTTACGTAAATATCAATTGCAAATAAGTTTTATTACCTCTGTGGAAATAAAAACCAATTATTTTTACCATCAAGAGTCCTGTTACATTCAAAATCAGGATACTAAATATCTCTTATAAATATTTTATGTGTTCTGATGGCACGTTTAGTCTTATCTATATAATACAGGTTATCGTCAATGGCAGCCCAGCCCTGCGATTAACGATTTTAGATGTTTTTACAATCATTTGAGAGTAGAACCATTTTGTAGAAATAAAACTTACATTATATTACATAGAGTAAATATTTTATATAATAATAAAAAAATAAGTAGCAGTTTTGGCAATTTATCAATAATTTGATAATTCTTGAAGAATCCCTTAATACTTATGAGGGAATTCTTATTTTAAATTTGAGACAAAAGTAATCGAAGAAATTTAAATTTAGAACACTAAAATATTTTTTAAAATTACAGAATACATTCAAGATGTTTTATTTTCTTTTCCGCCAGTATGTTATGCGTGTAAATCCTCTGTTTATCTTGCTAAGTTTGTTTTAAGTGTTATTTTTTTGCCTGTCTGTAATTTTGCCTTCTTTTGGAATATTTTTACTGATAGAGAAAAAACTTTTATTCCAAATATACATTCACTTGGAATGCCCGTATATTAGGTTTTAGATGTCAAAACATAACCTGCTTACAAAATGGTCCTGCTCTCATGTGAAGGAATGTAAATGAAGGTGGGTGATACACTATTTATGGTACAAGCGATGTAAAACGTCAGTCCGTACTTCATCGGCTTTTTCCAAATTCATTCGTTTTCTGTTGCTGCTTTCTGTAAAAAAAAAGACCATCATATTGTGTATATTTTTTTATGTATATATGAATGTGAGTTCAACGAACTCCAATGTCCGAGTTTAATTCTGTAAAAGTATAGCTTTGGCTTAGATAAGTCTAACATGATTACAAAACCTGAAGGCATAAAAAGTTTCCGTACCCGCATGGGGTGGACAAATAGACAAACTATGACGAGATTAAAAAGCAAATATTTTTTTGTCTGGAGCCTGACTTTTCTGATTTGGCTTATATTTTATCAATGGTGTGTAACCTGTAGTTACACAACAAATATTAAAACATTTGTCGCTTAATAAAAGGCAATTTTTAATTACATAATTAATAATTATTAGTAGAACAGACATTGTCCCCTTTGCCTAGAAGCTTTAAAAATATTTTTCAAATACAATATCATCATTCTATGTCGTTAGGAAGGCCATGATGATGTGGGTCGCAGAAGTATTACTTTTCATTCTTTCTTTTTTATACGTATTTCTTTTAATTATTGAATATGGGCGAAACCTTCACCCATTAGGTGATAAATCAGCTACATCGAAAACTATCTTGTATTTTAAGGAGGTTTTGACGTTTTTTGAAAACGGCTCTTTTGGACTTGGAATAATAACGGTTTGACGATGACCACCACTTAGTTCTTCGGCTCGATAGCATCTTGTATATAATCAACATCAGCTCTTGTGTCCTCTGCTGGATATATCTATGTCTCTTATTGTACGCTAAGACGGCCGATGTACCGATCCCGTATTGAATAAAAAAATTAGGAGCGGCCACTGCCGATGGACGGAAATCGTTGTCCTATTTGGTTGGAGGTCAAGCTTCCTTTCGTCTTTCCGAGCACATGTATTGTATACAGGTTGATTTTTTTAGACCAATTAGGAAAAACTCAAATACTTGCAGCTTCGAAAGGAAAACCATATTTTACAACATATTTTTTTGTAAATTATTTACCTATAACCTACCATGATTTGCCAAATTTTCATTTTAGTGATGTCACCCTCGTCTAACATGGGTCTTGCATCGGCGTCGTCACGTATCACTTGGGCAGTGTTGTCTTCATTTCTGTAAATAATTAGAGCACCTTTGAATTATACCTCGCAGAAACAATAGAAACCTAAAAACAGTTTATAATAATAAGAATTAAATATAAATAATAGTATAATTATTATTCAAATTATAATAAGCAAACGAAGTTTGAATGGGAGGATGCTGTAATTTTCATAATTAGGCCTATTCTCAGGTACTATTATAAGTAAAAGTATACTTAATGATTTTTTATGCTAAAAATTTGTTTGTAAATTACCACTTAGAAGTTTTACTTCTTTACCACTTAGAAGTTTTCTTACTTATGATGTTGATGAATGTTTTAAACAATCGAAAAAATATATATCATTGAATTTTTTTTTTAAACAATATCTAAAGCTAATTATGGTTTGTAAAGAATAGCTATTATTAATGCCGAGTGATGTAGCGCCATCTATTATTAGGGATGGGATTCATAAATTCGTAATGATACTCACATGAGTCTGTTAGCAGATATTTCCGGTGACACCTCCACCCGATAGATGTCGCTCATTCCCTCATTCGTCGAATGTCGCGGGTGATTCTGAAAACAAAACATAGATGGCGGTGAAAGAGGTCGCAATTTGTCCTGTAAGAACGTAAATATTTTATTGTTATCCATAGCGTCCATAAATAATATGATTCAGTAGTTAGCAGGGAAGTGGACTTTAAGGGCACCTTAAGTCCACTTCCCTGCTAACTACTATACAAAATACCAAATTGTAAATTCTTGCAACGTTTCGGTCCTTTATTAAACCTTCTACAGACAATCTATAACATTATATATTAATTACATTATGACTCCACATCAGGTTGAATCGATTAACAATAATTACAATACAGATAAAAAAGTTAATATGTAACTATCACCTTTACAGGTTAAATTTTATCTTCATTTTTTATCAATTATACTTTTAAGTTTTATTATATACTTTCTATAGTCATATTTTAAATTATTTTACATTAATTGAGTTAATTTGTGATAACATTATGTTGTTATGTTATTATTTTATCAATCCAAATGATTCCGGAATCTACAATATGAATAACAAGCATTATGTAATAACCCACGCTACGCCATGAAACAAACTTTAACATTAAAACGAAACCAATATTACCTTAAGTTGTGGAGAACTTACTACATCACGCTCATTTTTTCAATAATATGTTATTAAATTAAATTACATTATGAAATTTATTAAAATTATTAAAATAATAATAATAATAATAATAAATTTATGGGTATTATTAAAAAAAAAAATCGGTTATCTGTAAAGTCGGTTTACTGACGATAGTTGAACGTGACAACGTCATAAGAAAATGGAACGCCTCACAGCGAGGTAACGCCGCATGCGTCATGTTTTTTCGTGCGTGCAGCCGGCTCCATCGAATTATAAGACGTTGTCACGTCAAAAATAATTTGTACTACACATTCGTAAACTTAAAGTTCTGTCAAAGATAGCCTATCTTGGTATTCGATATTTTAATGACGCACTTACGTCACATGAGTAAATAAACGGACAGAGGCAAAGCTTCATATAACCGCGCGAATCGATTGCACTACTACAAGCGTCCTTACGCATGTGTGCGTTAGCACTCGTGGCTTGTCACGTACGAGTAGAAACCGGTTGAAACCGGTTCGACGAGTGCTCGAGCGCAGGGATGTGAGTGCACGAGTTAAGTTGTATATTTGATATTTTTTTTCGCTTGGCGGGTGTTTCGAATTATTATCATCGTTCTTAAATTTTTGTTAATTAAAAGTTAAAAGTGTCAATATTGTAAGTATACTGTACTGTGTGTATGAACAATAATAGAGCAAATAAAACAAATCATATTTTAGCTATCCCAAAGATTTCAATAGGTAAGTTGTATCTTATTATTTTATTTCTACTTATTATTATTACTATTGTTTACTAAGTTTTTATGGATGTGCCTAAACTCTTGTCATTGACCCGACATTAAATCTTAAATCTTAGCTAAACTTTACAGTAAAAATACAATAAGTTTAGGTACAGAATACGTAATTAGGAGACGATTTCTGTTCGGAATAAAACATATTGTAATAGTTATGATAAAAACTGATATGCAATGAGAGTGCTTTCCATTAGAATTTACCACTCTATTAAAAGGTACAACAGATTATTGCAAATAAAAAATATAAACACAAAATATTTAGAAAAAATATTTTGTAATAAAGATAGAATATTTACATAGATTACTACTCGATAAAAAATCGTTTTGTTCGTTTAATTTTATCCACCTGTGACAACCCTTAAATAATTTTACGCGTTGTATGGAAGCTTTGTCTCTGTCCGTTTACTTACTCATGTGCTTACTTTTCGTTTCACTTATAAACGTGAAGAAAGGACTATGTTCATACTATTTTCTTTATAATAATTAGTGTGTGTATACGTCACAATGTACGCAAAGTCGAGAAATACAGTTAGTCTCGATATAAGCTCTTACATGATACATCAATGACGTGTTACACCAATCTGCCCTAAATTAGCCTTAAAAGGGGTACAACGATTACTCTTCACGTATTAATATAATATTCTGTTTTATTTGTACCTACTATCCTCAAAACTCAAAAGGTCCCTTTTTACATATGTTACGCCTCACACGAAGCGTTGAGAGTGCTCTACTCACGACATGTCAAAAAAGCAGTTTTCTCGACACTTAAATTGATTTTTTTCTTATTTCAATCGCACTTATTATAAGTCAAATAATTAATCTGTCCGACACAAAAATATATTTCACAATTATTCTGTTTAACATTAAAAATAATATTTAGTTAACTTCCTTTTTTTCGGAGGGATATAGGCTAACGGCCCAAGGGCCCTAATGCTTCGTCTGACAATTATGAGCCGATTTAGCTTAAGGTTGATTATTATTGGGGGGTTGCCTCCCGCCAACCGAGTAGTCTGCGACCACACGGTCTCCTGGCGTCGGGTTGGAAATAGTAGACTACCGTGTTTTTGTGTCTGTATGTGGGGAAATTGGTCGAAAAAATTATCGTAACGGATTTTTTTTATATCATCTAAAGTAACGCGCAGAAGCGCAGACTTTCTCAATTAATATGAGCGTTCAATTCCTTGCAGTCGTTTAATTATTGTTTATTAAAAACTAAGATATAACTGTATTTTTATAAATTATCATACTCTTTATTCGTTGCCAAGCAACTGACAGGCCAATTGCTTAGACGTATATTTCACAAATAATCATTTTTTATCATCTAAAGTTTTTTAAAAAGATCTAGGTCACTGCGGAGCTTCTTAATTTATATGAGCGTTCAATTCACTGTCGCTTTATTATTTATAAAAAACTAAAATACGATTAATGTGCATTTATATCCGACTGTTTATTCGTTGATAAGACACCGAGAGGAAGTCTATGTTCAGCAGTGGACGGATAAAGGCTGATGATGATGAAGCACCTGACAGGCTTTTACAATAATAATCAATTTTATTATTGTTTTTTCAAAAGATTATGTGCACTTTTTGATTTTCTAAAACTTTTTTACAGTCTACTAGTATTTTTTTTCAAGTCAAAGAATAATGTATTTATGAAAAATAAACTTACCAGTTCGTTGATAGCTGCCATACGTCGCAGTATCCGCGTTATGTACCAATCAGGAGCGGAAGATGGCGCTGTCCCGGACCTTTTGCCGTGAGCTGGAAAAGGTAATTCAAATCATTTTTTATTATTTTACATTTAACAAAAATGCCGGATATACTGTCTGCGTAGAAGAGGGAGCAAATGGATAGCGAAAACCTGATGGTTTTCGCTATCCATTACATGGCCTGCGAGATAGGCTTTCGATAAAGTTGGCGATACATACGTCACATTAAAATTGTCTGTCTTGGAAAATTGATTTGCATCATCGTATACCTTTACCGTTGTATTAGTTTTTTTAACAATATATAAATAATAATAAACAATACCACTTAATTAATACAGTGCCAAATAATAGAGTACAAATAATATTTTTTTAATTAGGTAACACTTATCAAACGTAAGATCAATAAAACAAACGGTGAGTATTTAATTTTGTTTATGTATGATAGCGAATATACCTCAAGTTATTAATTTCGTTCACTTCTACTCCCCAGATATCCCTTGGAGAACGAGCCACGTCCATTTAGTTTGTCATTTATTTAGATACAGGTCGACAGGTTATGAAACGATAATTACGATCTATTCCTGAGTTAAATTAATATTTATTATTTTCAGTTTTTTTGTTTCTTTGTTTTTTTAATAACATTATTTTTGGAATGGATTAGATGAAATTTGTGTGAATCTAAATATTTAAAAAATATTCCGTGCGCTTTGTTCAGAATTTGAAGCTATTTCGCTCGCTTACGTCTTTTATAATTTGCTTCATTAATTCACGGTTTATGATAATAAAAATATTAATCACAAAATGATTACATTTAAAGCAATCCAGGATACAATTTATTAATCACGGTTTAAAATTCATCCCGTGAAACAAACGTGTTTCGGTGACGTGCGGGTTTTAATCACCGCCATATTTAAAACTGCCGCCATTTTGTGATGCTGATGGGATTAAAACGTCGTTTATTAAACGGTGTTATTTTTATATAATTACGTTCCTAATTTGTGATTTTCGTACATTATTTCGCTTCTTGGCTTACCGTTATGTTTTAAAAGGTTAGATTATTTTTATTGGTAATCATTTTCTTGTATTCATCGGAGAATAAAACTGAACTAATTTCCAGTATATTAAAATAATGAACCTACGTAATCTAATTTCTCAAAACTGCGGAAACGCTTATTGATAGATAAATTAAAAAACAGATTTAATAATAAAAATTAAATAAAAGAAGTGCGTGCGTACAAAGTACACAATATGTCAGAAGTGAAACTTATTTGGCAAACTAATATTTAAATCTCGTTTATATTTATACAAATCTAAAGCTTAAATTTACGAGACTGACCGATCTTTCTCAGACAGGCAGTGTAATTACTGGCACCGAGACTAAACATCTTATGTCTCAGGATAGGCAACACATAGATGAGTTGCCTGGACTCGTTCCAGGTAAACTAGTTTATGTTCATGGGCGCCGTCGACCACTTACTATCAGGTGGCACGTTTGCCAGTTTACCTATCCAACTAACATAAAAAAGAACTTCTTGGACAAAAACGTTGCACATTTCCGTGAAGTTTCATCAGTAAAAAAATTACCCTCATACGCGCAAAGAAGTTTCACTTCAAAATTCGTCTATATGTTTATTTGCTTGAGTGTACACAGAAGAGCTTAGTCCAAGCCACCTGTTTAGAATCTCATCGGATGAGCGCTATCAGGTGATAAGGTGAGCTGCCGCTACAGTGCGTGCCCAATTAATGCCGATCGACGTAAAAGTTTACAGCCCAATTGTCATTATTGCATTTTGATCAGATGAGGACTTGAATGTACAGTCAATTCAAATTAAATCTGAGCAACACAGTAATAAAAATTTAACAGTTTTAAAGTAAATTTAAAATTGAAAAATTGAAATAACTTTCAATTTTTCAATTTTAAATTTTAATCAAACCATGGTCACGGGAGGACTTAGAAAAAGGCTATTACTATTCATTAACGCAAACTTCATTCATTGTATAATTATATATACTGGTTTTCTAATGAATACAATATCGAATTAGTTTAGGTAATTATTATACCTATTAATTTTTCTAATAAAATAGATTAAAGGTCTTGTTTAGTCAAAATCTATATTAAAAAATGGCACACAGACAAATGATTATCCGGATAGCTGAAAAACTACGATATGAGCATAGTTGTTGTAATGACTCGAGTAGTTTTTACGTACACTTTTCATACACCGAGATTGTTTAGCAAACTATGGAGGGTAAAGACAAGGAGTCTTTACCCTCCATAGTTTATATTATAATGTTACAAACCACTGGCAGCACCAACCGGATGTAATGCTGTGTTACCTATCTAAATACATCTATTATCAGGTGGCGCCAAACGGATATATATTGTATAGTAATAATGTTGAATAATAATTAAAGTATAATACTAATAAATCTTAATGTACATAATTAATATAATAATAATAATGGTATAATTAATAATGTATTTACAGTAGTTGTTTATAATGTTATGATAATATTTATAATAATTGTAATTAATAAATAGTCTTTCTATTGACTACATCAATGTGCGCCAATAGGCAATTAGGAGTATTCTACTAGTATACTTTGTGAAGGGCGTTACTCTGCCCAAATATATTGTAATGGAGAAGAATCAATTGTTTTAATCAGACATTCCTCCGGCGATAGTTAATATATATTAGTTATGAAGTCTTCATAGTTTATAATTAAAAGTCGATTGTCTCACGCCATAAACAAGCCGGCGATTGTGACCAGAGATAACAACTTGTCTGCGGATTAAACTGAAGCTATTATTAATGATAACTCAATAGTGTCGATAATAAACGACACTCGGTTTGCACGTTATTACGATGGAAAGAATAAAATACTTTTTTACATTTTTTTTTATAGAAGAGGGGGCAAACGGACAGTCGGTTCACCTGATGGTAAGTGAATAGCGACATCTACAGACACCCGCTTTACCAGGTATATATATTTTTTTATTTCAATATGTAGGTTTTTTTTGTATTCTCGAAAAAAAAATTCAGTTTTGATACTACTCCATTTTAAAGCTTTTCTTTTAGTATAAGTTTTACATGAATTAAAATATATAAAACTGTATAAACACCCAATAATGATATAATATAATAATAATAATATATTATAGTGATGGCGTATAATGATAACTTTATATACTTACCAAAATCATTTTTTAATAATTAATTGCAAGGATAGAAGGGATTTCTGACTTAATTAGCAGATGTCCGCATAATTATAAGTCTGAAATTTATAAACCTTCTCGTAATATAGCCGGGCTTACTTATATTATTTATTTGGTAGGTACTCGTATCAAAACGTATAATAGACTTATGCATGATTCATGAATGGATAATATCTTTATATAATTGAATTTTAATAAGAAGGCAAAGTCGCGAGCATCAACTAGTTAGAATTAGTTAGTTAGTATAATATAATAGTTTATATTTTATCTATATTTTCCTTCCTAGAATATATTTTGCTCCTAAGCCTAGGAGTCATTCATTTTTTGGACTTTTGTGACTAAATAACAATCAGGCGGTTAAATAAAAACATAGCTTAGGGTCAAGAAAATATAATTTGAACTTACCTCCCCAGCAGGAATGTCCGTAGCTAAGACACGATCCTGTAACATAGATTACATTTCAAATTGATTGATATAATCATATTTCTGAAAAAATGGTAGATTTTAATGTTTTAAAAAATATATACAAAAAAATATCTGGTTATATATTTTAGTCTTAGGCTAGATATAGTATATGCAAACCCTTACTATTTTATAAATTTAAATTTACTAATGTAATTTAGTTGCACGCATAATATTAAATCGGAAATTATGCTAATAAAAATATTAGACTATATTTAAATAAGAAAAATATTAAACTTTCTTCAAGCAGAAAAATATCATGTATTTACAACATTTTGATATTTTAACAAACCCAAAAAAATAGTTCCTTTATTTTTTTACTACGGTGACATTTTTTACTGATGGTTAAAAATATATGTCACCTCGTTTCAGGTTAAAAAATAAAACGTATGATGATGTCATTGGTACGGTCATATATCTTACCTACATCATTTTTTACTAGAGAATAAAGCTTAGGCGTATTCGCTCCATCGTACAGACGTTTAGTGCTTACCTCTTCACATAAAAGTAGACTATACATATAAAATGCTGTCAATTGTGAATAGTCAATTCTAACACACAATCACAGTTAGTCTCATGCCGCATACATCAATCTTCTTCATATTTCATCGATACGACTAAGTGTGCTTATACTAATAACAAGTGTGTACAGACACTTTAAATGTTCTATATTTATGTACAAAATACTGGTTTCTATTCTATTCATAATAATAATATGTTGATGACAGCTATTTGTTGATTTTTTGGGTGTGTGTTGACAGATGTCAGTTGATGGTCAAGGGTCAACGTCACATCACGATCAACACGATGCAATGGAGTTTATTAAGGTCAGACACTTTAAATGCATTATGTTAGATCTATTAATAATGACACAGTTTATCAGCCGTTTTTTCCGCAAGAATAAAGCTGATTCTTGAAATCAGCATAACGGACCCATGCATACGCGACAGTACAAGGCTCGTAGAATGTCGTAACGATTGAGCTACGACATTCTAAGAGTCTTTATATGTCGTGTAATGATGGCGTCGAGACCTTGAAGCTTTGCTAGTGTTATATGAAATTCTGGTGTCAGGTCTTGCAATATAAAATACTAGTCTGCTGTCTCATTGTGTCACTGTTATGAGACAGCTCATGTTAAGTTTAAGACGATGGAAGTCACTATGTTGTATGTTTGCCTACGGACAGCTTCATACAGTTATCGTAAGGTATTGCAAATTTCTTCAAAAAAGAATGGTGTAGTGTTCATTGATAGAGACCTACGTCTAGCAGTTGACAGAAAAAGGCTGATAATGATGATGATGATGGAAAATTTCACCAACAAAGTCAGTGAGGATGCTAATAAATTACCCAAGTACACAAAAGTCTCGCTTGGTTTATACTAGAGATATCGTCCAGCAGAATAAGTAAAATAAAGGAGGAAAATATTTTTTGCACATTTTTGGTCATCAGTCAAAACCTGTGACACAAACTTACAAAGAAGTTTCTTATGAAGGGCTTAATTGTTTTGTTTTTTGTCGGATTCGAATATAGAACAATAAACATTGAAGTATTGTGAAAACTCAGATGAAATACATAAAACGAATCATCTAGAATATTCTAGGAAAAAATCATACTTCAGATAGCATACATTTTCAGTATGATGTAACGGTGTAAATATAGATAATTTATTCTGATTGGTTCGAGGGCTTGTTCAACCTCATCACCTACATGCTGTGACGTCAGTTTCTATTAAATAATAACTTGGGCATGTTCCGTAACGGCTCAGACATGCATTACTAGGGAGTGCCCAGTAATGGATCCGATCATAACCGTAACCCAATTAACCCAAACACTTGGGCTCAACCCGTCTCTACTATCTATGGATTTTGAATAAAGAATTATGAAGACCATAGACCAAAATATAATACACAAACGAAAACCAAAAAATAACTAAATAAACTGAGATTTTTTTTTGCACTGCGAAATAATAATGCACTGCATGATAATGACCAAACTTGTGAGAAATTAAATTTCCAACAACTTTGGATTTTTGCTATAAAGTTGAAAATTAACGAGTTATTTCAGAAAAACGAATGAACTTTAAAACAAGATGGCGGCGAATCCTCTACCGAGATTAGTTAGAAAATCGAGATTTATACTTCCAACCACCCCCCGACGTTTAAAAAAAACGCTCCCCGGATTTTTTTTATATTTAAATGTCTGCCCCGACTGGACTATATTAGCAACCGATACGTCAATTGCTTAGACGCATAAACATATAATTTCTAAGTCTATGCTTAGACGTGTATTTTACAAATAATATTTTTTTATTACCTGAAGTAGGTACTACTTTACCACTGCAGACTTTCTCAATTAATATAAGACTTTGATAAAACTTGGCAGTGTTATAGCTATATACCAGAATAACACATAGACTACATTTTATTCCGAAAAATTTAAAGTTTCTATTTAAGTTACTTATTTTTGTCGTATTATTTGTAGTAACTCATAACTAACAAATTAACAAAGTATTTCATGTCAAAAACGCACAAAATGTACTGTAGTATATACTGGCATAACACAACAAGTCTTAATTCGATGTAGTATATAGAGACGTGTTACATTAACGCACATTTGCATTTTATGAAATTAGTAAGTTAAGCACTACTTTTTTGTTTGTTTTTTTTTCATCTCAATGTTTTCCAACTCCACGCGGGTGAAGCAGCAGGCTAAAGCTATTTTAATTTGATGTATGAAATGTACATATTAAGAGTGACTATGTTTTAAAGGGACTTTTTTTACCATTCCGTTGATATGCCAGAAATAGTCGTTGAGATGTGAGGCTTAAGAAATGTTTTCGTAATTATACGCTACATCTGATCTCAAACATTAAAACTAATTACACTTCTCATATTCGAACCAAACTCCCTTTCATAAAGTCCCATTAAATAAAGCTAGTATAATATAAATTCATTTTGTATTTAATTCAAACGGGTTTCAACAATGTTTGCTCAAACGTAAATCCTAAAAGATTTCCCTCATGCGCCATAACATCTTTATGCATATTCAGTGCCATTTTATGTCAATTGAAATTACTGCACAATGCAAATTGAATTTCTATTTAATATGTTATTTTCATTTCTAATATTCCTGTTGGTATTTCAGATTAAAGGCGATGAGAGATTTTATGAAATGATAGACATTTTATTAGATACAAACATCGCTTGTTTGTGTATCTCATTTACATTCAGTTTAGGCATCGTTTCTTTAGATTGCTATGGGTTTGAGCTAATTTAAAGTGAGATTTCAAATCACGATATTACGAATCGAGTTAAGAACTATTCTTGTCTCTTATTATATTTGTATAAATATAGAAATTAATCGCGAAAACTTACATAATGTTAAATTGTTAGAATCTAATATCTTTTGATTTATGTTGTTAAGACAATTATGATATTTAACAACTCCAAGATAATTTAAACCTGTGTAAATCAGTAGAATTAGTTAGAAAGTGTGTAACGTTATTAAGTATCAAATATTAAATGCCATTGAAAAAGACTGTAGTAGAAAATAATCTGTTTCTAGATCTTTGTGATTGGAATATAAGAATAAAGTCATTATAATGATGTTCAAATGATGTAATCAATACCGTGGAGAATAATTTCGGAAACTATAAATAAAGGCATGTATTGGAATATAAAGTAAATAAGAATTGAGTGATTGAAATCTGTATTGCCCAAACTCTGCTCACTGCACTCTCTTTAATTATACAATTGTTCAAAGGACTTTACGCACATATGAACTCATTTTGCAAGTATTTATAATAAATATTAAACGACGAAAATAAACTTGTGTTAATGATATCTAGAGGATTTATGTGTTTTTGTTTAAAATGGAAGTAAACTTTATTTTTGTTTTAAATAAAAATGATGTTTTAAATAAAAAAAGTGGACGGATTGTCCGTTTGATCTTTCTTTTATAAAAAAATTAGGATATTATTATGAATATTTCGATTGAGATTTTTGATATGAGAAAATACCAACTGAGTTAATCTATACACGAGTCAAGTAAAAACCTACATAGAGAATTTGCGTACACTAGAAAGAAGACGTTTTACAAAAAAAAAACAGATTTCGCTTTTTTGTGCACTTTTTCCAGTATGTCAACTAGTTGTGAAATATTAGGAAATGTAGTATTAATTCCTACGTTATATCAAAACCTTGACAGTGCATTAATTAATAATTCATTTTCTGGGAAGTTAACAACACGTTTATTCCGTGGAAACACAGTTATTAAACAATTAGAATGGAAAACATGCAAATTATTGCCTGACTGATATTTTTTACTTCATGTCGATTCCCTTAACTACAACACTGTTTAGTTTGTAACATGTTGTACAGAGCTTAAAACGGCAGAGGCGGTGAATCGTGCAGTATCTACATTGTTGGCTTTTTTTTATCAATTTAGGCTTTTTCCATTTGATTTCAATTCAAATCCAATAATAATTTTGTTAGAAATAAATGTCTACCTATTCTAAAAATATAAACCTGAAAATTTGTTTGTTTGAACACGCTAATCTCAGGAACAATTGGTCCGATTTGAAAAAAAATATTTCAGTGTTAGATAGCCCATTTATCGAGGAATGCTATATATAATACAACATCAAGTTGTGACCAATAGGACTTATGTTAAGTAAGTTAACTAAGCTGCGGACAACAGCTCGTGAAAATATATATTTTGAGTAGTTGTCCAGACGGATGATGTCCTGCTCCTGTCCTGATCACAAGGTGCTACACATTGTGATCTAAAACTTGGGTCTAAAACTATCCTCTCAAGTTGACAGAGTCTTAAATTTCATTGAAACGCTTTCATTTTTTTAGGAGTTCATAGCAGAAAAAACGGAACAATTTTTTGTGATGATGATGATTTTAAAGGTGCTGATGCTACTAGATAACGAATATTTGTACTTCGTAAATTTTGATTTTCAAAACAGATTTGATTAGAAATCAAATAAAAATACAATATTTCTTTAAACCAATTTTGCACGAATTTAATAATTGTATATATACAACGCTATATTCAAACTTGAATTTTACTTAAATCCAAAAGTAAGCCAAGTATGAACGGCCAAGCACATGCCACATATACCATACATTTGTCAAATGGCTCAAAGCTTCTCAATTGAAATTTCAATGTCGTCTCATAATTAGCTCAGACGAAAAGATTAAATTGCATTAAGCTAACCATAGACAAGAAAGAGTAAGAATATAATGTGAAAGAACATACAAAGATAGGAAAATATGAAAATTAATATTATTGACATGTCGCATTTACATCTCATGAAGTTATCATAAAGAACAAATATTTAAAAAAACATACAAGCATCCGAATTGAGAGCCTCCTCATTTTGAGAAGTCGGTTAAGACACACGCAAGGAAGAGAATTATGTAATGAAATTATTTAAGAAAGCCATGAAAGAAACAATCATGCTACTAATCCTGGCAACCTAAATGTCACCTAATACGTGTGTCATTATAAAAATCCACAATATTCTGTATAACTATTTCAAGATGAAAAAAAAAACATTTGATTTTATAAAAAAACATTATTAATCCTTACTTACGAGTAATTAAGCTTGTAAGTTTTAAGCGAATTACCAAATCGATTTGATCATTCCCTAAATGAAGTAATGGATATAAGAATGAAACAGATAGTGCAAGAAGATGATAGTGTTATTAGAACACAAGAGTCTAGCTACAACATGAACTCTGAGCCAAGTGGCAAGTACGGCGACATACCTCCACGTTGGCTTCGCCATCCGTTGACTTTGTTTATAAGATTCGACGCCTTGCTACCCCTATTGTTTATTCTCTGCTCTGTGGATTAAATATCAATACATCATAATATATAAATTTACAATTCTTATAAGTATGAATGTAAATCATAACAATTACTATTTGTTCGCAAAGTATATATTTCTTTTAAAGGAACAATGTTTTTAAAAATGATCTATTGAAAACACCGTACAGTTTCTACCTTTAAATAAAGTATATAGAAATGTCATAAATCATATAAAATATGTCGAGACTCAAATCTACGATCTATCGAGTCGATTCAGATCGTGAATTTGAGTTTTGAATATTTCATATGATTATAATCAATGCCAAGATCTCCTTAACTAGCTCGAGAAATACTTCCATCTTTCGTCATAATGTCTATTAAAGATTTGTAATATGCAATTCGACGTTTATTTTCGGTCATATTTTCGGCGTAAGTACATTTGTAAGTGGTACACGTTATTAAATAGAGTTATTGGTCGTATTAGTTCTGTTCCCTCGACAAATAATACTCTGATCTCATGCGGCTTTATGGCATCTTAAGCGTTCTCGTGCAGAATTGAGTTAAACGAATTCAGTATAACATTTACAGAAACACATCATATGTATATTAGTGAAAATTAAATACTCTTTTTTTTCGGATGGCTAAGGGGCCCGAAGGCCCTAATGCTACATTGGATTAGTGTGAGCCCATTTGGCTCACTTTTGGTTTATAAAAGTGGGGTGTTGCCCCCCGCCAACCGTGCAGTCTCAGGGCCTCCTGGCGTCGGTTGTGATTAAATACTCACTGAAATATAAGTGCTTAAAAAATCTTTTACAAGAAGTATATTACAATAAAATATTTATTTATAAATACAAACTTGTCCACTGCATGCATAATTGAAAAAAAATCTCAAATCTTTATATGCTTTACATATATTCTGCCAGTTGACATTATATTAAATTTTCTTAAAATTCATCTTCTTCTTTAAATAAAATACACGTTGTTTAGAAATACGTAAGCGACGGTGGTGGAAGAGAAGAAGAGAAAACCTGCATGCCTGATGAGATTTAAAGTCTTTTAAGGTGTGTGAAGTTCACCAACCCGCATTAGGCCAGCGCATCGGTGAACTATGGCCCAAAACCCTCCTCGCCTGATTTTGAGAAGGAGACCCGTGCCGAGCAGTGGGACATATATTAGATTATAAAAACATTGAAGAGCGGTATTTAAGTTTTTCAGTTGTATGAACTTTAAGTCTTTTTTGGACATGTTATGATTTTCAGTAGTATTTATATTAATATCGATTTTGTGCGTCACGATTTTCAGTAGTTTGAATTATTTATATTAATATCGATTTTGTGGGTATTGGTAGTTGTAGGTTTGTCTATTGTCAGTTTAGTATAAAAGGACACCGATAATAGTGTTGGCGGGCATTCTACCAGTATATTTTGGGAACGACGTTACTCTGCCGGATTACATTGCGAACAAGGAGAGTCAATTATGTTAATCGGACATTATATTGTAGACTTATCAAGTAAAGTAATATTTTGTAAATGGAATACAGTGTTTTCGTCACAGACAGATAAGACAAAATTTTATATTTGGGCTGATATTACTTTGTAAAGCCTGACCATCAAAATAAAAACCCTGGCCATATTGCGGAAAATTACAAAACTATTTTCTGTATGGACGATACGATGTGTTGACGTAAAAAAGATACAGTGGCGACACCACGCAGGGTTTATATATTTTTGTTTAGGCTGTACAGATGACTAGCATTAACGCTAGTTTGAATCAAAATAAACAGTAACCCTACCCTAGCTTTCGAGGAACATCGCTCAAGTGAAACTCAACTCAAATTCCAGAATTATTTTTCAGTGGCTCCATACAATGAGCGTATTGTTGACAGATAACCAAAAACCATTTCTTAATAAGTACCTCATAAATCAGTAAATTTTCTTGAGTGCTTTATCAAGCTAATCTTTCTGATTACTTGTTTTTATACAGGTTTTTATAGCAACTGCGTTATTGTTATGGGTTTATAAGGTTTTGAAATACTGCGCTCAGAAAACGTTGGTCTGCGTTAATGTTGGAGATATTTAAATTAGAATATAACTAAAACAACTAATAGTTTTTTAAGGATTTTGTAAGTACTAACAATATAATATGGAGTTGGTCTGAAATAATTTTATTTTATTTTATTTATTTGATAGATGTCGAAATGATGTCTGTTTGTCGATAACCAAGAAGTTAGAGATCCGTTGTATTGGTGCTAATTTAAAAATTACATGACTCTAATACTTTTTTTTTTAATTTTACATTACTGGATTTATTATTTTACATATTAATATAATTTAAAATGACATTTATTAGTCTGTGCAATACCGTGTACGGTCCTACCTCAACAAGCATGTTCAACAATCGTTAATTGCGATGGAAGTTCATGACCTTTTATTATAAATGATGATAAAAAGTACACGGTTCCCGTTAAATCCATATCCTGGAAAAATACCAATTGGTTGACGTAATTATTGATGACGTTAGACAATTTTTTAAAAGGACAATTGATGAGTTGAAAGATATAGATAGACGTATAGTATGTGGTTCCATGAGTGTGATTATCTTAAGCCTATCATCATCATTAACCGGTGGGAGGGAAGCGCTGTGCCGCGCTCCCGGCTGCATGGGTACCACCATCTTGCTTGTTTCTCCCGTGAAACAGCTTTGCTGTGTTTCGGAGAGAAGGGCAATACAGGCAGTGTAATTACTGGCACCGAGACTTAACATCTTATGTCTCAGGATAGGCAACACATAGATGAGTTGCCTGGACTCGTTCCAGGTAAACTAGTTTATGTTCATGGGCGACGTCGACCACTTACCATCAGGTGGCACGTTTGCCAGTTTGCCTATCCAACTAACATAAAAAAAAACATTATCAGCCTCTATCCGTCCACTTCTGAACATAGGCCTCCCTCAATGAACGCCGACACCCCGATCCCTTGCCACTCGCATCCAACACGGACATAATATGTCACAATGTAGCTTTACATTGGTTTCGCACTGCATCCGATCGGAGTCCTGAAAATATATTCAAAAGTCGTACAAATATTTGCTATCTGTGCAATATGTAATATATATATAGTAGTTATGGTAGTTTATAGACTAGATAAGATTGCGCCATCCAATATCTAGTTATCGTAAATCTTCTATTTGGCGATGAGTATAGATGGACAGAGCCTGTAAGAGGTAGTGCTATGTTGCTATGCAGCCGACTTGGGCCGGCACCACTGGGGTGGAACTTCTCGCTCACATAACACCGGCTTCAAGAAACAGCTATGCTATCACGTTTTGTGCGGTTTGTGAGTTTCTGGTGGTGCATTGGGGGGATAGGGAAAATGAGGGCACAGTATGTGCAAGTGCATAATTTCTGGTTGTGCAGATGTGTATGGGCGTCGATAGTCTAAAGCCTCGACTGCTCGTTTGCCCTCCTTTGCTCTAATAAAAGCAAAAAGCTAGTTTTATTTGTATAAGCAGTGGCAGCGCGGCTGGAGAGCAAAATCCGTAGATAGTAGAGGATTTTTAACTGAACTCAACTCATCAAATCAGTTTACAGCCGTATATTTTCTTTTAGATTCCCATCACCTTATAGTATTTCTGATTATATACGACATGGAGGTGGTATTTCGTATTTAAAATGTAAATGAAATAGATAGGAATTAAAAAAACTTGTCAGCTCTACCACAAAATAAATTTATTTTGTGGCTCTATGTTGTTAACTTAAATAAGTTAAAAGTTTTAAAATGCGCTTCTAGTAGGAAATCTATTTATTTTAGACTTGGGCACCGATATTGCCGAATATTAATATAAATTTAAAAAAAACCTGATAACTTGAGGGATGCATTTTATTATTGGTTGAATAAAATATTCCACCCATTGGAAGACTAAAACCTTTTTTTATCAAACCGGCAAATGAAATGAAAAGCTGATCCTAGTACGCCCAGTTTTAACAATAAAGAATGATTGGTGTATTTTATGGTACATATTATTTGGTATTTTTTTTGTATTGGTGTACATGTTTCAAATGTAGGCAAAATAATCTTTATGAATTTACGCTAATTAAGACATGGGATTCAAATTGTATTCTTATGATATTTATTATAATTATTAGTTTTTGAAGATATAGGTATATGTTTTATGCTACGTGGATAGGCGAACTGGCAGGCGAGCCACCATTGTTCAGGCCTTGACGTGGCGGTGGGGCTCAGTAGCCTAGGGTGAGCCCAGCACCTTGGGCGAAGCGTATTGATCTTATAAGAAAAGAGGACAAACGAGCAGGGGGCAAGGGGCGAGGATGGAAACCTCATCCCATTGTACTGTCCCGACGTTGAGAGGGTTTGTTCTGTGGTGCGAAACAACCCTCTGTGGAGGTGGCGTCGGTCTCCCGAGGGACTGACTAGCCGTCGAGGTGCCCTGTTTGCTCATTAGATCCGGGGCACCTCACCAAAGGCGGAATTGGTGGCACTTGCCGGGTTTTAGTGGGTAGAGCTGCGTCCACTTACCAGCTTTCGGGCGCAGCGTGTCCCACATACCCGCGTTGGGAGACTCACTCCCCCGCGGGATGCATCAGAGCATTTCCCGACGTTAAAGTTTAAAAAAAAGCATAGGCAAGTTATTTATGTGTTGCCTATCTTGTGACAAAAGTCTCTGTGCCAGTAATTACACTGCCTGTAAGATGGTGGTCTTGGAGTGCGGCACGGGAGGCACTCCCTCCTAATGGTAAAATAAGATATTATAGTTTCTGTGAACGCGACTTCAATATTAATTACTATCTATTCGATTTGTTATAAGTCGTAAAACTGTTTGCTCATACATCACACCATTTAACGGCCATACATAAAATTTGTCAAATATTTGTTCAAGTTATTGGCCAGCACTCAGCATTAAATATTTTAATTATAGGCTAGACTGGTTATGATCGAAATATCGCCTCGACGATGTCCATATATAGTTGATTTTATATAGACCATTTTGCTTTATTAAATGACTAAACGTTTGAAAAATTTTAGACCAAAGAAGTCGAAATCAAACCTTAAATCATTTAAAAAATCCACCTTCTCGTAAAACAAATGTAGTAATATTTTGTAAGGACGACAAATATAGTTATTGAAGTAAAACTTTAGGCGCGACTACAGATAACTCAGATTTTTTCTGACGGAAGTAACGCTCAGTAAGTGTATTCAAAAATAGTAACTTGCATTGGCGATGCATTCAGGAGGGCCATGGCCATGCCACGAGTCTACGGCTACCGAACACGTTGAAACATTATTTTTCGGACGCTTCGCTGCGCCCGAAAGCTGGTAAGTGGACGCAGCTCTACCCACTAAAAGCCGGTGAGTGCCACCAATGCCGCCTTTGGTGAGGTGCCTCGGATCTAATAAACAAACAGGGCACCTCGACGGCTAGTCAGTCCCCCAAGGGACCGATGTCACCTCCACAGAGGGGTTGTCCCGCACCACAGAACAACCTCTCCCAACGTCGGGACAGTACAATGGGGTGAGGTTTCCATCCTCACCCCTTGCCCCCTGCTCTTTTGTCCCCTCTTCTTATAAGAGAGGTACAAAGAGCCCCCTCGGCTCCATTAGCTTCGCCCAGGGTGTTGGGCTGACCCTAGGCTACTAAGCCCCAACGCCACGCCAAGGCCTGAACCATGATGGAGATCTTCATAGTCATCTCGAGAGTCAGAGGAGGAAGCAATATTATTAAGGACATTAACTTTGAACTGCTAGAATTTAGAATGTCTTTTTTATAAAAAATAGGTTTCGCTTTGAATTTTGTCGACTTCGATAAACTCGTACCAGAACAACGCGGCACCGCAACAACATCGGTTGGAGCGCGGAAGTGTGGCCGGCGCCGGAGCTGATTGACGAAACCGCGTTGAATATGCATTAGAACAGGTAGTTTCGCTAGAGTTCCGCTTGTCTTTCATATGGACAAGACATGGTGAAATTACTGCGGTTCCGCTTTTTTTAAAGCATAGGAGGGCAAACGAGCCGTCGAAGCCCTTTTGTGACTATCGGCGCCTATTCACATCCGCACAGCCAGAGATCAAGCAGATGTGTTGCCCTCCTTGTCCCTATCGCCTGAATGTGCCACCGGAAACGCACAAAGGCGACAGCATTGCTGTCACTTTACGGCGGTGTTATGTGAGCGAGAGGTCGTGCAGGCCCAATTCGGCTGCAAAGCAGCATTGCACTACCTCTTACTCTGTTATATTATTTCGCAGCGGAGGTGTACTACCGCCATGTATATAAATACGTCAATCTCATCTTTGTAGTTGTCAGTGGACATAGATTAGAAATAGATAATTATTGGCACCTATGTCAAATCATGTCTCCAAATAGAAATGGATATAGAGATGTTATATAATAATAATATCAACCCTTATATGTCCCACTGCTGGGCACGGGTCTCCTCCTCGAAATCAGGCGAGGAGGATTTTGGGCCATTATTAGCTCACCGATGCGCTGGCCCAATGCGGGTTAATCTCATCAGGTATGCAGGTTTCCTCACGATGTTTCCTTCAACGGTGAGCAAGCGATGGTCAGGTGCAGGTAGAAATTTTGAAAAACACATTTCCGGGCATCACGGGGCAGTGGGGGGGGGGGGGGGTTCAGTAGGCTATCGTCGCTCAGAGATGTTATATTATTAATAATTTATTTAAAAATATATATAAAAAAAAGGTTATGTAAAACTCTGAGCATTATTAAACACAAATGATTAAAAAATATATTATATCTAAAGTTAAAAGTTTCGACACCGTACGGAAACGCCGGCAACTTGTAAGTTTATCACGTTCAGTTTACATCCGCAAGTTAATGCGAGGAACTGTCCGTGTCCACGGTACTCCTGATGTACGTCAGACTTCCTGACGAAACTGTGACCTGGGTGACGATGGCCCAACTTAAATAACATGGGGTTTATATCTAACTTAGACTTAATATGAGAAAAATGATGGATGGACGGAGGAATATAGGAACAGCATATCTTTCGTTATGTAGACGAACTATATTTTTTTACTTTAAAAAAGAAACAAGGAAGGGGGTTATTTACTTATAAGTAAATTTGACTTAGTCTTATGCGAGTGGCGGAGGATTAGTAGACTTAACGTTCATAAAGGATGTATTTGAATTATGGAACACTTTTTATAAAAACTTTCAATGTATTTTTCTTTACTTTTCTTCAAAAGGTATTGAAGAAATGAGACAAAACAAAACAAATAACAATAGTTTAATTATAAACTTTTAACATTATATTAAAAGTATAAAAGTATTAAACTGCAAATCTAAAGCCCGACGGGCAAAACCGCAAGAAAGTGGTAGTATCAAATAGATTTATAATATGGATAGGCCGCGGGTTCCGAAACACGTGCCATTTAATAGTGCAATTAAATCAATTCAGTTTGTGCCCAAAACTGTCTAACTTAATAAAAATATAACAACTTCACAAACTCAATCAATTGGAACTGTCGAACAATAAAAAGTTGTTTCTTTGGGCAAATAAAAGTGAAATAGTAATTAAGTTATTCATGTGTCATGGGTCGATTACTTAGTTGTTATTGGCTCGGAATGGTCCACGTTCGATTCACTCACTTGTTAGGTTTGAGCTTGATATCTTTTCGGGCGTAGAGAATCCCACATAGCCCCCGGAACCCCTCGAACCCGGTGTGTAAGGAAATAAGGAAACTCGCCAACGAGAACAAAAAAGAGCTTGATAATGATGATTTCTACATTTCTCCTGGCCAATGGATGGACATTATGGACTTGGGAAAGGAGGGCAAAGCATCTCCCTAACTTTTGGTTGTTGTTGAACGCTCATAGGAGCGTCGGTAGTTCCCATAAGGCTCCGATTGCTCAGATGCCTTGTCCTTATGACATAAAAAAGAAAAAAAACCCAACCAGGCACAGGGACTGCCGACAGAAGTGAAAACAAAACAATTAAATTCAAATACCTATAATACAGGCTGTAAAAGATTATGACAACCAATACCATTTAAACGGTGCACAAAATGGGCGCATGACATTGACATTTCAGTGTGTTTGACCATTGGTTATGTAAATAAATATTGTACAATATTGTATTAATAAATCAAACGTAATAACTCACATAACCGTCAAATAGCGCCTCTTAACATTGTCGCGAGAGAACATCATATAAACGTCAAATAGCGTCTCCTAACGGTGTCGCGAGTCCAGAGAAAATATGCGTACAGCATGATGTCCGACGAAACTGAAATGCCATCGTATAAGCGAAATTTGACCTAAGTCTAAATTCGACGATAATATAACCAATTTCGTAATTGAAAACATAAAAAATATGTCTCTTGAAAAAACATAGTTAGAATAAGATATGTACTCGTAAAACTTTTCATACAACAAACAACTGCTTTATGCCGTGTTATAAAACTTCACATATTATCATCGGGTTTTTATAGTATGAGTGATGTTGAATAATAATCACTACAAAATCCCACACATTTGTATATTAAAATGGGAAAATGTGTGGGAGATGAATAATCGTGTGCGGTTGATCCTAGTCGTTTAGGAAGAGGTTATTTACGTTAAAATTAGGGCTATTAATATATATTTAGCATATATACGAGACGATATATTATGTTTTATAATTATATATGCCTCCTAAAGCCCATGGAAGGCCCAGGCACTAGGAGATGGGGCCTTAAAGACAACGACAATTTTGTAAGTAAGCCTGATTTTCGGATTTGAGAGGCAACAGTTGGGCACTACTATATTCTAATCATCAATCATTGTTTCAATTCAAATTCAAATATTCAAAATTCAAATAATTGGGCACCATGTATAGCGGGGGCCTGGCCATTGGGTGCCTAATGGAAAAGACGGGCCTGATAATTAGCGTCCCATGTCTCAATTAGATGCAACGGGGATCTCTGTGTACGGTTCTAGTTTTACTAGCGAAGGATCGGCCGTCTCGGCGCTCATTAAAATTTCCATTAGTAGACTTACTAGCCGTCGAGTTGCCCTGTTTGCTAAACAGATCCGAGGCACCTCACCAAAGGCGGCATTGGTGGCACTCGCGAGGTCTTAGTGGGTAGAGCTGCCTTAACACCTTTCGGGCGCAGCGAGTCCCACATATCCACCTGGGTAGACCCACTCCCCCGCGGGATGCCTCAGATCATTTCCCTAATGATGGTAATATGTAAAACGTTTTTGCTACAGACTCCAGAGCTTAAATGAATTAAATCATTTTTTTAATTATTATTATATTTAATAAAACTAAAAATATCTATTACGATATGCCTTTCCCAGTACCTACTGAAATCGGAGACCTTGTTTAAGAATTTTTAAGAAAACAATTTTTTAAAATATTTTAATAACGAAAGTGATACCTAAGCGTTTTTAAAGTCCGTCGTAATCTATATAAAGATTATACAATATTATTAACATAGATTTTTTTTCTTGATAACAAAGATAGCAAAACAATACACAATAATATAAGTATTTCAAATATAGTTCATATTTTTGGTTTAAAATAGACTACACAAATAAATTTGTATTTAAATAATCTGACCAAAAATATCTGAACGAACGATTGAATTTTCACGTTTTATTGGTATATATAAGTGTTTTATTGCTTATATTTATTAATTGCGTTTGTCAAATGACCTTTAAAGTTGACACAATATTAGATAGAATTTAAATTTTTAATCATCGGAATAAAAATATATTAAGATTGATATTGTACAAGATATAGAAGATATTATGTGAAAATAATTGATTATTATTTCTAACGTGTAACATAAAGCTCTAAGAAAAAGGTACATAGAAAATGCAATTGGTATTTTCATGGGTTACCTGTTGCACATTCAGCGAGGCAGGCCAATAGAAGAATGACGAGAATACTTCTAGCAGAACTAGAATAGCTCGGATTAGTAGAGGTGGTATGTTTCTGCATCTTCTTCTGATTGGTAGGCTTTTGCTAGAAACAAAGAATCAATGTTATTATTTGGCTAAAATGTAAGATGTAAGAAGCATCTAAAGTATAAAGATGGCGCCATATTTTCTATTGAATATATATAAGGTAGCGTGAATGTGAATTTGTGTTATGATAGTCACCATCATCATCATCGTAATCATCATCAGCCTGTTAATCCTCACGGCTGAGCATGGTCATCACTTTTTCTTCCCAATCTCCTGTTTCTATCTCATCTATATTTTGCCCACAAGCTTTCCCAAGTGATCGGTCCATCTTAAATTTGTTCCACCGGGTTATTATTGCAAAATGTTCATTTAGTTTAGGTATATTTTTTTTTTAATTTTAATTTAAATGCATTTTGAATGCATCCTAGACTACCAATACAAACACCCTTCTTTCGTTGTGTGATTCTTTTGATTTTTGTGATTTTTTTAAATATAGAAGAGGGGGGAAAACGGGCAGTCGGTCCACCTGATGGTAAGTGAAAAGCGATATCCACAGACACCCGCTACACCAGAGCGTTAGCAGGTGCGTTGCCGGCCTTTCAAATATGATTATGCTCTTTTTTTGAAGGTCCCTAAGTTGTATCGGTTCGGAAACACCGTAGGTGGCAGCTGATTCCATATTATATTAGTCGTGCGAGGCTGGAGATGCCGTAAAAATAGAGTTGTTGTGGATTTCCGAACATCGAGATGGTCTGGGTGAAATTTTGAATTTTTACGCGATGTCCGGTGGTGGAATTCTGCTGCAGGTATTAGTCTGAACGAGTAAAGAACATATTACAGAAGTTATAATATCCTTTAAATGCAAATTATAATTTTAAAATCTCCATACTTCTTCTTACACGTAACATCCTAATTGCAATCCTAATATTTAATGTTTATTTAATTATGTATTATAACTATTTATTATACATATAAACATTATAAAACCAATATTAATTATTTCCACAGAAGTATTTATTTTGGTTTACACAAAATATTTATGATTGAATTTAAATGACTCAAATTTATTGCTAAACATAAAATAATAATCTAAAATATCTACTCTTCCAATATTGTAATTAAGTTTTTAATATAAACAATTTTAGAAATCAAATTATACAGAAGTATATTTAGACATTATAATTTTAATCATTCTAATAATAATTCATAATTTAAGCCAAGAAAAATAAGACGTAAATAATTATTACTGCTTACGAAATAAACTTTTGCTAAAGTTAGAATTATAAATCTATCAAATATATTTTGTATAGAATTATGTATATGTGAGTGTTATTATTCTTTACTTTTTGTTTTATTCAGTTGTTTGTTTGGAACGGAGCACACAAAGAACAAGCAATAACAACAAAAACAACAATGAAAATTCTATTGGTAAGAATGCCAAGTGCCACATCGTTCACATTCCCACTTATTTCTTTGCGAACTAGAACTATGACTATACTGCGAAATAATATAGATAAATATGTTCAAAGATGGCGTTGACCATCGATGGTTGGTCTGCCAGTTTACCCACTATGGTATAGGCCTTGTCGTGGCAGTGGGGCTAAGTAACCTAGGGTGAGCCGCTGCACTTTGGGCCCCCTTGGCTCAATTAGCTTCGCCCAAGGTGCTGGGCATACCTTAGGCTACTGAGCCCCACCGCCACGTCAACGCCTGAACCATGGTGGGGAAGAAGAATTGGCCTAGGATAAAGTAATACGTAATAAATATATAGTGAAGTCTTTACTTTCTTTAAATCAGTTCAAACAATCCAGCATTGAACACAGGACTACTATTTGCTACTTTCAGTAACGGAAATTATATTTATTTTTTCGCACCTAACTCAGACTGACCATTCCATGGAGATATTTGAAATTCAGAATCTATGGTCATCTCAACCATAAATACTTGTCTATACAATCGGCCTTATGTCAGAAATGCTTATATGCTGATGTTTAATGATCGTAAGCTCATTTGTTTAATGGCCTGACTAGAGTTAGGTAGAACTAAAACAACATCATTAATTCAAATCAGAATTTGAAATATAATTTATTGCAATTATTATTATTAAGCACGTGTGGTTACTAAACTAGAATCTGATGCACTATAGATAAAAATATAGTATGTAGCAACGTTAATGATAGCTTGAATGTACTTTATTAGCTGAATACCCTGACAGATAACTTTCTTTATTTACAAGGCTATTTCTACTTAGAAAAAAATTTGCATTTTTTTTCTAAGTTCAAATGTTTATAAATAAATATGAAAATAATGAGTAATTATTAAATATTTCAAGATCAATATTTCAAAACGAAAAAATGAACTTTAAAACAAGATGGCGGCGAATCTTCTACCGGGATTAGTTAGAAAATCGAGATTTATACAATATATAAAAGCTTAAAGCATGGTATATCACGATTTCATTACTTTAAAATTGATGATTAAAACTGTTTGAATAATAATTCAATCATCATCATCATCATTATTATCATCATCAGCCTCTGTCCGTCCACCGCTGACCATAGACCCTCAACATACGCCAAGACGGCCGATCCTTTGCCACTTGCGTCCAACAAGGACCGACCACCGCACGGAGATCGTCTTCCCACCTGGTTAGTGGCCGACCAACACTTCGTTACCTAAACGTGGCATCCACTCTTGAACCTTATTGGCCCATCGGCCATCCGTACTCCTGAGTGTGTGACCAGCCCACTGCCACTTCAACGAGCTTATAATAAACAAACAGTTTTAATAATGAATAAACATATAGTTTTGCCCTATGAATTAAATATAAAACTGTCATATAAATTAGACGTAGCAAGTTAAAGTTTACAAAGAAGCAAAATGATTAAAAACAAGATCTAATCAGTGGTATTAACTGCTAGAAATATAGAGAAAACTTGAAAGAACTTGGAGTATAAACATTAAGATGTACGTCAGCTAAAAGATTAGAGAAGTTGTTACGGCGTAGGAGGTAACGCATGTGCAGTAGCCTGTAGCCTGTAGGATATTCAGATAAGAATAAGTACTAAAGTCACATAAAATGTCTACTTTGTTTATTATTTGTTTGACGACCTCTGTGACTCAATGATTAGCGCGTTCGAAGCAAACCCGGAGGTAGCGGATTCGAATCCCGCCACGTCTACCACGTCATTATAGTTTCTTTTGGAGTCGGTGTCGTATTTGTTGCTGTACGCTACTTACCTACCTAATTTGGCTGACACCGACTCCAAAAGTAACTATAATAACGTGGTAAACGCAAAGTTTGTACAATAGTAGAAGATTAATTTGACTATAAATTGTAAGCACACACAAATTAAAGAAACACAGTTATTTTATTACTTTTTAGTTTAGTAATTTTGAAGTCGGTTTTAATTTTTTGTAAAGTGTTTTTATTATATGTAAAAATATCATAGAATCCGTGTATTGTATTGTATGGGTAGCCACTTTTCTGATTCTTAAGCCATATCGAAATGGTTTGACATTTAAAATAGAAAGGGTAGGACTTATAAAAGTTATATTTCTTAGAGATTCGTTAAAAACTTTTCTGAATTTGTTCAGAATTGTTTTAAATATTTTTGGGATCTTTATACTAATAAGACACACAATACTAGTAAGAGATAGTGCCATGCTGTTTTGCAGCCGAATTACCTCTCGCTCACATAACACCGGCTTCAAGTGACAGCTATGCTGTTGCGTTTCGTGCGGTTTGTGAGTTTCCTGTTGCCCATTGGGGGGGATAGGGAAAAGGAGGCAAAAAGCAACGCATCTGCATAAACCCTTGGTTGTGCGGATGTTTATGGCGTCGTTAGTCACCATAAGGCTCCGACTGCTCGGTTGCCTCCTAATAACATAAAAAAATACTATAATATATTTTAAGCTATGAAAAACAAAACTTTTTCTCATCCTTATCCTGAACTGCATTCCGCAGTTATACATATTATACTTTGTTAACGATTAAAACATATTTTAAAAAAATCGGTTGTCTGTAAAGTCGGTTTACTGACGATAGTTGAACGTGACAACGTCATAAGAAAATGGAACGCCTTGGAGCGAGGTAACGCCGCATGCGTCATGTTTTTTCGTTCATGCAGCCGGCTCCATCGAATTGTAAGACGTTGTCACGTCAAAATAATAAAAATTTAATTAAATAAAGAACAAAATAAAAATTGCATTGTATGCCCATCTTTGATATAAAATCTTAATTCCATATTTGAACCTTTTTAAATTGATTCATTCTCAAAATTATATTGGTTGCTCAACAACTGTATCGTTAACAAACTTATACCTGAGGTTTACTGTCCAAGGGCAAATGTATCACAGTTGAGCCAACCTGGACTTGGCCAAAAGGTATTTAAGCTTGGCTTAAAACAGATTGTTTCGGCCCACAAACTGTTTGAAAGTTTGATTTTGTACAATAAAACATTTCAGCCTAACTAGTACCGAAACATTCGTTATCTCTTTTGTACTTACTATGTGTCGGTTAACTGAAAAACGCCTATGTTATAGTGATGACGTTTTTTTTATGTTAGTTGGATAGGCAAACTGGAAAACGTACCACCTGATGGTAAGTGGTCGACGTCGCCCATGAACATAAACTAGTATACCTGGAACGAGCCCAGGCAACTCATTTATGTGTTGCCTATCCTGAGACATAAGATGTTAAGTCTCGGTGCCAGTAATTACACTGCCTGTCTTGCCCTTCTCTCCGAAACACAGCAAAGCTGTTTCACGGAAGAAACAAGCAAGATGGTGGTACCCATGCAGCCGGGAGCGCGGCACAGCGCTTCCCTCCCATCGGTAAACGATGATGAAATCAAAGATAATTTTGGACTTAGAATTTATTATTTTTAAATTTCCAAAAAAATAGTTGTCCGAGGTTCTTTTAAGAAGAGTTATATTCAAACTTTTTAACGGTTTATAGATATATTTTGATGTTTACTCGAATTACACACATTATAGTGGATCAACTTTTATCGGATTTTATCGCGGCTCATCCTTAATATTATTATTTATTCTATTTCCTCTTATGTTTCGGATACATGGGACTGTCCATGTATCCGAAACATTAAGAATGTATAAATCTTCATCAATATAATAATACTGACAATGAAACATAGCAAGATATAAATGAAAACTAGCAATGATACTAAACAAAGACTTAAAAATACAAGTTGTATCGCGACGTTGTAGCGGACTTAACAATGCGTTGCATGTCTTTTGCCGGTAACAAGACGTCTCTATGAATTGTGTTTTTCTATTTCCCTGCCTTTCCCATGCAATCGGGGATTCAAGAAACAATTATTATTATCTAAAGTTCTTATGCAGAATTTTGTTCAAGACTTTGCTAAAGCAAGAATACATACTTTTTAATGGATTTATGGAATAGATTTGTTTGACCAAAATATTTATTAGGATCGTGAAGCTATGGGTAGATAGGTAGGTGGGTGGTATTTATGGTATATGATGATTATTTCTAAGATAAAAATTAATAATATAAAATATATAAAATAAATTTCGAAAATATATATCAGAATAAATTAAGGTGGCTACTTAATTTTTTTGTTACTTCACCAACCAAAAGTAGATGAATTTGTTCTAATAAGCACTTAATTTTCAGGCTACGTTAAAAATATAACTTATTCATAAGTGGCAATATTAAATTAGCCATATTTTAACACGTGCTTCTTGACTTTCCTACTTGGTTGATTGATGTGTGCCATAATTAAAAATAGATAATAATTCTTTTTCTTTATTTATTTGAAATTCGCCCGCGATATCAAGACTAACAGCCGTATCCCGGCCCTATGCCTTTTTATCGTAGTTTGGAAACTTGCTTACACCTAAACTCATCATCATCATCAGCCTTTATCCGTTCATATCCAAACTCGCAAAGACTTATTTTTTATTTTTAGTATAAATTAAAGTCGATTTTGAGATTTTGATTATGATTTGAAGAATTTGTTATTATTGCACGAAACCAATGGAAGTTTCTGTGTAAGTAAAAATGGAATCAACGTGTACAAAGCTGCGGGCTGCAGCTAGTAGAAAGTAAATCCTATTTCCATCAGTGAAAACTATGCGTTAAGCGTTTTTTAAATACTGACTCAAAGAAAATACAAGACCAAAACTTCTAGAACTTACAAACACGAAAAAATGTGTACCAACTTTGTTGATTGCTCAAGTAGGGTTGTTGCAATGAAATATTTCTCCTCATATCCGACGGCTGAGTATTTATTTCTTGATCCGGCCGAGTAAATCGCCGATTATTTTCTTTTTGACTAAAACAATGCTACTTGTAAAGTAGATTTTTTATTGTTTTCTAATGTTTACGCGATTTACTTATTATAAAGAAACAATTTTTACGGATTTTATCGCGGTTTATTACGGTCTCACAGATTAAAGACTTTACTTTCTGCGTAGGACTAACCAAACTGTGTAACGTCTGGGAGTGCCCTACCCGTAAACTAAAACCAGTGCGAGCGCCTACAGCCGCTCTTGGAGAGTCCCGGATTTACAGGCAACAGGATCACCTCAGCAACAGGCTGGCACAGGCAAAGGCCTGACTGCCCGGCCGCTACAAAGCCATACCCGTGACGTCGTGTAGTACTGGGCCTAGGCTCCTATCTCACTGGAAGCGCATTAGAGAGTGTCTCTTACGCACTCTGGTTGCCCGCGGGGGAAGGCCTCATCAGCCGCCTCCTCTTTCACCCGCTCATCGACATCCTTCTGTAACGTTACAGCCTCGCAGAAGGAGACCATCAAATCACCACTACCACCACTTATCCTGAGACACCTTAATTTAAGCTTAGGTATCAAAGTCATCCTGCCTATCTTGCTGTTCAATCCGTAACGCAACACAGCTGCTTCACGGAATATGGCGGATGGTATCCATGCAGTAGGGCGGCCCAAAGCATATCTCTCGAACCGGTTTTATTATTAGTATTATTAGTATTGATTCCAATGTCAATATAATGAATGAACTGTATTGAAATTATCCTCTTAAATTATACTATGATTGTTATTTTATCTAGTGTTTTCTATTTTTATTATTTAATTTTTTTTTGAGGTGACCACGAGTGCTGTGAAGTATTAGCGCATAATACTGGAATAAATAAAAAATATTACAATAATTAAACTCGGTGTACATAATATAATAATAAATGAATATTATTTTTTGTACTAATATGGTAAATGTATATATAATAATTAAAACTACATCAACACAATTTTTTATTTCAATAAAATTTATTTACTTATTTTAGTGATATTTTAACTGCGCGCTCATTGGACAAGAATTATAACAATTAAATAAAGCTTTGTAAATTTATTTATTATTTTTTCTAACATGTAAGATCTTACTAATATAATGCGAAAGTTTGTTTGCACGTTTGTTTCTCAATTACGACAAAACTACGGAACGGATTTTTATGAAACTTGGCAGAATAACACATAGGCTACATTTTATCCCGAAAAGTTCAAAGTTCCTACGGAATTTACATTTGCCTTATTGATATTAGTAGTAATTCATAATTACGTCAATTTAAATGTCAAAGACGTGATTGTCAAACGCACAAAATTTTATGTTATGGCAACGCAACAAGTGTTTCACTATAGTGTATAAGAGATGTGTTACATTAACACACGTATGCATTTTATAATATTAGTTAGGATAAACATCACTTATTTATTTGATTTTTTTATCTTATTCTAGCAAGCTTATGTATTTAAGCTACTTTTTCAAACTCCACACGGCCGAAGCCGCCGGCAGAAGTTAGTATAAAATAAGGCATTTTACGAATTTTGCCGCATTTAGATCAGTATCATGGTTTTTGATACACGTGGTTACAGTTTGGTATTTGGTCATCATACCTACTATGATGTACCAAATTCTAAAGAAATATTCTTCAGAAAAAAGTAGGTGACAATTATTTCATATTTATGGATGTTACAAAATATATTTATTTTTCAATAATTAAAATCTCAAAATAATTAAATATATTTAATTAAGTATAATAATAATTTAAAAAAATAAGACAACTTATTTCATTTACTTTTTATTTTTTTCAATTATTTAATTTGTATTTAGAAAACTAAAAAATCCACAAATAAAATAAAAGTAACCAAAGTCATCATTTATTAATTATATTTTAAATTACGTATATATTTTATAATAACTTACGTGAATTCCGAATAGCAGCCAGCGCTCTCGGCGTACCACAGGTATCTACTTATCGCCCCACCAACACACGCCTTATATACGCACGCAGATCGTGGCTTTACAACTGTGTGGGATATCCACTTTATTGCCATCTTCGTTTTTTAATGTCACTTAACATTTCATAAAAAGCTGAAATTATTTATGCAATGTAAAAAACGGGTAAGAATTAACAGGCAAGAAACGAACGTTATCGTCATCACTAACATAGAGGTTTCGACTTTCAGTACTAAGGAATTGTTTACTACCTAATTATGAAAATAAGAGGTACGATTCTTTATGTACTCTATAATAAAAAGCTATAACTGCAAACAATAAATTTACCATATGTAATGTCACACTGGGTTTTCTCCAAAAATGTAGATCCGCCCACCATCTTTTAGGCGCCATTTTCTTTGTTCTTCAATCATGTAAACTCACTCCTTTTCGTCTTATAAAGGTAATTGTAGAGTTTAGTATTAAGTATGTATCTTATTGCTAGGTATTTAGGTCATTAATCATCAACGCCAACCCAATATGACTGGACCCTTTCATCATTGATCACGACGGTGCCTGGGTTAGAAGCACTCCACCTCAGCGGTCGCACGTGCTGAGCAGAATGATAAATGTAGCCGTTCATCACCAGGGTCAAGGGTTTTTAAGTTTTCCTATATATTTATTCTTGTCTAATGTTTACTTTCACACATTGTTATGAATCTATTTTGACCTCTAACTTTGAGATCCGTCTCAACTTCTGGTCTCAAATCTTTGTCTACTAGGCGTTTTCGATGATCTTCTTATTATAAAGTAGACCAGTTGCTATATTTTATAATAAGTAGATGGATGGATATATATGTATACTAGCTGGTCCCACCATGGTTTAAGCCTTTTCGTGGCGGTGGGGCTCGAAACATCGAAACATCCAAACTAACAAACTTTAGCCTGTGTAATATTAGTAATAAAGTAAGATATCCAACCAAAATCTGCAAAAATGTTAAGGGCAAATCCAACTTCGGCAAGCTAATTTTCCGTCTTTGATGATGACGAAAAGCACCTAAGTTAAGCGCTGTACTTCGCGCAATCAAGTTAGTTTTGTTATTATTATGCAAATTGTTTTTCTTTGTATTTTCAGAGCAGCTAATATACCTTCAAAGGCACCTTTTAAGTTCATGAACGACTAAAGCACTACTTCCTGGATTAATTTGTTTTGTGGGAAGCATCTGCACTTGGACACTCAAATGTAAGCACTAAAATAAGCTAAGAAGCACTTAGTTATCTTGAAGGTTTTAATTCTACACGACAAATGTATTAAATGTATAGCAGAATTCAACATTACAAAAATAAACTGCCTGTTTTTAAAAGTTCACAAAAAAACACAATTTTTTATGTAAGTCTTGTTAGATTTGAATGAGAATGTAAAAACGCAGAATATTAATTCCTGTATTGGACCTGTATTTAATTTATTACTTATTTTATTTATTGTTATAGCAATCATAATGTACTATAAAAATTACATTCCGCTTATTATGGTCCCAAAGAAACTGTCCTTGAGATACGGATGGAACAAAATCTTTAAACTTCAATCGACGCCCATACACATCCGCACAACCACAGGTTGTAGATGTAGATGCGATGCCATCCTTTTCCCTATCCCCCCAATGGGCCACCGGAAACTCACATACCTCACGAAACGCGACAGCATAGCTGTCACTTTACGCCGGTATTAAGTAAGCGAGAGGTACCACCCATTCGTGCCGGCCCAATTCGTCTGCAAAGCAGCATGGCACTATTGACACATTACACTACCTTTTCGTTTCCACGGCAAACAAAGAATTAGTAATTATTTCTAACTGTCCAAAAAAAAAGAATGCAGATATGAAAAAAGAGAGGAAAGAAAGAAAGAAAAAGTTGTATAGATAAGACATACTTGTTGTACTGTACAATGTTCACATATTATGATTTGTACACGAAATTCCTCTTCAGACATATGCACTGATCACAGTTCGTAGTATAATTGCAAAATCCGAATTGCATTGAGTTCAACAGGAATTGACAAAAGTTAATTCAAATTAAGTTCATGTGACGTTGTTTTAGGTTACCTAAAATAGGTTTGTTTGATATGTGAAATAAATTCTGGAATAGGTCGTCGGTAACTAGAAAGTAATGCAAGTGGTTTCGGGATCGAAGTATATTTCTTTAGTAAATCATTAATTAATTGGTATTCCTTTGAACCAAAAATCACACCACGTTAACCTAACCACGCGATAAGCTCATTAATACTTGTGTTACGTGATGGGAAATAAATTGAATAAATTGACATAAATAACAAGCGACACGGTGCAGACATTTACATTCATCTTAAAAACTACCTGCATTTGGAGTGATTCGAACTCGCGACCGCTGCGTGAAGTACCCAATAGCCTGATCACTTCACCGGCCAGTCGTCAACAGGTAGGTTTTTACAATTGAAAAATCTAGCTTCTATTTGCGGCTTTCCCACGTAGGCAATTTTAGTTTAATATAATTCTCTCGAAATCTCGCTAGCTGTTTTCCGGAAAAATGAAATAGACATAACACAGACAGGTCCGTCTTTCCCATTGGGCATATTGGGTCCCAGGCCCCGCGATCCCCGGAGCCCCAATCATTTCTATCAGAATATGATAGAGTGATAAATTTTAGAAAATTAAACAATAATTTCTGATTAGAATACCTAAAATTTTTCACCTCTCTTCAGAGAAGTGAAAATTAAACCTAGTTTGAAATTCAAATCAGGCTCACAGATGTCAAAATTTTCGTCGGGGCACAATTATCCTAGTACTCAAGGCCCCCGATAGATTAAAGGGGGCATATCTAGATGCTGCCTGTATGTAAAAAATAAGAAAAATTGTAGGCATATTGGTACCTGGTTGGCATCTTCAATGAGGTCACCTCATTTACTCTTGGTTCAGTTGAAAATCAGCGTCAGGGAACATTTTTCTGACACAATGCTGAACTGGACCATTTTTACCCATACTTGAGACACACACTTTATATTACAAATATGTCTCTGTGTCTTCTGTTTGTATCGAGCAAATGTTTCTTTCTTTCATTTATAATGATATTTTTTATATGTAACATTATTTTTTAGACACTTATGTGGATGGAACGTCATTATTTTATTTATTTTTATTTTACTTGGATAGGCAAACGGGTAGTTAAGCAACTTCATGGTAAGCAAAATGAAAGGCCGGCAACGCACCTGCTAACCCTCTGGTGTAGCGGGTGTCAGTAGATGTCGCTATCACTTACCCCCTCTTCTATAAAAAAAAGCGGTCAACGTCGCCCAAGAACATACTACGTCGACCAAGTACTAGCCCAGGGAAGTAATTTGTGCCGTCGACGTGCCCTGTTTGCTCAATAGATCCGGCACCTCACCAAAGGCGGCATTAGTGGCACTCGCCGGGTTTTAGTGGGTAGAGGGTCCAAGGTGGACGCTCTACCATATTTCGGACGCAGCGAGTACCATATGGGTGCCCGGGGAGTCCCACCCTCCTCAGCGGGATGCCTCAGAGAATTTCCCGGCGTAAAATAAAAAAAGGGAACTCATTCGTGTGTTGTCCATCTGTGACATAAGCTGGTAAAACTCAGTACGAGTAATCCCGCAACCGAACAGCAAATCATTTACACGGAACAGATAAGCATGATTATGGTTCTAGCACAAAAGAAAATCTTTCTGTTATGACTTCACTTCCATTTAATTCATTACAATATATTATGAAATTATTTAGCTTTATGAGACATTTTTTAACGAATAAACCTTCATAGTCTAGTTAAACTCTTTGTCTTTTATCCTTTATATCCTTCTTAAATTCTACTAGAATTAGACTTAATAAACTACTAGAATTAAACTTCTATTTTTCTAGCAAATGACTATGTAAATTCTATATTAGACATTTCTAAAATACATTAACGTTACAATGTCTACACTACGTAAAAGATATCTATTAAAATATCGTTTCGTACAAAATACGAGGTTATGTTTGAATTTATTTATAACTTTAGTTTTAAGAAGAATTTATTTTAGAAACAGCTGTTTCTAAAATAAAAAAATAAAAAAAACAAGACATTAAGTTTACAATAATCCTCAATAATTTGCCTACCTAATGGAAAAAAATCTAACCCCAGTAGTTTCACAGATTAGAGCGTCCAAACAGATAATCTTCGGCTTTGTTTTCTAATGTTTGCGCGAATTTCACTCATTATAATGAAACAATTTTTTACGGATTTTATCGCGGTTTATTAAGATTTTTACAAGCCCGACGTTTCGGATACTTTACAGCAACCATGGTCCTCCGTCCAAGTCCTCCCGTGACCATGGTTGCTGTAAAGTATCCGAAACGTCGGGCTTGTAAAAATCTTAATAAACCGCGATAAAATCCGTAAAAAATTGTTTCATTATAATCTTCGGCTTTATTATAAAGGAAATACTTATATTTTGTTTTATCATTATTTTGAAGCGAACCTTCTCTACAGGCATTTGCACCGCTCCCAGGTGGGCGCTCGCCGCGCGGCTAGTCTCTCCGTGCTGAGTCAGATTCAACCGTGTGCGCGGCTTTTTTAACGCATAATTCCCACGCTTACCACGATAAAGCTTCGCTTTTTTCCGGCGTCACTGGGCGGTTATTATTTATACTAATAAATAGGAAATTTGGCAACAGAGTTGTCAAGTGAGATTTAATTTAAATATTGGTCATTACTAATTTAAAAAAATATATATATTTTTAAATTATGCCCAAGGAAATTGTAAAAATAGTTTATGGAATACCGTATAAATGCATTTTATTCTCTACTTGTATATTCGTGGAAAGGGCTAAAAACTCATTATTGAGAGCTAAAAATCCTAATATAAAAACATACAGCCTATGACTACATGCCTAATTAAAGTTTCTGATATTCCGCTTTTGAGTATGTAGGTGGATATTATTAATTTTGATTCAAAATACTGTATAAATGTAAAATTTCATGTTCAAAGTATCTAATCAAAACTTTTACTTCTGGAGTATGTTAAGAGTTTAGTTAGAGAACCTTAATGTTACTCATATTTAGATTTTTGAAAACTTCATATAAGATTAAGGTTTAACTTACGCATTTATAGTGGGTACTTAAAAAAAGTCATGTTAGTAGATATAAAGTATTTTTTGGCCTGACAACACATACATCATTACTTACCTGTGAAAGGAATGTGCTTGCACTTGCCGTTTACTGCTTGTTTCTTCCGCGATATAGCTATGGTGCCTTATAGAAAGTAGGCAAGTCAGGCAGTGTAATTACTGGCACTGAGTCTTAACATCTTATGTCTCAGGATAGGCAACATATGAATGAGCTGCCTTTTATTTGATCTCGCAGGGAAATACATTTAGCATGTAGCCGGGTCACCCCGGATGGGCTCCTGACTCTAAGTGGGACTCGCACCTGGGAGTGCCCTAACCAAACTAAAACACAGGCAACAGGATCAAAAAAAAAGGCGCCGGTGAAAAGCCAGACTACTCCTCGTAAGCCGGGACTGTCTGACTGCCACTAATCAGTCCCCGCGACCTCGTACCTAACTGAGCGAGGTTCCGATCCCGACTGGAGATTTGCATAGGGATGTTACTGGAGGGGCATTAAGTAGCGCCTCTTGCACAATCCCAATCGTCGCCTGTGGGGGGAGGCCTCGTCGGCAGCCTGCTCTCTCACCCGCTCATCGGCCTCCTTTTGGGACATTCCTGTATCAGGAGGCAGGTTGAAGGAAACCATCGCCGTCCAGGACTCTCAGCAAGAACCTCCGCGACGAGTTCTCAAGAAGTTTCCGTCCAGGGCTGTGCCTGCTGCCAGCGAGGCATAAGTTACCATTTTTTTTAACGCCGGGAAATGCTCTGAGGCGTCCCGCGGGGCATGTGGGACTCGCTGCGCCCGAAAGGTGGTAAATGAACGCAGCTCTACCCACTAAAACCCGGCGAGTGCCACCAATGCCGCCTTTGGTGAGGTGCCCGGATCTAATGAGCAAACAGGGCACCTCGACGGCTAGTTAGTCCCGCAAGGGACCGACGCCACCTCCACAGAGGGATTGTCAGGCACCACAGAACCACCCCTCCCAACGTCGGGACAGTACAATGGGGTGAGGTTCACATCCTCACCCCTTGCCCCCCTCTTTTGTCCCCTCTTCTTATAAGAGGGGTACAAAGAGCCCCCTCGGCTCAATTAGCTTCGCCCAAGGTGCTGGGCTCACCCTAGGCTACTGAGCCCCACCGCCACGTCAAGGCTTAAACCATGGTGGGGAGAATAATTTATCTTTTTTTTTTTTTTCTTAACGCCGGGAAATGCTCTGAGGCATCCCGCGGGGGAGTGGGTCTCCCCACGCGGGTATGTGGGACTCGCTGCGCCTGACAGCTGGTAAATGGACGCAGCTCTACCCACTAAAACCCGGCGAGTGCCACCAATGCCGCCTTTGGTGAGGTGCCCCGGATCTAGAAAACAAACAGGGCACCTCGACCGCTAGTCAGTCCCGCAAGGGACCCACGCCACCTCCACAGAGTGGCTGTCCCGCACCACAGAACAACCCCTTCCAACGTCGGGACAATACAATGGGGTGAGGTTCCCATCCTCACCCCTTGCCCCCAGCTCTTCTGTCCCCTCTTCCCATAAGAGGGGTACAAAGAGCCCCCTCGGCCCAATTAGCTTCGCCCAAGGTGCACCGCTCACCCTAGGTTACTGAGCCCCACCGCCACGACAAGGCCTGAACCATGGTGGGGGAGAATAAGTTGCCTAGGCTAGTCTCGGGCTAGCTTGTTCATGGACGACGCTGACAACTCGTAACTTTTTTTTTTATATTAGTTGGATAGGTAAACAGGCAAACGTGCCACCTGATGGTAAGTGGTCGACGTCGCCCATGAACATAAACTAGTTTACATGGAAGGAGCCCAGGCAACTCATCTACTTGTTGCCTATCCTGAGACATAAGATGTTAAGTCTCGGTGCCAGTAATTACCCTTGTCTTGCCCTTCTCTCCGAAACGCAGAAAAGCTGTTTCACGAGAGAAACATCTTACGTATATCTTAGTCTTAATAGTTTCCGCCTTTAATTTTGATTTCTTCCTTTCCATGAAACTCCAATGATACTCTCAAAGTACAAAATACAATAAAAATGTCATCTTATTGATAATAACCATAGATATTACGATACTTTTGGCCATAAACTAAAGCTACACTGTCGCCATTCGTGAAATAATGAAGTTGTTTTCTTTGAAGTCGAAATTGTTTTTCTCGTTTCAGAATTTAATTTTGGCTAACTATTTAAAGACGTAGTTACATTGCTTTTGTTACTAACTCTGCCAAGTTGATACCTTTTATCTAAAACTATTTCCTTGAGTTTTATTTGTAAGTCCTAATCAATATGTAATAGATAGTGATGTCATAGATGAGTGTAGACTAGAACTAATATCGATATCGAAATCCTAACCTTGAAAGCCTTATGTCGATTAATTAAAGAGATGTCAATCAAGATGGTTTGGTGGGGCGTGTCTTATCAACGAGTCACAATACTACATTTTTGTGAAAAATAAGTGGAAACTTCAGCCAAAGTGTATCAAGATACCTGTCTTGGATCATGTTGTGAAACCTCTCAGCAATACACTTTTTAAAAATATACCGTAGACTTTCCAGCAGGACTGTGCACCTGGTCACAAGGCACGAACTACCCAAGCCTGGCTTGAACCCAATGTTCCGGACTTAATAGCTGAAGACTGGCTCTCATCTAGCCCAGACCTCATCCTTTTAGACTTCAAATTATGGTCAGTTTTAGAGGACATGGCCACTGTAAACGACACGGCGACATTTAGTCTCTTAAAAACAGTGAATGCATAGATTCGTGGCCAAACAGATTAAAGGCCTGTATAAAAACCATATGTGGATTTCGAATAGAATATTTTTAATTTTTTGCTGAGACTTTAATAAATATAATAATAATAATAATATCTATGGACGCTTTCACACCACGTCAATCTGGTCCCGAGGTAAGTTCTCGAAGAACTTGTGTTACGGGTACCAGACAACGGGAATATAATATTTAATACTTTTATACTATACATATATTTAAGATTTTTATTATATAATACACATATTTAATACACATCCATGACCCAGGAGCACAGAAAATATTTTTGTTCCCTGGCGGGATTCGAACCCGCAACCTCCGGCTTGAGCGCCAATGCGCTTACCACTGAGCCACAGAGGTCGTCAATTATGTAGGAAAAGGAACAGCACTTATGGCTGGACTAGGTTGTTTACTTAATATTTAAGGTAACATTAAATAGAAAGTCAGTATTAGTTAAAGTAATATATAATATGCTAACTTAGGCTTTATGAAAACGCCCCACCATGGTTCAGGCCTTGTCGTGGCGGTGGGGCTCAGTAACCTAGGGTGAGCGGTGCACCTTAGGCGAAGCTAATTGGGCCGACGGGGCTCTTTGTACCCCTCTTATAAGAAGAGGGGACAGAAGAGAAGGAGACAAGGGGTGAGGATGGGAACCTCACCCCATTGTACTGTCCCGACGTTGGGAGGGGTTGTTCTGTGCTGCGGGACAACCCCTCTGTGGAGGTGGCGTCGGTCCCTTGCAGGACTGACTAGCCGTCGAGGTGCCCTGTTTGTTGTCTAGATCCGGGGCACCTCACCAAAGGCGGCATTGGTGGCACTCGCCGGGTTTTAGTGGGTAGAGCTGCGTCTATTTACCAGCTGTCGGGCGCAGCGAGTCCCACATACCCGCGTGGGCAGACCCACTCCGCCGCGGGATACCTCAGAGCATTTCCCGGCGTTAAAGACAAAAAAAAGGCTTTATGAAAACGTATTTTAAATAATTACCAAACATTTTATATCATTTAATAATGTATTTGAAGAACCAATTTGGCGCTCTCAAAGTTTCCTTCCCTAGTCTGGGATTTACGTGATTTTATGGAAAACCAACTTCGATTAGATAAACATGGTATTATTGAGTAAGTTACTAACTTCTACTTGTACAAGTCATTACTTTATCGATGATCTTAGAAAACAAGTTTTACAGTCGAGTCTGTGTCGAGAAACATTGGTCACAGTTATATTGTTTTTTTATAGTCTTTCTCAAGGCACATGAGTAAGTAAACGGACAGAGACAAAGCTTCCATACAACGCGTAAAATTATTTAAGGGTTGTCACAGGTGGATAAAATTAAACGAACAAAACGATTTTTTTTATCGAGTAGTAATCTATGTAAATATTCTATCTTTATTACCTACAAAATATTTTTTCTAAATATTTTGTGTTTATATTTTTTATTTGCAATAATCTGTTGTACCTTTTAATAGAGTGGTAAATTCTAATGGAAAACACTCTCATTGCATATCAGTTTTTATCATAACTATTATAATATTTTTTATTCCAAACAGGAATCGTCTGCTAATTACGTATTCTGTACCTATACTTATTGTATTTTTACTGTAAAGTTTAGCTAAGATTTAAGATTTAATGTCGGGTCAAATGTTTCCCTAACTAGACTTTAGGCACATCCATAAAAATTTTGTGAACAAAAGTCACAAATAATTAGTAGAAATAAAATAATAAGATACAACTTACCTATTGTAATCTTTGGGATATCTAAAATATGATTTGTTTTATTTGCTCTATTATTGTTCATACACACAGTACAGTATACAATATTGACACTTTTTACTTTTAATTATCAATAATAATTTAAGAACAATGTTATAAAATATAATTCTTTTTTATTTGCTTTATTATTGTTCATACACACAGTATATTATACAATATTAACACTTTTTAATTTTAGTTAACAAAAATTTAAGAACGATGATAATAATTCGATATACCCGCCAAGCGAAAAAATATACAACGCACTCACATCCCCGCGTTCGAACACTCGTCGAACCGGTTTCGACCGGTTTCTACTCGTACGTGACAAGCCACGAGTGCTTACGCACATATGCGTTACTACGCTTGTAGTAGTGCAATCGATTCGCGCGGTTGTATGAAGCTCTGCCTCTGTCCGTTTATTTACTCATGTGCTCAAGGTAGAATATGCAGTGACTGACAAATTACGTTAGAAAACTATTTCTTTTATGTTACCTGGATCGGCAAACTGGCAGGCAAGCAAGGGTGGTGTTCTAGGTGGGACAACCTATTCATAACCTCTAGGTTGCCAGATTGACACCATGAGCGAAAGCGTCCGAGCCCTATCTTTTGAAGGCCAGTCGCAGGCGACTGAAAGCATCCGCGGTGGTTTTTGGTAGGAAAGGGCTCACGGCACGTTTATTGTAACCCAGGATAAGTGGTATGTGAAAACGCATTTACCCAGTGGAACAATTTAAAAAGGCAAACTATTCATCCCTACCGTGAGACGCATAATTTAACGTGTTAGTGCCAGTAATTAACTACCTGTCCTGCATTTCTTTCTGAAACAGCAAAACTGTTTCACGGAAGATACAGGACCCATGCAGATAGCCTAAACATCTGATAAAGATTAGTAAGATCCATATTTTATATTTGAAGATCTCTGTGGCTCATTAGTAAGCGCGTTGGCGCTCAAGCCGGAGGTTGTGGGTTCGAATCCCGCAAGGGAACAAAAATATTTTTTGTGTTCCTGCGTTATGGATGTGTATTATATAATAAAAATCTTAAATATATGTATTGTATAAAAAGTATTAAATATATTTCCGTTGTCTGGTACCCGTAACACAAGTTCTTCGAGAACTTACCACGGGTTCAGAATGACGTGGTGTGAAAGCGTCCATAGATAGATATTATTATATTGACATATCTCTCGATTTTAAGCTTTTCACTAATTTAACACTTTGGATACATTCACAAATATCTGTTTTACCAATTCCACATTCCCATCACAATTCAATGCAATTTTATAATAATATTACTAGCAGACCCGGCCACGCGTTGCTGTTGCTAAGATATACGTTAGAATAAATTGTAATAAACTATTTAATACAGTAAAATTATTATTTATGAATAAAAATGCGTTTATAAATTGAGATATAAACTATCCTACCTCTCATGTTGGATCAAACTGCACACTGTGTGCAAAACTTGGTTAAAATGGGTCAGAAGTTGAGAGTGAGAGTATCTTATATAGCAGTAAGATCAAGAAATGATTGAATAATAATTATACGACGGATTACTACTAAGTATATTGCGCGAAATAAAAGCAAGGGAGGGATAGATCAGTTCAGTTGTTCAGGAGTGGACGGATCCCTATCCGTCCATGATGATAAATATGACTTTTTATTCATTCCAATCTCCTAAATTTATGAAGTAAAAAGTTATTTAACTGTACAGTATAAATTAATAAACAACATAATATTATATTTCTTTATAATATCCGTCATTTACATAAAACTTGAAGCATAAAATACTTTTAAGCATTCTGAACATGAAGTACAAATGAACACACATTGCATTTGCGTATATTAACTGGACCGTGAGTCTTAACAAAACGACAAAAGTATCATAATATATTTTATTTTTTACTATAAAGTACTATTTTTATTCTCAAGTTAAATATGATATTAGTATTTATAATTATTTATCCGCTGGCTATTCCACATGGCTGGCTATATTCGCTATACCAGAGGATTGGCAGGTGTGTTGCTGTCTTTACAAATATAAGTATACTCTTTCCTTGATAGTCCCTTAACGTCATCCTGTCTATCTTTTCGTAAAGCATCCTTCTCAAGTTTTGTACAGACTACAGAAAACAATTCGATTTTTCGTGTATAGCCTGACCAAAAATATATAAATCCTGCATGGTGTCGCCACTGATTCTTTGTTAAGTCGACATATTGTGTCGACGATACTATGTAGTATCGTCTATACAGAAATTAGTTCGTAATTTTTCCGCAATATAGCGAGGGTTTTAATTTTTCTGGTCAGGCATAAAAATATTTCTAGCACAATGACAGCTGTAGGCGATGCTTATAGTTGTTTTTGAACATTATTAAACATCACTTTATATTTTAATACAAATCATTAATATGTCGCTGAGGTGATCCTATTGCCTGTAGATCAGGGACTCTCAAAAGCGGAAGAAGGCGCTCACAATGTTTTTAGTTTTAGGGTAGGGCCTTACCCTAAAACTAAAAACATTGTGAGCGCCTCCCAGGTGCAAGACCCACATAGAACCAGGATCTAGCCGAAGATTCTGGCTACATCTATAAAGGATTTCCCTGGGATAAAAAAATAATAAATAATATTATGTCTACCATAAACAGCATTTATGCCTACACATTTATACGATAATTTTATCCAAAAGTATTAAGAGCATTTTTAACGTAAACTTATTTATATTTATAAAGTACCGCTTATTTTAATACAAGTAAAAAAAAATAAAAAATAAAGCATGACTTTTTCTGAATCAAAAATATTTGTTTTAAGAGCTAAAATGAGGAAGCACGTTCAAAAGACGACTGACGAGGACTTGATTTAATTATTTTAACAAGCATACCAATTAAAGAGTGCTCAATTTATAGGCCTTTAAGATTTAGTCACCGATTTTTACACATTTTCCTTTTGCATGGCAACACATTTGCGGGAGTTTCATAAAATCGTGACATAGGAACCTTACGACATATGAACGGACATAATTAAAAGAGTTTCGTTTGTCATTTGTCTTTGAGACCGTTAAAAAGGGTATTTCATGCTCAAATCTTTTGTTTGGTACAAAACGAGACATGAGACAATTACATAACTGTTCTTAATATATGATAGGAATGCATTTTTATACATATTTTATTAAAAAATAAAACTTACAAAAAATTTAAACTATATAGGTATAACTGACAATTTGAAAACTGTACCTCTACCATGAGTTTTGTTACAAGCGCAAATGATAAAACTATAGTAGTTACGTAAAAACGCAACACGAATAGAAAACTAAGGTATGGTATAGTTTTCGATTTGTGTTGCGCTACTATAGTTATGTCATGTGCGAACTCATGGTAGAGGTACTGAAAGATAGGTGTTTACATCTACTCAACAACTCAAGATACATGCTTAGAAAATACTAATATTACTCTCTACGCAAAGTTCGACACTTAAATATTTAGTTAACTTCTGCTTATAGCAAGTCAAAAACAATTTTTTACCGGCGATAATGGTGTGCTATATAATACGCGTCCAGATATACTATATATATATATATATATATATATATATATATGGTTACTTCTATTTTCCTTCCTTTCCTCTATAAAGTAACTTTATTATATTATTGCCAATATTATTACCAATGCAATGATGATGATTGCCCAAATCTGGAAACCCTGTTGAGGTTGTTTTTCGCACTCATCGAATTTAATAGAAATATATTTTATTCAAGACATTACAACAAACCATTACATGTCTTTGGGAGGCAACCGAACAGTCGGTGCCTTATGGTGACTACCGACGGCCATTGAACCAAAAGCTATACAGATGTGTTACCTTCCTTTTCCCTATCCCTCCCCCCTGGGGCCACCGGAAACTCACAAACCACACGAAACGTGACAACATGGCTGTCATTTGACAACGGTGTTATGTGAGCGAGCGGTACCACCCCAGTCGTGCCAGCCAATTCGGCAGCAAAGCAGCATGGCACTACCTCTTTATATTGAGTTGATAGAATTAATAATAGAACGAAATCATTATGAATTGAATAACATCCCAATTTTGGCTATATTAATTTTAAGTGTAATTCAACATATTGTTCAAATGCTTCAAAGAATCATTCCACTTATTATTAACCGTGGTAGCTGTAAAGTCCATGTAACATGTAAACTAATATAGGTATATAACATTTATATTAGGTAAGTAGATATTATATAAAATATCGTCAAAAATAGAAAACATTTTTTTGATATTACATGTAAAAGTTTACAAATGTGGCAAACACTGAAAGTATCAAAAGTAAATCAATCAGCATCGTTGACAATGTACAGAAATTCTTGATTAAAGGAAACGGAAAATGAGCCGCGCGTGATTACTAAGAGAATATGTACGGACGGATCTTATACAAAATACTTTTTGTTTTAAAGTAATAAAAACCATACAAGCCTCTTTTATAGCAAAGTTTAAATTTTGGGATATTTTTGATCACCTTAAAATATTTAAAACATACTCATTTAAAAATTACCTTCTTGAGAAAATATTGCTTCATCATTATCATCATCATCATCAGCCTCTATCCGTCCACTGCTGAACATAGGCCTCCCTCAATGAACTTATATTGTACAAATATTGCTTACGCAGTAAAATTATATGTGGGGACACCATTACGCTTCAAAAAACATTCCGTTACAGACTGACAGGCAGAGCCTTTTGGACAGGAATACACAAAGAATGTTAAAGCCGAAACTCAGTGCTTCGCTGAACGACTTCAAAATGGGCATGATCCCCGTGCTATAAAATGTTAGATTACCCACTCGAAGGTTTAATGAAAAACCAATTTGTAGTGTACACAACTTAATTTACGAGCCCATTTTACGGTCTGAGGACACCCACAGCCTACACAACATTTTAATGTATGTAGTGGATATTTATTTGTGAATTCCAATAAATGATAGCGATTTCCATGGAAGGTATAGTAAGAGGTAGTGCCATGCGACATTGCAGCCGAACTGGGCCGGCACGACCGGGGTGGTACCTCTCGCTCACATAACACCGGCGTTAAGTGACAGCTATGCTGTCGTGTTTCGTGCCGTTTGTGAGTTTCCGGCAGCCCGTGGGGGGGATGGGGAAGAGGAGGGCAGCGCACAACCAAGGCCACGCAGATGCGTGGACTTGGTTGTGCGGATGGGTATGGGTGTCGGCGATGTGAGGCTTCGACTGCTTGTTTGCCCCCTGATGACATAAAAAAAAGGTTGGAACTCGAAGGTAGGAAAGTCATTTTATGTATTATATTTATTATTATTTTTAGTTTAATTTTAAAAAGGGTAGTCTAAGTTCGATCCTAGCCTATGCAATAACAAAGCAATATGCTCTATCCAGCCCTAAAAAAAACAGTTTTTTCTATTTTTTAAGTGAAACTTCGCAAATGAAGGAATTTTTTTTTTACGGATGAAACGTCACGAAAATGTGCAATGTTTTTGTCCAAGAAGAGGGAGAGAGTGATTGAGATCGATTAAGAGAGAGTGAGAAAGGGCGAACGTAGCATGAAGCATATAGCCATGGAGTGAGAGCAGGGAGCAAGCGACCGAGAAAGATCGAGAGAGAGTGAGATAGAGCGAACGTCGCATCGCAAGTCTCGGAAATTATTAAGCTTTAGATTAGTATGAATATAAACGAGATTTAAAAATTTGCCAAATAAGTTTCACTTCGTGTGACATGTAATTTGTACGCACGCACTTTTTTCATGTACATTGTGAGTTTCACAATTTAGTCTAAGGGTCTGAGGTTACTTTAAGCCAGTACGTCGACAAACAGTGATCAATGATCATGAATCCTATTATCTTCTTCGTCTTATTTATCCACTACTGCATACAAGTCCAGATTATTATATAGATAGCTCTGAAAAAAGATACCAACATTTTAGAGTAGGAATAATTTATAAAAATATTCATGCGCGCATTAGCCTTATCAAGTGCTATGAACTTGTGGGCAAAAGGGTCTGATAGTGATTGTACTGCAACTGACTGCAAATAATAACAATTTATTACAATTAATATGATTCCATCTATGAAAAAATATGACCTTATCTTTTAACATAATAAGCTCCATTCCGTGGCCATTGTAATATTTAAAACGCCATCTATGATTTCAACTGATAACTAATTCATAAGCATGATATTCAAACTCCTACGAGTTTCGTAGATGCTACGTAGAGGCTTGAAAACGTAGTGCGCCATCTTTTTAGCAACACATTAGCAACACGTGAACCTCAACTCTGTCAATCTTCTTATATTAAAACCAATCCTATAAGGCGTAAAATCTTATATACTCCTTGCTACTATTATAATTTATAAAGGCAAAAGTTTGTAAGTTTGGATGTTTCTTGCTCTTTCATGGCAAAACGTTTGAACCGATTTCACACGGCATTGCATTTTATAATTTGGTAATATTGGTAATAGACACTACTTATTTGTTTGTTTTTTTATCTCATTTCAGCAAGTTAATCCATAGCTACTTTATCGAACTCCACGCGGGCGAAGCCGGGGGCAAAAGATAGTGGCTATGGCGTTATAGCAATATTATTACTTTCTTATGAAATTTCTGTAAATATTATAATGTTGACAAATAATAATATACGAATAAGACTTTGTGGTAAATAAATAATTTAATTATATTATTATTAGTGTGTAGTAAGTAGGACGTACAGACGGAAAACCAATATAGTCTTCCCATATTTCCTTTAATATGCACATATGGCGTTGCGGAAGTAATAACATTTTATACGTCTTAATAACACTGAGAGCCATTGACTGAGACGATTTCGCATTAGCAGTTAGCATGTCGACATATGCAGTTAAGTTCTTGGGACTATTATGCCCTTTTTTGTTATTTAATATTTTGAAACTATATATGTTTGTTTATTTATAGAAATTCTAAGTGAAAACGGTTCATGGTGTTTGTTATTCATTATAGTATCATCATCATCATCAGCCTCTATCCATCCACTGCTGAACATAGGCCTCCCTCAATGAACGCCAAGATGGCCGATCCCTATGGTATAAGTATACTAAACCGTTTTAATGAAGTTCTGTTCGATGTGCAGTATGGTCCATCAAGATATAGGATGGTTTATGTTATGACGGACGACACTCTTGTCTGCGGCAAAACGTCTGCCCACTTACACTCTATGCATGTTATATATTTTGCCATAGATAATAGTTTAGTATTTAATAATAAATTATAACGCCAAGATGACCGATCCCTCGCCACTCGCATCCTACACGAACCGGCCACTGTACCGAGATCGTCTTCCCACCTGGTCAATGGTCGACCAAAGTCTATGTTACTTGAGGGAGGCCTATGTTTAACAGTGGACGGATAGAGGCTGATGATGATGATGATATGTAAATAACAGAGAGCAAAGGGTATCCGGTAAGTGATCACCGACGCCCCTAAACGGGCTTGACAGCCTTTGAAGATCAATCGGATCCATTGTCCCTATTTTGTATTAGTTTAGAAATGGGTTGAAGGGGGAATTTTTTTTGATAAATTTTATGAACGCGAATATATAGATATAATTGAAACATTAACTTCTTGTAGATGATAAACATGATATTTTTTAATTTTATCTAAGAATATAATATTTTTGATAAGGTTTAAAAACGTTGAAACTGAAACCATTTTAGTCATCTCTCCTTTTTTTTTCTTTAACGCCGGGAAATGCTCTGAGGCATCCCGCACGGGAGTGGGTCTTTCCGACTCCCTGCGTCCGACAGTTGGTAAGTGGACGCACCTCTACCCACTAAAACCCGGCGAGTGCCACCAATGCTGCCTTTGGTGAAGTCCCCCGGATCTAGTAAACAAACAGGGCACCTCGACGGCTAGTCAGTCTTGCAAGGGCTTGCAAGTTGCAGTCTTCCACCTCCAAAGAGGGGTCGTCCCGTACCACAGAACAACCCCTCCTAACGTCGGGACAGTGCAATGGGGTGAGGTTCCCATCCTCGCCCCTTGCCCCCCTTCTCTTTTGTACCCTCTTCTTATAAGAGGGGTACAAAGAGTAGCTCCTTCGGTTTAATTTGCTTCGCCCAAGGTGCTTACCTTAAGCTACTGAACCCCACCACCACCAAGGCTTGAACCATGGTGGGGTGGGTTGGAAACCTGCGCTATAGTTATGTAATTCTCATTAAATACGTATGAATGGCAATAGGCATTAAAATATATAATACAAACATGCAATTGAAGTCAGTTATAGCTCCTATTATAATATCTACATTTAGACGAAAATCTAAAAAAGTGTACATTTTCATAATATATATCTAACTTATTTCATATAACCATGATTGTTCCTAAAACAAACGATACGATCGTATGTAGATGTCATCAGTATAAAATTTTCTTTAATTCCAAATTTGGAATGTGTCCAAAAAGATATGGCGTACTGTGCTGGCTGCACGCTCTCCGCTGATTTGTTTTTGAGATAAGCGAAGTGAGATACATTTGTATGTGACCACACTTTGAGCAAGTTTTACGAATATTAAAATGATTTGTGTATTGAATATGTATAAATCATTGGTAAATGGAACTTAAAATGTGTGAAGAGAAACTTCACGGCCATCAGCTATGATATAAGATTTGTATTTACTCAATAGCGAAGGTTTCTTGATCGTTATCAGAATCATTATCATCACTATCAGGTCATCATAGGCTTCTTCCAACTTCAAAGATCTCCAAGTCTGCCAATTCCCACCCAACTTGGGAACGCTACTTGGAAAATGGAGGCGGACCAGACCAGAATGATAATGCTTACTTGCGTGCGTGAAAATCATCGTTAAAATTGTTTGCTGGCGGGATTCAAACCCGTGACTTCTACGTGTCTTGACTAGCTAGCCGTTAACCGTCAATCTCCTTGTTAATTATAATATAATCGTAATCTTTTTCGATATACCGATCAATCTATACACACATACAATATATCTAATAATATATAAGATATTATTAGATAAGATACAATATATATAAGACACATTATTTGTTTCATATTAGGGACTTTCTTTCACCTACGGTAATCAATTCCCCAACCAATCTCGGTGTGATTGTAACAGATTGATGTTTCATGGAGCTGATTGCCATAAGTATCTGGGAGCAGGTGATATGTGAGCGTCAGAATAATAACAGCCCCAACCAACCTCTTTGTAATTCGTTACAATTATACGACAGCTGTAATTTTTTTCTAAATATTCCGTTAATATTCCGTTGATAACAACAAAAATCTTATATCTTCTCCTACCGTCGCCAAGTCGTTACTTAAAAAATGTGTCGAAGAAAATAAACATGTATTTAAATTTCAATACATTCGCCCAAAAGATGTTATTAGTGCTTTTAAACAAATCAACATCAAGAACACTACTGATTTATGGGGCATGTCTGTGAGAATTATAAGACACATTGTGCATATTATTGCACCTACTTTGACGATCATATTCAATGACTGTATTGATTGTGGTGTATTTCCTGATCTAATGAGACATAGTAAAGTTTTACCACTCTTTAAATCGGGTAGTAGTTCAGATCCTTCAAACTTTAGACCAATTTCTATACTTCCAACTCTCAGTAAAATATTCGAAAAAATTTAACAAACATCAGTTGCTCCATGAACAGCAATTTGGATTTACTAAAGGTAGATCTACAACTGACTGCGGGACTTGATCTATTGAAACATATATTTACAGCTTGGGAGGAGTCTCAGGATGCTCTAGGTGTATTCTGTGATTTGTCCAAAGCTTTCGACTGTGACGGACATGTAACATTAATCAGGAAATTGCATCACTATGGTATCAGGGGTGCTGAACTTAAACTATTGACATCTTATTTGTATAACAGAACACAAAAAGTAATTATAAATGGTGAAAGTTCCTCTGGTACCACGATAACAATGGGGGTACCTCAAGGATCCATTCTTGGTCCATTTCTCTTTCTGGTTTATATAAATGACTTGGCTTCACTCATGAAGGACAAACATGAAATTGTATTGTTTGCTGATGATACTTCCGTAATATTTAAAATTAAACGACAACAAATGGACTTTGACGACGTAAACAATGCTCTTTCAAACATGGTGCATTGGTTTAGCGCGAATAACCTATTGCTCAATTGTAATAAAACCAAATTGATAAAATTTACACTGCCTAATGTTAAGCAAGTACTTACAAACCAATGTATCCATAAACGGAGAGGGGATGGACTTGGTGGATTCGACCGTATTTCTTGGAATTACTGTGGATGCTAGATTACAATGGGCGCCACATATAGCTATGTTCGCAAGTAGACTCGGTTCTGCCGCCTTTGCGATTAAGAAAATATGAAACCTATCTGACGAAAATACAGCGCGATTAGTATATCATGCATACTTCCATAGTCTAATGTCTTACGGCATTTTACTATGGGGGAATGCCGCGGATATTAAAACGATTTTCGTGTTGCAGAAGCGAGCTATTCGAGCCATTTACTGTTTGCCCCCCAAGGTATCATTAAGAGAAAAGTTCAAAGAAATTGCCATCTTGACTGTAGCCTCTCAGTACAGTACATACACAAGCAAACGTGATGTATGTTCGCAAAAATATTAATGAATTTGTTAAAAAATGCGACTATCACAACATAAATACAAGGAACAAACATAAACTGAAGTTACCATTTTTTAGACTTCATAAAGTTAGTAATTATTTTATGGGACAATGTATACGTTTTTACAATAGGATCCCAGAAAACGTTCAAAATCTTTCCATTAATAAATTTAAGAAAACTGTTAAAGAACGTTTGTGTGGTAAAGGCTATTTTGAAATAAAAGATTTTATTGAAGATACCACACCTTGGGAATAAGACATTCACTGTTTAGGTTTTGCATGGACATGATGTTCCTATTTATAAACTATGTATTTTATGTTAACGACAAAAGAGGCAACCCTCAAGTTTTTCTCGTTTTTCTTGGCGGAATCTGCATTCCAAACGATTTATTTTTTTACCACACCTTTTCATCTTTTTTTGTTTTTTTGACGTATTTCAAGTGTAAGAGTTGTTACCTACGAAATAAAGATATTTTGATTTTATTTTATTTAACGTCGGGAAATGATCTGATGCCTTAGATGGGGGGAGTGGGTCTCCCACGCGGGTATGTGTTACTCGCTGCGCCCGAAAGCTGGTAAGTGGACGCAGCTCTACCCACCAAAACCCGGCGAGTGCCACCAATGCTGCCTTAGGTGAGTTGCCCCGGATCTAATGAGCAGACAGGGCACCTCGACCGCTAGTCAGTCCCTAAGGCCTAAAGATTAAGAGAAAAGTTCAAAGAAATTGCCATCTTGACTGTAGCCTCTCAGTACAGTACATACACAAGCAAACGTGATGTATGTTCGCAAAAATATTAATGAATTTGTTAAAAAATGCGACTATCACAACATAAATACAAGGAACAAACATAAACTGAAGTTACCATTTTTTAGACTTCATAAAGTTAGTAATTATTTTATGGGACAATGTATACGTTTTTACAATAGGATCTCAGAAAACGTTCAAAATCTTTCCATTAATAAATTTAAGAAAACTGTTAAAGAACGTTTGTGTGGTAAAGGCTATTTTGAAATAAAAGATTTTATTGAAGATACCACACCTTGGGAATAAGACATTCACTGTTTAGGTTTTGCATGGACATGATGTACCTATTTATAAACTATGTATTTTATGTTAACGACAAAAGAGGCAACCCTCAAGTTTTTCTCGTTTTTCTTGGCGGAATCTGCATTCCAAACGATTTATTTTTTCACCACACCTTTTCATCTTTTTTTGTTTTTTTGACGTATTTCAAGTGTAAGAGTTGTTACCTACGAAATAAAGATATTTTGATTTTATTTTATTTAACGTCGGGAAATGATCTGATGCCTTAGATGGGGGGAGTGGGTCTCCCACGCGGGTATGTGTTACTCGCTGCGCCCGAAAGCTGGTAAGTGGACGCAGCTCTACCCACCAAAACCCGGCGAGTGCCACCAATGCTGCCTTAGGTGAGTTGCCCCGGATCTAATGAGCAGACAGGGCACCTCGACCGCTAGTCAGTCCCTAAGGCACCGACGCCACCTCCACAAAGGTATATCCCAATGTCGGGATAGTACAATGGGGTGGGGTTCCCGTCCTCTTCCCTTGCACCCTCTTTTGCTCTTTTGCCCTTCACCCTCTTCTTATAAAAAGGGGACAAAGGGCCCCCTTGGCTCGACGACAGCTGTAATGCTAAGTATAACGTGAAGAAAATAATAAAATTTATAATATAAAATAGGCGCAAATAAAAGTATGCTTTAATAGTCATTACCGTTAATAGGGCATACCCAACGGTGTTAAGGCATAGAGCACAGAAATGACCAAACCAATACTTATAATATGCCAGTGGGAGTCACGCTCCCGACTTTATCCGTCGCTTGTTTCCCCCGTGAAACAGGTTTACTGTGTTTCAGAAAGAAGGGCAAAACAGGGAGTGTCTACTGGCACCAAGACAATATTTATTGTCCTGACCGAGCATACCATCTCGCGCGGTCAGAGAGCTCCTTTTGGGCCTTCCTATAGAATAATAATATCTATGGACGCCTTTACACATCCCACAACACATTTTCGGAACCCTCAGCGCGCGAATAAAATTCGCGCTTAGGTTTTTAAGATTATGTAACACGTGATGTTGTCCTCTATTTGTGACATGAATATCGTAACTATTCTATTTACCGTTTTTATGACATCGATAACGTACGGTGAAGATACTGGGTATCATGTAGGCGCTTACTACTAATACGACCATAAAATGCACACTTTACGGCTTCAGGCTGCACTATAAATATATAGGAAGTATTACATATTCGGGACACATTCTCTGTTATAAATAACTTTGGATATAAAATATTTGATTGGTCATATATTTTGAGTTCCAATGCCAACTATTACAAATTATTCTACGTCCCTTTTATACATCGTTCTAAGTAAATAAGCATATTTACATGAGAATATCATAAGTATTATTTAGATTGCCATAATTAATTCATGCAGATAATTCTGATGAATAGTCTATAATTAAATATGAATTAATAAAGTTATCAATTTATGTTAAAGTATGGTAGAAATAATTTCTATTTATATTTATCTTCATTCCTCAGTTTCTATTTTTCTTTTGCTTACTTAATCCTTGCAATATGAAGGCACTTCCCTAACCGCCTTAGATAGTATTAGACTACTTGGCATCGACATATCGAGAGATTTCGTTGTCATTTGGAAGGAAAGGCTAAACTAGCCTCACGAATCACTCTGTATCCTATCTTCTACCGTATCTACCACGGGGAGTGTTCTGAGGAATTGTTCGGACTAACACCTGCAGCAGTATTCCACGGAATGTCACGTGAAAATTCCAAATTTTACCCAAACCACCTTGATGTCCGGAAATCCACAACAACTCGAAATTACGGCATTTCCTGCATCGAACGACAATTTTATGAAACCAGCTGCCACCTACGGTATTTCTGAACCGATACGACTAAGGGACCTACAAGAAAAGAGCATACTAATATTTGAAAGGCCGGCAACGCACCTGCTAATGATGTAGCGGGTGTCTATGGATGTCGCTTATCACTTACCACCAGGTGAAACGACTTTCCGTTTGCCCCCTCTTCTATAAAAAACCAAAGGGCTAGGTGTCGTTTATAAATGGTTGTAATCACGCTCGCCTCCTGGCTCCTTGCCTATGATTACAAGTTACTGCTATACCTTGGACATTGTCCACAACTACATTTATTTTACTGCTTATTATACTTTATAAAGAAAAAAAAGAAAAATCGGTTGTCTGTAAAGTCGGTTTACTAACGATAGTTGAACGTGACAACGTCATAAGAAAATGGAACGCCTCAGAGCGAGGTAACGCCGCATACGTCATCTTTTTTCGTTAGTGCAGCCGGCTCCATCGAATTATAAGACGTTGTCACGTCAAAAAACTCAATCAAACAACGGAAGGTCACGTAACTTCAGACATCATTAGTGCGTGCTCCAATTACGGACAACGATGGGTTCAGTAGGAATATTAAAAGGCGTCACTTCACGTAGCGACGTCCTGGCGCGGCGCCAAACGTTGTCTGCTTCACAGAATCACAGCTGTCCTGTGCTAATTCTCTGTTTTCTTCATAATTATATAATACTTTAAATAAAATATACAGTGAATTTGAATTTTGGAATGGCCGCATTTAAATAAAACTGGAATTATGTTTAATTTTTATTGGAAAAAGAAGTATGGCCGAAATGTGGTTGTAAAAAACGAAGGTGGATGTAAGCGACAAGTGATCGGCCGTCTTGGCGTTTACTAAAATATACGTATAAGTAAAGCACTGAACGGAAAATTGTTGATAATGCTTTCACTAGTAAATAGATTTTTTGCCCTTAGGTCTTTATATTTAGCTCTTGTATATTTCTGATCAGTAAATCCAGATTGCTGTATTTTGGAAAGAACAATAATATATGCCTAATTATTGATAACGAGATATATCATATTCCGTCTCAATTAACGGCTTCATACGGGCGAGTCTCACTATGATGTCTCGTTAACAATAATCGGTTTGCCTCATCTCTAAATAAATAAAGACATCTCGTCCAGCATGTAACAGCCCGTCTCTATAACCACGACATTTGTCCTTCGGTCCAAGGATTGGCTCGGTCAATACAATACTTGCTGTGTCAGTCGGAATAAGTCGACCGAACATTAGGCTTTTGCTAAGTACTAGCTTAAGAACATATAATCGGAATAGTAATGTAATGTTATGTGTTTTGTATGAAAACCAAATCCACCAAATTTTTGCTGCGACGCTGCGCCGGTTCTGCGCTCTGATTGGCCGTCTAATGGCCGATGGGACGTACATACAGATCAATGGTTTGTTGAGTGCTTTTTTAAAATGTTAGTTGGATAGGAAAACTGGCAAACGTACCACCTGATGGTAAGTGGTCGACGTCGCCCATGAACATAAACTAATATACCTGAGACATAAGATGTTAAGTCTCGGTGCCAGTAATTACACTGCCTGTCTTTCCCTTCTCTCCGAAACACAGCAAAGCTGTTTCACGGGAGAAACAACTATTACCAGTTTTGAAATTTTATTGCTCATATTATATTATGCTTATACTCTATCCGGTTATAATATTATGCTCGATGTTTAAAACTGATTCTTATTATATAAAACATTGAAAATTAAATACAATAAGAATTTATTCAATTGTAGTCGCTGGATGAATGCCCAGAACTGATATTTAATTGTATCGTTTATCTTTCTCTCCCTATTTCGTCGTTGTCATAATATTATGTATTAATATTGATAATAAGATGAAATCGTAATGGATCATTCAGCAGTTATGGCGTTACAGAGGGGAGGTGGTGGTCGCGGTGTCCTTGGACATCGCGAACGCCTTCAATAGCCTCCCGCACAGTGTGATACGGGAGGCCCTGAACTACTTCGAAGTGCCTTCCTATCTCAGGAGGCTGTTGGAGGCGTACCTCTCCGAAAGGAGGCTAGCCTGCGAGAACCGATGTGGGTCCGTAGAGTGGTGGCAAGTCGGCTGCGGTGTCTCGCAGGGATCGGTTCTTGGTCCGATCCTGTGGGACATCGGGTATGACTGGGTCCTGCGTGGGGTCAGTTGCGCTCGGCGCAGCGGGTCATCGCGGTAAGAGTGATTCGGGGGTATCGTACGATATCGTGGGCAGCAGCAACTGCCCTAGCCACCGATCCCCCGTGGGAACTTGTGGCGGAAGTTCTTGCTGAGGTGCACTCCTATGTCTCGGATAGGAGGTCTCTCGGCGAGAGCCTGACGCTGGACGGGATCCTGCGGGTCCGCCGACTAGGGCAAGAGGCGTTAATGCTGAGGTGGGGAGAGGACCTGGCGTGGGAGCCGTATGGCAAACGCCTAACGGTTGCCCTGCGTCCGGTCCTAGAGCGGTGGATGCGTCGTAAACGCAAACCCCTCACCTTCCGTCTGACACAGGTGCTCACCGGGCATGGCTGCTTCGGTGAGTACCTGTGCCGGACGGCCCAAAGGGAGCCAGCAACTGTATGTCACGATTGTGGCGCGGCGGTGGACTCGGCCCAGCACACTCTAGAGGTGTGCCCGAGATGGGCGGCGCTGCGTCATGATCTGACATCGGTCATCGGAGGGGACTTGTCTCTGCCGAGTGTCATCCCCGCGATGCTCGGCGACGACGAGTCCTGGACGGCGATGGTCTCCTTCTGCGAGGCAGTAATGTCCCAGAAGGAGGCCGATGAGCGGGTGAGAGAGGAGGCCGCCGACGAGGCCTCCCACCGCAGGCGACGAACAGGGGTGCGTAGGAGGCGCTACTTAATGCGCCTCCAGTAACGCCCCTGTGCTCGTGTCGGGCCGAGGCTGGGGTTAACCTGGGTCCAGATAGTATACCTGTCAGTAGTATACCTGCATGGGTACCACCATCTTGCTTGCTTCTCCCGTGAAACAGCTTTGCTGTGTTTCGGAAATAAGGGCAAGACAGGCAGTGTAATTACTGGCACCGAGACTTAACATCTTATGCCTCAGGATAGGCAACACATAAATGAGTTGCCTGGACTCGTTCCAGGTATACTGGTTTATGTTCATGGGTGACGTCGACCACTTACCATCAGGTGGTACGTTTGCCAGTTTGCCTCTCCAACTAACATTTTAAAAAAATTCAGTATGGCAATATAAATTGTTATATATATTAAGTAATATTTATAGTGAGTACATATTACATACATATTTAGAATTTACTAATTGTTGAAAGACATTGAATTGAGTTCATCATCATCATCATCATCATCAAATGTATAAATAGGGTAGGTACCAAGCAGGTACTATTAAAGTATTCTGTTTGTAATCACTAACAATATAAATAAATAAAATAAAAAGTGTGTGTGTACTAGCGTACACTCGTAAGAAGTGAAACTTCTTTATGACGCTATTTTTCAAATCACGCGTGGTAGGGATAAGAAAAAGATGGCGCGTAACGGAAGAATGTGACGCGTAATGAAAAAATGTTACACTAAATTTTTTTCCAACCCCGATAAATAAGTTTCACTTCAAAAACAAAAACCTTTATTTTCTATACAATAATAATAATTTAGAAAAATATATCTTAATCTGAGTGTTTAAAATATGTGTTACTTTATATAATATTTCTACACATTTTCTGTTGCTGTCCCCCTCTTTGTTTCACTGGTAAAAAAAAGTGCGTGCGTATAAAGTACACAATATGTCAGAAGTGAAACTTATTTGGCAAACAAATTTTAAAATCTCCTATATATTTAAACTAATCTAAAGCTTTAAATTTCAGAGACTTGCGATGCGACGTTCGCTCTATCTCACTCTCTCTCTCTCGATCTTTCTCACTCGCTTGCTCCCTACTCTCACTCCATATTAGCTATGTGCTTCATGCTACGATCGCCCTTTCTCACTCTCTCTCAATCGGTCTCAATCACTCTCTCCCTCTTCTTGGACAAAAACGTTGCATATTTTCGTGACGTTTCATCCGTAAAATTTTACCCTTATGCACGCAAAGAAATTTGACTTCAATGATTGCATCGCTTTTTATATAAATACTAGCAGACCCAATCACGCGTTGTTGTGGCTAAGATATTATACGTTAAAATATATTGTAGTCAACTATTCAATGCAGTAAAATTATTATTTGTGAATAAAAAATTGCGATTATAAATTAAGATATAAACTATCTCTTAAGTTTGACTGCACCCTATAAGCAAAAAGCAAAAAAATCGGTTCAGTAGTTAAGGAGTTCATCGCGGACAAACAACGTGACACGTAATTTTTATATATAACATATATGCGATCGGTAGATCTGGCTACTCTACTTTGCTTCTAAATAACGTGATTAAAACTCTATTATTTTTAATCAAACGTATAAGTGAATCACGACGGACACACTCTTGGACTCTGGCAAGATGCCATTATTTGGTCCAGAACAAACCAGCTGCTTTGTTGTCTTTTATATATTAATATTGAATTAAATAACTTGAAGTTTAAACTTTAAGTTGTAATTCATTAAATACCCCATGTATTTCTTGTGATGGTGATTGGAATTGTAAACAATCATCTAGGTACAAAGTTTAATCTCTACAACTTTACTGGTTTTTTACAAAAAAAATCCTAATTTTACAGAAAATTATATACTAAATTGGATTAGTGTGATTTGCGTTAAAATACAAAATTTCTCTTCTTTTTAAATAATACTCATTTATAATTAATAAAATATATAAAACCTGGAGCCTTAAACAAATATATTCTACACAACGCTGAGCAGAATATTATATTGTATTAAATAACAAAAAATAACGTTACCTAGGTCTAGTCATCGGACAGATGGTCCCTTGGTACCTTGCCTCGTCGGGCTCTATGCTGACTTTAATCTGTAACAAAAATACAATTACTTACAACATCGCTCAGGGATAGAGTTGAATGTCCACCTTTAAATATACCTACGTAACCTTTAACTATTTTTGAATTGGTTTTATTTGATATTTATAAATCGATTTCATCTTGTCGATTTAAAACTTTACAATCGGTATCAGTATTTGCTTTATTTTTAATATGAAATTAAATTAAAATAATCTTAACAATCTAAACAAAATGCGTTTTCCTTGCGGTGGTCGGTCCATGTTGGATGCGAGTGGTAAGGGACCAGCCATCTTGGCGTTCATTGAGGAGGAGCGTTCATTGGAGGTCTATGTTCAGCAGTGGACGGATATGAGGCTGATGATGATGATGATGATGATGATGATGATGAAGATACTAGACAAAAAAATTAAGCAATTCTGAGGCATGCTTTATCGCACCACACATCTCAGACAAGCAGGCTGTAAGGGTGCATTTCCACTGATACGTAGCTGCAGTGCTCAAAATCTCTACTTATTTTTGTTGGCCAATTTACGATACTTCCAATTGATAAAATGATGGCTAAATTATTGTTATGTGAGCGAGAGGTACAGCCCCAGTCGTGCCGGCCCAATTTGGCTGCAAAGTAGCATGGCACTACCTCTTACAAAATTATCTCTTCTTATATATTTCAAAAATACGCATTTTTCGGATTCCTTAGAGCGCGAGTCAGGTATCGTGCTTGCCTTGTTTGTATGGTCAGTCATATTGAAAAATGTATTAGAATCGCTAGATAATATATGCAAAAGCCAGGAGCGGACTGTACATTTGTGGGCCCTAACATAACCTAATTACCATTTTGCCTACCGCATAGCTCAGGAAAATCAAGGCCTCTTTGAAAAACACCAAGACGATCGATCCCTCGCCACTCACATCAAACTATTGTGTTGAAAAACTAGGAATAAATAGAGCAATAAATATACATTTTTTTCACAATTGCAATCCACCAAAATCACTCGTTTTAAAAACGGGGGCCCTTTATATTCACGAGGCCCCAAAGTCTATATCCGCTCCTGCTAAAACCGTAAAAGCGTTGGTTATACACGGGGCAGTAAAACACACCGATAACCCCATAAAACTCGATAGCTGCTGAAAATTACTTGTGCTGGACTGGAAATTACAGCACGGTTATTAAACACAGTGTGTATAGCCCCAGCTGAATTGAAAAAGGTTGTTTAGGCGTAGGAGTGGCAATTGAAGGAAATTAAATTTGGAAGCTGATAATATGGAAAAATTTTGTTGCCAGCCTTACCAGAATAATCGTGGATTAAGAATTTGCAAGGTTGTGATATTTAATATAATAATGGTAGCAATGTAAATTATAATAAAAAACAGTATTTCTGTGTAATATAAAACGCCATTTTGAACCCTCTAGTGAAATATCAGATGGCTAGTTTGTTATAAGGAGAATATATATATATATATATATATATATATATATATATATATATATATATATATATATATTATAATGGCGATGTAAGAGGTAGTGTCGTGCTGCGTTGCAGCCGAATTGGGCCGGCACGACGGTACCTCTCGCTCACATAACACCGGCGTAAAGTGACAACTATGCGGATGTGTGGGCGGGAACTATGGGCGTCGATGGTCGCCAAAAGGCTTCGACTGCTCGTTCGCCCTCCTATGCTATAAAAAAAATGGATTAAGGTTATTTTGTTGTCGATTCAATATTATTATTGAATGTAATATGTAATAACAATAATAATAATAATATATAATAAGAAATCTCCTTCTGCGAGGTAGTGATGTCGGAGCGGGAGAACCGGTGGTATGCCTAAACGCATTACATTAGAAATAATATTTTATTATGTCTATTACCATTGATTCTGGATTACTTTAAATAGTTAGCAGAATTAAATTAGACAATCTCTTTATTAAACGATGTATGATAAGTAACACGTAGCTGTGTGTCACATTTTCAGATAAAATTCCCGTAGACGACAGGAAATGGCTCTCTTATCATCATATCTGTTCATCAGTGAATCGGAAGTTTCAGCCATTTTTATTCAAATTTAGAATGAAATTATCTTTAGTAAACCGCCATACTGTTACCCTTAAAATAGACCGCTATGTAGCGGTCTATTCTCTCTCATCAGGAGACACGTTAGTGTCTAGCGCCAAGAACACATCCAAGTAGTTTGGCGTGAGGCACTGTGTATATATTCTCGAGACATATGTAAACATAACCTCCAAAACAAAAAAAAAATTGGGGCTTTATTTTGTTATTATTGCCAAAACACTAAGACTTCACACTATTTTTAATAAGTTTCTTTTTACGAATTTTACACATATTACAAAAAATTATTGGGTCTCAGCAATTATTTAATTTCAAACATGAAAATTATTGCTTGCGCCGTTTTGCGATTAAAGACGTTCAGAGAAAATATTTTATATGACGTTACAGTGAGAATTTTGAGTTTTGACATAGAAGTTGGTTGCTTGTTTTTTAGTTTTATCCTATCGGAACAGGCGAAGGCTAGAGGCCATGCTGCCTATCGTTATCAATATACGGTGTTGTATTAAAAATTAAGTATTTCTTTTTTTTTCTTGTATTTTCTATAGCTTTTATTTATTTTTTCTGTCATATTTTATATTTGATAAACGTCTTTGAAATTATTCTTCGCACCATCTGTTCAGTTAAATTTAGATGTCACTCATTTAGATGTTTAAACAGCATTCTTAAATGGTTTTCTTAAAGAGGACATTTATAAGGTTTAACTAGTTATTAATTGTGATTCAAATATGAATAAGATTGTTAAACAAAGTAATTTATGGTTTAAAGCAGTCATCTAGGTCATGGTATTAGAGAGTGGAGCAATGTTTATGTGAGTTAGGTTTCAAAAGGAGTCGTATAGAGCCATGTGTTTTTACAAAAATGAATAATGATCTAAAAATTGTTATAGCATTATATGTTGATGACTTATATTTGTTCCAATAATCAAATAGAGACAGACAATTTAATTTCAGTATTGATTATGATATTATGTAAGTAATTTAACTTCAAATTTCTGACTTGTCATACTTTTATTATTGTCAATACAATTTGTTTTCCCATTGTCACAGACTGTGCAATAAAAAAAACTTTAAGCGGAAAAGAGCTGGTTGTAAACAAAAATTGCGAGACATTATTTGTGTAGTATTTCTTCATTTTAATTATTTTCATTTGAAGTTATTTCCTTACTGTTTTACATTTTTTTAGCTTCTGGAAAGGAGAATATTTAAAGGCCTTAAAGGACAATAAACATAATAATAAGTATCAAGTAAATTTATGACTTTCTTCGTATGGAGTTGGATTTGAATTATTCTTAAGAAAACAATAAAGAAAGTAATACATCTAAAGTTTTGAATTTTTTTTTATTCTGAAGGCATGGCAGTGTGCAACTATAACTTAATAAATTCAGGGTAAATAATAATGAATCATATATTGGACAAGAACAAAAAATATTAAATTTTTTAATTACATATTTGAGCTTATTATTACATGATTTACTAATAAGCAAATATAATAATTTATTTTAATTTAATTATTGATTTGAACGGCCGGTCAAGTTGCATGTTGCGCCATCTGGTATCTAACTTTCCCTTTTACACTCTAAATATTTAAACAGGAGGAATAACAGGAACGCATGCTCTATGTTAATTTTGAAAATCAAAATAACATAAAAAAAAATATGACGATGTTGCATTGGTCACTGGTCAGTCACAAGCGTCATTTAAAGTAAAAGTATTGTAATAGTACTAACCTCTTTTATTATTAAATTATTTGAGAAAATTTAAGAACAAAAATTTTGATGAATTACTTAAGAAGTTTAAGTTTAAAATTTTAAAGTATTTGAAATGAATTACTCAAGAAGTATAAATATTTAAAATATTAAAATATTTGAAATGTAATTATGTTAATTAATATATGCTTTACAAAAAAAAGAGATATCCCACAAAAAACAGTTTCACTGTAAAATGTCGCGCCAAGTACACGTCTAACTATATACACGTATAGCAAAAATAAAAAAATAAACTAATCTTTACAAAAAATATGAAATAAAAAAACCAAGTACACAAAACCTCTCGGATTAAAAGAAACACTCATTAAAAACTGTGAAAATTGAAAAAACAATTGGTGTAGTATATTTACAAAAAAAAAGAAAAATTTTCAATCTACAAAAAAATATAAATTAAAAAAAAGTTATCATTGTGATTTTCAATAATTGCAAAATTTTTGTTGCAAATTTTACAATTGAAAACAATTTTTTAAACGTACTTGGCGCGCGTCATTGAGTACCAGTACATGAAATTGGGCTACGAATTTTTTTTATGCATAGACCTTATCGAGAAGCGTATCGTTGAGGAAGTTTTGGGAAATGATATGATGTTTTTAAGCAATATTTTTTTAGATATTATGTATTTAATATGATGTTTTTCTTTGGTTTCAATCAACTTCAATTTACAATTTTTCAATCAACTTCAAATTTCAAAATTCAGTCAATTCGACCAACTAATTTAGATGTAATTAATAAAACTCTCGAGTTTTTATTTTCGTTGATTTGGTATTTATAAAGAAATAGATTATTGATCAAAAGGACTCGTGAGAATAATCAGAAGTCAAAAAATTTACACCATTTGACAAATTTTAGATAATATCATAAAAGAAAAAAGAGTCACCAAAACTGTACTATTCAATTATTCGAATAATACCATTAAACGAAAAATTGAATATTACGTTTGGGGTTCTATAAAATCTTGACTACTATAAAAAGTATTTTAAGTTATAAAATCATTTCACGTAAAGAAATTAGTGTGTCGAGCCTTAAAATGAAGAGTGACGAAGGACGGAACGAAATTTATAAATACAGCACGCTCGGCACTCGGTCCTCAAGGGCGCGCTGATGGGCCTTCATACAACATAAAAATACTCACGAGCACTCATTTTATATATATATTTCTCTTATTTTTATAATAAAATATAGGGAACTGGCAGACAAGTGCTCAACCTAGAGCGCCGACTTAAGGACCGCCCTTCAAAAGACAAGTTCAAAAGCCTTTAATACTATTAAAGCAGTTAAAGAGGATAGTTATAGTAGATAGTCAGTTGTTAAATCATTCCGTAAATCTGTTTAATTTAAAAAAATACCGATGGGAGGGATATGCTCGTCTGCATGGATACCACCATTTTGCTTATTTCTCCCATTCTTTTCAGATGACACATGGATGAGTTGATTGGTCTAGTTCTAGGTAAATTCATGTTAATGGGTGATGCTGACTACTTACTTTGAGGTGGCACGTCTGGCAGTTTGCCTAATAAATTAACGTAAAAAGGTAAAGAAGTATATAATTTACCTTTTTTATGTATAAGGAACTTTAAAGCCGAATTGGGTCGGCACGGCCGGGGTGGTACCTCTCGGTCACATAACACCGGCGTAAGGTGACAGCAAAGCTGTAATGTTTCTTGCAGTTTGTGAGTTTCCGGTGGCCCATTGGGAGGATAAAGAAAAAGAAGGCAAATCAGAAAGCATATGCAGATGCATAATCTCCGGTTATGCGAATGTGTATGGGCGTCGATAGTCGCCAAAAGGCTTCTACTGCTCGTTTACACTCCTATGCTATAAAAAGCCATTGACAATCGACAGCGCGTTGAGAACGAAGGCTTTATAATAACGACCGTGGTTATAAAATTTTGATTGTTCGAGCTACTTTTGTTATAAAACCAAAAGTGTCTCCAGCCAGCATAATCTATACTAATATTATAAAGCTGTAGAGTTTGTTTGTTTGAACGCGCTAATCTCAGGAACTACTGGTCCGATTTGAAAAATTCTATCAGTGTTAGATAGCCCATTTATCGAGAAAGGTTATAGGCTATATAACATAACGCTGTGACTAACAGTAGTTAAGTTGAGTAAGTTAACCCTGACGAATTTGCGGGTAACAGCTAGTTTATAATAAAGCTTGACAAAAACCGATTAATTATTAAAAGCGCCCTAGTATGTTTTAGTTTTGATCGGCTTCAAAAAAGTAAGATTTCAGATTGATTGTAAATTTTTTTATGTAAGTTTTTTTTTTAATTTAGGCCACAGCTATTTTTTAGGTTCTCGATTATTATGATTTGTCTTTTATTTGAAAGCTGCTGCATTAAGAAACACCATATAAGTATGAATGATCCTATTAAAATCAAGATTATTAAGATCTGACGAGATTTTCTTTTACTAATATTTCTTGTGTGCGTGTTCTGATCTCCTCCAAGACGGCTGGACCGATTTTGATGAAATTTTTTGTGTGAGTTCAAGGGGATTCGAGGATGGTTTAGATTCACAAAAAAACATATTTTGTACAGGACAACGTCTGTCGGTGCCACTAGTATTATATAAAATAATACTGGAAAAAGTTTGTGTAGTAAAAAAATTATAGTTTAAAAAAACTAAAAAACACGCTTTAATAGCAAACCCAACAAAAAATTTGAAAATAATTTTTAATAGATGAATTAAATGGGTTAACAAGATTACTTATTGTAAAAAAGCGTGGTGCTTGTAACTAAGTTTTTATATTAACTTCACTTTTTAGAAATAGATACCGATGAAATATTTTTAATAATGAATATTGAGCACCTCACGCTATCACGCCTCACGATATTCATCTATTAAAAATTATTTTCAAATTTTTTGTTGGGTTTGCTATTAAAGCGTGTTTTTTAGTTTTTTTTAACTATAATTTATTTTTTACTTTTTAGTGTCGATTTTTTTAATTAAAGATTTTATTAATTTAAAGTACTCAACTATTAACAATCACTTTACAAATGAGTGAGAGACTAAACTACACAAGTGATGTAGGTAACTTGCGCGCCTTATGCGGTATGCCTTCCTAGCATGTGCTATCCTGATTATCCTGATCAGGATATTGGAATAATTTTATCAAATTATTGTATTGTCATCGGTCCTCGATAAATCTACAAAGTTTGAACAAAATCTGGTCGTTAGAAGTGGGTCAAAATCATGTTCAAAGATTTCATTACATACATAGATACAACCCAAGCTAATAAAAAGCGTGGTAAAAAAGGAATTATAATGAATTTTGACTTCAATTTTTACATCCGATTTGTAAGTGGTTCCAACTTTATAATGAAAAAATTTTTAAGTATTTTATTATGTTACGGTTTATTATGTTTTTACGTGCCCGACGTTTCGGATACTTTACAAACAACCATGATCGTGATCATGGTTGTTTAGACACCTTAGTCCTCCCGTGGGAGGACTAAGGTGTCTAAAGTTACTCGAAACTACCCTATGATACATCTATATTTTAATTGGTCATCTGACATCTCTACGTAGAAAGTGCTAATGGAGTCTTTAATCTGTGGCATATTATGCTTGTTTTTTTATTTTATTGTTTCAATAATGGTATCCCATGCAGGTGGATGGTGGGAGCCTGTGCCTTGTTTGCTCATTAGATCCGGGGCATCTCACCAAAGGCGGTATTGGTAGCACTAACCGGGTTTTAGTGGGTAGAACTGCGTCCACTTACCAGCTTTCGGGCGCAGCGAGTCCCACATACCCACGTGGAGAGACCCATTCCCCCCGCGGGATGCCTCAGAGCATTTCCCAGCGTTAAAGAAAAAAAAGGTGGTAAGAGCCAGCCATCTTCTCTATTGATATTTGAATGTTTATTTTTTAATATCAATAGAGTCACGGATCATCCTTGTTTGGAATCGGTGTTCTTTTGCAAGCATCTGTGGTTGTGGTGGCTATGTCTAGACTATGTTCACAGCTCGCAGACTTGGTGTTTTAATTCAGCTATAATATAAGCTTCCACTAAAACAAAACACGTAAAAAGAACATTAGCGACTGTTATTTTCAGCACAATTTACTTTATTCTTAGAACTGAAAATGGTGATGAATAACTATTTTTCTCTAACTCATTTCCTCATTTATTTAACGTAATATATTTTGTAGTATCATTGTTATTTTCAAACATCGCAAGCCGAGCGTGCAATCAAGTGTGTAGCCTGGAGCTATTCATCCAGCTGGTATATTGTACCGCGACTAGATATGAGTCCGGAATATTGTTTGGTTTACAACTTGTATGTTTCTAGTGAGATGTGTACTTAAGTTTTAATGATGCAGATTCGACGGTTTATGGAAAAAGAAAGATGGGAATGATGATTCTGATGACATTGATTATTGGTGCTAAGATAAAGATGAGCATGAATTGAGAGTGTGATTATGACGTGAATAATTGGTGACACGTCTGCCAGTTTGCCCAAGTAACAAAAAAAATCTAAGGGAGTATATTTAGTAATGGCATTGTAATCAGAGTTTAGATATCTATCTAAACTCTGATTACAGAAACTTGGCTGATTCCATCTCATGTCATATAGCTGTGTCCATAAGTACTGATAAAAAGTACTTAGCTTAGCTTACAGTAGCATGCGCCAGCTACCTCATTTATTTTTTATAATACTCATAAATATCTATATAGAACTATTATTGCTCATTTTGAATATGGGTCATATTTACGTTTACAAGTTTTCAAGTTCTTTGCTATTTGTATGTACTTCACATTCACTTCAGTAGTAACGCAGAGTTATTATTCGTTGTTAAAGTTAAATTTTACAATATTGTAATACTTTTCTTAAAATACAAGTTCCAAACAATGCAAATATTTAGTTCGCGAAATTTACGAATAACAATACTATACGTAATTTTAAGAACATAATGCTCGCACTCAAGTACAGAAACTACTTGCATTAATTTTGTTTAACAAAAGACTTACATTGAGTATTCACCCCCTTTAAAGAGCCTCTGCATTAAAAATGAGCAAATATTGTATATAACCTTAGGAGATAAGATATATTCTTAGGAGACGAAGCAAAATTGTTTAGAAACTTTCATGTCAATAATAATTCTAAACACATCTAACACAGTGTAGCTGACATTTTTAAGTTTATTCCTGCGTTTCTGTAAAACAGTTTTCGCAATTTAACATACTTTTTTGTAGCTCTTTACAGATACTCATACAATAATATAGATCCTACTTTATGGGATTAAAAGACTCTATGGGACCATTTAAAGGTATGAGTACTAGAAATATCAGAAAATGCCAAAAACTTTCCATATATTTTGTACTGAAAAACAATAAATCGACTCCTAATATTCATTATACGAATTAGCATTGATAGGCATAAAATATTTTTTTGTGGATATTAAGCAATGTTTTTTGTTGACCGTACATTTTCTCTAAAATCTGTGAATGCAAAATTTATAAATAGCCTCGAAGGAACGTTTTCCTGTAACTCTTAATGACTGAAACCCTTAGTTCAAATCTCATCCTAGTTTTGATTGAATAAGAAGGAAGTTTGAAGAAAAATAATGTAGCAGAAGAATCTTACTGTTATATTATAGGGTTGTATTTTGTCTTAATCGTAATCATCATCATTAACACAACGACGTTCCGTCTATTCGTCTACTGCAGGGTACCTCTTTCCATGAACGCCAAGACGCCTGATGTCGTTTGCTACGACATTGGAGTCGGAAAATTGGAATATCAAAAACCCCCATGTTAGAAAATTGCCATTAAACTACGATTAAAAAACTTTGAAAAGCTTATAGGTAAACCTCACGTACAGTTATCGTATAACTATTCCCACAAAGAAAGTCACGGGCAGGCGATAACGGCTTTGAAATTCGACGCTATGAAATTGGAAAATATGGTTATATACGTAAGTAGCGGTGACGGCTTTGAATTTGATGTGGGGACAGGGAGATTGGAAGAGTTTGGAATATCATATTCCAAGTTCGAAATTTAAACTTTGACGTGGATAATTGTCATTATTACGGGACACGTAATTATATATTATTATAGTAATTATTACATTAATGCGACCTAAGATAATAACTATAAATTTCTCTTTTAAAAATATAAATAACGTTTTTTTTTCTGTATTAGAGATAAAACCGACGGTCTGCCTGAGGAATATCTTTGCGTTGAATATCTTGAGACACAAGATAATAAAAGTCTTAGTGCCAGTACATAGTCCAGAAGTTTTACTCTAGCATTATCATCATCAGCCCCTATCCGTCTACTGCTGAATATAGACCTCACTCAATGAACGCCAGGACGACCGATCCCTTGCCACTCGCATACAACACGGACTGGCCACTGATCGTTGATCGTCTTCCCACCTGGCCGACCAACACTTCGTCTACCTAAACGCAGCCTCCACCTCCATGTGTGTGCTCCAAAAAGCAGCTGCGAGGAACTACCTCGTATTGTGAGGCAAGTCACCAACAGCAATGCTGCTGAAGTAACGACCACGACCACTCCGCCAAGAGTAACGCCAAAGAGAAGAATATCGTTTATAGCTGATTCACGGAAGAAGTACGTGGATACCCAATCAGGCGGCTCGCGGATCTAGGTTATCCCTCCGTTACATGGTAGCATATTTAAATAATTTTATATCGCATGACGTACAAGGCTATTTATATTCTAGTCCATGAGCATATTGTACATTTTATTAGTATTATAAGCTTGAATTTCCCAGTAATTACTGACTTTAGACCTACCACACGAGGCCATAATAATAAACCCCACCATGGTTCAAACCTTGACGTGGCGGTGGTGCTCGGTAGTCTAGGGTGAGCCCAGCACCTTGGGCGAAGCTAATTGACCCGAGGGGGCTCTTTGTACCCCTTATAAGAAGAGGGGACAAAAGAGCAGGGGGCAAGGGGCGAGGACGGGAACCTCACCCCATTGTACTGTCCCGACGTTGGGAGGGGTTGTTCTGTGGTGCGTGACAACTCCTTTGTGGAGGTCCGGTCCCTTGCGAGACTGACTAGCCGTCGAGGTGCCCTGTTAGCTTAACAGATCCGGGGCACATCACCAAAGGCAGCACTGGTGGCACTCTTCGGGTTTTAGTGGGTAGAGCTGCGTCCACTTCCCATCTTACAGGCGCAGCGAGTCCCACATACCCGCCTGGGGAGAGGGATGCCTCAGAGCATTTCACGGCGTAAAAGAAAAAAAAGGCCATAATAAAAAATAATGTACCACAGACATCGTATACAAAGTTGTTTATGTTAGCTCAAGTGGAAGGTTTATTTCTGAATGCACTTGATCCTGCTTTGTTAGTAGCTTTGGCAATAAACTTCGGAGTAAGCTTAAAAAATGACTCTCCGTTACCGCACTCGTGAACCGCTCGAAACCAAACTATGTATGCTCTTTGCATACAAAATGACTTAAATTTACGATACCAGTAAAACGTAATAGGTTATTAGTTATTACAAAATATTTTGCCCGACTACGGGTATATTAGCAGTCTTTAGTATGTATGTTTCTTTGCATTTACGTATGTTACGTGGCGTCTAAATGGCTCATTAGGATTTAAGAAATAAGGTGTTAATCTTATCATTTATGGTCTGGGTCACATAGGCTACATCTATACAGATAAATAAAATTGAAGTGTCTGTATGTATTATTAAAATAACCGCTTTTTATTAAATGCCTATTAATAACACGGTACATATACCAAAATAACAATTTTTACAATTTTTTGTCTGTCTGTCTGTCAGTTTGTTCCGGCTTCTTCTTCTTCTTCTCTGAAACGGCTGGGCCGATTTTGACGGGACTCTCACTGACGGATAGCTGATGTTATAATGAGTAACTTAGGCTATAAAAATAGTCATCATCTATCCGTATACGGCTGTAAATCTAAGTTAACGCGCGCGAAGCTGCGGGCTACAGCTAGTTTTAAATATAATTTCTTGTAAATTCGCAATCGCAAAGCAAAGTAACCCAGTAATTGACTCCATGTTTTCCCTTTCTTACATAAAATATATATTCCGGTAGCGGGAGATCGGCTCTCCTGACGTTCATTGGGAGAGGCATATTATGTTATTAAGGAATTGATTTTATAAACAGACTAATAGTGATCAAATTTAGACAAATTAAAATATCATCTTGTGAGTATAAAAAAGATTAAATCCCTTACCTTAATGGAAATTTGGAACAAAGGAAAAAAGTGATATTTTGTATCACTCTCTCTATAGGTAGGTACTCTATAATTGTATTCATATCGATTATAATAACATAACTTTAGATACATATCGGACTTGATTTTTGTTTTTGTAGCAAAAATAACTTATCTAATTATATTACAATACGAACAAAGAAATATTTATTCGTAAGAAGAACATTTCGTTGTTTGAAAAGTAATTAAGTTTAGTTAAAATTCGCTTAAAAACCGAACTTGACAAACGTGCTCTCCGTACGCCGCAGTGGAGCCACGCCCTTAGATTATCGACACTAATTTCATCTAGCTCAGTCTGCTTTCGTGCAACTTGATTCTGAGCACTATGTAGTATTCTAGTGTGCACTTTTCAATAAAACATGTAAAATACATGATACTTAAGATATAAACAAAAAAAAATTAAATATTAATTATTACACGTAAATTGTTTACTGTGAGTATTTCATCATGTTGATAGCAACAACGAATTAGAAAAGGTATGGAATACGAACTGCGCTAAAAAACGGTTCCACGCAAACTACAATCAAGTGGGCGGGGCCAAAAAAGTACAATCAATTTGTCTCTCAGTCTGCTGCGCGTTCTGTGTCAGTCTAGACGACCGTTGCGTTGACGAAAAGATCGATTCCCAGAGACAAAAATGACCTCCTATGTTGTAAAATGGTGTAAGAGACGAAAAGAAGGAAGTAAAAAGCAAACTGGGATAACTTATCACAGGTAAGTTAATAATTTCGTATTTTATTCACGCTTAAATAACCTCCATATAAATTTTTGTGGTCAGTATTATGCAATCAGCAGGCAGCCGATTTTATATACTGAAGTGTTATATTAAATTTTACATTGAGTACCGAGTTTTTATATTTATATTTTTATTCCTTATTTATGTTTTTATCAATTATTTACTTCCCCATAAACTAGATTCGGCGTTTACAATGGATTGCAGCAGTCCGCTTAGAAAGAAGAAAAGATGACTGGTTACCGATTAACGCCAGTAGAGTGTCTTCTATACATTTTGGAGGTTCTTCTCAGTACTCATGGAACATTTAATTGACGTTCAAAAAGATACTTTAATAGTTCTATTTTGAAAAAAAAAATATGTTAATTTCTTACTAAAGAGAAATACAACTATTTTGACTTGTGATTTTTATTTTATGCCCCATTCCCATTTTTCAAACATTATTGACATTTTAATAATAAAAAACAAGGTTACAACAGACTGTCAACTACTCTAAGGCTTAAAAAATATACGAAATATAGACAGATTCTGTATAGTGAGTAAATAATGACTTACTCTCAATTTGATAATAATTATTTGTTAAAAACAGTCATTTTATTACTCGTCATATTCAGACAAAATAAATGTAGGTTTCCACATTAATTCATATAATCAATTACTTTATAATAAAATTTATAAATGTCAGACTAATGCATAATATCATCCTTCCACATCTCAACTGACATTGTCATTGTACATGTCGCGTAATAGTCCATCACGTTCGCACTCACTTTCTTTGATATTTCAGTTTCATTCTATAACTATCCTCCTAAATTAGATTGCGCCTTATATGGATAGGTGGACGAATTCATGTGCACATATTAAATTTAGCAAAGTATTTTGTATTGCGCGTGTGCAAATCGTGTTAGTATTATCAGTTTAGTAGTGTGAGTTTGGAACCATATTTTTCCGAGCTTTGTAAGAGAGTTATGTTTCCATACCTTTACTAATTCGTTGGATAGCAACATAATATACATACGTCACTATTAAACGCCATAAATTTAATAATAGCGACGTAGCGACGTCGCTCTATGATTGGTCCGTTTCGTTTGTGTGACGTCATCAACGTCATTTTAATAATTAAACGCTTATAATATATACTATTTGATCATTTCTGGAGTTTTCATGAGAGAGTCAGCTAGCAAACACTAACTTAATAATAGTTTTATAATTTATTAAAATATCTTTAGGAATAATATAGTTAGATGGTGATGATTTAGGAAATGGATAATAAGGTTATAAGGCTATCTACCTAAATTTAGAACATGAATTTTACAACAGCGGGTTTAAACTTGAAACTATAGCCATAAAACTCTGCAACAAATTCACTTCATTTACGGCGGGAGGAAAGATGAAAGTTTTATAGACACGATACGTCCTTTTCTCACAATGAAAGACCTGTTCGCAAAAATTTTATTTCAGCTCTACATATTATCTATTTCTATGGATAATTTGCGTCACTAACAACCCACACATTAATTTCGTTGAGAGAATAATATAACATGTTATGAAGGAAAATGCGAAGCTAGTTTTTCTTTCGTATGATTTTTCTCAGATGATAAGTTATCTTTGGAAACTCGTCGTTTTGATCACTTTGTGACCCTCGACAGTGCACGCTTCTTCTGAACTTCATTATCATCACTCCCCCAACCCTCCGCACAACGCCAGCCAGCTTCAGCCTCTTCGGGTACCTCGACCAACCAGCCCAACGCACCGCGGCCCTGGTCGAACCCTCATCGGCTTCAACGGGCATTCTCACTACACGACCGGTCAACAAGCAGAGCACATCTCTCCTGGTCAGCACGTAGCATCGGCCCCGCACGGCAGCACTCCGACTCACTGGAGCCCGTGCAGCAGCAGCACAGTTCCGACTCACTGGGACTCTCTGGCACTGGCAACTCAAGCAAGAGGACTCAAGATTCGACCTCCGGTCTTCGGGGGGGAGTGATGTGGCGGACCAATCAACGCCACATTCCTGAATCACGCTATCGAAGTTCCACAGCTCGTTGCTATACATACAACAGCTGAATTGATAGCAAGTGGGCTTCGGCCTGACCGAGCATACCATCTTGCTCGGTCGGAGATCTCCCTATAGAGCCTCCACCAATACATCCCACATTGGTGACCCTCGACAGAACACTCCTCCTTCTGAACTTCATTATCATCACTCCCCCACCCCTCCGCACCACGCCAGCCAGCTACAGCCTCTTCGGGTATCTCGACCAACCAGCCCAACGCATCGCGGCACTGGTCGAACCCTCATCGGCTTCAACGGGCATTCTCACTACACGACCGGTCACAAGCAGAGCACATCTCTCCTGGTCAGCACGTAGCATCGGCCCCACACGGCAGCACTCCGACTCACTGGAGCCCGTGCAGCAGCAGCACAGTTCCGACTCACTGGGACTCTCTGACACTGGCGACTCAAGCAGAAGACTCAAGATTCGTCATTCGACCTCCGGTCTTCGGAGGGGAGTGATGTGGCGGACCAATCAGCGCCACAATACTGAAATCGCGCTATCAAAGTTCCACAGCTCGTCGCTATACATATAACAGCTGAATTGATAGCAAGTGGGCTTCGGCCTGACCGAGCATTCCAACTCGCTCGGTCGGAGATCTCCCTTTACGCCTTCCACATATATTTCCCACAACTTTATCGATCTTATTATTTTTGTATTACTTTTATTGTTAGTAATAATGTTCTTAATACAGAAGTTCGTGTTGAAAAATACACGCAATATTAGAAGCGCTGTATTGGGCTTTAGGCAACAAAATTTTACAATATCTGTAAATTTTTATCGCTCTTTTTATACCTTGTCCGCTTTTACGCTGGTTGATTAAAGGCCAACCCGTTGTAATATCATTGGGCAAGTGAAAGCGATAACAAAAATGATGAATTCGCTTATTTGATGACGAAGGTGATGAGTGTTGATAGAAAGAGGATTGACTTTCAAGTAGATGTTACGACAATGTCCGTGCTGCGACGGGCCCTAGGGAGTGGCGGGGGATGAGTCATCTTGGCCTTAGTTAAAACAGGCTTTGTCCAGCAGTAGTTGCCCTATGAGCCAATTAGCTTCAAAAGTTGAGGTTGCGTTTAGGTGAAATGTCTAGAACCTCTTTTATTCGTATTTCTATAAAGAGTATAAAATGTCTGATTAGAAAATAACCACTCCTTGCAATTCATACCTATTTTGTGCTATAATGTTGTGCTTATATTATATAAGCACAACATTATATATACATTTCATCTGTGTCTATGTCACACGACGCACCGAATTACGCGACGCACACACGGACACCTGTGGAAGTGCGTTTGTACTTCGTAAAAACACGTGCAGTAGAAAAGACAACTTTCAGGCAGAAATATAGTCAAAAAACAAGATTTTATATTAAAAAAATATCACTCGATAAAGTAAATAATATTGGATTAAAATATGTAAAAAAGTTAATTACACAAAAATGTAGTTGTCTTTTGGTTCTTTGCTGAACTCGCATTTTTGTCATGTTATTATGCCATGATAGCTAGAAAATATTTTAAATTCCTTGAAAGTTTAAATAGCATTTTCTTATTTGAACGGGATGGCTGGGTATCTTTTGCCCAGTCCAGCACCTCGACCCTATGGAATCTTATGTGGCGGGTTAAAAGTATTTTGAAGGTGCAAAGTACGCCACCCGGCTAGTGTTTAGACTAGATGATCTATGACCCGGTTACTTGGTACCTGATTCAGCGGAGAAGGTGAAAGTGACAAAGATTTAAAACACGCTAAATAGCACCTGTACAAGAATTCTATAATTTTTTGGCCATTGTCCCTCTGCTTTTTTGTCCCCTCTTCTTATAATAGAGGTACAAAGAGCAGCTCCCTCGGCTCAGTTTGCTTCGCCCAATATGCTGTGTTCACCTTAGGCTACTGAGCCCCACCGCCACGACAAGGCTTGAACCATGGTAGGGATTCCCCATGATCACTACACCAACAGATTTTCAAAAAACAACAGTTATAGGTAGTGTATGAACCCAATTCCCGTACTGTATTCGAAAGGAAATAATATATTTTTCTATACATAAAGCTTATCGTATTCATGCACGAACTCGCGAGCGATACAATCGAGGTACCCTTTATTTCCCCATTTACCCAGCCATAGACCTTTTGTGGTTCCCGTGGAACTTAATTTAAAGCTGGAAATTGATGGGCCCTTTTTTTAACCTTTTTATTTTAAAACAAAGAAACAATAAACTGATTGTTTATGAAAGCTGCATAATCGAACTACGACATGGCACCTGATGGTGGTTGTTTTTATAGAAGAGGGGTCAAACGGACATTCGGTTCACCTGATGGTAAGTGATAAGCATCCACAGACACCCGCTTCACCAGAGTCAAAACTAGCCATTTTTAAGGTACGCGTCCACTGGCCCGCGCCGGACGCACCGCACGCAACGGATTTTAGTTTCTTTGACCAACCCGACGCCAGGAGGCTAAAATCTATTGCGTGCCGAGCGTGTAGAGCGTCCGGCTTGGGCCAAAGAAACGCGCCTTTATACCTAACGAATAAAATGAAATCAATTTATTTTTGACACTGTGTAACAATTGGTGGCGTATCTGACGTCACTTTCAATTAGTATTTGTAAAATAAACGACTTCATTTCATTTCCTTTGAGTCGCGGTAAAAATTCAATTTTGAACTGAAGCCCTGAAATTCCGGTGAAAATTATTTTAGAGGAATATAACCGAGGTGCCGTTTTAACGGTCGTTAATATCGTGGTGCTACGAAATATTGTAGGCACAGCGGGGTTTAATTGGCTTTTGTTGCAAATATCTTCCAAAAAGTTATTTATATTTTTCTGTCAGCTAGAATGGCAAACAGGCAGATTAGAGGAATGTGCTTGGGCCGAGCTCCTGCCTGCATGGGTACCACAATCCTTTTTTTACGCCAGGAAATGCTCTGAGGCATCCCGCGGGTGAGCGGGTCTCCCCAGGCGTATGTGGGACTCGCTGCTCTCGATAGGTAAGGGGGACGCAGCTCTACCCACTAAAATACGACAAGTGCCACCAATACTGCCTTTGGTGAGGTGGCCCGGATCTGTTGAGCCTATCCTCGCCCCTTGTCCCCCTGCTCTTTTGTTCCCTCTTCTTATAAGAGGGGTACAAAGAGCAAATTTGCTTCGCCGAAGGTGCTGAGTTATTCTTAGTCTCCTGAGCCACACCGCCACGATAAGGCTTGATGACGCCATGGTGGGGATGGGTACCACAATCTTGCTTGTTTCTTCCTTGAAACGGCTTTGCTGTCTTTTAAAAAAGCAAGATAGTCAGGTGTAATTACTGGCACCGAGAATCACTATCTTACGTGTCAGGAGAGGCAACTGAATGAGTATCTCATTCAGTTGCCTTCTTTTTATTTTTGATTATGCAGGGTTATGCTTTTGCATAATCCAGGTTTACCTGAGATAAGGCTCCTGGACCTTATGACTCGCACTTGGGAATGCATTACCCTATTAAACCACCTGAGAGTGCCTTCAACCGCTTTTTGAGGGTCTCGGATCTGCAGGCAACAGGATAACCTCAGCGATAGGCTGGCCCCGGCAAATGCCAGACTACTTTTTTGAGTAGACTGCACGGCCGCCACTAAGCAGTCCCCGTGACGTCGTGCGATAGTGGGTCCAGGTTCCCTACCCCATCCCAAGTCTACCAAATATACATAAAAAAACATAAAAATCCATAGAGCAGTTTCGGAGGCGACCAAAAATATCGTGACACCAAGATTTTTTATATAAAAAAGAAAGAAAATCAGGAGAGACTATAATTTCAGACATCGAGATAATATATTTTTCTATAAATTAGTCTATTAATATAATCAATAAATAGCCAAATAAAAGCTGATATTACTGATGATGGTGATTCTACACTATTCTATTGTGGTCCAGATTTCCGGAATACCTGATACTACACTAATGTTCGAGAGTAAGCGATTGTAAAGTGCACTGCATTTATCGCACAACGAAATGCTTTACAAATATCACGAAGCTAAAGCGTTTTCATGTTTAAAATATGATATTTGAATCATAAGATGTGAAATTCCAATAAATTTCATTTATATGTCGTCGTAATCCTCTTAACTTTCTTTACCTTTTCTTCTTCTTAACAGTGCCGTCTAGGGACGCCCGAAAGAAGCATATGAACTAAGCGTTAGAAATCCGCACGCGCGCCTTGCGTTTAGTGTAAGTGCCTTTTCACACGTCCCGGTTGCCGGGTAACCGGCGTCGGGTATCCGGTAGCGAAGTGTATGGGCGTATATGGCAGCTTTCACACGTACCGGCGTAATTTGCTTACACTTCGCTACCCGGCTACCCGGCAACCGGGACGTGTGAAAAGGCACTAACGATAAAATCTGACGCTTAATACTGATAGAGAGGCCGCACCGTGAGCGCCTATATGCAATCAGCCCGAACGGCCGTATAGAAGAATCGCTTCAAAAAAGACAGCTCAGACAGCGTAATTACTGGAACCTCTGCGTCTCAGGGTATAGAGAGTACATGGATGAGTTTTAGGTCTGGCCCAATAACATTTCTCATCTATGTACATTGATCATTAGAGTAATTCGAAGACTGAAAAAAGAAGAATGAAAAAAGGTATTATAAAATCATGTAATCAGCATATTTTATTCAAGAATTATTTTAAGAATATTTTAGTACTTACTTATTATAGGTAAGTATTTAAAAGAGCGTTTTATAGGAAAAAAATAAAAAATAATAATAAGAGTAAATAAAAAAAACACAACATAGAAACAAAAGCACCAGACATAAATTGAGGTGATAAAAAAAAGAGTCTACATAGTACATACATACAACTATTTTTTTCCTATTTCTTCCATGATGTAGTCATTTTCTAGTTGTTAGCTGTGTTTTGTAGTTTGTTGTTCTAATATAATTTGTAGCACGATATTATTAGCACCAAATCATCTTGCATCTCGATCTATGACTAAATTACGATACGGATATTATTACGATTATTTATATTCATGGGCGACGCTAACCCATATTATAATCAGCTCGTTAGCTCAACCAACTTACATAAAAAAGTTGTGTTTGTGATTGCTTCGCTGAGCCGGCTTTGCAATTTCACAAAATATATCGCACCTAAGGAAGTTCTTACTTCGTATACCAAATCTAGATTGGATTTTTCAAGTTGTGATATTCTTTTGTCGCTCCCATATAAAACGAAAATTTGAATAAATTCAATAATTCAGGCGAAAGTTACGGTTGTACGTTTGAACCTTCTAAAACACATATTTTATTGATACGAAAGCTTTACTTACTCGTTGTCTTCGGTATTCGTGCATGCATAATATGCAGAATTACTGTATACTTTGTAGTATCATGCGTGTAAAAAGGTATTAGGAATATGATTCATTGGCATACATAAGTCATAATATAACTATATAATAAGCAGAAGAAAAAATGAATACTGTGAGTCTACATTGATTAAAATATTTTATTATTATTAAATTTAAGTGACATGACAGCTTATTAGCTGAGTGAAATTATGTAATCGGTAGGTATTAGCTGAAAGTATACCCTTACTTTTTTATGTCATAGGGAGGCAACCGAGCAGTCGGAGCCTTATGGTGACTACCGACGCCCATAGACATCCGCACTACCAAAAGCTATGCAGATGCGTTGTCCTCCTTTTCCCTATGGAAACTCACAAACCGTTCGAAACGCGACAGCACTTGACGCCGGTTTTATGTGAGCGAGAAGTTGTGCCGGCCCAATTCGGCTGCAAAGCAGCTTGTCACTACCTCTTACTAAACTTATTACTTACCCTTTGAACCACGTACCGGAAAACGCAGCGCTGATAGGCCTCCCACTAGGAAGACCGGCGACATGGTAAAGGACGCCGAAATCCGTTGGATGCGGGCGGTTCAGGACCGGTTGCTGTGGAGATCCTTGGGGGACGCTTATGTCCAACGCAGTGGATTTGGATTGGCTGAATGAATGGATCAATTAATGGAAGAATACCCTTGTAGAAGCTGATCATTTTTTTTAACATACGTATCAAACTGCTTTTCTTAGTTGGTAGGGGATTTAAATTCAGAAAAGACGACTTGCAGGGTGCTAACAAGAAAATTTAGTATGGATTCTAAAATTTGGTAAAAAAATTATTACAGTAAGGCTTGACGATGATGGTAATAAAATGACATTGATCGAAGTTGTAGCATGCAGGGCAGTAGAATTCCATTTTACATTGCCGAGTCATTGTTCTCAAACGAACAGAATGAGACATCAATGATTAAAACACAAATGAGAAACGTACATTGGATTTCCGTATGTGTGGGAGGTGGACCTGGTGGTTATGTGGGACTAGAACCCACTAACACTCAAAGATGTTCGGCCTCCTTTCTGCGTCATGGGGACGCAAGGCATACACCCTATGACCCCATCCGCAGATGCCTTTGCAAGCCCTTTTCCTGTGATGACGTTTGACGTACGTGAATAAGTTGGCTGGGATAGTCTCAGGTTAACTTGCTTATGTTCATGGGCGACGCTAACCACTTAGCATTATGTAGCTCAGCTACCCGTTCGCCTATCCAACTAGCATAAACCTTTTCAAAAAATAAAACTCCAGTAATTTCCTAATATCTCCCTCATAATAAAATACTAGTTATATTAAATACTAGCTGTTGCCTGCAGCTTCGCCCGAGTTACTCAACTCCTATATAAGACAGCGTGATGTTATATAGCCTATAGCCTTCCTCGATAAATGGGCTGTCTAACAGTGAAAGAATTTTTCAAATCGGACTAGTAGTGCCTGAGATTAGCGCGTTCAAACAAACTCTTCAGCTTTATAATATTAAGTATAGATTTGTATATAGCATAGCATTTAAGTCCCGATCCGCAACTAATCAAAGGTAAAGGTAAAGTTTTATTTAAAAAAAACAACAAGTCACGGAGACTGCCGATAGAAGTGAAAACAAAACAATTAAATTCAAATACCTATAACCTAAACGAATACCTATAAGTTCCTTCGAATAATTTAGAAGCAACACAATTTGCAAAACAAATATTGCTTAATTTATATAAAAAAATCAAACGTCATATAAACGTCAAATCTCGTCTCGTAACGGTATCGCGAGTAAAACTATATCAATTAATCAAACGTTAAATAAACCTCAAATCGCGTCTCGTAACGGTGTCGCGAGTCCAGAGATTTTATCTCATCTAAAAATATGCGTGCCGCGCTAAAAGAAGTTTTCACTTCAATAAAAGAAATGGCGAGCTCGATCGGTTCGGCCGAGGGACTTGTCAGAAACATTTCTTTATCTTGGAACTTGAAAGTAATTAATATATTTTTTACTAGAAATATTTTTTTACACAGACCGCTACTACAATAAAGAATGGCGTCAGAGCCAGTTTTTCCTCACAAAAGAAGCTCACTTTCATCATCACCACCATCATCACTACCTTTTCCGTCCAATCCACTGCATTGGACAACAAGAATAAGTAGAATTTTAGACTTTTAAACCGTGCCTTTGTCATTTGATTTTCTCAACATGCTAACATTATTAAGAACCTGTTTTTTTCATATGGTCTAAGACGTGCAAAAATCAACAAAGGATGATCACGACGTTCACATCACACACAGTCACATCATATTTTTAAGCAATAATATACTACAAAATCTTTTTGATACGCACACATTCTACAACATTTTTATAGAATAGGGCAAATTAGCAGACATGGCGCCTGATGATAAAGGATCAACGTCACAAATGTACCAAAACAATTTCACCCGGCACGAGCCAAGGATGATTTGGCTGTTCGGGAGCAAGGTGTTACGGCTATAGGATGGTATAAGATGGTATGTCTCGGTGCCAGTAATTATACCGTCTATCCTGTTCTTCTAGTGGTGGTACTCATCCCTGCCATGGTTCAAGCCTTGACGCGGCGGTGGGGCACAATAGCCTAAGGTGAGCCCAGCAAGGAGGCTCTTTGTACCCCTCTTATAAGAAGAGAGGACGAAAGAGCAAGGGGCAAGAGGCGAGGACGGGAACCTCACTCCATTGTACTGTCTCAACGTTGGGAGGGGTTGTTCTGTGGTGCGGGACAATCCCTCTATGGAGGTAGGTAGCGTCGGTCCCTTGGGGGACTGACTAGCCGTCGAGGTGCCCTGTTTGATCATTAGATCCGGAGCACCTCAGCAAAGGCGGCATTAGTAGCACTCGCCGCGTTTTAGTGGGTAGAGCTGCGTCCCCTTGAAAGCCTCCTGTGCAGCGAGTCCCACATACCCGCGTAGGGAGACCCACTCCTCCGCGGGATGCCTCAGAGCATTTCCCGGTGTTAAAGAAAATAAAGGTGGTGGTACCCATGCAACGCGAGGACAGCACAGCGCATCCCTCCCAACGGTAAAATTATAGTTTATTTATTTATAGTAGAATTTTGGCTAATAATGATGATTAAAATAATTTTGCATTACTTTAATTAATATTGCGATATTTCTTAATTATTTTAAAATAAATTCCAAACGTCTTATTCAATTAAATAATTGATGTTCGAAGAATCGTAACTGTTATTAATTATTGGAAATGTTTGTATTTTATTACAAGTTTATTAAACTTTTGATTAAGTATTAATTTACTTATTTGAGTAGGTACGCTTCATGATAAAAAAAGTTATTTTGATACTGGTCCACTTGAGAGTAATAAATACAAATTACGAACCACTAGCTGCTGCACCAGACGGATGTGCTATTCATGAAGATAATGTTGATTAATAATAATTGACGTATAACGTTGATAAATCTAGATATTAATTATTAATGATGCTTATAATTAATTATGTATTTGCAAAGATTATTTATTATATTATGGCGTTATTTATAATAATTATGGGTGAACAAATAGGGTGAGCGGCGATGTTCTAGTGGGTATAATATGGGCTCAGATATATTTTTAAGCTTCTATAGATATTATTATTACATATTATATATTACATACATTAAGTAACCTTGTAATTGCAATAAAATATGATTTTACCTAGTAAATCAGGGGGTTTGAAAACTCGAGTGGGTCAAGAATAAAATTTTGTACTCCCCTTGAGTACAAAATTTTTCGAGCCATGGCAGAAAAATGTTTGGGAAACGTTGTTATAGCCTATATCGATTTTATTCTAAAAATTTAATAAAAGCGTTGAGGTATTCGCCGCGCAATAAAAAAGAATTCGAATCATTAAACACGGGCGATCCAGTGAAAAAGTTATACGTGTAATTTATTACCTTCGTCATTTTTTACTTTAATAATGATCATCAAACTGATTTTAATCACTATAATGATTGTGTACAATATGATCATTAATTACAAACGGCATGAAAGAAATGGAAACCTTTGGTTCATTTAAATGAACGAATTTACTTTAGTCGTATAATATGCAAGGAACTAAGCGATTTAAAGTGAAAAGGCGAGGTCAGTTCTTATTCATTAAACTCTGAATACCTAAAAAAACCTTAAAATATATTACTACCTGGCGCTCATTACTAACTGAAACTTCCTTATATATAATATAGACGTCTGCGTTTATTGGGCCTGGCTAAAAAAACGGCCGTCTTGGCGTTAATTTTCAGAGGCCTATGTTCATTCTACCCGATGTCATACGAAGATCAAAAACGTAGTATATATAGGGTAGCGGTATTGAGATAGAGTTGGGCGGGACACTTAGCTAGATGATGATGGCAGGTGGTCCACAGCGGTCCCCACCACGGGTCTAGACTTGTCAAGGCGGTGGGGCTCAGAAACCTAGGGTGAGCCACTGCACCTTGGGCGAAGCCAATTGAGCCGAGGGGGCTCTTTGTACCCCTCTCATAAGAAGAGTGGACAAAAGAGCAGGAGGCAAAAGGCGGCATTGGTGGCAATCGCCGGGTTTTAGTGGGTAGAGCTGCGTCCATTTACCAGCTGTCGGGCGCAGCGAGTCCTACATACCCGCGTGGGGAGACCCACTCCCCCGACGAAGGCTATAGGCTATATAACATTACGCTGTGACTTATAGGTGTTGAGTAACTCGGGTGAAGCTGCAGGCAACAGCTAGTCACTAATATCATTATTATAAAAATCATTAAATTTGAATATCGAGTATAAAATATGCGAATAATACTTATAGTCTCTATTTTTTGAAAATGAGTATATTATTTACTTGACACACAGTGGTCGTAAGTTCTGAGCCTGTCAAGTACATTATGGTCAACGTCTTTATCAGAAATCACAATTTTAGTTGTTTTTTTTTTTATAGAACAGGGAAAACGGACAGTCGGTTCACCTGATGGTAAGTGATAAGCTTTATACATAAGCACCCAGAAGAAATTCAAAGTATTTGATGATTGCTTAAATGATCAATAACCTGGATGAATCACGTGTTTTTTTATCTCAAAACGAAAGAAAGACGCCTCACTTTTCGTGGACTTCAAAATTTACTGTCCCAAGAAGAAAATAAGTTAGGGGTATTTTAACTAAGCCACATTGATACATCTCTTGTGGGGTGAATTGCATCTAGCGCCTCATAGGAATTTCATTATGGGATTTTAATACTGAAAATTAATTTTCCATTTCTACATAACCTGCATACACCATAGAGCTAAGGGAGTTGAGGTACCAGTGTATAAGTGTATAATCTATGATCTGAATCTCATTTGGGCTTAGCTAGAGGTCATAATAAGGTTCGTACGGTTTATCTAAATATCGATTTACATATTCAAGCCTTAAATAGCCTCTGATGGGATCAATATTCAAAAATAGCGTAGTTTTGTAACATTTTCTATTCTGAACTTGATTCAGTCTGTTCTGGATTATGCAATGTTCTAGCATAAATCTGGTAGTTCATATCATAGCCGGTTACTTTCCAGTTACACTGGGCATAAGTCCATCGCATTCAAGTTACTGATTTTTTCATGTCATTAGGAGGCAAACCAGCAGTCAGAGCCTTATGGTGACTACCGACGCCCATACATATTCGCACAACCAGAGATTATGCAGATGCGTTGCCCTCCTTTTCCCTATCACTCCAATGGGCCACCGGAAACTCATAAGCCCCACGAAACGCGACAGCATAACTGTCACTTTACGCCGGTTGTCAAAAATTTGTAAAATATAAGTCAACGTAGATCCAGAGTCTGGAAAGATTGCTATAAATAATTCAACTACTGAATAAGGATCATAATTTTATATAAAAAAAATAGTGAAACCTGCAATTGTTCATCAAAACATCTCAGTATCAAATATTTAAACGTCACCGAGTACATAGAAAACCTTTGCACCAAAAATCCTGAAAAGGTATTGATTCCTGATTTTTTTTCTATTGATTATGATATTGTAATGGTTTTTCCAATAATTAAATGTTTTATGAAGAAATTTGCAATTGTGTAATAATAATAATAATAATAATTTGCAAGTATTTCTTATAAGAATATTATATTTTGATCGATTTTTTTAATTTGTCTTATCAGTTGTAAACAACAAATACTATATTTTTTTTAATATAAGTAAGGACATGTCGTAATACTAGCAATTTCCGAGCTCATTTATTCAATTATTACGGTTATTGCTCCGCTTCAATGTGCCGCAAACTTTCTTTATTAAAAGTCCTATCAAAAACCCTCGTCGAGCTAATAGGTCATTACCGTTTCATAATACTTATACTTTATACCTCTATATAACCTAATTAATAAAATAAGATAAAAAGAAGTATTTTACATAAAACATAATGACAATTTCACGACACAAAACTTCATCAGACAACATTGCCTTTTCGATTCCCTGCTATTTTTTTTTTATGTTAGTTGGATAGGCAAACTGGCAAACGTACCACCTTCTGGTAAGTGGTCGACGTCGCCCATGAACATAAACCAGTATACCAGGAACGAGCCCAGGCAATTTATTTATATTGTGTTGCCTATCCTGAGACATAAGATGTTAAGTCTCGGTGCCAGTAATTACACTGCCTGTCTTGCCCTTCTCTCCGAAATTTCACGGGAGAAACAAGCAAGATGGTGGTACAAATGCAGCCGGGAGCGCGGCACAGCGCTTCCCTCCCACCGGTAAAATATATAATTAATATAATAATCTCAATAAACATTAAGACGGCTGATTCTCGCCATAAATATATAAATGTTTTATAAAATATTATGTTGTTACAACACAATCACGCGATTTTTTTTATAGCATAGGAGGACAAACGAACAGTCGAAGCCTTTTGGCGGCTATCGACGCCCATACACATCCACACAACCAGAGATTATGCAGATGCGTTGCCCTCCTTTTCCCTATCCCCCCAATGGGCTACCGGAAACTCCCAAACTAAACGAAAGGTGACAGCATAGCTATCACTTGACCCCAGTATTATGTGAGCGAGAGGTACCACCCCGATCGTGCCGGTCCAATGCGGCTGCAAAGCAGTATGTCACTACCTCTTCATATATAATATGCGATACGATTTATAATTAATTCAATAGTATAATTAAAGTTTCAAGATTACATCGATTTTTTTGCATACTCCATTTTATATATTTAATTGACTGAACAAAACGGCTGGACCGAATTGGAACACACAATTTTTTTATCAAAAATAGTGTGTTCTTGAACAGCGTAAATTCATAATGCCGTGTCTTATGTCTAATAATAAAACCTAAACATGAAAATTCTACGATTAAATTTATAATACTAAAATCAATCGATTAACTAAAATGTCTATCTGCATTGCATCCAAATATATTTTTATAGTTTTTACCGACTAAAAAGGAGGAGGTTCTATGTTCGACTGTATATTTTTTATCAGTATATATATAAAAAATATATTCCATGTATACGATATAAATGTGCTTTGGGTCGGGATACGATCAATCTATGCGACTCAAGTTTCGGACGGCAGTAGAGGTCGCGTACCATCCGCCGCACGGCATTCCATTCCGTGCTCCCGGGGAAGCAACCGCCTACGAGGTGAGTACCAACTTCATATACGACGACGATTTTTTTACAATGAAGGCATAGTTACTAGAAGCTTCGAAATAATTTAAAAAAAATACCATAGATAATATTGGATAAGATTACGTAATGTAATAAAAAATACAAAGCTTACAAAGCTAAACTATCATTTATAAAATTGACGCGTCATGACTTTTAACTATTTCTATGTAACTTAAACTAATTTAAGGATTCATCGTTAACTTTTTCTTAACAATTTTTATTTATAATTTAACTGAATTAATATTTTTGACGTTTACGCGAATTTCACTCATTATAATGAAAAAAAAATTATGGATTTTATCGCGGTTAATTAAGATTTTAACAAGCCCCACGTTTCGGATACTTTACAGCAATCATAGTCACGGGAGGACTAAGGTATCCGAAACGTCGGGCTTGTAAAAATCTTAATAAACCGCGATACAATCCGTGAAAATTATTTCATTATAATGAATTAATCTTGATTAGATTTTTACGTCTTACTTTAAAGCGATGGACTTATAAAGTTATTCCGATCTTCGTACCAAGTTATTACTTCGGTCGAATTTTTTCAGCGAACTTTTATCCGCGACGAGATTGCTTACAATATTTATTATCTTGCAAATTAAAAAAGTTGACGGCCACAGACTTTGTAACTTTTGTTATATAGCAATACGGTTACAAAAAATCGATAATATTCTGCGATATATTTATGTATTAGCTTGTTATTTTAGTTAGTTATAATAACTAATGTTTCGAGGGAAATTTTGGCATCATTTTGAAGAATCTAAGTCCTGTTTAGTTATTGTATGATAGGATATTGTATGATAGTTTGTGCCTGTTGTACCGTTATAATTATACAGGCATATTTATATACAGCCTTATAGTAATAGCTAGGCGCGAATCACCAAGCTGACACCCTTTCGTGCATGGGAATGGGATGTTGAGATTTTAGTAATCAAACATACAATACACAATTTGAATGTAAATCCTTTAATCGTAAAAAGTATGAAAAAGATTTCATTAAAATCAGTTTGTTTTTTGATTGGCAAAAGTGATAAAGGCCTTCAAGCAGGAGCATTCTCTGGAGAATCAAGATTGAAATTTGTAAAGAAATATTAAATGTTACCCTTTTGGGAGCAAAGTAACTTTATTATATTATTTTTAAGAAATTACAGCAAGCAGGTAAATCTATTAACAATTTGCTCAAAATTTACTATAATTACTTTAGTTCAAACCAGCTATGTCGAATGATAAATAAGCAGGGGGATTCAGGAGCTTTTTTCGTTTTTTTTATATATTGATAATTACAATAATATTATATTGGTACTATATCATATATACTTAGTGACAAGTATTGTATGGTTAAACATAACGGTGCGGGTTCGTCTCTCAATTAGCCATTACTTAAGTATCATTAGAATTTGTTGGGTTTATTAATTTAAACTCTTTATTTTTAAACATTTTATTTAAATACACACTAGGAAGTTTACAAAAATATATTATGTTAACATTTTGAGACGCAGTTATGAACTGAACAAGTATTATGAAATTACACTGATAATATTAACCCTTCTCAGATAGTCATAATCACAACTATATCATTAAGGAGCTAATTTTTGTATATTAAATTCATGTAAACCAACAGGATTTCATACAATATACAAGATATAGAACAGTATATAGAAATACGATACCATACTATTGTACCATTCTTATTAAAGAAAGTAGGTTGCCAGTCAAATTAATCGTAAAACAAAAAACATTTAAAAAACCAATTATATTTATGGCATTTATTTATTAATTTATTTCAATTTCTTCAGCTAAAATGTTTGGGTAAAAGCCTAGATATAATAAAGACGTAGTTATCTTCAGCATTGAGGTTCTAATAACATTTTTATCGCCATTTACTAAATGAATGAATAAGATTGTACAATATCTAATCTGTAGATAAAAAATCTACCTACCTTAGTCTTTTAAAGGAGATTATTACAAGAAAATATTATACTAACATAATATCTCAAAAACTTCTACCAAATATCTTCTTTTTGTAGGTCAGGTATCAATATTTTTGAAATTATAGATAGATAGATGGAAAATATTTATTTCGAACAAAAATTCCGAATTTATTACAATTAAGTTTGTCTGTTAGTTACAATATTAGCTAATTGTTAGTGTTTGATAATCATTTTAAAGCTTCCAATAACCGATGATTAAATTGCCCTCGAAACGCGTATATCTTATAAAAACCACTTCTCTCTTCTTCATCGTTTCCTCATTGCTGAGGATTGTGACTCTCCGTATCTCTCGCCCATTACATTAAGAAATCAATAATTATAATAATTTATAGTTCTGAATCATTTATTATGAGACAGGACTTAAGCCGTGCAGACTACCGGTTTACCGGTGGGAGGGAAGCGCTGTGCCGCGCTCCCGGCTGCATGGGTACCACCATCTTGCTTGTTTCTCCCGTCAAAAAGCTTTGCTGTGTTTCGGAGAGAAGGGCAAGACAGGCAGTAATTACTGGCACCGAGACTTAACATCTTATGTTTCAGGATAGGCAACACATAAATGAGTTGCCTGGGCTCGTTCAGGTAAACTAGTTTATGTTCATGGGCGACGTCACCACTTACCATCAGGTGGCACGTTTGCCAGTTTGCCTACCCAACTAACATAAAAAAAGACTAAAGTAAAGTGGTTATTTAAAGTTAATTCTTAGAACCTGATAACCTTGTCTTAATTGGGTCATATTTATTCATTCTTCAAGAAAGCGATGCAATAACCACATTAATTTTTCTTCTATGGCGTTCTCTAGAATATGGTTCCGAAGTATGAAGATCGTTCTAAGTTTAATATTGGTGCTTTCATAGCGAGCACTGATAAGCATCTTATGATAAAGTTTAGCACAATCTTTAGTCTGGAGCTTCGAAGCTCGATGTATTTTGAGTAAACGGGTCTGAGTAAATATGACTTACTATTTGGAATATTAAATACCTTTCATGTAAATGTATCTTAATTTAATGCAAGACATTTGTACTGCACTTTCTTTTGCATGGTCCCAACCCATATAGGTATTTTCGCGAATCATAATCATTTTTTTTTATCTATGGGACTGACAGAAGTCAGAATATTCAACCTATTTGGGCATATTTTTATATGAAATTAAGTTCGCAGTCCTATCATACTTTTTTATCTCCGGAAAATGTTCTTAGGCATTCCGCGGGGGAGGGGGGACTCCCCAGGCGGATATGTGGGATTCGCTGCGCCCAAAAGATGGTAAGGTGGACGCAGCTCTACCCACTAAAACCCGGCGAGTGCCACCAATTCCGCCTTTGGTGCCCCGGATATTTTGAGCAAACAGGCCACCTCTACAGAGAGATTGCCCCGCACCACAGAATAACCCCTCCCAACGTCAGGAAGTGAGGTTGCGATCCTCGCCCCTTGTCCCTTCTTCTAATAAGAGGGGTAGAAAGAGCAGCTTTCTCGGTTCACTTTACTTCGCCCAAGGTGCTGGGTTCACCTTAGGCTACTGAGCCCCACCGTCACGATAAGTCTTGAACCGTGCGTGGTGAGGTTTCTTATTATGCCTCCTATTTAAGTATATAAATAAATATAAAAACTATAATCCAGTTGTATATCTATAGAAAAAACCCTTTTATAGGTGCTGATATATTTAAGCACTCATATGAACGGTTTTTAGTGGATCTAAAATACTTATGCTGATAGAAAAGAATCCCAAGTATCGTAAAATAGATACGATGAAACGACATCCGTGTACAATATTGAACATGGGGATCCTAGGCCGAATGTGTTTAATGTAAACTGGGCCTTACAAATGGCCAATACTGGCCAACTACAGGGTTGGAATGGAGACATTTTTGTGGATTACAAATGGAGAAGTTCAATATTTAAAAAATATCGCAAAATATTTGGCGTGGCGGAGAATCGGCTGTTTTCGCCTAATTGGATCAATGCATAATCAAAGTACCTGTTTTAATACTTTACCTCCCTTAGGGTTTTTTGTATAACATTTACTGCCACTTTCAAAATGCAGCAACAATTAAATGTTATTTTTTGACCACTGTTGCCTTCTTCCTAATTATAATTTAACAATTTAAAGTGAAAAGTCGTGTTTCATTATTATAAATTTTGGTTAGGTACTCGTTCTCGAGTTCACCATAACCACCTATAAATCTCCATAATGAGGTCGTATCAGCATAATCAATAAAAAGTTTTAATATAAATAAAGAACGATAATAAACGTAACTCATAACCTTCATATTATTTTTTATTCGGAGCTTACTACGAAGGTAGTTTACTACGTTCAACATACCTCAACGTATGGTTGGTTCTCACGAGTTCTTAATGGAACATAAAAGTTTTCTTACGCGTAATATTTAGGTCATCGCAACTGTAATTAATTTATTATCGGTGTTGTGCTAATTAAGGATTACCAAACAAAAGAAACTAATTGAGTTCGTAATGGCCGCTGTTTAAACTTTTGTGTTCGAAATTTGAATGATACCGATTGTAACGTAACGACTTTTTTATTTGTGTCTGCTATTTTTTTTTAATGTACTGTAAAGAATATTCATTTATTTATTCATTATAAAATTCTTTCATCAGGATATTATGATTTTACACGCATCCATTTCAGCTTATCTTAGCCATTGTAATCTTCTGTAACATCACCTTATCCAATTAAATTTAGCCTCGTCTGCATTATAACGGAACGAGAAAGGTTCCTTCCTAACTTTCTACTCTTATCTATTTACAGATAAAATTCGTCGCGGATAAGGTAATTTTTACAATAACCAAGATTACCTGATAACCTCAAATATCAGTAGCCATTTTCTCCTTAACCATAATATCGGAGATAATATTATCAAATCTTGCTAACTTTCCATCTATCTGGAAAAACTTAGCAAGATTTCATCTGACTGGCCTGTTGGTCTAGTGGTTAGTGACCCTGACTGCTAAACCAGAAGGTCGTGGGTTCAATCCCCACCCGGGAGATATGTTTGTGTGATGAGCATGATCATTTTTGTTCTGTGTCTGCGTGAAATTTATCTATAATATGTATGTATTTAGAAAGATATAAGTGTATATCAGTTGTCTGGCTACCATAAGAACAGGCTCTGCCTAGTTTGGGATCAGATTGCCGTGTGTGATTTGTGCCCTACATATTATTATTATTATATTATCTGTTCTTGAGGATTTTTTATAAACATTGCAAAACTTGATGGCAAGTGGTCAACGTCGCTTATGATGATAAACGAGAGAGATAAATGCATCATTCATGTGTGGACTACGCTAAGACAGTAATTACACGTCAACCTTCGTTGAAGCACAGCAAAGCTATGACGGAAGAACTAGTTATAATGGTGGTATCATTGCATACAGCGCGACATGATCCCACCGGTAATTCATAATTGCATAGAAGCGTTACCTATTGACTACTCACTTAGTATTCATAAGATAGACAGTTATTGATAGAAGTGATGATGTTTATGATAAAAGTTATAATAGAAATCTGTTGAATATAATCTTGGGTTATTTAATCTCTTTTGAGGCTTATCAACTGGGTAATTAAGTTAGTCCTCTTGCCTTTGATCTTGGTCCGATAAATAATAATTAAACTTGAATAAGCAGCCATCTAGATTAAACTTAGGTCGACAGATGTTTTAAGATGTAACTGAATATATCCGTTCAAAGGCATTCAAAATTTTCGTTGAAATACCTATATTTGTGATTTTATTTTATTCATTTTAAGAACTCGCATTGAGAGTTATCTTATGCGGATAAAATTTTATAACGATCCTGATGTACCTACTTACACGGATTTTTTTAATAACATAAAATGTACGATTACAACTTGCAATTCAATAACATATCGACTGTATGTTATTTTGTCAATTTTGTTTGGCTTAAACTCCATGTAAACCTTGTATACACTCTATGTACCTTGTATTCTGTCATATGGCTTATTTATCACCTTGATCTGGTATTGACAAGAACATATTCTACCTCTCATCTAACATCCCCTCGACCTTGTATTTCAGTCCTTGACGATATGTAAACCTTCAGATAGATAGTGTAGTGTAAATGTTTATACTAATAATCATTAAAATTTAGCAGTTAATAAGATGTTGGCCATTAACCAGGTGGGAAATCGATCTCGTTACAGTGGCCGGTCCGTGTTGGATGCGAGTGGCGAGGGATCGGTCGTACTGGCGTTCTTTAAAGGAGGCCTATGTTCAGCAGATGATGGATAGGGGCTGATGATGATGATGATGATAAAATAGGATGCGAGTATAAAATAAGATGTGGTAGCAACTTTGTGTCATACCTAAATTATGGTACCCATATTATGTAAAATCAGAGGACACTTCCTATACTTAAAATATAACCAACACCTTGATCTTGCCTCATTTGTCACACTACAGGGCACTGGTCTCTTCAAAATCTGGCGAAGAGGATGTTGGGCCATAGTTCACCTATGCGCTAAACCAATGTCTGTAGGTATTTCCAGGATTTCCAATTACATTAGACAGGCAGGTTTCCCTACTATGTTTTTCTTATTTATTTATTTATTTATTTAAGGATATTCCACATAGATAACTCTTATGCTAAATAATATAAGAACATCTGTAATTATATGAAACTAAAAGGAATATCACCGCATGCCAGATTGATCCATACAATGCAACAGTAGGTATTAATCTAAAGTAAACTTTAAACAATACTAAGTGATTTAGATTTTAAAACTATAACTAGAACAATTTCCGAAAGAAACAAGCCTGTGTGTATGTGTTATAGTACACGCGCGTGTGAGTGTGTATCCATTTGTATTTATGTATGTGATTATTTATGTGATACCCTAATCCTACGATAAAATCTTGGGATCGGTGCCATATATTAGGGTATCCTCAATGTGTGTATGTGATTGTATTATGCAAGTATGTAAAATACAATCTAGTGTCTATAAAAACTTAAAACACTATTATAACATCCATTATGTTTATTATTTCACCGATGAGTAAGAGTATTTTTATGTGTAGGTGCATGGGGAAATTAAAAAGACCTATTTTAGATGCTCCCGGTCAAGATCGAACCCAGACCACCTCTCACTTTGAATTAGAGCTTCACATACCTATAATAATAAATAATATGTAATGAAAGAGAGATATATGTCTTTACTGATTTAAAAATAGGTTTCACACAAAAAGGTTACATTTAAACCCTTATCACAATCCCTAGCGGCATAATATTATTCATGTCACCCATTCCACAGAGATTAATGTTTAAATACCGCAAGCCTCTTATCGGTTACTGTTATTTAACATTTGGGTATAGTATATTGTATATGAAGCTCAAAGCAGTGGTAGCCGACGGGTAGGAGCCTCGGCTTGAATCATGTTTGATCCGACCTGTTCTTTGATACACGAAATATTTTTTTAGTTGTTTAACAGTGAACGGTTTTAATCTATTGGCTCTTTATTAAAAAATTGGGTTTATTTTTACATAATTATTTTCGTAATCATTATCGATTGTCGTTATTATTGCTTCTTTAAATATTTTTTTTCTTTATCTTAACACTGCTATGTAAACATAGTTCTAATGTAATAATGTTTAAATCTGTACTGCAGTCACATGCATGAGTTACTGAATAAATTTTATTCTATTCTATGTATTATATTCTATTCTATTTTATATCTATATCTCTAATTTATTTATCTGTGAATAAATATTTTCGAATTAGCTTTAACAGTATTTCAAAACGTGAATTTAAGCTATTATATTCTAATATATAAAATTTCCATGTCACAATGTTAGTTACCGTACTCCTCTGAAACGGCTTTACCGATTTTTACCAAATTTTATATGCGTATTCAGTAGGTATGAGAATCGGCTACTATCTATTTTTCATACCCCTAAGTGATAAGGGTGGTCAACCCCTCAAATTTTAAAAGTTAACGCGGGCGAAGCTGCGGGCAACAGCTAGTCTAATATAAATTGTAAAATGTAAACGAATTGGTCACGTCAAGGCGACCCGTCTGTCACGGAAATTCAATTTTGTGGTCTATTTTATTATTACGTGTGAGCAGCATACTTAAATTTGGAACCCCACTATGGTTTAAGCCTTGAAGTGGCGGTGGGGCTCAGTAACCTAGGGTGAGCCCAGCACCTTGGGCGAAGCTAATTGAGCCGAGGGGGCTCTTTGTACCCCTCTTATAAGAAGAGGAGACAAAAGAGCAAGGGGACGAGGATGGGAACCTCACCCCATTGTACTGTTCCGACATTGGGAGGGGTTGTTCTGTGGTGCGGGACAACCCCTCTGTGGTGGTGGCGTCGGTCTCTTGAGGGACTGACTAGCCGTCGAGGTGCCCTGTTTGCTCAACAAATCCGGGGCACCTCACCAAAGGCGGCATTGGTGGCACGCGCTGGACTTTAGTGGGTAGAGCTGCGTCCACTTACCAGCTTTCGGTCGCTGCGAATACCACATTGGGGAGGTCCAGCGGGGAGTCTGGGGAGTCCCACATTCCCCGCGGGATGCCTCAGAGCATTTCCCAGTCAGTCCCTCAAGGGACCGACACAACCTCCACAGAGCTGGGTTGCCCCGCACCACAGAATAACCCCTCCCAACGTCGGGACAGTACAATGTGGTGAGGTTCCTATCCCCTTGTCTATCTCTGCTCTTTTGTCCCCTCTTCTTATAAGAGGGGTTCAAAGAGCAGCTCCCTCTGCTCAATTTGCTTCGCCCAAAGTGCTGGGTTTACCTTAGGCGACTGAGCCCCACCGCCACGACAAGGCTTGAACTAAGGTGGGAGTTTTTTTCTAGCCTAAATTTGGCTGGCACAACTATGCATCCGTTCGTCTATCATAATATTATGAATGTATCTTCCAAACTTAAAAGAATTTTGAAATTTTACCGATTTAGTACGCTAAAGTTGCAAACAACAAGAGCTGCCATTTACAATACCTATATTTAAATGTTCAAGCTAACCAAAATCGATATTGGCAATATAAAAAGCATTCAGCTGCTTTTGAACTCACATTTTGTCGTTTTATCGCTGCTACGTTGAAACATGCTATATTATTTAAGATTTTTAACCGACTTCAAAAAAAGGAGGTTCTCAATTCGTCTGTATGTTTTTTTTTGTATGTATATGACACGATATCTCCGCCGTTTGTGAATGGATTTCGATGGTTATTTTTATGTTTGAAAGCTGGTATTTCCAATTTGGTCCCATATTAATTTTATTAAGATCTGACAAGCCGTTTTTTAGTTATTCCCAATAATGCCTATTTGGTTGGTTTTGTTTACCTTGATGATATGATCATTTTATTACGTGTCGATGTAACAATTGTATAGGATGTTTTGGTAGCATACCATAGTATGTCGCGGTCATCGTAATCATCATCATCATCATCATCATCAACATCATCCTTTATCCATCCACTGCTGAACATGCCTTCTTCAATGAACGCCAAGACGACGAATTTCGGAAGCACTAAAAATTAAGAAATAAAAACATTTTACAAAAAATTAAAACCGACTTCAAAAATACTAAACTAAAAAGTAATAAAATAACAGTTTCTTTAACTTTTGTGCTTCTACTAATGTACAAACGCAAAGTTTGTACATTAGTAGAATATTAAGTTGATTATATGTTGATTATATACTAAGCACAAAAATTAAAGAAACTGTTATTTTATTACTTTTTAGTTTAGTATTTTTGAAGTCGGTTTTAATTTTTTGTAAAATGTTTTTATTTCTCTTCAAGTCAATTTATTTCAATGTTTTTTTTTTTATTCTACCTAAATAACAAAATATAAACGCAACAAAGAGAAATGTTTCAGATTCAGAATTTAGTTATTATCTGAAGAGCAGATAAAAAAGGTAAACACTTGTCCTTGAGCAATAAATTTTCCGACGCAGGACTGACAAAGGATATTCCTTACTTTGTTTGTTTAGTACAAACACACAAATTTAAGATATTTGGAGTATTATCATGATCAATGTAGGGCCGTTTTTTCGAAAATTTGGGGCCACTGGTATCAAATTTTATGACAATTTATTTAAAAATATGACAATAACATAAATATGACATAACAATAACTCGAGCTAGTATTAGTCATATTTTTTGTTTTTTTATATATACCTTTGTACATATTATATAAAATTATTATGTACGTGTATGTCACTATTCCTCCTAAGCGGCAGGACCGTTTTAGCTGAAATTGTGGGTGCATAATCGAGTAGATCCCTAATTTGATTCTAATATTATCAGATCCGTCAGATGGCGTCGTTATAGTGTTTTTCTGAAAAAATCGATTTGTTCTACCACTGATAGGCTTCATAGTAATCATTAAAAAGTAACGTGATCTTTGTTATGCTAAAATTAAGACGTGGTTCCACCGCTGTCCATTTTAGCTACGTGGATTAATTTGTATGACAATGTGCGTCACGTGATGTCAATTTATGCATAACATGTCCGTGGTCCTAGGCTCCTCCAGGAGCTAGAGGATCCAAGAAGAATGAGGCTTATATGGTGCTAGTTTTGTTACTACAGCGCCATCTAGTGGCTTGCTACAACCTAATGTATAGCATATAAAGGTTCGCCATTAAAATTACTTCTTCTTCTTCTTCTTAGCGTGTCGATGGCTACCTAAATTTTATCCGCCCAGAACTCAGCTACGAGTATTCCATTCTCAGTAGCGTCCATTAAGTCCTGCAATGTGCAGGTGGTAGGGCACGCAGGACACGACATGAGATGGTCCATTGTTTGTGGGACGGCACCACACATGCACTCCATATTGGCGGGATCTGTGAATCCCCACCGAACACAGTTATCCTTGCTCCGGCCGACCTGAGTTCTAAGTCTATTCAAGCACTTCCAGGTCGGCCACGGCAGCTCGTGTCCAGGTGGGGGACTCTCGGACGGTGAGACAAAAGGCGTAGGGAGCGGAATGCTATCTCGCCACAGTCGAATTCTAGTTTGGGATCGGTTTCCTGAAAGAGGGTGGACACAACTGGCGAAACTGTTGCGGCTTTTTAGCCTTTGCGGCACCGGGGTGTGATGGTGCATAGGATGTCGCGTATCCTTCTCCATATTGGCCCTTTCACTGGAGCATGCTACCGCTCTACGAACTTCTGGTGGAGCTATTCCTGTCAGGGGGTACAACTTTGGGACCGGAGTTGGCTTTAAACAGCCAGTGATTATGCGGCATGTTTCATTTAAAGCTGTATCCACCAACTTTGCGTGAGCTGAGCGACTCCATACTGGGCTTGCATATTCGCCTGCAGAGAAACAGAGCGCCAACCCAGAGGTTCGCATAACGCCTGGCGAAGCACCCCACCTCGTAGAGATCAGTTTACGTAATAAACTGTTGCGAGCGTGCACTTTCTGCTTGATGTTTTCGCAGTTTTTACGGAAAGTGAGTGACCTGTCGAGAAAAATACCCAAATATTTGGGGTGGTCACTGTGTGCTATGGGAACTCCACACCAGGTAATATTTAGTTTTCGCCCCGCCTCTCTATTGCGAAGGTGGAATAAGGAGGATAGGGTTTTACTCGGATTAGGTCTTAACGAATTAGCAACATAATAGGGTGTCAATATGTTGAGCGCCTCAGTCAGACTGGATTCGACTTCCTCGAAACTAGGGGCTTGAGAAGTGAGGGCAAGATCATCCGCATAAAGGAAGCGGGATGTGCTCGGACTAGATGGTTGGTCGTTGGTATATATATTAAAAAGAAGCGGGGCGAGTACGCTACCTTGAGCCAGACCATTTTTTTGTACTCTCCAACGACTCTTATCCGAAAGAAGGTGAAAGGTGAAAAAACTAATCAATGGCTCGGTGTGAGAGCTTATCAATCTATTTGGATCAGATTAACGCCAATTCCCTTATCCCATCCCTTAATTCTAATCCTAACCATTCCATTTTTCCTTTTCAATCCTCCACAATTAAAAAGGTAGGGTAAACGTGCTCCACTCAAGCTCACTAAACACTACTTAAGCCGTTTGCGTACCTTTTATAGCTTGCCTATGTTACCTATATTGCTTACTCAGTATTCCTTTTCCTAGTATTCGTAAAGTACGTGGGTAACACTGAAAATGTTTAGAACTGGCCAGTTAGAAACATTGAAAATGAAAACTTTTTTTGAATTTCATTTTTAGAACTCTTTGGTAACCTAATGTAGTATATTGCATTCATTTGTCATTTGTTTTTGTAAATTGGTGGCAAATCTAAAACTCTTGTTACACGTGAAAATGAACATAACGCGAGAAAATTTTCGGTCAATGATTTATTATGACTTTCGTTGTGGGCTTACTCAACAACAAAGCTATGATAGGCTGCGATTAGCATTTTTTAATGAAGCCCCATCTCGTGCCACTATTTACAATTGGTTTAACGAGTTTAAGCGTGGACGTAGCAATCTCAGTGATGATCCGCGTGAGGGACGTCCTTTAACAGCGACTACTGAAGATAACATCAGTGCTGTGCGACGCATGATAGAGGAAGATAAGAGAGTGACCTATCATCAGATACGGGCAAGCCTAGGAATTGGTATGAGTCAAGTTCAAAAAATATTACACGAACATTTAGGCGTCAGGAAGCTTTGTACCAGATGGATTCCCCATACTTTAACCGACGACCAGAAACGCCTCCGCATGGACTGGTGTCGCCAAATGTTACATAAGTTCAACGGCGGTAACTCAAATGCTGTATTTGACATCATCACAGGTGACGAAAGCTGGATATATTGCTACGAACCCGAAACCAAAAGACAATCAGCTCAGTGGGTGTTTCCTTTCGAGGATCGGCCAACTAAGGTAAAGAAAGGAAGAAGTCAAGGAAAAAAGATGATTGCCTCATTGTTTGGTCGAAAAGGTCAGTTCGCGACAGTAGTGCTAAAAGATGGAAAGACAGTTACTGCAGACTGGTATGTCAATCGCTGTTTGTCTGTTGTCTTGGAAAAAATTCGACAGCAGCGCCCTCGAAGCAGGATCCTCCATCACCACGACAATGCTTCAGCGCACTCCGCAAAACGGACTGTTGAATATTTTACTATGGCAGGTGTCGAGATAATGAGTCATCCGCCTTACAGTCCTGACCTGGCGCCCTACGACTTTCATTTATTCCCAAGAACTAAAGATAAAATTCGAGGTATTCGCTTTACGAGCCCTGAAGATCCGGTGAAAGCGTACGAAAATGCCATAGAAGAGACTCCTAAGGAAGAATGGGCCCACTGCTTTTCTCAGTGGTTCCATCGAATGCGACGATGTGTAGAAAGAAACGGAGATTACTTCGAAAAACAATAAAAGTATTGGCAACTTTCTACATTAAGCCGTTTTTCATTTTCTAAACATTTTCAGTGTTACCTAGGTATCATCTATTACTTCACTCCATCATCGTATTATATCATTCCTCAGTTCGATAATATCTTTCATCAGGCACGGTTGCACTTATGACGGCCGAGGCACTGCGTCGGGTCCTGGCAGAGTGGATGCGTCGCCAGAAGAAACCTTCTGCTTGACACAGGTGCTTACCGGACATGGATGTTTCGGTGAAGAGGAAGCCGACGCCAGCCTGCCACGAGTGCGGAGCTGAGGAGGACTCGGCCTAGCACACCCTAGAGGTGTGCGATAGATGGGCCGCACAGCGTCAAAATCTCGTGGCTGTGCTTGGAGGGGACCCTTCGCTCTCGAGTATGGTGCGCTGCATGCTCGAGAGTGATGAGGCAGGCGGCGGTCACCTTCTGCGAAAGCGTTATTTCGCAGAAGGAGGCCGCGGAGCGGGACAGAGAGGACGACGCCACGTCCGTCCCGCTCCGTCGACGTAGGACAGGAGTGCGGAGGAGGCGCTACGCGCACCTCCTGCCTCCTGTCTAACGGGAATCGGGGTAAGGTTGGGTACCTGCCCCGGTAAAAAAAATCCGGCGTCGGCGGGGGTGCTCCAGATTGTCGGAGCTCCCCCTTACTAGGAAGAAGACCGGTTAGCCCTTTTGAGGGAACTGGCGGGTCGCGGGGTGTGTTCTGTGTTAGAAAGATCCGGGACACTCCCCTACAAGCGGCTGAAGGCAACTTTGTTATATTTTTTTTACGGTTGCACTTATGAAAGTGTATATTAGAAAATGTTGATATTGCAGTAGCAATCTCCTATAAGTTACACACCACCAGCAATAAAAAAGACAAAATTAGCGAAATCGCACCAAATAGCGGAGATCATTTTCACCACTTGACTGAGCATTCAAAATTCATCGAACCAGATAAATCTCACCTCAACTAAATGCGGGCGTCGTTTGATCGTGACACTGACTTAATGCTTCTAATTAACGGGCCCGAAACACCCGGAATCCTTGGAACAACTTGAATCGTGCAATAATTTTAGACCCCTGTGATAAGATTGAGATATTTACAAAGACAAATGTTGGGATTTTGGTTTTGCCCTTACCTTTGAGTTATGATCTCCTAGTAATTCGAAATGAAATAAAAACATTGGATAACCTACCTTTTTGGAGTTTGTACTACGGATATAAGATAACAGACAATTACATAATGGGTGATAATGGGAATAGGTATCTGTGCTGATAGACTGATAGGCATCCACTGATGGACAAAGGTCTCTCTAGGGTTAACCAGCTGGTTATAGAACCCTAGAGAACTATAAGACTGGTCCCGTATCCAGCGGGCAACAGAGTGTAGGTTTACCGCGACCCACATCAGATCGTCAGTCCATTGACGTAAAATATAATAATTATTCACATCCATGACCTATAAACAATATATATATAATTGGAAAAGTTTGCCCTTAGAAATTCGAACCACGACCCTGCGAGTGTAGGGCAAGCCTCGGAAGCAAACAACTTATGTTTGTCATGAGTTCTACATAGATTGAGTGCCGCGTTTGTGCAGCTGCCAGCCTACAACAACACATCTTGGAAAATCGTTTCCAAGATGTGGGATTTTCAACTAAAATGTTTGCCACAACGACCGATAAAATGTTGTGTGAGAATTTTAAGTTTTTAAGTAATCAAAGTATCGTATGTGAACGATACCAACTTTGCATATAAAATAAGGCTTTATATATTATATTATGAGCCTTAAAAAAGGTGTATTTTTTTCTTTTGCACCGGCAAATGCTCTTAGGCATCCCGCGGGGGAGGGGGGACTCCATAAGCGGCTATGTGGGACTCGCTGCGCCCGAAATATGGTAAGGTGGACGCAGCTCTACTTACTAAAACCCGGCGGGTGCCGCCAATGCCGCCTTTTATGAGGTGCCCCGGATCTGTTGAACAACAGGGTACCTCGAAGGTAGTCAGCCCCCCAAGGGACCGACGCCACCTCCACAGAGGGGTTGTCGCGCACCACAGATCAACCCCTCCCAACGCCGAGACAATGCAATGGGATGAGGTTCCCATTCTCGCCCCTTGTCCCTCCCTGCTCTTTTGTCTTCTTTTCTCTTCTAATAATGTCTCTTATAATTGATGAGAAAAATGTTCAAACTTATTAGTGAGACCTTTTTATTTTTCATCATAATAACGGGTTTCTAAAAGATTCCGATTAAAGGCCCGTTTCTTGGTAAAAATTTGGTAAAGTTGAATAGCATAGTATATTACAATGGTCGCTTGACAATTGTCCTCTAACATTTTTTTACGCAGAGCAAGTTCTTCCAATTGTTTCTCAAACTTGGGAATTCCCCAGTGGAAGAAAGGGAAAATACGGAGAAGGCATACTTGGGAAACTATATTGAAGCAACTTCAAATATACACAAACACCAGGGGATAGACTTTCAAATGACAATAGGAAGCTATATAAAATTGTCTTCAGTTTATGCTTAATCTAACGGTAACAATACTAATGCTAGGTACTTTTCTTTTTATGAATTTCTTGTAATATAAAAAATAGATATAAAAATAGATATAAAGATAGATATAAAAAATAGATATAAAAATAGATATAAAAATAGATATAAAAATAGATATAAAAGTAATTCATAATGCAAAAGACAAAAAGGCTCACCTCTGGCCCGTGTCTATTTATCATGTGTCAGCTACATACAAATAAGGTGATAAATTATTTAAGTTAGATACAATACGGTAAGGACGTCCTTGACAGTTTATAAGTTCTTTGAGTTATTTTATTTTATGTTAGTTGGATAGGCAAACTGGCAAACGTGCCACCTGATGGTAAGTGGTCAACGTCGCCCATGAACATAAACCAGTTTACCTGGAATGAGCCCCGGCAACTCATTTATGTGTTGCCTATCCTGAGACAAGATTTTGAGTCTCGGTGCCAGTAATTACACTGCCTGTCTTGCCCCTCTCTCCGAAACACAGCAAAGCTGTTTCGCGGGAGAAACAAGCACGCAAGCAAGAATAAATATAAAAAATATTCAGACGAATTGAAAACCTTCTCCTTTTTTAAGTCTGTTAGTAAAAAAAAATTGAATACTCTTACATATTCGTATTTGAAAAGCAGTGATCGTCGATGGTCTTAACCAGGATAGGGGGGCCTGGGTTCGAGTCTGATCCTCACAACTCTGATAACAGAATTTGTCTCAATCTCCCTACACCAGTTTTCAACATTTCTTCCTAATCGGTGAGAATTTGTAAAGACTTTAAGGGTATATCTATATAGGGTAAAAGCGGCCATAGATATTATTATTATTATATATAGGCATAATGGCTTATTTGACGTGACAACGTCTTATAATTCGATGGAGGCGGCTGCAAGAACGAAAAGACATGACGTATGCGATGACGTATGCGGCGTTACCTCGCTCTGAGGCGTTCCATTTTCTTATGACGTTGTTATTTTCACCACTCAAACATAATAAAGTCTCTAATGTAAGATATTTTACTTATCCTTCATGAGCAAACTTTTTGGAGAAGCTTATGAGTTTTAAAACTTGGAGCAACTGAATTTATGGTTAGTAAACAATGCTGTTAGTCTCTCTTTTTTGTGAACATTAATATCAAAGTTTACTCCTTTGTACGGTTTTATTTTAGCTGTTATGAAATAGAAATATGTTGATTAGGTATATTAACATTTTAATAGTACTTATTGTTGTTCGTTAATTAATTGTGAGCGTAGTTAAAAAAACAAATATTTCAGCAGTAAAATTTTGTGTTAAAAGTTGAATCTCTGTCTAGCGGATTGTTCTTGTTGCGGCCGTCATCTTGCCTTTTATGCAAAACAAGGCCAAAATAATTGTACTTATCATTAGGTTGTTATCAAAAGCGCAAATAATTAAAGATTTAAAGTAAAGAACAAAAAGTTGGTCCACACAGGAAACCTGATAAATGTAAATTATCGATGCTCTATGGTATTAAATATTATTTTTAATTCAAACCCACATCCAAAACAAAAGATGAAATAAAAGAAATAAATGATAGCGTCAAGGCGTTTGCCATCGCAGCACAACGCAAGGCGCACCATATTCCACATTCAAAATATTTTTATCCATGCAGTCCATTTTATGCAACCATATACATAAAAATCAGTATAAATAATTTTCAAAAACTATATTACAAACAAACCTTAAAAATTAAAGGGGATTGCAAATTTAACATGTTTATACTGCATATAAGCTAATTGTTTTATTTTTTTGATGACCTACTCTACTATTATTTAAAAATTTCCTCTACCCCAAGGTTGTCTGGAAGAAATCGCTTCCTTAGCGATAAGACCGCCTTTGTGCATAATATTATTTTGTAAGTTGTTATTTAAGATTATTTTAAGTAATTTTTATTTATATGCACAATAAAGTATATTCTTCTTCTTATTAATTTCATTGATATTGTGTTTATTATACTACAGGTAGGATAAATCCTTTCGGGGATATACGAGCCAATTTTTATACTTATGATACCTATAGACATTTAGCTGTGATGATGTGAATGTTAATATCCTGATGACGATAATTACAGACCTAGATTTTAAAGACGATAGTTCTTAAAGCCTAAGTGATATAAAAATAGGTTTCGAAGAAACCAAAAAATAAGAAACTAATAAAGTACAAAAACAAAAACATCCTTTGTAAGTTTAAAGTGAGATAACTTAAATCTCGAAGCGCTTAGCAGGCTAAGCGAACAACTCTCAAAGTCAACAATTCTTAACCCTTTTTAAGCTAAGTTGGACGCAATTTTCTTCCATTTTCATGTAAATGAGTTTTCTAGTATCCAAAGCTAGTTAAGGAAAGTTAAGCTCAATACTGTTTCTGTTTTACAGTCAACTCGCGTATGTGTTTTATTCACTATTATTTACTACTAGCAATATTAATTTAAACTGTGTACCGCTGTATTGTTATCTATAACCTAGATTAATTTGTCTCTGCTGAGACTTTAGAACTTTTTTTTCTTTAACGCCGGGAACTTTCTTTTTCTTTACCGGTGGGAGGGAAGCGCTGTGCCGCGCTCCCGGCTGTATGGGTACCACCATCTTGCTTGTTTCTCCCGTGAAACAGCTTTGCTGTGTTTCGGAGAGAAGGGCAAGATAGGCAGTGTAATTACTGGCACCGAGATTTAACATCTTATGTCTCAGGATGGGCTCGTTCCAGGTAAACTAGTTTATGTTTGTACATTTGTATGTAGTGGTGGTGTATATATATGAGACTGATGATGATGACACCAGCGCTACAAGTATATACTAACACGTCATGTACGTCAGAAGGCTGAGCGGAATATTGAAACGACGTTTCCACAAAACAGTTTATTGGTGACTGACTCCAGTAATACATATAAGAATGAAATTGCGGATGAGCAAACAAACACATAGACATTCCCGTAACTACATAGGCACACGGTACATTATGTCCCTACAATGTTCATGGGCGACGTCGACCACTTACCATCAGGTGGCACGTTTGCCAGTTTGCCTATCCAAATAACAAAAAAAAAGGCATCCCGCGGGGAGTGGGTCTCCCCACGCAGGTATGTGGGACTCACTGCGCCCGAAAGCTGATAAGTGGACGCAAGCTCTACCCACCAAAATCCGGCGAGTGCCACCAATGCCGCCTTTGATGAGGTGCCCCGGATCTGTTGAGAAAACAGGGCCTAGGACCTAGACGGCTATAAGTCAGTCCCTCAGGGGACTAACGTCATCTCCTCAGAGGGGTCTTCCCGCACCGTTTTAAAAAAAGATAAGCGTCTGGTATAACTTACGGAAAACTGGGTTGTCTTAAAGTTAGAAATGGTACAAAATATAAAATTAAAGGCAGTAGACGATTTATTGTATGCTTAGATAGTTCTACGCGATATTTTGTATGTGAACGGAGAGGAGAGAACGTCTGATTACAAAGGCCACCCATTTTGTGATTGGTTGAGTACCTATTACAAAGGTATTTGTTCGGCTCAATAATTTGGAACAAATATGAACCTTTTTTTTATGTTAGTTGGATAGGCAAACTGGCAAACGTACCACCTGATGTTAAGTGGTCGACGTCGCCCATGAACATAAATTAGTATACCTGCAACGAGCCCAGGCAACTCAGTTATGTGTTGCCTATCCTGAGACATAAGATGTTAAATCTCGGTGCCAGTAATTACACTGCCTGTCTTGCCCTTCTCTCCGAAATACAGCAAAGCTGTTTCACGGGAGCAATAAGCAAGATGGTGGTACCCATGCAGCCGGGAGCGCGGCACAGCGCTTCCCTCCCACCGGTACGTCCACGCTAAAATCAAAAGTTTTGACTCAGGTTCAATGACCAACATTTACATTGATACACACAATGTAATCTTGGTAGCATAATCATAATATAATCAGATTTATTGCTTCTACAATTGTTTTGAAATAAAATATTAATCCATTATTACTTTTCATTAATGTAATTATTGGTTCAGATACATTTTATTTTCTTCTTAACATTGAATGTAAACCATCACTATAACATCATTCAAAATTCTTCACTTCAACACATTTGACACAAAATAAATATTTATATTCATCATATAAATGTCTGCTTGAGTACCACCAACTTGGTTATCTCTCGTGAAACAGCTTCGCTGTGTTTCGGAAATAAGGGAAGCACAGACAATGTTATTACTGGCACCGAGTCTTACCATCTCAGGATATGCAACACATGAATGAGTTGCCTGGGCTAGTTCCAGGCGAAGCTGTTTATCTTGATCACTTACCATCGGGCAACTTGCTGCCCGTTTCTTATCCAAATAACTTAAAAAAATTAGATAAAGATAATGACAAAATTCAAAACGTCACATAATTTACTATTGCAAATGTGAACTAACGTACAATGTTTGTTACATTCAAAGTCAATATCGTATAAATTATCGTGAAATTAACACAAATTCCGAGAACCGTTGGCCCGCGCCGTGTTCAGAAAAGTAAAGTGGTCAAAGTAGTTCTGACACTCCAATTAGTATTAAATGCAGTGAGTTTATCTAATTCTGTTGTTCCAGGTACTTGCGCCAACTGCTCATCTGTCAAGTAAGTGCATTTGATTCTTAAAACTGTTGAGTTATCATAAATTCATTGCATATCTGTATGTATAATATAATTGATACGGGATTGTCCATCTTGGCGTTCATTGAGGGTTCATTGAGGCTATGTTCAGCAGTGGACGGATAGAGGCTGATGATGATGATCATATAATTTAAAACACGAATAAAGATATGAACACCTTTGTCTTGCGTTTGTCTAAACCATTTTATGAGTTTGACCGACGCATACTTATGATTGTATGTAAGAAAATCGCGTATTCTGAATCCACTGCGTAATAAATACAGCACCTCTCAGCTTCTTTATCGATACACATTTCTCAAGGTTCTACGTATGGGATAAAGATGCGCCCTAACCCATTAGGGTTGACATATTGATGTCATATCGTCGATCGGAATTCCCAAACTCTGAACCGATTCATTCCAATTCAGAATTTTTTCCGAATATTATATATTCGTCAAATTTCGGAACTGCAATAAAATGTTACCAATGAGTTTAACGTAATTTTTACATTTGCGAAACGGATTCTATATTTGAGAATCGTTTTCAAATGAAATTTGTTCCGGCTTGAAACGTATTCACAGCATAAGGCCTATTTTTAATGACTCGAACTGAAGCTAAAGAATGCTGAACATCTATTGCTGTTAAAGGTATTTAAAATGGGATAGTTAGTATGTTTTCCACTATCATTTTACGGACCTTTATAATATAAAAAAAGTCAATGATATTAATATCTACTATCGTTCTTTAATCTATATCGTTTAAAATAGCTTTAATAGTCTATAAATTTTATGCCCATCCAGAAGAGATTTCTATAATGATGAAGACAAGGACAAAAAGTTTAAAATTTTCTTTGTACTTACTTGCACTGAGCATCTCCCGCCTCGGAATAGGGAACACATAAATAAGGTGTTGAAGCATATCGCATTAACAAACATGTTTACTTGTGTCTGGCCTGTTGGTCTAGTGGTTAGTGACCCTGACTACTAAACTAGAAGGTCGTGGGTTCGATTCCCACCCGGGGGCCGGGACAAATGTTTGTGTGATGAACATGATCATTTGTTCTGTGTCTGGGTGTAATTTATCTATATGACGTATGTATTTAGAAATATATAAGTACCTATTTATCAGTTATCTGGTTACCATAAGAACAGGCTTTGCCTTGTTTGGGATCAGATGGCCGTGTGTGAGTTGTCCCAACATATTATTATATTATTTTATGTCTATGTTCATGGGCGACGTTGACCACATTACCACCAGGTAGCACATCACACACGCTAGTTTGCCTATTCAGCAAACATTAAGTGATAAACATTCAGCTTTTAATGATAAAATAATCCCCTTTTCACATAGGGCTTACATCGTATCATTATAAGTATACAACTTTAATAAAATAATGTACATCATTATTAAGAACTTTATTTAATATTTTGAAACCATTTCAACGTTATTACATATTGTAACACACACAGACGCACATTTAACTTACTTGGATAGGCTAACTGGTATAATTGCCAAGTCCAGATAGAAAGTGGTTACCGTCGCACATGAAGATAAACGAGTTAAGGAGTCTCAACCAGGCAACTCATTTAGACCTTAGTTACTGTGACAGAATACGCTAACTTTCCGTGCAGGATTATTTACGAAGCACAATTCACATGCAGAAAGCGCTTCAGATAGTTTAAATTATGGGTACAAAAGGAATTTTCTTAGTTTTATTTCAATCCCCACCATGGTTCAGGCCATGTCGTGGCGGTGGGGCTCAATAGGGTGAGCCGCTGCACTTTGGGCAAAGATAATTGAGCCGATGGGGCTCTTTGTACCCCTCTTATAAGAAGAGGGGCAAAAGAGCAGGTGCCAAGGGGCAAAGATAGGAATCTCACCCCATTGTACTGTCGCGACGTTGAGAGGGGTTGTTCTGTGGTGCGGGACAGCCCCTCTGTGGAGGTGGTGTTGGTTGAGGGAGGACTAGCCGTCGAGGTGCCTGTTTGCTCATTAGATCCGGGGCACCTCATCAAAGGCGTCATTGGTGGCACTCGCCGGGTTTTAGTGGGTAGAGCTGCATCCACTTACCAGCTTTCAGGCGCAGTGAGTCCCACATACCCGCTTGGGGAGACCCACTCCTCCGCGGAATGCTTTAGAGTATTTCCCTGCGTTAAAGAAAAAAAAGATATTGTTTCCTCCGAAAGATTTTTTAATACACACGACAAAGGAAAAAAAAGCAAGTAGGTACCTATATCAAATAAATTTCTACTAGCAACTGAAGCTTCAGGGTACGCTAGTTGCGTACATACAACCAGGGCATAATTGAAGTCTAATATTGATGCTTACAATCACTGACTCATTCACAGCGATCTATTGAAAGAGAGGCAAACTAATTTGCAACTATTAACTCGGAGCTTCACAAACATATTATGTACTAGACATTCCCGCAGTCCCGTTCACGCGATGTTTGTTATGCCGTCATCAACAACTTCTTATGTAATGCCGTCTTTAATCAACAACCAATACCGTTATTATAACCAGCCTATCTGTATCTAGTCTTCCTTATTTCCCCACCTAAGCCTTGTCGTGGCGGTGGAGCTCAGTAGCTTAAGGGAAACCCAGCACCTTGGGTGAAAATAATTGAGCCAATGGAGCTTCTCTTTGTAACCCTCTATAAGAGGGGACAAAAAAGCAAGATGGGACAAGGGGTGTGGATGGGAACCTCACCCCATTGCACTGTCCTGACGGTGGTGTCCTGTGGTGCGGGACGACCAATCTGTAGAGGTGGTGTCGGTCCCTTGAGGGACTGACTAGCCGTCGAGGTGCCCTGTTTGCTCAATAGATTCGGGGCACCTCACCAAAAGGCGGCATTGGTAGAACTCGCCGGGTTTTAGTGGGTAGAGCTGCGTCCATCTTAACATCTTTCGGGTGCAGCGAGTCCCACATACCGGCCTGGGGAGTACCCCTCCCAGCGGGATGCCTTCAGAGCATTTCCCCAAGAAAAAAATTTCATTATTTAACGCTTAACAAAATCCAGTAATTCATTACTGAGCGAAGGAATCAGCATATTATCTACTCGTAGAGTAGCGTAAAACCTAAGCATTTGTCTATTTTTCATCAAATATTATTCTTTTTGTCAAAAGTAGCACAGACAGTTTAGCACTGACAAGTTGTTACCGACGCCCATATTAAAACTAAAACCAAAGAATTGCAGTAGCGTTGCCAATTCTTTCGGTTACTTTACTTGAATCAAACCCACAATTGAAACTTGCTGCATACGTTGTCATGACATGTAAGAGACAATGCCATTCTGCTTTGCAGCCGAATTGGGCCAGCACGACCGGTGATACCTCTCACTCACATAACACTGGCGTCAAGTGACAGCTATTCTGTCGTGTTTCGTGTGGTTTGTGAGTTTCCGGTGGCCCATTGGGGGGATAGGGATAAGGAGAGCAATGCATCTGCATAAATTTTGGTTGTGCGTATGTCTATGGGCGTCAGTAACCATAAGGCTCCGACAGCTCGGTTGCCTGCTTGTGACATTTAAAAAAATCCTTAAATCAGTCTTACACTCGAAAATTTACATTTTGGGTTATTATACATAGTGACGTAGGCTTCACCTCACAGCTCACTCAAAATACTACAATATCCTTGGCAGTTTCATATTACGTAAAATCTTAACACTTATATTTCAAAACATACTTATTTATCAATGCTCTGGACCTTAGCCAATAACTTACTCTTATCAACAAGACCGATTCTATTTAATTCAATGCACATTTTGGATTCAATACGGTCTCGTATACAACTAGGCGAAGACAACTTAATAGAATAATAACAGTATATTACTTCTTCGTTCTATTGCGCTTAGTCGGGTGTTTCAAGTATGAATGAATTTTCCAGTGAAATATGTTAGAAATTCAGATGTTATTATTTCACATTGGTTCATAATATAGATTATATCAATGTTTTTATATATTTTTACAGCAAAGTGATAAGAAAGGATTACAGATTTAGAATTTCTCACTCCCAGCGTTTTGAATACTTACGCGTATTAGTCACGGGAGGACCGCGATTGAATGTAATATTATGTTGTTTCGTGCTGTGTAACGATTCTGTACTCTATCTTATACTGTCTGTGATAGATAGCTTAAAATATATTTTTTACCGAAACAATCTTTGGTCTGTATAACAATGTTGGCCTTTGCGATATAAGACATAAAGGAAGCTAATACAAAAGTTATAGGTATAGGTATTTTTAAATTTTTCAATCAGAACTTACTTATTAAATATATACCTTGAAATGCTATTTTATTGTCATAACCAACTACAACAAAACTACAACATTATTTTGAATTGAACTAATTAGTTGATCAAAGGCTTGAGTTCAGCTTTGTTCTGACTGCTGACCCGACGTTCGCTAATTTATATTCTGATTTAACTTTATTTGCTTTATAGTAAAGCTAGCTTATGCTTAATAATAAACTTGCCGCCTTTGAGGATTCAAAACAAATGTCTAGAAATATATGTCAAAAACTATTTTCGTAGATTTTTGAAGTGATAACTTCTTTAACCACGATGAGCACTTTTTGGTAGGGGAAAATACAACCTGTATTAGAGACATGCCAATGTGACATTGCCCCACCGCCACGACAAGGCTTGAACCGTGGCGGTGGGGCTCAGTAGCCTAACATTGTGACATTTTAATGCTAAAAATTTGCAATTGCATAATGTCATAAGTTTTCACTTCTATGAGAAGCAAGGAATGTTACTAGCTCGTAACTACTCACAATGGTTGGATGACGATCAACATTTTTATGCCTTTCTGACATAAATCCGGGCTCTGGTGTGTTATGCGATGCATCACACGTTAGAATCGCGTATGTCGTGTCTTTAGTGCTTGAGTGTTTTTGAACTGAGTTTCTGCAAGTTATTTTTTATTTTTTGACGTGACAAAGTCTTATAATTCGAAGGGGCCGGCTGCACGAACGAAAAAACATAACGCATGCAATGACGTATGCGGCGTTACCTCGCTCTGAGGCGTTCCATTTTCTTATGACGTTGTCATGTTCAACTATCGTCAGTAAACCGACTTTACAGACAACCGATTTTTTAATACGGGCTTGGTCTAGCACACGTTTACACTCCTGTTACACCTGTATACTTAGAATCGATAGCCGTAACCACCAAATAAATGACCATTTGATTTGCTAAGGGAGCCCAAGGGATATTTTAAATAAACCCTGGAACTAATTAACTCAGAAGAATTTAGTGATATAAATTATGTACTCTTCAGTTTCGCGCCCCAATTAAAGCGGAATCAGTGCAAGGTCACAATTACTCTCAAAAAATACAGCAACCAGAAGAAGTCCAGCTACAATACACCATAAAAGAATGAGTTTCGTAAAGTGAATTATAGTGACATCGAGGTAAGCTGAAAACAGAAGATATTGTAGACTAGAGTATTTGATTCTCCTCACCCGCTTTAATGCATTACCTATTATAGATTAACTCGGATCATCCGACAAACTTATTGCATGGCAACATTCCTTAAAAAAAATATCAACCCTTATAATATGTCCCCACTGCTGGGCTGGGCTGTCTGTACGCCAATCAGGCGCAACGTGCCGATCATTCTGTCACTCACTTATCGGCCATCGCTCAATCATTCGACGCAAGCGTCGTCTCGCGGCCTAGTTCACGACAAGATGTTGACGCGTGAGTATTTTGTGTATTAGATGCCCGCAACCTACACTAAAATCGAATTCATATCAATACAACGAAACAACTTTTACGGATTTTATCGCGGTTTTATCACTGGTCAGGGGATCATTGTCATCAAAATAATTATGATCACCAAGTAGCCTTCGTCCCCGGGCGTACACGAGAGTGTCTTCTCGGGAAGGAGGCGGCCTTTTTTTTCTTTTACGCCGGGAAATGCTCTGAGGGATAATCCCGCCTGGGGAGTGGGTCTCCCCAGGTGGGTATGTGGGACTCGCTGCGCCCGAAAGATGGAAAATGGACGCAGGTCTACCCACTAAAACCCGGGGAGTGCCACCAGTGCCGCCTTGATGAGGTGCCCCGGATCTGTTAAGCTGACAGGGCACCTCGACGGCTAGTCAGTCCCGCAAGGAACCGACGCCACCTACACAGAGGGGTTGTCCCGCACCACAGAACAACCCCTCCCAACGTCGGGACAGTACAATGGGGTGAGGTTCCCATCCTCACCCCGTGCCCCCTCCTCCTTTGTCCCCTCTTCTTATAAGAGCCCCCTCGGCACAATCAGCTTCGCCCAAGGTGTTGCGCTCACCCTAGGCTACTGAGCCCCGCTGCCACGTCAAGGCCTGAACCATGGTGAGGATCACCAACTAGCCTGCAATTGCACCATACTTTGTTTAATCGGTACTAGTTGGATTAATATTGTCGCTTTGTTAATTTACCCGAAACGATTTGTAATATCAGAGCAACAAAGAAATAAATAATTTCTGAAGTCTTAAATTTAGGGACTTCTTTCTAATGTAATAAACTTGATTTTAAACGTATAAAAATGAATTTAGGCGAGAAAACAACCGCATTTAGAGTGATATTTAATAGGATTGCAACATTGCTAATGTTATCTAGCAGCTAGCTTATCTCTGTATCATATTATAGTGCCCCCATAAAAATAATCGTCCAACGTTCATCAATTCAAGATGATGAGCCGAAAATGGCAATACCATTAAACATACTATTGTATCAAAACTGGGGCACCCTGACTTATCAAAGTAACTTCTTAAAAGCATTTTAGTACTTATTAGAAAGCTTCAATTGTGACCTAGATTGCACTATTAAGTATAGTTTTGTACTTAACTGGTTTCCGATCGTAAGTCTTAGAGAACAAAAATAATTTTTGGTACTATGATTAAAACGTATTAGAAGGAAAAGCAAACATTTGAAAATTTCCAGGGCTCAAATGACATTTTTTTAAATTCTGAATTTAAAGCTTTTAGTTCTTCTTCTTCAATATTAGCTTCCGCAAGGATTTTCCAATGTCAGAGTAGGTGTAATAATTATTGTCCGGCAACTAGGCCAACGACCTACTAATATAATATATACCTCCATGAACTAAGCAAATAAGATTTAAGTTAATTTATAGCTATTTGTATATAGTTACTAGCTGACCCGGCAAACGTTGTTTTGCCATATAAATTATTTCTAGTTTCTATATAAATTCTAGTGTAGACAAAAAGTAACTTACTTATTATAAGTGTGTAAGTATGTGGTATATGCGTGAAATAGGCATGGAGCGCTATGAACGATAAGGGAATATAAAAATAACAAACGCCAAACAATATTATTTTTAAGTTATTATAGTTTATTTCTTAAAATTACATATCACTCATTAATTACCACAGTAACACTAACAAACAACATCAATCTTTTAATGCTATAGTGTGAACAATATTTTTTGTTAGCCCATCTTTAGCGAGCACAAACAAACTGGATGGTTTACCCACTCGAGAGCATGCTACGTACAATTGCCCGTGTGAAAAACATGGTGTGCTCAAATCTAAGCCACAAATAGACATCGTTTGGCCTTGGGATTTCCATCTGCCATGCAAGGCGATGAACGATGAAGAGTACCGCACGGACCATGGATCATGTTTGCTGTAACAATATCAAACAGCACTTGGTCAGTAGACGGATCTGGAATTTCCGCAGAAATTATACTATCGATTTTTTCAGGACGGATTGGGTAATCCTCGCTTTTGCCACTCAACTGAATACAGCCAGCAACGTGTGGAACCGAATACATGTAATTTAGTAATGAAACTTATTAGATTTCAACTTTTGTCTGAATGCACGTGCTGTAATGTCATGACGATGTATTGCATTTTGGCCAGGCAATAGCAAAGATGTAATCTCTGGCCATTTTGGATTACATGTGAACGTGATAAATAAACACGGTCGTCCATATTCGCGCACGTAAGCCATAGCATCCTGTATATATTCTTGCATATGACGTGGACTGCCTACGTACGATGATGGTAAAATGACAGAGTTACCAATTTCAGCGACGTCAGCGTTGTTGTTAATAGCGTCTCGTAAGTGAATGTACTCTTCCGCACGCAGCTTGAGTTGATTATATCGTAAGTATCGTAGTCGTTCGCCCTCCATCTTCGCGTACATGTCGACCATGAATTGTTGACAAAGCTCACGACATCGTAGATTGACGTTGTCCAGGCCGCGCCGAATCATTAATCGGTACGCATAATAATCTTTCGAGCTAACGTTCTTGTTTGTTTCAGCCCCTGTAATAATATATTTATGAATATTAATTTAAATTAATTACGTTACATAATTTAATTGTTTTGTTAAATGGTTAATGATCAAGTTCATAATAAATGAAGTACCTGATACGGGATCTCGTTGTTTTATGTTTATGCAATATCCGTCTTCTTCGTCCGTTAATATTCTGGAAGGGTCCAGAATATTAACGGATATTGGAGAGCGTCATATGAACGATGTGTATCAGCAATGAACTAAAGATTATTATTTCTTCTACGAATCACAATTTCTCGTGTACCTGTATGATCTCCAACCATGATTCCAGCAACGTCTTCAACAACAGGTGCATTGAAACTACGAATATGTTCTCCAGCTGGTGTTTTATCAGGATTAATCGTAAAAAATAGCGTGATTATCGCTTTGTAATTTGTGCATGTGTGATTTGAATATTTTCAACAATTAATTGTGCTCATTCAATAGAGCGTCCAAGTCGCTGACGATGCGCTTGGCAAAATATGAATCAAGGTTATTATAGTCACAACGTGCATTCACGCGATTGGCAAGTGCGCTTCCGGAATCCTCGTCGCCCATGAAGTAGATTTGTAAAAATTTATGTGGTTCGTTTGTCATTGGCAGCAATGACCCCATTTTATGATAAACTTGGCCTCTGATTTTGAATGTAGAATTGTATTGTTGACCATTAGCATTAGTATTTCGAACTATTTCTGTTGCTCCAAACGATGTCATTTGAAAGCATGAATTGAATGTTCGAATTGACTTCAGGAATACGTTAGAATCTGGATCCGTGCCGATAAGTAAACCGTTCAATGGTTCTGGTGGTCTTTCAATTTCAGGTAGTTGCACTTTTCCTGACGCGCAACACATCCCAGGTGGCTCATTTTTGAATTTGAGAGCATGACAATGCGGACATTCTTTATCCATAGCACCAATTACCACTTTTGAATGAGCATAATATTCAATATCGGGCTCATACTGGAATGCTAGACGCAAAAATGAATCAGATGTAAATTCACGATGTACCTGTTGGCGTTGTTGGTCATTTGTTCTGGGTCTATTAACCGTGAAACGGCGTGATTGTCGTTGTTCTAATCTTATAACTTCATTGCGCTCAGCTCGTGTATCTTCTGATTGTTTTTGACGCAATTGCTCCATGCTCACACGTGCATAAGCATTTTGTTGCTGGATTTGTTCTTCGGTTCGTTGGGATCTTTTATCTCTAATACTGCTGGACCTACTTGTATTACGGTGCAAATCAGCCCCTTTGCGTTTTCTTGGCATTGCTCACTGTACAAAACACATATAAATAGAATTAATGACATTACTTTGATGGAAAACGTTATAGTTATAATTAGGGCCAGGATTATAGCGAAAATATTAGTTTTATGAAAAAAAAATTCATGAAAAAAAAATTAAACAAAAGTTGAAAAAAATTGAATTTTACTAAAAAAAAATTTGTCATAATTATAATATCAAATAATTATAATAAAAAAGTATACTTACAACACAAAAGCCGTTGTTGGTGGGAGCTCGTGACACGTGTTGAGAACTTTTAAGGTTATGAAAATCACTAATTGTTTAACTGAAACTTGACTAACTGAACTAATCGTGCCAAATACACTTAAAATTAATATATTTTTTATTATGAATAAAATAGTAATAATTAATAGTTAATATGAGAGTTACACTGAGATAGCAATATGATAATTGTAAACGCTACTACTACACTTGATACATAAACTATAATGACGGCCGAAAACTGTGTAGAGAGTGAGAGAAATCTTATTGTGTGAGTGAAACAGGAGACCGGCTTCAGTCTCATCCCTACTCCGTATACATACATATATATTCATATATATATATATATGTATATATATATATATATATATATATATATATATATTTATTGTAAAAATATACTCTCAACTGATAACACCTACTTCAAATACATAAATGACAAATTCGAAAGACTAATAGGAGAAAATTGAAATAAAATTTCCACAACTGAACAAAAGTATTTAAAATCGACTTTCTAGAAGCGATAAAACTTCATGACACTCGCAATTTGTTCCTAACAAATAACAGTTCCGCTCGCCTCGTATCATCTGGTGCGTACAATAAACGCAGTTGTATTTTACTGTTGCTGCTTTTGGTGATAAATGTTTTTTTCTGTTCACATACATTGAAGCGGTTTTGTAAAATGGTATTAGGACTGAAAAATTTACCCATACCCATGTTGACTTATACTGCTACCGCTTTAGTGATAAATGTTTTACTGCTAACATATATTTAGGCGGTTTTGTAAATTAGTACTTAGGCTTGACAAATTGATATCATCTGTATAAGTATTAACTCGTTCTTTTAATAAAAACATGTTGTGTGCTAGTGACATTTCTGTTACTGGTGGTTAGTTTATGCTATACTAACTAGTTTCTACAGTTTCACCTGGCCCAAAATTTAAAAAAAAATCCTTTGGAATAAAAAGTCGTCCTAAATATTTGGGCTATAAAATATATAAATTTTCTTACGAATCCGACTGCTTCTGAGATAAGCTTGTTTAAAAGAACAAACAGCCTCTTTACCTTCATTATAACGTATCCCTCGAATAATAATCTTTCGGGAATGCGAAAAGGGCTGATTCAAAATACTCTCGTCCGGAACCGAGTACGTTCTAGCCGAAAATTTATAATGTGCTTAGCCGTGATATTATATACATATAAGCTATATTATAAAGCATTTAAGGCAGAAATACGATTTTGTTTTTCCAGTGTTTGTAGGTATGCTTCTTTGGCACGGTCTATATACTGAACGACTTATTGGATTTTAGCTTCAAAGGTGTCGTTAGATTCGTCTTGATTGTGAGAGTGGCTAGATAAAATTGTGAAACTATGGCGGATTTTTGGCAAAAATAAAATATATATTTTGAATTTCAACGCAGACTTTTTTTTTTGATACTTTGTAGTTAGAATATTTAGAACTAACTATATTAACTACCTATTCAGACGATTCTAGACAAGATTGTAAACTGATGTTGGTACAGTGGTTGTCTTGCTTTATATGATAACGCAGGGAAATGCATTTAGACATGTAGCCAGGATCCTCGGGTAGGTTCCTGATGCGATGTGAGGCTCAACCTGGGAGTACCCTACCCAAACTAAAATCACTGCGAGCGCCTTCAGCCGCTTTTTGAGGATCCCGGAGCTACAGGCAACAGGATCACCTCAGTGCCAGGCTGGCCTCAGCAAAGGCCAGACCTCCTCGTAAGGGGTGACTGCCTGGCCGCCAGTAAGCAGTCTCCGCGATGTCGTGTCATACTGTCACTGTGGGCCGTCCAGCATAGGTACTCATCAAAGCACCATGCCCAGTGAGCACCTGTGTCAGAAGAAGGTGAAGGGTTTGCGCTTACAGCGCATCCACCGATCGAATACCGGACGCAGAGCAGTCGACAGGCTTTTGCCATACGGCTGCCTCTCCCCACCTCGTCATTTATGCATTTTGCCCTAGTCGGCGAATCTGCAGGATCCCGTCCAGCGTAAGGCTCTGCCGAAAGACCTCCTCTCCGAGATATAGGAGTGCATCTCGGCAAGCACCTCCGCCACGAGTTCCCACGGGAGGTCACCGGCCAGGGCAGTGGTAGTATTGCTATCTCGACTTCCTTTTATCGAACATTCTTCGTCTCAACAGCCCTTATACAGCTCTTGATTTGAAAATCGATAAAATAGTTTCAAAACCATTTAAAACTTTACCAACAACGAGTATCGCATAACTTTGCTGTTACAAGTTAACATTTTATTACAACCTATGTGGTTTAAAGTTTAAACAAAATTATACATATTCGAAACCATTTACGTGAACATAGAGTTTATTTCAGATTCATTATTATATACAATGATTATAAATGTAAGTCCATTTGAGTGAGGTGGCAGCTAAAAAATAATAAATTGATTCAATTTGATTTCCTGCTTATTTATTTCGTTAAGTAAGATATCGCTAAGCAGGGTAGGATAGACATTTTTTTATGTTAGTTGGATAGGCAAACTGGCAAACGTGCCACCTGATGGTAAGTGGTCGACGTCGCCCATGAACATAAACTAGTTTACCTGGAACGAGCCCAGGCAACTCATCTATGTTTTGCCTATCCTGAGACATAAGATGTTAAGTCTCGGTGCCAGTAATTACACTGCCTGTCTTGCCCTTCTCTCCGAAACACAGCGAAGCTGTTTCACGGGAGAAACAAGCAAGATGGTGGTACCCATGCAGGCGGGTAAATATTATGGTGCAAGGGCTAGTCTCGGTTCAACTGTTTTATATTGATGCGTGACGTTGATCTTTTATAATCAGTTGGGTCGATTTTGAGCATTGTTAAAAACACGTTCCTTTTTCTTTAAGTGCACATTTCTAAAAATACAAAAATGCCGCTTAATACAAATATAGTCTATAACTATAAGGGTGCTAGAACACAAAGAAACTACTTGGCCATGGTTCAGCTGAAACATGTCAACAGTGCCTTTGTTAGTAGTTTTTCGTGTGTAAACAAAGTCCCAATATTAAAATACATTTTGTATGGCATCTCTTCAGAAAATTCGAGAAATTTCAACTAGAAAATATTATTCATGTTTTTGTTGTATAAGTTTTTATATATCACTCTCATTATTTCTATAAGCCTTAATAATATTATATAAAGTTTTTGGTATGTTTATTGTATTCTCGAGATAAAAAGAGAATATGTTTTAGACCAAATTATATATAAAATGCTATTTTTGTCCCTCAAAAATTTGTTTCAAGTTTATGAAAATATTATATTCAAATATTTTCATATTTTAAAATGCTTTTATTTGTTTCATCATCATCATCAGTCTTTATTTGTCCCTCACCAACGTTTAAGCCTCGTCGTGGCGGTGGGGCTCAGTAGCTTAAGGTGAACCCAGCACCTTGGGCGAAGCAAATTAAGCCGAGGGAGCTGATCTTGAAAAGAGCAGGGGGAACAAGAGGTGCGGTGAGGGTTGGGAAACTCAACCCATTGCACTGTCCAGACGTTGGGAGGGGTTGTTCTGTGGTGCGGGACGACCCCTCTGTGGAGGTGGTGTCGGTCCCCCAAGTGTTTGCTCAGTAGATCCGGGGCACCAAAGATTTAAGTGGGTAGAGCTCCGTCCACCTTACTATCTTTGTGCGCAGCGAGTCCCACATACCCGCCTGTGGAGTCCTTCCACTCCTCAGCGGGATGCCTCAGAGCATTTCCCGGCGTGAAAGAAAAAAAAGCATATATTTGTCTACTGCTGAACGTAGGTCTCCTACAATTAATACCAAGCCGGCCGATCCCTTGCCACTCACATTCAACATGAACCGGTCGCTGTCGCTCGGTTTCAAAACTGAAAACCTTTTCTCCAAAATAAACAGCCGAATCTTAATTATTAGTAAACAAGCAGACAAAGCTATTAAAGAAAGAAAGTCTTCTTCTTTATATAATAAAAAAGTTAAAGAAAGGACAGAAGCAAAATCCATAGAAAATAGAAAAGGAGAAACTGATTGGATACGTAATATTACGACATGACCCTTTTTTACGAAATATCACAGAAGGAAGGATTAAGGGAAAGAGAGGAATAGTTAGAAGGAAGAAAACTTAGATAGAGCAATTGAAGAAGATACATCCACCGACATAACATTTCTCATTGTATATTCGAATGACTTTATAAATGTAACAATATCACAACTAAATTATTCCACTCGTTGAGTATGAAGACCAGTGGAATGAATTTATATTTTAATTTGAGAAAAGCTCTCTACTGCTCGGAGCTTTAAGCTTCGGATAAATAACGACTACTTGAAAATCAATTTATACAATAAATACTTAATCTATGTAATACCTATTTTAAAATTGTATCAGAGATAATATGTACAGTTTGAAATTGTTGTTACAGTTGTGGATAATGTTACAAGTACCTAAAATATACTGATTCTAGCTTGAATGTTTAGCCATATAAATTATTTCTGGATATTTAGTTACCTAGCGGTATAAATATCCTGACGACCCATTTTCATAACCAAATATACATTGAAAAAATTCAAAATCCGTTGATTCTTTTCCTGGGCGACCACATCATCCCAACACGAGATAAAGCTGAAATTTTGATCGCGTCTTTCTCTCCAACTACTTATTAGAAAAAAAAATGTCAATTATTTAAAAGTCAATTTATCATCGAATTATGAAATCGATGATAAATTGATGTCGAAACTAATATATCCGATGATTCTGACAATTATGATTAATGATTATGGTTAAAAATTTTGAGGATGTTGATTATGTTAATGGTTATGAAACTATTAAAAATGAACAATGAATCATCAATGATCATTGTTTATAATATGAATGAGTGAAAATGTTTACCCTTTGTCAAAATTAATATAAACACAATCGTTTTGCAATGAATACCATTGTTTTAAATGTTTATACACTGAAATGGCTTGTCTGAAAATTCATTAATATTCATGGAGTTGTTATAATTGAATTATTTATCATAATTATTTATTTACGTTTATAATTTTTGCTTTTGTAAGAGGTAGTGCCATGCTTTGTAGCAGAATTGGGCTGGCACGACCGGGGTGGTACCTCTCGCTCACATAACACCGGTGTCAAGTGACGGCTATGCTGTCTTGTTTCGTGCGGTTTGCGAGTTTCCGGTGGCCCATTGGCAACCCCCTCCCTCCTTTTCCCTAGACCCCTCGTTCTAGGGACTGACGGGTCTAGGGAAAAGGAGGGCAACGCATCTACATAACTTTTGGTTGTGCGGACGTCTATGGGCGTCGGTAGTCACCATAAGGCTCCAACTGCTCGGTTGCCTCCTTATGATATAAAAAAAATCAAATACCTATATTGTTTTACATGATATGAAATAAAAGGTAATTTTTGTAATTGTGTTCTTTTATGTCTTATTCCGTAGTTTCATTTTAAAATAAATTTAAGAAATTTTATATATTATGTAGCATTTGCAAACTGGCAGGCAAAACACCCGATGGAAAGTGTTTACGTCACCTACAGGCGTAGTGTGCCTGAGAAAATCGTTGGTTTTACTATTTTTAGATTCTGTCATTTCTGCCCTATTTTAAAGACAAAAGTACTTCACAATACTAACGATGAATTATAAATAAAACTTAGCGCATTATTGTTATATAATAATAATGTTAAAATTATTTTCAGAAAATTTCGTACTCATATAGTACATGTTATGACCATATACCTCGATAAATATACATATAGCATCAATTCCTGAACTATGTTTAAAATCTTGTGTTTCAGCAACCGGCGCTCTTTCCTCAAGATAAAAGTTCTATAACATTGCTTCATTAGTGCTTACACGAGCCCTTAAGTAGGTATTTGGGTAATAGTCTTATTTTTTTTATAAAGAGGGGGTAAACGGAAAATCATTTCACCTGTTGGTAAGTGATTAGTAACATCCATAGACGATAGAGTGCGTTTCCGGCCTTTCAAATATTACTATTCTTTTTTCTTGAATGGACTCTGTTGTTAAAAAAATAAAAATCATTACAGACATCACAAAACATTAAAATATTCCCAAACTTTTCACTTTACTGATTATGCGGATGTAAAACTAGTTTGCACAAGCCCACAGAGACTAAAGTTTGAGATAACAGCAGTTTCTAGAATAATGTTCTATCGAACTTACACGAGTGATTAGTATAAAGTTCATATCTAGCTCTTTATGGTTGTACTAAGATTGTTCGTTAGAAGTTAATAGTTGGTCGACGACAATAACGACCTAGACCGGGTCAGAGATTTCTATGGCGGGAATTATAGGGCGAGATGGACCCATGTAGGAAATCTGCTGGGCAAAACTTGGATGAGACAGGCATGGTACAGATAGCAATAAATGGCTGATGATGATGATGAATTTATTCAGTATTAAGCAATGACCGTGTATTAACCTGTACCCAGTGCATAGCGCATTGCGGCTACGAGTAAATAATTACATACCACTATCTCTTGCCCACGATTTGGCCTGGTGTCAAATTCATCTCATAACTAAAATCTTATTTGACAATTGATTAAAAAAGTAAATGATATACGTAAAATATAAACTTGTTTCCCGATAAATATGGGCCTTTGTTACTTGTCCGTTTTTGCTTCTCCTTCAAACAGCCCGAGTCAATTTTTTGGGCAGTTTTTATTTAAGAAACGTATTTTGACATTTTAACATGAATAAATAATTGCGTGTTTAATTGTCAGTGCTTGTAATATATTTTTGGTAATTTATAAATCGCAAATATATTGTTTACTTTACAGCGAAAATTTCATTAATTGGAATAAAATAACTTTATTCCAATTAATGAAATTTTCTTATTTAAAAACCATTTTGCTTATATATTTTAAGCGTTATTTAAACAACTGCTTAAACCTAATCAAATAAAAACTAAAAATAAGTACCTACATACTACTATCGTGTACGAAAATGATAGGCCAATAAAAAGAAATGATAGCACCACAATACTAAAATGGCGGAGTTATTGCCTCTAGTCTAGGCATGAATGTCAAAAGAAAGCTATCATAGGCAGCGATACTCAACCTTTAGTTTTTCTTGACCAATTTTTTTATTCTATATCTACGCTAAAAAATTTAAAAAAATACAACATTAGAATATAAAAATATTTGAAAATAAAATAAAATCTAAAATAATGGTAATAGAAAGTTTATGGTACAAAAGTGCTTAAGTTAAAAAAAACTATATGAAATAGCAAACAGAAATTAAGTTAGATGACCCGATGACCGTAATTACTAGACGGCTAATAGAAAAATATTATGAAAATATTAAGATACATGCCATTCATATAAATAGAGAAATGTGTCTGTAAATGAAATCTATTTTAATACACTTTTAATCGAGATTTGAAGGGTTTGCTGGACATTCATCATATATAATATCATACCTTGATATCCTACATTGATTTTAATATGATTGTACGTATACAATATCTTTATTGTATACCTACAATCAAACAAGGATTTAACAAATAAAAACAAGGATATATTAATCTATAGAAATAATTTATCCTACTAATATTATAAACACGAAAGTTTGTAAGAATGTATGTATGTCTGTTACTCTTTCATACAAAAACTACAATATATACGAATATAATTTGATGAAACTTTACAATAATATAGTTCATACATCAATTTAGCATATATGCTATAATTTACCTCTACACTCCCACGGGAATTTCTATTCCCGTGGGAGTACCCGCGTACTTTCTAGTACGCGGGTGAAACTACAGGGCGCGCCTCGTAATCACATAAGCCTATACTTTGAAAGTGTAGAATACATCTATCTACTAAAGTGCTGCCTGAACTTACTAACAACATATTCTTATAAAGTAAAGGAGATTAAAACTTGCTCAACAGGTTGAAGTTTCACATCTCTTTTCGCAAAGTAGCGAGAAGAAAATATTTAAAGAGATTATATTTCCATATGATGAAGTTTAATATTTTACTTAAAGTTAATATTTCATTAACTTACTTCAGCTCAAAGAGTTGAAAGAGGCGAAGTTTTAATAACTTTGTTAGTTAATAGAAAAATATATTAATACTGTATTTATAGAGTTTTTATCACTATACAGAAAAATAGTGAAAAAACAGATGCTCTTGATATTTTTTCTGGGCAAGAGCATATTTAAATGTATAACCATAAAACGTTGAATTAAAAATATGATACATTTTACTCGTAGTCTAATATAATTCTGTTATCGTTCTATATTTAATTTGCAGTTTTTATTTTTATATATTTTTTTGTTCTGTTCATTTTCGTAATAATTGAAAATGTAAACCAAATCGTAACCGTAGAGATAAATATATAAAAAGGTTTGTACATTTTAAAATAAAAAATATAGAGCCAATGGCTCCATCTTTTTTATTACAACTCCTCAAGGCTTTTACCATGAGTAGTTTCCTCAAAGTTAAAAATGTGAATAGTAGAATTCTGTATGAATAGTAGACGACCTTCGTGGCTCAGTGGTTAGCGCATTGGCGCTCAAGCCGGAGGTTGCTGGTTCGAATCCCACCAGGGAACAAAAAGTTTTCTGTGTTCCTGGGTCATGGATGTGTATTAAATATATGTATTATATTATAATAAAAATCTTAAATATATGTATAGCATAAAAGTATTAAATATATTTCCGTTGTCTGGTACCCGTAACACAAGTTCTTCGAGAACTTACCACGGGACCAGATTGACGTGGTGTGAAAGCGTCCATAGGTATTATTATTATTATTAATTGAAAAAATATCAGTTGTAGTTTGCTGTTCACTTTTTGTGAGTAGACACAGAACATACAACGTGAACAAGTTATAGTGACCTTAAAACAAAATTCTTCCAAACATGCAACTACATAAAGTAACATAATGATAGAAACAAGATATTAATGTACCATTCGAAAACAGTAATTCTTCTTTTTAACCCCCAACGCAAAAATACGAATAAGTTTTAGTCTGTCTGTCTGTGACACCGTAGTTCTCAAACGAGTAAGCTGAATTCGATACGGTTTTATTTTTAAAGTAGGTTTTCTAGCGGTGGCATTTCAAAGTCACGGGTTTTTTTGTTATTGAATTGAAGGATTTATTAAAAGTATAATCTTTTACTATTCAGTTCTTACAGTATATTTTTAGGGCTTTTGAAGTATAAATAAAACATTTTGTCAGATAATATAAAGTAATTATATAAATTATTGGATGTGATTATAGAAGTGTATAATTGATAGAAGTAATTGTGTGTAGAAGTGTATATAGAAGTGTCGGATTTAAATAAATTGCCCGGGAAGTACCGAAGAAAATGGACCATATTACGCCTCCAGAGATCAATCCTGGCGGTCGGGTTTTTATACTGGACTCGGGAAAAAGGCTGTTTGTAAATAAAAAGGGCACATAATAATATATAAAATGTACTAACTATCTTTTTGGTTATGGTCTATATAAGATACTAAAAGGCTTGAATCCAGTTTGGATCCAAAGGATACAGATTTAAAAATTATGAAAAAATTAAAAATTTTTACCAGGACTGATGATAAGAACTTTACATACAGAAAGTTACTTTTGCATTTATAACATCAAATCCTACTTCCTGCTTATGTTGTAAACGCGAAAGCTCGAATGTATAGATATGTATTACTCGTTTACAATAGTATAGTACATCAGAATAACACATAGGCTAGCATAATCTATCTCCGTTACTCCCTTGGAAATGAGAAGTACGCGGGTGAATCCGCTAATATAGTTTATATAATATTATATAGTTTTATAATGTAAGTAAACCTAACTATCAAGAGTTTGAGCATTTACATGAACCGGAACAGAACCTCCGTGGTTTGTAGGCTTATGTATTCGGTCACGTGACATCTGCGTAGTGCCGTTGTAATTACCATATGTTAGGTCTCAAGCTTCGGGTACCAATACGATATTAGTAAAATGCGGCAGTATATTGGATAACTATTGCGTATTAAAGGCTATTATAGTAGATTTGATATGATTTTAGTTTGTGTAAAAAAGCAGAATGTAACACAACATGAAATGAGTACCTACGCAGAATTGTAGAAGCAAGTTCTGCTAAGGTTTACCATTTTTTTAAGCAAATTTTTGAAGTGAAACTTCTTTTACCACGGTACGCATATTATTAGATCACGACTCGCGACACCACACACGAGACGCTGAAGACGCAGTTTGACGTTTTATGACGTGGACTCGCGACACCGCACGCGAGCCGCTGGAGACGCAGTTTGACGTTTGATTTATTTATATAAGATTATGCAATATTTGTTTTGCAAATTGTGTTGCTTCTAAATTATGACATGCGGCCATTTTGTGCGCTGTTTAAATTGTATAGGTAGTCATAATCTTTTACAGCCTGGTATTATAGGTATTTGCATTTAATTGTTTTATTTCAATCGGCATAATTCACATCGGCAGTACAGGGACTGGTTGCGTTTTTTATATACTGTGGCTGTGAGTAAAAAAGCCTCAATTGAGCCATATTTGCTTATATCAATTTCGTTAATATTTATTGTTCTTCTTCGGTGCTTTACCATCTTGTTTGCCTACCTTATGTTGCTTAGCTTTCACTCCTTTCCTCTTAATAATAAAATACACTTCCTTTATATCCACTGCTCATAATATTCGAATCGGGCAAAACCCTACATATTACATGATATTGAATGAACAAACTTCATGCTTCGAGGAAAGGTTAAGACAATGTATGGGTATATTATGCATAATAGAATACATCATTTATCCCAAGCCAAGGTTTTATGAATTTACCGACAGCTCACGCAGAGGTATTTTTTACTTTTACTTTGCGTTTGGATTTATTCACTTGTATGGATGGATCAATTTATTTATATTTTGGCACGACCTGGGTGGGGTTACCTCTCGCTCACATAACACCGGCGTAAAGTGACAGCTGTGCTCTCATAGGGAAAAGAGGGCGACGCACCTACACAACCTCTGGCTGTGCGGATGTCTATGACCGTCGCTAGCCTTGATAAGGCTCCAACTGATCGTTTGCCTCCTTATGACATAAAAAAATCTTATGAATAAGACTTATAAATTTTTCATCATAATAAAATATTATAAAGAGGAGAATCCCTTGCGTTAATACCCGTATACGGATCTCGCAAATTTACACGGCACTTAGTATAATGGTTGTTCATAAATATTTATTCATTAATCGTTCAAAGATTGCATACATCATTAATTCATTAACTTTGAAATATGAGTCATTACTTTTTGGTAATTAATTTATGAATTTTTGATATTTAGAAGTAGATCTGAAGGAAACTGATTAAAAGTTGATATGTAGAATATGCATGTCCTTAGGTGAGAAAAATATGGTGTAAGCAGGAGGGATGGATACATGAAAGATTATTAACATTATTATTACATAAAGGCCTCTATTAATAAACCTCAATAAATATCCTACTAATATTATAAACAAGTTTGTAAGAATGTATGGATGTATTAGGGTGTTTGTTACTCTGTCACTCATGCGTGTGTTGATAGGTTTTTTTTTCGAAAGGAGCTATGTTTTGGCCTTACAACCTTTAAGGGTTTATCGCAAAGTAGGTAACCTAAAAATAAGAATATGTATTTACAAATTTATTAAATTTATAATTCAGCTATATCTGTTCGTGGAACTTGAAAACAAATTTCTTCTTTACTAAGATTTAAATGTTTAAAATGGGATATTCGTATATAATTTCAAAATATAAATCTCCGCGAAATATAAGTGAAAAATCTCGTTTTAAATCATTTTAGTAATGAATACTTAAATTTCTTTTTTCTTTCCACTGAATATACTTGTAGGCTTGATATAGTTAGATTTTTTGATAAAAATGCAATATTCCTACTAATGTAGAATTAGGTTAAGAAGTAGGAATATAGAAGAATTAGGTTTTGATATTTTTTTTCTTTGTCAATTGGGAATAGGAGGGACCTTCCCGAATTGTCAGCCGATATCAAATCATTGTGATTTGAATACTGATGCGCGATCAGGCCCAGAGGACCGATCGTGCTTGTCTCATTTACATTTTAAATGGGACACGGTAATGTTTTCAGCCAGTTACAACACCTGTCTTGTATTAGTACCAGGTTGGTTTCAAATTTAAAACATTGTTCTAAGGTGATCGTCGCCTTTGGCTAAAAGCATACTGAGGTATATTATGATGAATAAAAAAAATGGTACTTTTGATGTTAGGGGCCAAAAGCTTTCTCTCTGAGAAGGTTTATAGGCACTTCTGGATTTACTAGAAAGAAATATAGTGTATGAATAATACTATAGTCCCAGTGCCAGTAAGCCTGCACTTCTTTAAAAAAAATACAGGAAAGCTGTTTGATTGAAGAAATAAGCAAGATATAGCACGCATGCAGAGATAAAATTTTCTGAAGAAATAATTCTACTAATATTATAAACGCGAAAATTTGTAAAAATATATGGATGTATGTTTGTTACTCTTTCACGCAAAAACTACTGAATGGATTTTAATAAGGCTTTATAAAATTATATAATGTTATACATCAGAATACAAGGCGCAGATCCGGCCTCACATGGAATACTGCTCTCACCTCTGGGCTGGAGCGCCCCAATATCAGCTCCTTCCATTTGACCGCATTCAACGCCGGGCGGCTCGAATCGTTGACGACAATGTTATCTCCAATCGGCTTGATTCTTTGGCGCTGCGTAGAGATGTCGGATCGCTCTGCATCTTCTACCGCATCTACCACGGGGAGTGCTCTGAGGAATTGTTCGGACTAATACCTGCAGAATTCCACCACCGGACATCGCGGAAAAACTCCAAATTTCACCCACACCATCTCGATGTCCGGAAATCCACAACAAATCGATTTTTACGGCATTTCCTGCCTCGCACGACTAATATATGGAATCAGCTGCCTCCTACGGTGTTTCCGAACCGATACGACTTAGGGACCTTCAAGAAAAGAGCATACTCATAATATCTGAAAGGCCGGCAACGCACCCGCTAATCCACTGGATACTGGTGTAGCGGGTGTCTGTGGATGTCGCTCTTCACTTACCATTAGGTGAACCGACAACCGACTGTCCGTTTGCCCCCTCTTCTACAAAAAAAAAAAGAATAACATATTATAGGATATAATTTAACCCTGTACTCCCACGGCAATGGGAAGTACGCGGCTGAAACAGTGGGGCGCTGCTATTACGTTATAAACATCCTAAAAACCTTTAGTAGTGGGCTGAATCTCTGAATATAATGACCCATGATTGTAATTTAGATAATAAATAAATTTCTATTTTAATTTAGAGTCTGTTTATCTAGAATCTAGACCGTAACGTAAAACACAATAAATCTAGACAATAAAGAACCTTTCCCGACCGGGACGGTAATAAACCATCTCTCGACCTCTCCACTACTAAGAATGACATCGTAAAGTTTTAGTAGGGGGCTACTTTACTTTCAACCATTTAATCATGCTATTCTCCTAAAAGAAAGTTCCTATTAGCATTTTTACCAACGATATTTACTGTCAGCAAAAGTAAGTGGTATATCCGCCATCTTGCGTAAATTAAAATATTTTTTTAATTATTTTTTTCAACTTGGCTAAGCTAATGGCGTAATGGACCTAATGCTACATCAGTTTGGTGGTGACAGCTGGCTCACAAATTGATTTTTATATGAGGGGGGGTTTCCCGCCGTCAACCGACCGATTACATGGCCTCCTGGCGTCGGGTTTGTTTTTGTGGCGGGTCTGTGCCGGGTCCCCGTTGGGTGGAAGCAAGTCTTATTTATTACGTAGAAAAGGGCAGGACACAGTACATGAGGTGCCCTGTTGCTGTCAGATCCGGCGCACCTCGATCGTGGTGGCCGATTCGTTGCGATGGGAGCCTCCCATGGGTCAGTTTTCACCCGGGTCCCCGTGGTATTTGCAAAAAGCATTTTCCCTGCAAGAACAAAAAAGGGCATTGACAGGAGTGTCATTTGTGATGTATAGATCGTAATATGGTAATCTTACATTTCAAGTATGAGCAATGTATAATAAATACTATACCGAGTAACACACTTGTTATATTTATGGGTGCATCAGATGGTTGACCAACCATTGTCTGTAAACGCCTATCTATAAATAAAAACACTTTTTTATGTTATCAGGGGGCAAACGAGCAGTCGGAGTCTCACACAACCAAGGCCACGCAGATGCGTCGCCCTCCTTTTCCCTATACTCGTGCCGGCTCAGTTCGGCTGCAATGCAGCATGGCTAACCTCTTACTAAACTTTTCCTTCGTATTGCGTATCGTAGAAGGAACTGCTATATTTTGATAGGATAGACGTGTTATTCTATCTGATAAAGACCTGATGTGATATGGATTTGGGGTATAAATTCGGTCAGACAATTTTCACGACGAATATAAAACTGTATCGAGGCCATGAGACCATGAAATATTAATATAATAAAACAAATCTAGAATCGACTTGTGAAAGTCCCGCGGAAGAGAAAGGCTTCGATCTTATCCGGTCTGACCCGAAGTCCTTTTTTTTCTTTTGCGCCGCAAAATGCTCTGAGGTATCCCGCAGGGAAGGGGGGATTCCCCAGGCGGGTGCTAGAAAGATGGTAAGGTGAACGCAGTACTACACACTAAAACCCAGCGAGTGCCTATGCCTATGCGGCTGATCACGAGGTAGAGCCTGACCTCGGCCAGCCGCGCCGCCTCCTTAAAGCCTCGTCCCCGGGCGTGTGTCTTCTCGGGGAGGAGGCGGCCTCGCAGGACCCAGACGTACCTGATGTGACAGGATCTGACCCAGACCCGATCCCTGTGGAACACCGCATCCCACTCGCCAACACACTAGTAACTAGTTGTATATTATATCCTATTTACTATAGTTAATACTATAGTATATATTCTATACCTACCTTAAATCGCACTTATACGCGAAAACAAAATCTAAATTTTGAATAATATCTAAAGGAATATAATTGAACAAAACACGGCCAGTAATTAAGCCCTTCGTTATCAGCAATTAATTTGGAAAATAAACCCCTTAGTAAGGGATCTGAGGTAATAACCGGATTCTGGTGCAAACGTTTTCTTATGTATTGCTAATTAAATGACTAGCTAATACATACATTGATTAAGAACTGATAGTTAATTTTAAAATCCTTTTTGTATAATAATAACGTAAACTTTTTAAATGAATACAATATTTTTTCATCGTGTTATCATACAAACTATTAAGTTTCTTATTTATTTAGTAGGAATACGGCAATGACAACCATTTTTAAACGACTTCGAAAAGGAGGATATTATGTTCGTGTGTATATTTTTTTATTTTATTTTTTTAATGTATGTTCACCGATTTCTCCGTCAATTGTGGATCGATTTTCAAAATTCTTTTATTATTCAAAAGAGTGCACTTCCGAGGTGGTCCCATGATAAGGAAACCAGGATCTGATAATGGCATCCCAGAGAAATCGAGGGGAACTTTCGAAAACCGTAGGAGTAACTAGTGCGTTTAATATTTTTTTAATTAAGTATTTTAAAGCACTACAATTTCATGAAGGTCTTGAGTTGATCTGATGATGGAGCTGAAAGACAGTCGAGGGAACTCCTCAACGATTTACAGCAGTAACCTTGTGTTTGGGCTCGATTAATTTGTATTGATGAGAACTTTACACCTAGATAAATTGTGACTATCATTAGGGGTCTGATGATGAAGACGAAGGACAGTTAAAGGAACTTCTCAGCAGTTTACAGTAGCTACCTTGTATTTGGACTTAATACATTTATATTGACGAGAACTTTGCACCCATATGGGTTATTATAAGTTACAGGTCTGATGATGAAGACCATAGACAGTCGAGGGAACTCCTCAACAGTTTACAGTAGCTACCTTGTGTTTAGACACAATTCATTTATGTTGACCAGAACTCTGCACCTATATGGGTTGTAAGTATCATTACAGGTCTGATGATGGAGACCATAGACAGTTGAGGGAACTCCTCTACGGTTTACAGTAGCTACCTTGTGCTTGGACTTAATTCATTTATATTGACGAGTACCTTGCACCCATATGGGTTATAAGTCTCATTAAAGGTCTGATGATGGAGTATAAACAGGAGTATAGACAGTGGAAATACGTTAAACAGTTAAATCCATATTTCAGACAAATAAAATCGGTTATCGAATTTCGGAATCACTAAAAATTACGAAATAAAAATTTTTTAAACAAAAATTGAAACGACTTCAAAAAGTAAAAAATAAACTAAAAAGTAATAAAATAATTGCGTTTCCTTACTTTTTGTGCCTAGAACTTATAATTTTATTACTTTTTAGTTTATTTTTTACTTTTTTATTTTGCCATAACGTTAATTTGTTCACAGGAACATACAATGATATAATAATTGTCTCATGAACGAGGCATTTGTGGATTTTTTCGAATTTTCGAGCCCTACAAGTGAAAAATAAATATTTTAGACCGTTTCCATGTAACATATTTTGTCTTTTACCTGGGCTTCTATATCATATGACACGTCCTTAATCCTTACTTCCTTACTAATATTATAAATGCGAAAGTAACTCTGTCTGCCTGTCTGTCTGTCTGTCCGTTCTTCACGCCTAAACCACTAAACAGATTTGGATGAAATTTGGCACAAAGATAGTTTGAAACCCGAGAAAGGACATAGGATAGTTTTCATCCCGGATATCCTACGGGAACGGGATTTACGTGGGTAAAACCCTGGGACTGTCTATCTTCTGAACCACGGAACAGATTTGGGTGAAATTTGATATAAAGATACTTTAAAACTTAACATAGGATTTAAAATAGTTTTTATCCTGAAAATCCCTCGGGAACGGGAACTGTGCTGGTACGACCCCGGGACTATCTCTCTTCTAAACCCCGGAACAGATTTGGGTGAAATTGGATGTGAAAATACTTTAAAACCTAACGTAGGACATAAAATATTTCTTATCCTGAAAGTCCCACGGGAACGGAGGTTGTGCAGCTAAAACGCCGGGACTGTGTATTTATTAAACCACTGAACCGATTTGAGTAAAATTTGATATGGAGATAGTTTGAGACCCAAGGTAAGATATAAGATGTACAAGTGTAACAAGAAGTTTTTTTAAATATGTCAATAGATGGCGTTCACACAAAACGTAGATCATGCTATTGATTACAAGATGCGAATCCTTCGTATTACACGCGTTTTTAATGAATACTATTTCCATATATGTATTACTTACTAATTAATAATAAAATATATGAATAGTAAAAAATATATTTGTTAAGAGGTAGTGCCATGCTGCTTAGCAGCTGAATTGGGCCGGCACGACCGGGGTGGTACCTCTCGCTCACATAACACCGGCGTCAAGTGACAGCTATGCTGTCGCGTTTCGTGCGGTTTGTGAGTTTCCGGTGGCCCATTAGGGGGGTTAGGGAAAAGGAGGGCAACGCATCTGCATAATCTTTGGTTGTGCGGATGTGTTTGGGCGTCGGTAGTCGCCAAACGGCTTCGACTGCTCATTGCTATGCCATAAAAAAAAAAATATGTAACATTTCTTTTTCGCAGTTTTTCGCTGGTAGCTTTTAGTAGTAATTTGAATTAAAATATTGATGTATCGTAGGGTAGTTTGGAATAACTTTGTAACGTTAGGACATTTGTCACCTCAGTCCTCCCGTAACCATGGTTGCTGTAAAGTATCCAAAACATCAGGCATGTAAAAAATAAAAATCTTAATTATGAAATCCGTAAAAGATGTTTTTTTATAATAAAAATGTAATTCAAAATTAAATATATTTTGTAAAAACGTACTATCGGGCCTTATAGTGGGAAGTTAATAGTGTTCTTTAAATTATAATAGTGTGTAAATTGGAACCACATTATTTGATTATGAAAAAAAAAACTTCTAGCGTGCGGACGAAGTCGCGTCTACAATCTATGAAATATACGGTACCTAGTTACATTGAAAAAAATCAACCTACTTACATTAAAAAGGAGTAACTTAGGCCATAAAATTAATACTCATCAATCTGAACGGCTGGTAATCTAAGCAAACGCGGGCGAAGCTGCGGGCAACAGCTAGTTTTTTATAAATAACCACTCTGATAAAAATTTTGCTCTGATAGATTCAAGATCCCGAATCGCAATTTCCGATTCACTCATCTTCGGCACCAATTTGCTCCGAATACATAATACTTGTCTGATTGCTCCTGTTATGTTCGTTCCGTTACCATCAGCTCTCCATTACATATTCTAGAATCACAAATCCAATTACGTGCAAACACGTCTAAATTGGAATGGATCTAGTTTTATGCGGAATTCAAATTTAGAATGAATGTGAATTATTCGATTTTTCTAACGGTCTATTTCCTAAAGCTTATTTTAAATTTCTGTATCTAACATAACTGATAGATTGGCGGGTTACTAGTAAAGATTTATTTTTATATGTGGACAGCGGTAAAATTGTGATTCGTATTTTGCTTATAATTTCCTACCTAAAACGTATCATATCACCTCCTTTCATTTATCTTGTATAATATAGAATTTAAACTTCTAGAACTAGTGCTATTAGAAACAAAAGTAAGTTTAAGATATTTATATATGTTTAAGACATATAGACATCCAATGCGGATATTCAGCACACAAATTACTAACTTGGCGGGATTTGAACCCGCGAACGCTGTATATCCAGTCACGTAACTATCCGGCCAGAAAAAAAGTATAATAATTTATATGTTTGCTTATACTTCAATGACATGACTCAGTCTATATCGGACGTGATAAGCCCAGTAACAGTCTGGGTTCCAAGACTCTTTGTTTAGTATACTGTGATACAACTATGGGTCAGGAAACGAGACGGAAATGTGGCCTGGATGAGACTAGCCCGAAACGGTTTCTTAGTGTAGTTATTAGTAAAATTGGTTTGTATGTAGTAAAGATGGCGTAAGTACTTTCAAGTAATTTATTCAATTACTTTTTTTTTTTAACCTTCGCCTGTTTATTTGTTGACAAAGTTTACTTTTCACTTGCTAGCTTTCCGGTGTAGGTAAAGCGAGTCATTTGTCCACACAACATACACTACTAGTACACAACTACACAAAAAGTAGACATTCGCTAAAAGATTTTATAAACTGAACTACAAGAGGTATTTTGTAAATCAAGATATATCTAATATCTATACTAATATTATAAAGCTAAAGAGTTTGTTTGTTTGAACGAGCTAATCTCAGGACTCAGAACTATTGATTCGATTTGGAAAACTCTTTCAGTGTTAGATAACCCATTTAACGAGGAAGCCTATAATAGGCTATAGGTATAACATCACGCGGTGACTAACAGTAATTAAGTTGAGTAAGTTAACGCGAAGCTGCGGGCAACAGCTAGTAAATTTATAAAAATATATTATAATGTTATATTGTATTCAGTCTTTTACTTTGCTAGTTTTCTTACAAAGTCAGACTTGTGGTTAGACACTCTAACCATTTTTACTCACTTGCGCTTAATTTTTAACTTTCAAGAAAATTGTTTCCAAAGTCGAAACAAACTTTAACAAAACAAGCTCCCCACTATTATACAAGGCGATTCTTATCGTCAATTTATCTTTTATGTACAAAGGACTCTTTAAGTAATTAGCAAATAAATCATACACAAGTTTGTTTCAAAGTTGTATAATTCACTAAGTTGCCTAACCCTTGGGGTTTGATACTTTGTATCCACGTGTCCCTTCAGGTAACAAATTTCGTATTCAAAACGATAGCATCTGGAATCAAATTATGATAATAGGGCTAAATAGGGCACAACCTCTGTACCGAAGTCGTTCTGGGCGTGTCATACTGACCTCGTGGGGTAAAAATAATATGCTACTAAATCATATGAATAGGCAAAGTCATCCAATTTCATATTCTTTTTTATTTTTCTAGTTCAGCCATTTTGTTCAAGACAACCTTGATATTGGGAACATTTATAGTCTAGGCTGCCATTACTATCACAGGATCAGACTTATTTTTGTCTTATTATTGTGCAAAAAACTTCCTAGCTTCTTTTAGATTAAAACAAATCGGCAACTTTCGATGTTAATCTTAGTTTATTATAATAAAATAACTTTAATCCTCGATTAAGTAAATCTTGAGTTTAAAAAAAGTTACGCCCAGCAGATACGAATCTATGTCATTATTAAAATTAATAAAAATCTATAACATAAGATGAAATAAAGAAATTAGAGCATCATGCCGCTTGCCATCACGACAAGTGAGTCAATTTTACTGTCAAGGTACGAAGGAAGGAAGTTTCAAAACATAATTGTTTTAACAACGTTTGTCTTACTTTGAAACGCTACATCAATTAATCTCCACAATTTTCTACACTGCGGTAATTGGAGGAGCGAGAGACATCAGTCAGTTTTTATCATGAGTAATATTTCATATTTCAGGAAAATGAAAAAAGGAAACAATTATTTGTATTATTGCGTGACATTGCTGCTAAAAGCCTAATTTATTTTTACAATTGCCTCTCGGGTCTACGAAAGCGCTAGTGAAAAATAAAATTAGGTGACAGAGCGTAGAGAAGAAGAGTAATTATATTAATTCGTTCGTGATATGTATACAACACTACAACAATAAAAAAAGATGAAATGGCAAATGTGTCATATAAAATTTAACATACCTACTAAAACGTAATTCTGACACATTGTAAAATGTTGATAGTTTTTGACACTTATTTCTATTCACGATTTGATGATGCTGATGATGATGTAAAATAGTATAGATATGGTATGGAAATGGAACTTTATGGATATTTGAATTTCCATTCCTTTGACGAAAAACGATTTGCTTCCAGTTTCATGTTTGTCTTTCACTTTCACGCGTGCTTTGAATACAGTATTCCAATTTAGGAACGCTCTGAATATTTAACTTTTATATAAATTGGTTTGAATGACATTTGAAATATAAATAAAGGCAAAACAATTCCCATTCTTCATTCTTTATATTATATTCATTTAGTAAGAGGTAGTGCCATGGTGCTTTGCAGTCGAATTGGGCCGGCACGACCGGGGCGATACCTCTCGCTCACATAACACCGGCGTTAAGTGACAGCTACACTTTCGCGTTTCGTGCGGTTTGTGCGTTTCCGATCGCACATTGTGGGGGATAGGGAAAAGGAGGGCAACGCATCTTCATAACTTTTAGTTGAGTGGATGTCTATGGGCGTCGGTAGTCACCATAAGGTTCCGACTGCTCGGGTGCCTCCTGATGATAAAAAAAATCACTTTTTACCTTAAGTAGCTATTGACGAACTTTTTTGTAGAACTCCTAACAGGAGTAATAATCGCTATTTATTTAAAAAGTAAAGCAGCCTTAAATCTTTAGAACGAAAGTATTAAATGATCCAAGATTAAATATAAGGTGGGGCTTACCAGAAAATACGATTAAGCTTCAATCAACATTGATCGCATGTGACATGCAAGTACTTGGTACCAGCACGCACAGTATGCATATGGCCTATTAACATGGCGGTGCGTGGACCATTTTAATATTTGATTTACTTGCCAAGACTTGGGGTCCTTGGAACTTGATAATCGGATTTTTTTCACACGTAGGTATTAACGCTTGAAAACATTTTGGTTTTTTTATAAAGGGAATCAGAAAAGTTATTTAATTAATCCAATATGAAACTATTTTTACGGTTTTTATCGCGGCTTGTTAAGATTGTAAGCCTGACGTTTCGGATACTTTACAGCAACCATGGTTTCCCCGGGAGGAGTAATATTGTATATTATTTACTCAATTTTTTATTTAATTTTTTATTAAAAATCATTTTTGGCTTTTGGCAATGGCTTTTAGCCATACAAAATAAGATATTTAGTCTATAATATGGAGAAACGGCGGGAAACACCAAGGAACGCGGCTTCGCGCCTCTAGTCCCCATCAATCGACAATCACTTCCCATTCCATCCACCCAGAACAGTCCACCACAATATTTGACAACCAATCATATTATACATTACATAGATTAAGTTTAAAAAAAAATACTATAAAAAATGGCTCCAAATGAACAAAACACAAAATAACAATTAATTAACGTGAAACTAAAAAACACAACCGCACGCCATGATACTTCCCGCCATCCTCCTTATTTACTCTATATATTAATTTATTACTCATTATATTGATGATCTAAATGTGTTTCAAACCTTATTACTCGCGGCTACTCTTAACTTCGATTAAAATAGATAAACACTAACAGGAATGGTATGATTACAGGTGTTATTAATGTGTAAAATGCCGGGAGGAAACGGCATGGTGATGTCATGTCGTGATGCCCCTGCTACGCCGCAGCTCTCGACGCCTTTGTACACAATTTTCTTGATAATTATATTCCATCTTTCGTTATAGACTTCTATTATTTATAAATATTTTAACATATATCGCAGAATATATAATAATAATATCTATGGACGCTTTTACACCACGTCAATCAGGTCCCGTTGTAAGTTCTCGAAGAACTTGTATCACGGGTACCATACAAGGGAAACATATCGAATATTTTGAAACTATACATATATTTAAGATTTTTATTATATACAACATCCATGACCCAAGAATACAGAAAACTTTTTGTTTCCTGGCAGGATTCTAACCCGCTACCTTCGACTTGAGCGCTAATTATTATTATTATTTAAAAAAAACATTTACTTTAAAAATTTCAAATACGTCGTAGCTTTTTGTAGCATATCTTTTAATACAAATGCGGTCGTTAAAAGTCCATTTAAAACAACATATGACGTCACATCACATGAGTATGAAAACAGCGTAACAAAGTTTACCCGCGAAATATCTTAGATAAAACATGAGTTTACTCTCCGTATGAATAAAGTATAACAGGACTTTAATATTCAGAGTACTTTGTGAAAAACTTTTCATATTTCTGTTATCGCTCTTTGATATCCTTTTAAGAGCATGTTTTTAATAAAATGACCCATGAAATATTTACGAGGATTGAAATTTATATTTTATGAATAATGCACCCGATGTTTTTAAATAAAACATTTCCATTAAAGAAGAAAAGTTATTAGATAATGAACTTCTTTATGAATCAGGCTACACTCTAATGCCGTTATTGTATTATGTCTTTTGAAGACACGCTACCTAACAAGCGTATCCCATGATTATATATATATATATATATTCTTTTACGCCGGGAAATGCTCTGAGGCATCCCGCCTGGGGAGTGGGTATCCCCAGGTGGGTATGTGGGACTCGCTGCGCCCGAAAGATGGTAAATGGACGCAGCTCTACCCACTAAAACCCGGCGAGTGCCACCAGTGCCGCCTTGGTGAGGTGCCCCGGATCTGTTAAGCTAACAGGGCACCTCGACGGCTAGTCAGCCCCGCAAGGGACCGACGCCACCTCCAAAGAGGGGTTGTCCCGAACCAAAGAACAACCTTTCCCAACGTCGGGACAGTACAATGGGGTGAGGTTCCCATCCTCACCCCTTGACCCCTGCTCTTTTGTCCCCTCTTCTTATAAGAAGGGTACAAAGAGCGCCCTCGGCTCAATTGGCTTCGCCCAAGGTGCTGGGCTCACCCTAGGCTACTGAGCCCCACCGCCACGACAAGGCCTGAACCATGGTGGGGCCATGATTATAAATGACTTAATCCAAGACAAAGCCATGACCATGGCCATGACAGGCCAAGGACGTGATAAACAGAAACATGGTTTAGTTCAAGGTCTTATTATAGTATTAGGAAACACAGGAAAATACAGTCGGTGGAAACAAGCAAAATGGTGGTACCCGTGCAGACGAGCGTGCGGCAAATAAAGGATAAGATAGATGGATATTGTATTTCGGAAAGCTGGGCAGAGTACTAGCACCGAGACTTACCATCTTAATGTAAGTTGAGTTGCCTGCTGTGGGCGAGGCTAACTGCACCATGTGGCTTTCGTCTGCCAGTTTGCCTAACAAACTAACATAAAAAAGTTACAATTACAGGTATGAAAAATTGCCGATAGGCCAATAAGTTTCCAAAGTGGAGGCCGCATTTAGGTATACCAAGTGTTGGTCGGCCATTAATTAGGTGGGAAGACGATCTCCATGCACTGGCCGGTCCGTGTTGGATGCGAGTGGCAAGGGATCCGTTGTCTTGGCGTTCATTGAAGTAGGCTAGTTTTCAGTAGTGGATGGATAGAGGCTGATGATGATGATGATTTAAAATGTATCATAAATTAAATATAACGACCCAAGTGGAGTGCGGCCTCACGGCTAGTATCTGATGATGATGATGATGATGTAAAATGTATAATAAAGTTAATATAACGACCCAAATGGAGTGCGGCTTCACGGCTAGTATCTGATGATGATGATGATGTAAAATGTATAATAAAGTTAATATAACGACCCAAGTGGAGTGCGGCCTCACGGCTAGTACCTGATGATGATGATGATGTAAAATGTATAATAAAGTTAATATAACGACCCAAGTGGATTGCGGCCTCACGGCTAGTATCTGATGATGATGATGATGTAAAATGTATAATAAAGTTAATATAACGACCCAAGTGGAGTGCGGCCTCACGGCTAGTATCTGATGATGATGATGATGTAAAATGTATAATAAAGTTAATATAACGACCCAAGTGGAGTGCGGCCTCACGGCTAGTATCTGATGATGATGATGATGTAAAATGTATAATAAAGTTAATATAACGACCCAAGTGGAGTGCGGCCTCACGGCTAGTATCTGATGATGATGATGATGTAAAATGTATAATAAAGTTAATATAACGACCCAAGTGGAGTGCGGCCTCACGGCTAGTATCTGATGATGATGATGATGTAAAATGTATAATAAAGTTAATATAACGACCCAAGTGGAGTGCGGCCTCACGGCTAGTATCTGATGATGATGATGATGTAAAATGTATAATAAAGTTAATATAACGACCCAAGTGGAGTGCGGCTTCACGGCTAGTACCTGATGATGATGATGATGTAAAATGTATAATACAGTTAATATAACGACCCAAGTGGAGTGCGGCCTCACGGCTAGTATCTGATGATGATGATGATGTAAAATGTATAATAAAGTTAATATAACGACCCAAGTGGAGTGCGGCCTCACGGCTAGTATCTGATGATGATGATAATGTAAAATGTATAATAAAGTTAATATAACGACCCAAGTGGAGTGCGGCCTCACGGCTAGTATCTGATGATGATGATGATGTAAAATGTATAATAAAGTTAATATAACGACCCAAGTGGAGTGCGGCCTCACGGCTAGTATCTGATGATGATGATGATGTAAAATGTATAATAAAGTTAATATAACGACCCAAGTGGAGTGCGGCCTCACGGCTAGTATCTGAATACTCATAAAAATGCTAACTTTGACGCTATAAAAGTTTAGCAGCACTTATTCTATTACATTTGCCAAACTTCTCCCGCGACCCATTTCGTTTTTATTCAGCTGAATTCAGATGTTGCCTCCTACATGTTCGAGTGTTGGGCACACTTTCAATTTATTATTGAATATGTTAACATTTCATTAGCCATTTCAAAAATGAAGCTTTGGAATTATCCTTCATCTGTCATCCTTAAATATATTTTAGCTTCTATTTCTTTATTTAAATATCTTTATTGACAGTGGTTGTGCACTTTTGGTTATCATTATTTTTTTCTAAAGTAGCTATTTCTTCTTTCGTAAACCCACCTGGTCATCTGTTGTTGGGTGGTTAAGAAACAGTTTTCATCGTTTTGAGAAAATGTATATGGTAAATACAGTCTTCGCCTTAAACAGCCTAGACCCACCACTTGATCCCACCGCTATTTGGTGTCCTGTCCAGTGCTGTAACCCCTAAATAACCTTGGGAATTCATAAGAAGTAGGAAATATCTTCTTTAGGCTTGGGAAACCTCAGGCATGAAAATCTTTTCATCCATCTTACAAGGATTCCATTTACTTAGTGAAAAATGATTACGACAATATATAAATAATTAAAGCGTTGCATAAACAGTAATACCCCCAACGCTATACTTATTTATTGGTAAAGATGATTAAAAGTAATTCGACGTATTACTACCGCTTTAGGAAAAACTGGTGAGAGTAATTGTGCTATATATATATTAGACTCTAATAGAAAAATGGCTGTAGACTAAGATATTGCTATTATCTATACATAAATAATAGTCAACATCAAAGTGATATATTATAATTAGGATTCTGAGACACGTAGGAGTTCCTCGTCATTGTATTTACTAATTAAGACGAAATAATAGTATTACGTAATAATTAATATATTAAAGTGGAATAAGCGTTCACGTGCTTTGGAGAATGAAGAACGTGGTAATTTAAGTCTCTAGTTTATGTTTGAGGATCCGGTTAATTAGCTAAATTTTGAAGTAATTCGTTCGTTAATGTTTCCTTGCAAAATGTTCGTGCAAAATGCAAACTTATTGGAACTTGATTTACAGATATCGGAGATTCGCTAGAGAGCTCGGACTAGAAATAAACTTTCTGCATTACCTCTGGAAAACTTTTGCTTTAGTCAAAGTAAGAGTTATCTCAAAGGAATTTTAATTAGTGCTAAAAATATGAGTAGTAAGAATTCGGATTATAATAAATACCGTTTTTTATATTCGTTGCATAGGCAAACGGACAGACGAGCGACGTTAAGCACTTACCATCAAGTGATGGTAAGTGCTTAACGTCGCCCATGAACATAGACGTGAGACTAGCCCAGGCAACTAATTTATGTATTGTCTATCCTGAGACATAAGATGTTAAGTCTCTGTGTCAGTAATTACACTGTCCTTCCCTTCTCGAGCTACAAAACACAGTAAAGCTGTTTCTCAGGTGAAAGAAGCAAGATGGTTGAAACCATGCATCCGGGAGCGTGGCACAGCGCATCCCTCCCGCAGATACAATCTTGATAATCGACCCTTATGCGGTATGCCCCACTGCTGGGTATGGATTTTCTCCTCGAATTCAGTCGAAGAGGGTGTTTGGTCATAGTAGATAATATATGCGGTGACATCAGACAGTTGCTTGCCGGGACCCCGTATAAAAAATTGTTTGGGGGCCCTTATGAAGGGTAAAGTTTTCTCACAAAAGAAAAAATGTTTGCATACAATTAAAATAAATATTTATACATCATAATTATACTGTCAGATTTTCAAAATTTTATAAACAATTCAAATGAAATATACCTACACGCTCCTTGCCTTTTTTTCGGCAAACTGATTTATTAAATTATTTATAGCTGATGATGACTTTAGTTTTTCTAAGTTTCTGCCTCTATGGACAATAGTGACAATTTTTTTATTGATTTTTGCTTACGCACGTTGGACCCCGTGGACCGGCGGCCCCGTATAATTGATACGGCAGATACGGCGGTAGCTACGCCCCTGGTGACATCCATCTATATCCTACTAACATTTGAAACGTGAAAGTTTGTAAGAATGTATGGATGTATGTTTGTTACTCTTTCACGCAAAAACTACCGAATGGGTTTTAATAAAACTTTACAATAACATATCTTATACATCAGAATAACATATACGCTATAATGTATCCCTGTATTCCCACGGGAACGGGAAGTATGCAAGTGAAAACGCGGGACACAGCTAGTTCTTCATAAAAACTATCTGCACAGGATTAAAGCTCATAACATGACCGCCGAAAAGGCTATGTTTATAAATAATTGATTATTTGATAAATACAATTTACATAACGATGTGACAACGACAGAACGCTTGATTGGCCTGGGCAAACTTTGATACTTCGCTTTAAGCTCTAAGCTTTGGGTGGCAGGTGCTCGCAATCACCGAAAGCTCTCGTAAATTGACTTTGGGCTTAACTAAAACGACTTAAGCTCGACATAAGTAGGTGGATATTGTTTTTGTGTGTAGTTTTCAAAGTTTAATTTCAATTAGAGCGTAAGTATTAGGACTAAGGTTTTATAAGATATTAAATTATATTAAATTAACCTCTTGTATGTTGAAACACCGGCTCCCGGTATAAACACATTTTCGCCGCAACGGTTGACATACTGGGAGCCGGTATGGGTAAGTGTGTTCTTATTCGCTATAACAGGTATAACAGATAATACAAAGTGGGCTAATGTCATTCAACAATCGTTAACACGTCGTTTAGTTAGTCGTTAGCAATTATCCCGCGAAACACGCAGTCTTTACAGCAAATGTGTGAGTGCACGCATATGCATGCATATAGCACCGTCCTCCTTTCCCACACTGCATATGCGTACACTCGCATGCACCACCAGCCCACATGCACCACAACCACAGTAAAAGACCACCACCAAACAATCTACGCACGTTTCGCCCCGACACCGAGGCATCCTCAGGATGTAGACTCTACGATTGCTATACGGGCGGTGCTTTAAGCATGCATACGAGAATTAATTAAAACACTGCAGATTTTTTCGCAAATTCAATAATACGTTTCCAAGTATTTATTCATCAGCAATTACTCCAAGCTTTTAATTTAAATTTTTATGTCCATTCGTTACTTCGTCCAATTAAATAAATGTCACGATATTTTTAGCAGACATGAAAATATATACATTTACAGCTTGGCAAAAAAGAGTATGGAAAAAATGAGGGCGCCACTTTCACGTAGGTGTCATCATAATATGGAAAATCAGCAAATAATTTAATCAAATCGTTAAAAATAAATATGAAACACTAAGCTTTACTCAAAATCTAGTATTTGTCGGCCAAGTATTGTCAACATCATAGGTTTCCATTTAGTAAAATATTTAGTTCCACTTGTAACCACGTCATACTCTTTTTTGCCAAGCTGTACGTTTATATTAAACTAGCTCCCCCGCAGTTTCATCCGCGTATTTCCCGTCCCGTACTAAAAACTAAAACTATGGTCTACGTTATCCGCACCTAATGGGGCTTTCCGTAAAAAATATTTACAATCGGCTCAGTGGTTTAGGCGTAAAAGCGTAACAAAAAAACATTAGCATTTATAATATTAGTTACCATTATTATAAATACTTGATGAACATTCACAACATAATCCAGTTTCAGGACGGGACGGGAATGCCACGAGGCAAAATTGATAGTGTTACAATGTACATTCTTAAGCATTGAAATATATGACCATGTAAATATCAGCTTCTGTATTTGAACCAGTAATATGCCAGTTAAATTTAAAAAAAAAGTTTCCGACGAATTAAAAAAAAAAAAAGTAAAGTAACAACATTTGTATAGTTATGTAAATTTTAAAAGTATACAAGAAAAGTAAAGGAAAATGTATTATTTACTAGCTGTCGCATGCGATTTCGTCTGCGCAGGATCCTAATCCACAATAACAAGGATGAAAAAACAAGGTTTTGGACAATTCACACAATATCACTATAAATTATAGCCAATGTGTTATTCTAATTCTTAAGCTTTATTATTGTTGAATTTCACTAAAACACATTGAGTAGTTTTTGCGAGAAAGAGTAACTGTTTGAGAATAAAGTTTATATATTCTTCCTTAGATGTCACTGTACCGTCAAACTTGACTTCTAAATCACGGTATATTTACGGTTATTGATATTATATATTCTAAATTATTTAATTTGTCACTAGATGACACTGTGTCGACCGGCCCGATTTCTACATCACGCTAACGTTTGGTGGTCTGGAAATGTATAACTAGGATTACAATTTTATTTAATACAGACTTCATTAGTAACTTGTTGTTTCAATAACCTTAATAGAGGGCGCCCATTTTTGAACTTAGGAGTGGTACAAACAGTAACAAACATCCATACATACAATCTTTATCGTTTATAACATTAGTAGGATTTAAGTACTGTTACTTATATTATGTTTATTTCTATGAACGTTAAGCACTGAGCATAAAAATCACATAGATAATTTCAAAAGGTTTAAGATCTTCTGAATTATGAACAAAATGTTTTATTCATTTCTAGCAGCGTATTGCCGACTGCAATCTTGTTTGTTTCTTTCTTTACGTTTTATGAAAATTATATCGTTATCATTCAGGATCATCCGCCAGTATTAAACAGCCTCTTTACCTAAACACGACGTGAGCGACGATGGCCTAGTGGGTATGGGTTCGGCCTCTTGAGTGAGAGCCGAGAGGTCCGGGTTCGATCCTGACCCCCTGTGATGCCTAGAAATGGGTTTTTCTTAATTTTTACGTGCATCTGAACATGAGACCATCGCTTGCTAATTACTGGTGAAGGAAACATCGTGAGGAAACCTGCATGCCTGATGAGATTAAAAATCTTTGAAGGTGTGTGAAGTTCACCAACCCGCATTGGGCCAGCGCATCGTTGAACTATGGCCCAAAACCCTCCTCGCCTGATTTCGAGGAGACCCCGTGCCCAGCAGTGGGACATAAAGGGTTACCTAAACAACTACTACTAATTAATACAGACTCTCAATCAAATCAAAACAAAATATCTTTATTTCGTAGATAACCACTTGTCCACTTGAAATACGTCAAAAAAAAGTCAATAAAAAGGTGTAGTAAAAAAACCGGTGGGAGGGAAGCGCTGTGCCGCGCTCCCGGCTGCATGGGTACCACCATCTTGCTTGTTTCTCCCGTCAAAAAGCTTTGCTGTGTTTCGGAGAGAAAGGCAAGACAGACAGTAATTACTGGCACCGAGACTTAACATCTTATGTCTCAGGAGCAACACATAAATGAGTTGCCTGGGCTCGTTTCAGGTAAACTAGTTTATGTTTATGGGCGACGTCGACCACTTACCATCAGGTGGCACGTTTGCCAGTTTGCCTATCCAACTAACATTTTAAAAAAAAACTCTTCCTGTGATATAGTCGTCTTGTCTGTAAAAACATAGTAACACGGTTTATGTGCGATAGTAGATTATGTAGTACCTACTACCTACTGGTAGTAGATTATGTAGTACCTACTACCTACTGGTAGTAGATTATGTAGTACCTACTACCTACTGGTAGTAGATTATGTAGTACCTACTACCTACTGGTAGTAGATTATGTAGTACCTACTACCTACTGGTAGTTGATTATGTAGTACCTACTACCTACTGGTAGTAGATTATGTAGTACCAACTACCTACTGGTAGTAGATTATGTAGTACCTACTACCTACTGGTAGTAGATTATGTAGTACCTACTACCTACTGGTAGTAGATTATGTAGTACCTACTACCTACTGGTAGTAGATTATGTAGTACCTACTACCTACTGGTAGTAGGTAGTAGGTACTACATAATCATACATGGTACTACTGTACCATAACGAAAACAATTAGGCGTATGCCTCTAGCCCGGAAATGCGTGAGGCGAAGGCGGAGTTCGGCGGTTGATGTTTTGGTTGAGTAGTACTTGCAAATACTATTAATAAATATATAGAGAAAGTAGAAAAATAGGAGAAAATCTGTAGGGAATTGGTTAAAAACTAGAAACTTTAAGAATTTTTGAGTTTACTTGATAATACTAAGGTCGTAAAATAATAACATTAATGAAAATGGTTTTTATAGAAAACGAAAAATTTGTTCCAATGGTACTTGATTACCGGTACCCATAGACAACTACTACCCCTGATTGTTTCTGATTGTGATCACAAATTGTTTTCTAATGTTTACGCGAATTTCACTCATTATAATGAAACAATTTTTTACGGATTTTATCGCGGTTTATTAAGATTTTTACAAGCCCGACGTTTCGGATACTTTACAGCAACCATGGTCACGTCACGGGAGGATGAGTCACGTCATGAGTCCTCCCGTGTCTATGGTTGGCAACTAACTAACTACCCCTGAGTACTTTCAAGTGCGTTTCAGGCCTTTCAAAATATATTCAGAATGCTCTCTCTTTTCTAGAAGATCTCTAAGTTGTACTGGTTCAGAAATACTGCTGGTGCTTTGTCGTGGCGGTAGGGCTCAGTAGCCTTAGGTGGACCCAAACCACCTTGAGCGAAGCAAATTGACCCGAAGAAGCTGCTCTTTGTATCCCTCTTATAAGAAGAGGGGACAAAAGAGCAGGGGGACAAGGGGTGAGGGTGGGAACCTCACCCCATTGTACTTATTGGGGGGGTTGTTCTATGGTGTGGGACAACCCCTCTGTGGAGGTGGCGTCGCTCCCTTGAGTAACTGACTAGCCGTCGAGGTACCCTTTTTGTTCAATAGATCCGGGGCACCTCACCGTAGGCGGCATTGGTAGCACTCGCCGGGTTTTAGTTGGTAGAGCTGCGTCCACTTTACCTCTCGGGCGCAACAAGTCCCAAATACCCGCATGGGGAGACCCTTTTCTCAGCGGGATGCCTCAGAGCATTTCTCGGCGTAAAACAAGACAATATTCATGTGCTATCCTGAGACATAAGGTGTTAAGGATTTGTGCCAGTAATTAGAATAGAATAAACTTTATTCAGCGAAACGATACGTGGCTCTACAGTGCAGATGAAAAATACAAATAAATAAGTATAAAGAAAAATATAGAGTTTACATAGTAAAATAGGAAAAGAAATAAAGAAAAAAAATAAAAAATAATACATAAAATCGGAAATGAATCTATCATCAATATAATCCTATTTCCACGAGCCAAAGTCAATTTCTTAAGGTTATATTATTATTTAACCAAAATTTTAAGCCTTTTAAAATAAACATATATACATAATTAAATTATATTGCCTACCCTGCCCTTATCTCCGAAACACGGAGCAAAAAGGAGGATGGTGGTACCCATGCAACCGGGAGCTCAGCACAGCGCAACCCTCCCACCGGTAAAAATAATTCCTTGTTGTTTCACATCATTTATAAAGTAAATTAGTACTATGTTTATACGATTACTTGTAAGTCATTAAAACCTGTGGTTATATTTTCATTTGGATGGCATCCAAATCACCCAAATATTGAGTTTAAATTGGATTCCGTGTCCTCCGCTAATTGTGCCATTTTGCGGGCTGCCCGCATTTGGTCAAAATGGTTCCAACTCAATTATGACATATAAGTACTTTGGCAATCAAAGGCTTTAAAATATTTTTTACGGGACAAATTTCTTTTTTTTCTATATACTTCTTTAACATTATTAAAACTATTTAAAACGGGATATTTATCATGTCTTTCACTTTTATTTCGGAGAGTTCGATATTTCAATATTATCTACGAATGTCTTGTTCACGAGAAAAACATGGTAAATATCCCGTTTTAAATAGTTACAAATTACGTATCCTTGATGGCTTAAACAAATTAGCATCTTTCATGAAAAATCATATTATAATAAAATTAATTTATATTTTCTTTGTTTCAGATTCAAAATGTCCATCTCTGAATTCAGACGGAATAAACTGCTCTACGTTTTCAACGTTTTCTTCGGTAAGACAAAGTTATTACTATATATTATTATGTGTAAATAAGTCATTAGTTCATTATTTATCATTCTTTAAACCGAGCGAGAATGGTTGTAGGCTGGTAGGTGTAAGTATGGCGTAGGCTTGTGACTGAAATGTTTGAGTTAAGTGAAGTTCGTCAATACGCATTTGGTAAAAAATTAGGCCATAGCCTAACTCATCTCTTTATTTCGAGGAGGAGAGAAGAGGAAAAAATTAAAATTCATGTTAAATATTATTGCTTAATATCAATGCTCAAACTTAAAGATTTCAACATTAACACACTTATGTATTTTGTGTATTAGTTACTTTTACCTATCCTCCCCTTTTGATTATAATTCATGCGACTAACACGAAAAAATGTTCTTTGTCCTCAAATACAACTTTCATAATTCCATATATTAAATATAATTAAGTAACGTACCCATTATACTAACTTTCTTTTGTACAGATGTCAACCAAAGCGGGACTATTGAGCGAAAAGACTTCGAGCTCGCGATAGAGGTAAGTGCGACAATTATTACGTAGAAAGTGAGTAGGGTCAGGAAAGTAAATGTTTAAAGTTGAATAGGATACAATAGACTCTATAGTCTATTGTATCCTAAAAAAAACTAAACATACAATATAACTAACTTTTTTTACTTATTTGCAAATTTTTATTGCTTCGAGAAATAATAAAACATAAAAATAATAAATCGATTGCATTTTTGAATGACCAAACCAATTTTTATTGCATTTTATTATCTTTAAATAAAATCCAACTCACATGGTTGAGGTTACCTCCTTTAAAATTCCCTTACAAGATATGACCCGAACATATTATATACATTGCATGTTCAAAAAAGCTTGTAAAATGTATATTTACAAAATAATGCATAAAAACTGAAACATTATTTTTTCCAAAATATCAAAAATACATTATGAATAAAAATAAATATGGTACAGAAAAATCTACATTATTTTCTTTATCCATCACGCTACGTTATTTTTTGGTAAATACGTTTTATTAACATATATTCGTTTTGTAGAAAATCTGCAGTCTCCGTGGCTGGAAACCAGGTGACCCCAAACACAAGGAGACTCACGAAATCATGATTAAGATCTGGGAGGGGCTGAGGAAAAGAGCAGACTCCAATAAAGATGGGCAGGTCAGTATTGTTTAATTAAAATAAAGTTAAAATCTATTAATCAATTATTTTTACTTTAGTTGTATGTTTGGATTTAGCTCATGTGACACCAGCATGAGCAGTCGAAGCCTTTTGGCGACTATCGATGCCCATTCACATCCGCACAACCAGAGATTACGCAGATGTGTTGCCCTCCTTTTCCCTATCCCCCAATGAGCCACCGGAAATTTACAAACCGCACGAAACGTAACAGCATAGCTGTCACTTTACGGTATTAAGTGAGCGAAAGGCTCCCCGATCGTCCCGGCGCATGGCACTACCTCTTGCATTTCCACCTACACTTACCATCTTACGGGTACACTCGGGTAAACTGGTCTACGTTCATGGCCAACGTTGATCTCTGACCATCAGTTGTCACGTCTACTAGTTTGCTCACCCTACTAACATAGAAACTTTCATTATCTATACTAATATTATAAAGTTGAAGAGTTTGTTTGTTTGAACGCGCTAATCTCAGGAACTACTGGTCCAATTTGAAAAATTATTTCAGTGTTAGACAGCTTATTTATCGACGAAGGCTATAGGCTATATAATATCACGCTGTGACATATAGGAGTTGAGTAACGCGGGCGAAGCTGCAGGCAACAGCTAGTCCTTTAGATAAGCTATTTACAACGTATCATTGATGCTATCATTATGTAGAGACAATTGATTGGCTGTTTAACTACCTATAAGCCCATTCCTGCTTCTTTGCTGTTGTAATTGAAAAAGACACGTGGATCGGTTCTCACGTGAAATATAGGCTTCCATCAATACATTATTAATAGGTGTTTGAAGGAATGTTATCTGCATTTACCGTTAATATAACTTGTAAGGGTGATGTTGGAATGCGTTTTCGGAAATGCGTATACATATAATTGCGATGCAGTTATCTATATCTATAGAGATAAATAAAATTGGAGTGTCTATTTGTAGTATTATAATAACTACTTTTAACTAAATGCATAGGGAGGTATACACGGCACATATACCAAAATAGCCTTTTTTACAATTTTTGTCTGTCTGTTCGTCTGTCTGTCAGTCTGTCTGTTCCGGCTAATCTCTGAAATGGCTTAGCCGATTTTAATGGGAATTTCACTGGCAGATAGCTGATATTATAGGGAGTAACTTAGGCTATAAAAAGTTAACGCGGGCGAAATTGCGGGCAACAGCTAGTGTAATCTATAGTCATACCGCTTCAATAATATCCAAACTGGTCTGGTGCTGATTACTTTGGTAGGATAAGTAATGTCATAGTTTATACCTGCCCCTTTAGAGTAGGTAACAGAACTGAACGTAATCCTTCTTACAGTTCACAAGAAAGCAGTTATTTTTGTATTATCATCATCATCACCATCATTATCAGCCTTTATCCGTCTATTGCTGAACATAGGCCTCCCTCAATTAACGCCAAGATGCAAGATCCCTTGCCACTCGCATCCAACACGGGACGGCCATCGCACGGAGATCGTCTTCCCACATGATTAATGACATAAACGTGGCCTCCACTCTTAAACCTTTGTTTGCATAGCAGGGGAAAAAGGGCCAATTATGGAAAACTACGTGCTACTCAGGATCACAATTTCCATGCAGTAGCTGATTAAAGTTCGACAACCAAAAACTATATGTAGGCCTATTTTCAGTTTTGTACAATTAGACTATTAATAATGATTATGATGATGATGATGATGATGAATGATGAATGATGATTATGAAAAGAAACTAAGGACTTAGGAGAAAAAATATAACCTTAGAAACTGAAAGTGAAACTTTTGACTTTTTAAGACGAAATGGCACCCCAAAAGTTGTTAGGTAATGATCTTGTAACAGAATTTCCTTATTGAATGACACACCTACTGAATTATTCATAAAGGAAATTTTCTTTTTACTTTACACCTATTTTATACGTCAAAACATTTTTGGACATCTGTTCTACATTTAATGAAATTTTGTAACGGGCAGCACCCCACTCTGAGACTCAAGAGGTTTTGATGCCAATAATTACACTGCCTATCCTACTTTTTGCAAGATATTATGCCTTATAAAAATGAAAGAATATTTAAAGGGTTTCTGATGTGAATCATACAAGGTTTATAAAAGCGAGAGGCATTAAATTAAACCACGTATACTATGTACCATTTTCAGGCTACACACCAAAACTTAGACCAATAGAATCGATCGTTTAGTCACAGGATATTTTTAAAGTTTTAAAGCCGCTCTGCTTTGTTCGACCCGGTGAGACGCAACCTGTGCAGCACCGACGCAACGTGCTGTGCGACGTTGCCTTTTAGATTCGAAGGACATTTTACAAAGGATGTTTACGTTTTACTTTGACTATTCACGTATTTAAGTTCTTTGAAAAACTTTTTTTTTATTGCTCTCAAACAATTTTTTAATAGTTCCGGATTAACCGTAAGCATGTGTAGTGTATGTGGTTTAATTTAATGCCTCTCGCTTTTATCAACCTTGTATATAGCAAACATAGTTTATATAATATCAAGGTCTGATAGTAAAATTGAGTCAAATGACGTGACGACATGCTGAAGCATGATGCTATAATTTGTTTATTTCAACATTTCGCTTTAGATTTTTATCAATTAATACGAATAGAGCTGCGTCCACCTTACCATCTTTTGGACGCAGCGATTCCCACACATCCGCCTGGGGAGTCACCCCCCCCCCTCCTCAGCATCCCGCTCAGAGCATTTCCTGACTTGAAAAAAGGCATACCATGACGCCAGACTTTTTATATATTTTACCATTAACATCCTATCTTATGTTTCTTCTGATTTTTATTTTAAAATGTGCGAAAGCACTCAAATCACACATATCTTTGTCTCAATATACATATTTCTTTGCCAGGTTTCCGTTGAAGAATGGGTGTCCATGTGGAACGACTACGCCCAGAATCCCTCCGCAGCCCTGAACTGGCAGCAATTGTACTGTCAGTTCATGTTCCAACTGGAAGACGCTAGTGCTGATGGTACCATCGACTCTGATGAGTTCACCACCGTCTGCTCATCTTATGGTATCGATCCTCAAGAATGCAGGATTGCTTTTACCAAGATGGCCAAGGTAAAATGTTTTCTTATAAAACTTCTTCTGATTCTTAAAAATGTATTTAATTCCGTCTATTTGAACAGTGATCATTTTATATTTATTAAGGCCGATAACTGTCTAATAAATTACAGCAATTTTACTCAGAGACTATCAGAATTAGTCCAAATTTATTAGGTCAAAGTTTGTTTTACAAATATATATCATGTCCTCCACATATTACCCCTATAAACGACCCCGATATAAGATCTTCGAGGACCCAAACTTTCTATGAATATAATTAGAGTTTACATAAAGTCAAGAATATGACTTGGACTAAAAATATTTGTGAAGAAAATTTTACTGGCGAAAACTGCGTATATACCGGGTGTATTTGGAACGCTTGCAAAAACGAAGAGGTATGATAGTGCTGGCATAGCCTGACATGATACAAGTGAAAAAAAAACGTTTCTTTTTTTTTGGTTGCCTTTTTTTTGTATAATCCGGTTTAGTAACATAATGTTACAGAAATTTGATGATAATGCTTTAAAATAATCGTTTTTTTAAAACGGCAATGTTATTGGTTTATGGTTCACGCGGGCCAGCGGACTGCATCAGCCGACAGAATTCGCTGTTCGAGTTTGGTTTGCAAAATAGGTACATAATTCCTAAAATTTTCTTAAAAAACGTTTCTGAGATAAATGGTTATATGAATTATATAGTATATAAATAGTATATTATTAGGGTTAAATCTTTGCAAACGTTCAAAATACACCCGGTAGAGATAAGCATGGGAAATTGGTACATCTGATACGATACGAAGTAGTTTAATGGATAAAGTTCGCCAACGTGCTTGGTTAGCGTTTAGGTGGGACTTTGGCACGTGTAACACAAGTGGGAGGGGTGCGCTTGTGCATATCCGTCTGCATCGATACCACCATTCTGCATATTTCTCCCGTAACTCCCGTACTTTGGGAATAAGGATAGGATTGGATATCCTATGTCGGACAGGTAAAAATAAGAGTGATGCCCCGTTAGTGCGTCGCGTCGTCGCAACTGATCAACGCATTGTATGCTTGTGCGTTGCGTCGATGCTCGACGTAGAGTTCTTCGTCTCTTGTCCGACGATCCGTTGAAACGTCGCGCGCGGCGACGCAACGAGGTATTGAGGCATGTCATGAAAAATATATGGAAAACGACGCAGCATCGACGCTGCGACCACGCAACGCAGCGTAACGCACTAATGGGGTCTTGCTCTAAAGTTACCTGGGCTAGTTCCCTGTGAACTCGTTTAAACTCACGGGCTACGTTGCCTACTTACCATCGAGTAACGTGTCTGCTTGGTCTATATAAATATCGTACTAACTTGAAAAAGACATTTCATGTTGAAATTGAATTGATAAAATGAATATAAAATCAAGACTAAACAAACGTTTATATAAACTAGATTATTCATGAACTATAAAATGGTTCCAAGTTTTACTATAAAAGCCACGTAACAATTTTGTTTGTAAAATTCAATCTGAATTCTCAGACTCAATTTATTTTACAGGGCAAGGCGAGCGTCTCTTGGGAAGAATTCCAAGAGTTGTGGATGGAATACTTTTCCACTGAAGACCCCAGCGCAGCTGGAAACTATATATTCGGAAGGACCACCTTCTAAATAAATGTTATTCTTTTGATGTCCACAAAATGAGGTAGTGACTGTTTCTTTGCAGTCGTGCCTTTGTCCTTTTACACGGCGTTTGTGTATTTATATCATTGTTCGATACTGGAATAAATTAGGAATGTAAGCCGTGTAAAAGGCTATTGATCTCATAATTTTGCGTGTGTTCAAAATGTTAGTGTACAATTTATCTTAAATAGAAAATGTGACTCTACCTACTTCTTGTCTTCGAACTAATATTATAGTAAAAAGTGTTAAATGGTTCTTGAAGTAGAATTGAATTAACATGACGAAGGGATACTATTCCACAATCTGGAATCTGGTGGTACCTCTCGCTCACAGAACACCGGCGTCAAGTGACAGCTATGCTGTCGCGTTTCGCAAGGTTTGTGAGTTTCCGGTGGCCCATTGGGGGGGATAGGGGAAAGGAGGGTAAATGTCTATGAGTGTCGGTAGTCACCATGACTCCTATGACTTATGACATAAAAAACATCAAGTACTTCATCGAAATTACCTCTTGTATTCACCTTAGGAACTGTTTATCATTGGTCTTTAGAAACAATTATGATATTACCAAATTCAGTATCGATTCTATAAATGTATTTTATTAATGCATCTCCTAGACTTAGGTGTAGTTCAATTTCTATCTCAAAATAACGCGATTCTTTAATTTCCTGTAGTAATTTCTTCCAATGCTCATGTTTGTGAAAATATTTAAAACGAAGACCATTTAAAGCACTGCCATCGCTTCTGGGTCTCAAATACAGTGATTTTACTAATAATTTAATAGTCAAGTGTATATATTAATTTGTATTTTATCAGTGTTTGATTTTTAAGTGTTTAATAATGTTATTCTGCTATATAAATAGATATAGATGTTTTATTGTATGTTTTTAATGAATAAAGTTTTATGTCACATTCATATTTGTATTTATTTATTATCCTGATAACAAAAAGAAGTACATATTAGAAACGCAGCCATAACGCAGCTAATAAACACTAACAGACTTCACTAACACATGACGTAGTTAAAGGTAATTTTGTTAGTGAGAAAAGCTTTAACCAAAATTATAATAATAATATGCAGGGACAACTCACACGGCCATCTGATCCCAAACTAGGCAGAACCTGTTCTTATGGTAACCAGACAACTGATAAATACTTATATATTTTTAAATACATTATGTATATTATAGATAAATTACACCCAGACACAGGACAAATGATCATGTTCATCACACAAACATTTATTCTGGGTGGGAATCGAACCCACGACCTTCTGGTTTAGCAGTCAGGGTCACTAACCACTACACCAACAGGCCAGTCAATTAGTCATCGATTGTAATAATACACGCTGAACAGTATGCACTCTTAAAATACTTTATTTGGCTGTATTTAAAGTTTAAAGTTATTAAACTGAGTGTTTCCTATGTTATAATTCAATTTATTAAAACATAAAAAATATTATACAATTAAAAATTACCAAATAAACTCGAATTGCAAAATGAAATGAATTACCTAAGGATGTATATTAAAAGGGGAACTCTAAAATTGGTATTTTCCGAATATTATTTGTGTATTTTCCAAATATTAATTGTACTTTGCCCTTGCTTACACTTTGCCCAGATAAACCCTGTGAGGTTCTCGTGGCTGGGTTTTTTGTGAAAAAAAAAATGTACTTATTTGTGTTTTGAACAAATAAAAAAAATGTTTATTTGTATATCAATTATATCTCGATAAGTTAAATTACTATACATTTTTTTTCTTAAACGCCGGGAAATGCTCTGAGGCATCCCGCGGGGGAGTGGGTCTATCCAGGCGGGTATGTGGGACTCGCTACACCCGAAAGGTAGTAAGGTTGACGCAGCTCTACCCACTAAAACCCGGCGAGTGCCACCAATGCCGCCTTTGGTGAGGTTCCCCGGATCTGTTGGCAAGCAGGGCACCTCGACGGCTAGTCAGTCCCTTAAGGAACCGACGCCACCTCTACAGAGGGGTTGTCCCGCACCACAGAACTACCCCTCCCAACGTATGGGATGGTACAATGGGATGAGGTTCCCATCTTCGCCCCCTATCCCCCTGCTCTTTTGTCCCCTTTTCTTGTAAGAGGGGTACAAAGAGCAGCTCCGTTGGCTCAATTTGCTTCGCCCAATTGCTGGGGTTCACCTTAGGCTTAGAGCCCCACCACCATGACAAGGCTTGAATCATGGTGGGGAAAATTACTATAGGTACTAGATTAGAACAGTAAACAACGCAATTGAAAACACAAGTACGTTTGTCAAGTACTAACATCAATCTCTTTGTATTCAAAGTAAATGCTAAAATAGCAGAAGCCATTAAGTGTTCTGATATGCTTCGCTCCTGGTATAATCTACACAGTACGCTACATATCAGCTTGGCTGTTCCTGACATGCCTGGTTGAATATGTTTGAAAAATGCATTTGACTTATCAGAGGTTTTTGAAAGATTAAAATATATAAATATCCACAGGAAGAGAAATGTTTTTTCTTTTTAGTTTTTAAGATTTGGCATAGTTGGAGATTATTTGGAGAAATTCAATGAGCTTGGGTTGTATGTTGTATTTTCAGGTTAGTTATAGTTTCTCATTTTTCATTGCTAGAGTTCTATATTCAGTACTAGATGGTTATAAAAATATAATAATGTCAACCCTTGTCTGTCCCACCGCTGGGCACAGGTCTCCTCCTCGAGAGAATAACTTGACACACACCTTCAAAGACTTTTAATTTAATCAGGCATCCAAGTTTCTTCACGATGTTCCCTTCACCGGTGGATGGTTACATGCAGACCATAATGGTGACGATGACATAAAATATTTCCTGTAAGTATTCATAAGTACTTTAATAAGTTCGTATGACAAAGAATATGTCAAACACTTATTATACTTTTTTCTTATTGAAAAAACAATATGTACATAAATAAAAAAATACACATATTGAATTAATTATTTATATATTCTGTCCTCTTGTAGCTTGGAGTATATAGCCGAAATAGAGCGATAATGTTATGTGTTTTGTATGAAATAAATTCCGCGAAATTTGTGCTGCGACGCTGCGCCGGTTCTGCGTTCTAATTGGCAGTTTGATGGTCGTAGGTCAATGATTGGCCAATGCGACGTACATGACGGGTTGGTTGTATTGCTATTACGTCAGTGACAAATCACTGACCAGTTTCGAAATTTCATGGTTCACATTACTACTCTATCCAGTTATGTTGTCGCTCAATGTTTTGTAGTTTGATTCTAATATGTTATGCTTTGTTTTATTTTTGGATACTATAATATTTTTGTTTTGACCTGATCTTGTCAGATCTTTTTCATTATTATTTAATGAAGTATATTTTTCAATTCTTTTTTCTTCTTGCATATCGTAATCAGCTAATTTCAAATCAATTTGAATGCATCGTTTCGAATTTTGAATTCGATACGTTGAATTAAAAATTACAAAGTAAGTCCCTTTGTACAGGAACGAATAGCTCTCATTTGTCTTCCATTACACGGGAAGGGTGTCCCTTATTTACATTGTGTCAGGGCTTTCACGTGTAAGCTTGTTTTAAAAGCCCAAATTATAGATAAGATATATAAGTTAAATGCTTAGGGGAAAAGTAAATGTACAAATGAATGTTATTTTATGTGGTTATGGAACAACGGGTGAACACGATTTTTGTGTTAAGAAAATACTGGTACCTTTTTTTGGGAGAATATTTTTTACACCAAATTGACATATTCAAATGAAAAACTCGTAAGAACTATTGTAAGAACTATGTTTTACGTGTCACGTACGTTATTGGGAATGATAGAAACAAAGATAACTAAAAATTACACAATACATATTACACTCACACTAATTTCTGCGCGAATTTTCTAATCCACGGTTTGAATTGGATTCCTCAACCCGATGCTCGTGTAATTCTATTATCACACAGATAGACATTTTTTTGAGAAATTGGTATGGAAACTGGTCCAGACACCCTCAAGGTGTGCCCGAGATGTGTAGCGCTGCATCATGATCTGACATCAGTCATCGGAGGGGACTTGTCTCTGCCGAGTGTCATCACCGCGATGCTCGATGACGACGAGTCCTGGATGGCGATGGTCTCCTTCTGCGAAGAAGTATATACCAGAAGGAGGCCGACGTGGCCTAACCCCGCGGGGTGCGTAGGAAGCGCTACTTAATGCGCACCCAGTAACGCCCTCTTTTGCTCGTGTCGGGTCAGGGTGGGAACCTGGCCCAGTTAAACACGACGTCGCGGGGACCGCTTAGTGGCGGCCGGGCAGTCCCCCCTTACGAGAAGTAGTATAATCTTTGCCTGAGCCAGCCTGTCGCTGAGGACCCTGTTGCCTGCAGATCAGGAATCCTGAAAAAGCGACTGAAGGGGCTCGCAGGTGGTTTAGTAGGGTAGTGCATTCCCAAGTACGAGTCCCCTCATAGTTCTAGGAGCCTTACCCGAGGTAAAACTGCGAAAGCATTAACTTGCGTCATCAAAAAAATCCAACTAACATAAAAAACGTAACATAGAGTGGGAAGCAACAGATAGTAAAAATAAAATATAATTATCGGTGTAACAGGAGGTGGGAGGATGGATTGTGACTTTTATCGCCTACCCTCTAAATGGGATATCCATTTACATCGCACATTCCAACCGTAAATCATCGGATAGGGATTACCTCCCATCGACAAAGGGACATGTTTTATCCTAATGAAAATCAAAAAGATCGATATAGATAAACGACTGTAAGAAAATACGATTTTTAATTAACATTGATTATTTAAATTGATTTTATAAAGTGCTAGAAGTGGTTGTAAGGACGCGGCTCCACCGCAACACACTGGGAAGCTACGCACGTCTGTCAAGGTTCGCTTTGCAAGAAAATGTATGTGATTGTTTAAGAAAATACGATTTTTAATTAAAATTGATTATTTTAATTGATTAACAAAGTGTTAGAAGTGCTTGTAAGGGCGCGGCTCCACCGCAAGACACCGGGTGGCTACGAACATCTGTCAAGATTCGCTTTGCAAGAAAATGTACGTGATTGTTTCAACTGCAACCCATGGACATGCTATCTTGCAATTGATATTTTAACACACGTGCGTAGCCTCTGGGTGCGCCGCGGTGGAGCCGCGCCTTTTTACATTATATTTTTATATCATAACAAAAGCACCTAAGTGATCAAGACCTTGTCTGAATTAGATTTAATTTAATTCAATCTTTTCATTTTTTTGGCTAGACTTGGTCAATGTGGCTCGCTTTACAATGTCAGGAAGCAAAGTAAGGACCTACTAACATTAATAACAAGATTTATATTATTAAGAAGCAAATGAAATTAATTTTTACCTTTTAGACTGGGTGACAGGGGATCAGCCGTCTTGACGTCCACTAAAAAGGCTTACATCTAGCAGAGGATGACAAAAGGTTGATGATGGCCATGATAGGTGAATTATGGCCAAATACCCTCGCTCGTCTTATTTCAAGGGCCAGTGCTCAAATTGAGACGTTTAAAAGGTCGAGTCGTTACTTATTCATTTTCATAAATAGTGTAAAACGATCTCATTTCTAACTCTGAGAAAAGTGATTGGTTATAATGTACTATTTAGGCCAAATAATATTGCCTATGATCATCATCATCATCATCATCATCATCATCAAAAAGTGCTCAACACAGCTAAAGAAGTTATCACTTCAAAAATCACGATTACTTGGGAAGGAAAAAAAACAGCTTACTTCTTTGAACTTCTCTCTCATCTTGAACCACTTCAAAGAACGCGAAGCTATGAATTACGCTTTTCCAGATGTAACATAAAAATTTAATTTTGGACATATCAAAATGATGTATATATTTGTCATTTCTACTCGGAGCCCCTATACTAATTATCACAATGACACAAGATTTATCCAAGTCCAGCGTCATAACAAATGGTTGTATGACACCTGAACATTGCTCATCTCACAGAAAGGATTCGCTGACGCTCCTGATTCGGTACGGTACACACAAAAATGGAATTCTAAATAATTTATTATCCCTTAATGGATATTTTTTTCTATTTTCAATTTATGTCCGCACAAGCTGTTGTAGCTTCGGTCATTTCAAAATGTTAATAAAATCGATATAGATTATCTTAATATTTCAAAATCTCTTCCTAGGCTGTTTGTTCACTTCGTTTTTTACTGGTGGGAGTGATGTATACTACTGTACTATACCACGCCCGTCTGCACGGGACTAACATATTTCTTCCGTGAAACAGCTTTGCTGTGTTTCGAAAAAAATAGCGGCGTAAGCAGGATGGCCTCGAAATTGACTGTAGCAAACCCAACTGATGTGCTATTTAAGTTATCACGAACAGACAGACAAACAGACGCGGCGCAGAACTATGTTTTATAATATATAGAGATATAGAAGATATATAATACTAGATAATCTAGATAAACAACTAGCCCAATATAAAACTTAATAAGCAAAATTTAATTGTACAATGTTCATTCATCATTTAAATCTTGTTTGGGAAGTTTTTGAATTCTAACACAATCAGAACTTTTACGGTTAAGCTTGCTTTTTTATATGCATTTGACTATATTAAGATTTTCTTTATTAAATATTTAATATAAATAACCCTTTACTTCCAGTAACTAACTAATTAGTTTCTACCAACCGACTTGTACTTTTTATATTCTTGTAACATCAACTGCCGCTGTAAGTATTTAGTCAAAGAAAAGACGAAAACTTTCAGAACCAAGGAAAATAAAACACATTTCGCAATTATCATCGTCATTACCTCGTTCATTGCTGAATATGTTTCAATGAACTCCAAGATGTCTTTTTTTATATCATAGGGGGGGGGCAAATGTTCAGTCGCACAAGGGGCTATGCAGATGTGTTGCTCTTCTTTACCCCATCCCCACCCATGGGCCACCGGAAACTTTCAAACCACACAAAACGCGACAGCAAAACTTTCAATTGATGCCGGTGTTATATTGTGAGCAAGAGTATAGAGAGTACCGGCCAAAGCCGTGCTGCTAAGTAGCATATGGCACTACCACTTAGTAGCTATGTCTCAGCTACTCGTATCTAATTTGAGTCATAACGCCGAAATTGTCATACCTTCTTGAGCATAGATATTTGAAATTATTTCTATGATCTTGAGGTAGACTGATCTTCCTCTTCTACTTCTTCATAATTTCTTGAAATGAAACGTCTGTTGGCGCGCCTGAGCAGTAATATGCACTCGTGTGTCGTGACGGCAAACAGCATGACGCTGTCACGCTATGAGATGGAATACCTTTCTTATTAGATGATTCTCATCTACTGGGCTTTAAGTAAGATTTTAATAAGAGAAGACAAAGATTCACAAAATACACGAAAAAGTTAACAATAAAACGAGCATAACGTTGCTTAAAAATTCTCGGTAAAATGTAACTTTCAGTGTAGACACATAAAATTGTCCTATATGAACATTCATCTAAAAGGAAATTTGTCTCGAGCCCGAACCCTCAGCCAGGACGCCCTTGTCCCGCGCCATAAACGTCATAATTTCCAATTCATGAAGCCTCACACGATCTCCGTCAAAGACGCCCTTCAGATGACATTTATTACGGAGTAGAGCAGAATTAAATAAATATCAAATATCTCCGTGCGTATAATTTTATAACATTTTGCTGTAAGTGCCTTTTCACACATCCCGGTTTCCGGGAAGCCGGCGTCGGGTATCCGGTAGCGAAGTATGGGCATGTATGGCAGCTTTTACACGTACCAGCGTAATTTGCTTACACTTTGCTACCGGATACGCGGCGCCGGCTACGCGGCAACCGGGACGTGTGAAAAGGTACTAAGGCTTCAATAAATTTGATTTATAATATTTTTTAATATAATACATGTATAGGAAAATTACTTAGGTACACATCTGGATATGTTCTTATACGATGTATCTATAAGTATTTTCGTCATCAGCTTATTATTAACCAGTATAGTGAGCTTTCGATAGGAAGTTAGTCAAAACTTCGTCTTATGATTTTATTTAATGCAAAAAATACCGATTTTACCTTCGTTAACTTATGATATCTCATATATTGTCCATTGTTAAGCAAGACTTTCTTACTCGATAATATTTGAGGAGAAACTGCGTCAACAAGGTGACCCAAAATACCCAATAGAAACATTTTACAGACCCTCTAAAAGATTTCAATCTTGTCAAAATACCATTCCATTCCAAATATAAATAGACGGCGAGTACAAAAATCTCCAACAAAAGGTGAATCGAAAACTGCACTCAACATCGCCTCTAGCGTGAAATACGAATATTAGGACGGTATTTGTCCATCAGCTGTCATATCGTGTGGCCACAGTACGTGTCCCGCTCGTGTCCTGTCATCACGTGTACGTTGTTACGTGATGCTAGAGAATATTCCACTATCTAAAATTCAAAGCTGGCACACACTATTGTCACGTTAAAAACAAGCATAGTATTGCACTTTGAATAAAACTCCTCATGTAATAACATTAATTCTCTTTTCCTTCAAATGGCACCATCATGCTTTTTTCTCCCGTGAAACAGCTTTGCTGTGTTTCGAAGAGAAGGGCAAGACAAGCAGTGTAATTACTGGCACCGAGACATCTTATGTCTCAGGATAGGCAACACATAACTGAGTTGCCTGGGCTTGTTACAGGTAAACTGGTTATGTTCATGGGCGACGTCGACCACTTACCATTAGGTGGCACGTTTGCCAGTTTGCCTATCCAACTAACATAAAAAATGGCATTTTTCAGCAAAGGCCTAGTGCACTTTTTTTACACGCTTTTTTTATTAGCTTCACCTGTATGTTTGTATGTTTGTATGTTTGTTTGTAACCGACTTCTTTGGGCGCGATTTTGACCCACTTTAAACGGCCAGATTTTATTCAAACTTTGTAGATTTATCGAGGACCGATGACAATACAATAATTTGATAAAATTATTCCAATATCCTGATCAGGATAATCACGATAGCACATGCTAGGAAGGCATAAGGCGCGCAACACATCACTTGTGTTGTTTTTAGTCTCTCACTCATTTCTAAAGTGATTGCCATTAGTTGAGTACTTTAAATTAATAAAATCTTTAAAAAAAAATTGACACCAAAAAGTAAAAAATAAATTATAGTTTAAAAAAAAAACTAAAAAACACGCTTTAATAGCAAACCGAACTATAAATTTGAAAATAATTTTTAATAGAAGAATTAAATGGGTTAACAAAATAAATAAATGATATTACTTATTGTAAAAAAGCGTGGTGCTTGTAACTAAGTTTTTATACTAACTTTACTTTTTAAAAATAGATACCGATGAAATATTTTTAACAATGAATATCGAGCACCTCACGCTTTTTTACAATAAGTAATATCATTTATTTATTTTGTTAACCCATTTAATTCTTCTATTAAAAATTATTTTCAAATTTATAGTTCGGTTTGCTATTAAAGCGTGTTTTTTAGTTTTTTTTTAAACTATAATTTATTTACAATATGTTAGTATAATAAGTTATGGTGCTGCTACACTGCTGTTATAAAATGTTTACTAACGTTTGTACGTAAAGTAAAATGGTTATTACAAAATGCTTACAAACATTAGTAAACGTTTTATAACAGCAGTGTGGCAGCACCTTTATGAAAATTACTAACGTACTGCAGATCCCATAATAATTTAACCTAGTAATAACTTCTCTTCATGCTAGGATTGGCCACACATCGCGGCAATTGGACTCTTGTCTTACCAAACAGGCTCTATGTTACTCTCCCGGGGAAAATAAAGAGAGGTCGACCAAAGTCTACTTAGTGGAGGACCGTGGCCCAAGAAGCCGGTGCGCTGGGGAAAATGTGGCCAGAGATAGTCGCAGTCACTGTCGATCTAAAGAAATGGAAAGCAGATGAGGCCCTATGCTTCTTGAGGAATTAGAGGAACCAAAAAGAAGAAGAAGATCCTGGGCTTGGTTATCCATCTACTAAGCCTAAATTCAGAAAATAAAAAAACATTAATAGATAGACATAAGTTAAAGAACAATTTAATATTCAAACGCTTACACCACCTCAGGCATATTGTATAATATATACCTATGCTATGTATGCTAGGTACATCTCTTCAATGCTTGATAGGCTTTCAGCGTCGGAAATAAATTTGAGTACAATCAATTTTAATGTCTTACATTGTGATACCTTGTACGGTGACAAGACTTTCTTATATAATTTTATTCACTTCGCCATAAATACTGGCTCACATCACACTCCTCTGTGCGCGATAACTAAATTTTAAGACAGGTACAAACATTTTTATTTCACGTTTAAGCATTTCTTAAATTAATGAGGTACAAGTAAAAGTTTTGTTTTGGCTAACAAAATTATTTAATATCGTTTATCATATACTTCCACAGAATAACGTTCCACAGAGTAACATTAACGAGAAAACATATTCATTCAATTTCAATCATGGCATTTTCACAAAGAAGTATTTAGCTTAAAGTAACCTAAGATACATACATACATACAGCCTAACTCAAATCATTTTCACAAACAAATTACATACACTATCGTGATCGTTATTGACGTGACAACGTCTTATAATTCGATGGAGCCGGCTCCAAGAACGAAAAAACATGACGCGTGCGGCGTTACCTCGCTCTGAGGCGTTCCATTTTCTTATGACGTTCAACTATCGTCAGTAAGCGGACTTTACAGACACCCTATTTTTTTATTTAAATTTTGGTTTCATTCTATATCCATAAAACTGCGGTATCATTGAAACATTCGCTTAAAAAATAAATTTAAACAAAAAATTAAAATAGGACCCATGGGAGAAACCAATCTAAATGTCGTTTAAAATCGTGCGATAGAACGAAACGAAAAACTTTATTTCAATCTAAAAATAGTAAAATCCGAGAATTACCGTACGAGAACTCGGGAGATTTAGTTATTTATATCGATAAGTGTTCTTATCCTTTGCCCTTAAAACAAATCGTTCGATATACTCCGTCCCATAAATCTCCGACGCTTGGTGACCCTATATATCACGAGCGAGCGTACGTAAATTATACTGTACGTATACGTACATGTACGTAAATGTACGTAAGTGAACGTATACGTACATATGTGTACGGACGAATGAAATATGAATGTGGGTTATATTATTGCCACAACCTCAAAGAAATTCAAACGTAATTTACAAGTTGATTGTTTTAATATGTAAATACGTTGGATTTTCATGATATTGGATTTAAAAGTTTACCAATTTATTTTACCGGTTAGGGATACGCTTCTGGAACTTTCAGTACCAGTAACCCGCTTCTGTGAAACAGCTTTTCTGTGTTCGAAAAATAAAGACAGGAGAAGCAGTATTAATATCTATCTGCCTTTCATTTTTGCGTCCCATTAACGCTATCCAAAACATTTAATGTTATATTTCACTTTTAAAGTTTCCTTGTACCACCTAAACTTTACATAATCTAAATACAATTTTCAATATAATATCAGCTATTTCTTTGTTGCAGTACACTATCACGAAGCGAATTTTTCCAAGAACGTGGCAATATATAAATGGCGTTGATAAATACTCAAATACTGCACTGATTGTATTTTAAACTATTTAACGCTGGTTTTGTTATATTTCATCCAATTCCATTTTAATTCAAATTCATTTTATTTCCGACGCATGTTACATTTTTAGATGTTTAACAGTTAACTTAGTTTGGCAGCATGCATTGCCATTTCAGTAGCGTGGAAATTTTAATAACTTACATACCTACTTTAAATTGTAATTACATATTATTAGCAATTTTGAAAATTAGATGTCAATATAATATACAATTATTTTCAACAAATTGATTATATATTATAATGTTAGATTAGTAATTCATTTATTGTGCCTAATGTCATAAATAACTAAAAAATAATAATTTAACCATTAATTTACAAATCGTTAACATTGCCAAATACTTGTAACGTAAAAAAAATCAATAGAATAAATACAATTTTCTAACAGCCATTCTGCAGTCAGTCTTTTAAAGTTTCTTATTGTTGTTTCTTAAAGTTTTTGGGAAGATTGTTATAAATTTTGATGGCCATACAAAATGGACTGTTGTTGAAATATGCTAATCTACATTTCGGAAATATTAGTCTGTTTTTTAATCTTTTGGTCTCTTCGTTTTTTGGGAAAATTGCTTTTCTAATGTAGGTACTTTTTATTTCTTTCTTATTAGCAAAGTAGTAAGTAATTTTGTGTATGTAATAGGGTAGGTTAAGTATGCTAAGTAACACTGAAAATAAATCATGAGAGATTCGCAAAAACTTTAGGTAAATCCCAAGAGTGGTTTGTACAATTTAAATTTAAGCGGTCCATGCCCAGACCAGATAAACACCCCCAGAAGACCAATTCAAGTAGTAAAATTCTTATGACCAATGTTTAGTTCTGTCTCGTTAAGATACTTTTATTATCCTCTTTTTCGATATAATTATAACTTCAGAAATTTTGTAATAATAGACAACTAAATTAGGCACATAGGAAATAATAATATTATTAAAATTTAATGCATTAAGCTTGACGTTATTGAAACTTACGAACTTCATCTTATTTTTTTAATATATAAGGCGATGTTACTAACAACAGCAAGTTGCATACAATGTCAATTAAAGACATTATGAGATATTATTATAAAATATGAGCATTAGCAAACATTGGGACGTACATGGATCTAAACATGCTTGTAAGAGGTAGTGCCATGCTGCTTTGCAGCCGAATTGGGCCGACACGATCGGGGTGGTACCTCTCGCACACATAGTACCGGCGTGAAGTGACAGCTTAGTTAGGCAGCGGCCCATTGAGTGGGATAGGGAAAAGGAGGGTAACACATCTGCATAATCTTTAGATGTGCCGATGTGTATGAACGTCGATAGTCGCCAAAAGGCTTCGACTGCTCGTTTGTCCTCTTAAGCTATAAAAAACAGATCTGGATGTGTGTCTGTGTTTCATTAAAATAAAGCTTAACTACCAAAGTAATTTCACACAAAGTTGACGAATTTTCATTTCGTCAAATGCATAAGATAAAAGTCACAACGCATTAAAATAACTTCAATTTTCATAAGCAAAATACGTCCAAATGACTTTCTTGAACCATGCCACGACAAGACTTAACTTGATTTCATTTATTTACTAGAAGAATGAGGTTTTAAAGCTGGGTACACGTTAAATAAATTTTCATTTTATAAATATTTTATAGGTTTATATAATTCTATAAACTTAATTATATAATATTGCCTATCTTACTCGGGGATGATTTGTCTTTCTAATGGTAAAAGAATTTTTCGAATTGGTCAAGTAGTTTTTGAGACAAATCGTAACAAAAAAAAAACAAAAAATCAAATCTTTCCATTTGATTGATTTGACATTGATGAATGATTGCAACCTACTAAAAATTAGAATGTAGACCCAAAAGGTCTTTAAGACCTAGAAGAGAAGAGTCTAAATCTATACTAATATTATAAAGCTCTCAGGAACTACTGGTCCGATTTGAAAAATTCTTTCAGTGTTAGATAGCCCATTTATCGAGGAAAGCTATAGGCTATATAACATCAGGCTGTGACTTATAGGAGTTGACGCCGGCGAAGCTGCAGGCAACAGCTAGTTTTAGATAAAATAAGATTAAATAGAAGCGGAGAAGTATCAATTAGGGTAAGTATCAACATAATCTATAAATATTAAAATACCTCTTAAGTGGGAGCTAAGCTTTACACTACCAATATGCAGTTTTCGTACGGTTCTTCCTTTAATCAGCTAAGACAAAGCGTCAACAAGGCAGTAATAGGTTTTAAGCTCAAATATTTGGGTATTTATTCAATATTTCAGTACGAAAGCTTTGATATTTTAAAATAAGCTTTTTCTCTATAATATTACTTTATTACCTTCTTCGTTCTTAACTAATAATAAGAAAAAGTAACGTTGGAAACGACGCAAAAAGTTATAAAAAAATTATAATCTTCTGCACTTTTTTATTTTAAAAAGTATAATATTTAAGTTATTGTTAACTTGTCATGTAAATTACATTATATTAATAAAATAAAATATTACACACACAACGATACGCACATATTCAAAGATGAATAATGACGACAATGTCGTTTAGTAATTTTTATTTTACAAAGAAGTTTTAAACCATGCGTTTTTAAGTACTGCCAAACTAAATTTGAAGTTGAATGATTTTTTTCAAATTGAGGTCGAATTTCAATCACTGAGCGACCTCTATTGCTTTTTATTGTAAAATATTGTTTTTCTTTTTATTTATAATATACTTAAATACCTAGTATTTTTTTATTTGCAACGTATCGACAAACTATGTAAGCATTGCTGGTAAGAATATTAATATAATAATTCGTAGACCCAGAATACACGACTTATCAAAATCTTTTGTGATATTGTTTGAACAATTCTTTCTAAGGGCCTGTTCAGTCATCCCTTACGATCGAGTCCGGTCACGCACTCACTTCCCTTTCACAAACAAATCCTTCTACATTTCATATTAGCATGTTTTTATTACATTTTGTTAATATCTCTTCAGATATATTTCATCTTAACAATTTTACGTAGTCTCGTAGGTAGTAGACCCAATACTCCTTTTAAAGAAACTAGTTTTAAAATTAGGTTCGTGCGTTCAGTGATTTTCATTGTCAATACGATATTCACAGCAAACTGTATTTCACGTTATTGGAGTGTGTTTGTGTGAATGAATTTAACTTAGCTTTATTTTGCTGTAAAAAAAACTATTGTAAGATTCAAACAAACTGCGAGATTATGTGCGTTTCGTTTTCTTATTTTTTTTTCCTTTCGTCATAATATATTTATACACTTTTACATCAGATTAATGAATTTGCCATAAGACTGATTAGATTACATTCGACTTGAATTGTCCACTAAAGATTTTTTTTTTCTTACCAGCCTCTGCTATCCCACTGCTGGCAAAGGCTGCCCCCAAGATCTTCCATATATCGCGCTTTTGTGACACCGCAGACCAACCAGCCTGGTATGTGTCTAGGTCATCGCACCATCTTTCTCGGGGCTGGCCTCGGTGAGGTCGTCCATCTTCTGGCTCCCATAATGTGGTGATATTTGCCAAGCGGTCGGAATGCATTCGTCTGACGAGACCCGCCCACCCCATTTCAGCTTAGCAGCTTTGGTGCCATCGTCAGTTATGCCAGTTATTGAGTGCCAGTAATTGTGTTTCGCACTCTTTTCGTTCTTTTTATTCCCGATACTCGCTCTATAGCAACCCTGAGACGGAACTTCTACGACTCGGTCAGTGACCTGTACATCTACCATGAGTTTTGTTACAAGCGCAAATGATAAAGCTATAGTAGTTACGTAAAACGCAACACGAATAGAAAACTAAGACATGGTATAGTTGGAGATTGGTAGGTCTCTCATCGCCTCTTTATGGACGAGTAGCTTTTCCAGGTTTGATTTCCCTCTCTTGCCTATTTAAAAAAAAACTAACTGGCCAAAGTAGATGTACTCAACGAAATAATGTATTTCCTAGCCCTCTACATCAACCCTACGTTTTGAGCTGTTGTTCATCACTGGAGCTTTGGACAGAATGAAAAAAAGGAACAATGTCGTCGGCAAACTAAATAAATTAATGCCTTGCCTATTATTATGAAGTGTAAAATATATGATAAAATTAATATGTGTAGTAAATAAATGCTTAAATCTATTGTATGAGAACAATAAAATTAAATAAAGGAAAAGCAAAGAAAAAAAGAAAACTAAATTATTATCAAAGGGTATATTTGTGTAATAGAAGAAAAACTTCGTTGTAATAGCAATGATTAGTTCATAAAACTATAAAATATTCGTTGAAGCTTTTAATAAAGGCCGATCTCTCGCAATGCTATAAAATGTCTTACAAACGCAATAAGATTCAACGACGACAAACAGATAGAAATATTGCTGCCGCTAGCAGGAATTGTTTTATTTCCTACATTTTTCTTTGTAATATCTTCATCGTCATCATCAGCCTCTATCCGTCCATTGCTGAACATAAGCCTCCTTCAATGAACGCCAAGATGACTGATCCCTCGCCACTCGCATCCAACACGAAACGGCAACTGTACGGAGATCGATTTCCCAGGCTACTGGCCGACCAACACATGTAATGTCTTAAAGGACCTTAATATTGCATTCCTTTTTTTTCTTTAACGCCGGGAAATGCTCTGAGGCATCCCGCGGGGGAGTGGGTCTCCCTACGCGGGTATGTGGGACGGAAAGCTCGTAAGTGGACGCAGCTCTACCCACTAAAACCCGGCGAGTGCACCAATGCCGCCTTTGGTGAGGTGCCCCGGATCTGTTGAGCAAACAGGGCACCTCGACGGCTAGACAGTCCCTCAGGGGACCGACGTCACCTCCACAGAGGGGTTGTCCCGCAGCATAGCACAAGCCCTCCTAACGTCATAGTACAATGGAGTGAGGTTCCCGTTCTCGCCCCTTGCCCTCTGCTCTTTTGTCCCCTCTTCTAATAAGAGGGGTACAAAGAGCCTCCTCGGCTCAATTCGCTTCGCCCAAGGTGATGAGCACACCCTAGACTACTGAGCCCCACCGCCACGACCAAGGCCTAAACCATGGTGGGGTTAATATTTCAATCCTACTAATGTTAAAAAATTTAATATTTGTAGATTTGTTAGTTTTTTTTGCGTGATTGCGTTAAACTGCTAATTGTAATGTAGTAAAAGGTTGTAAACTTGTTGGTTAGTTACAGCATTTTATGTAACGTTGGTAATAGCTGGAGTATGTGTAAACAAATAAAGTACATAATTATATTCGTACTAAAATTTGCTTCAGCTTTATCCGGACCTGCGTATGCTTAAAGGAAATATTTGATTTTATTACTAATAGTTTCCCGGATCTTGGTCCCGCAGACATCCTACTGCCACCCATTGACTACCTACTACCATTACTATTTTGTGATATGGAAATTAGGAATGATCTTCTAGAACATCAATTTGATTTATATAGTGTCAAATATGTTGTAGATACATGGAATATTTTAGCGACTAATGTATTTTAGTATAACATGCTAAAAAGCGTATAATATAACAACCACAATATTAACAATGTATCAATGATAAGCGAGTTTGTATGAAAGCCAAAACCACTTAAATGTAAGCTGAAATCAATGCAGGTTTGACAGCGCATGTGGGAGAGCTTAAATCCTATTACAGGAGCGAGAGGATAATGGGATCCGACAATCCGTTTCCACTGGACAATTAAAATAAACGTAAAAAAAATACTTACATCGGATCCGGATTGTGCCTCACTGTGGAGTGTGGGCATATGGAGAGTTTAATGATATATGTATGAACCTTTAGTATGACTTGCTAGATTTTGGAGGCCAACGTTTTTTAGTGTGCGATGTACGAAACAAACAAAAATACTTTCTCTTATTAAACATTATTTATATTACTTGTTACTACAAGCTCATAATATTTTTAAAAGTTCTTAATTTTAAAATTGATGACTTATGTGATGCTTTAAAGAATATAATTGTATGAAGTTTAAATTAAGAAATATAATGGATAAACAACGGCATACAACCCGCGATCGCTGTGTGCCTCCACTGACCACGAGACCAGCCGTCAAATAAGGATTACTCACTCAATCCTCATGTCCCTTACCTAAGTGAATAGTTTGTTTTACTAGAAAATACATTTAAGAAGACACGAAAACGCTATACCTACTCCGAAAACTTTTACTGTGTATTTTAATCCCAGCTTTGTTAGTACGTTCAAATGTATTTAAATGTGTATGTCATACCAAGTAAGTACATATTTTAGTATCTGTTGCCCGCAACTTCTCTCGTAGTAACTTTTTGATGTGAAACATTTATGGGCGCGCCTTTGCAGTAAAATCGACTCGAATGCCGTGACGGCAAACGGCATTACGTCTTTGCGTGATTCCTTTTTTAAGTTTTTCTTAATCTTTCTTTTTTAGTCTTTTTTTTATTAAGTTATATTTAAATGTATATTTGTTCGGTTGCTTACCACGTTTAAAGTTTTATTGAGGTTCCGATATTTCGACAATGTTCATGGCTGATCCCTCGCCCAGGGGGTCGCCCAGGTAATGTCGATTGAAATTTGAAACATCGCTGAAATATCGGGACCTTAATAAAACTATAAAAATGGTAAGCAACCGAACAATATATATTTATTTAAATATAAATAGTGATCGCGTTAGCTTAAAACAATTTATTAATTTAAGAAGAAAATTAACAGCTACAGCTGTTTACTTAGATACATGACTAAAGCATAAATATTAAAATGCTATTATAAAAAAAACTAACTCAATATCAATGAGATGTACCGATTTTTATAAAAGCCGCTGCTACAAACCTGCAAATAAAAATAATAATACCGCATTCAAATTGGTTCAATCGTTTAGTAACAATGGTGACAGAAACAGACTACGCGATCAAACTTATAACAACCACCGTTTTGCGCCCGGGGTTAAAAATTTACAATGATAATGGCTAATGACAAAATCTAATATTTAATTATATCATGGAAGCAATTACGAGCAAACTTAGTTTCTGGCAAATCGCCAACACGGAAATTATCTTAGGCTTAATAGAATGAACCTAAAAGTAATTATAGCAACATTAATTTTATCACTAAAATTATTTAAAACGGGCTAATCTCGTGAACAAGACATTCGTAGATAATGTCGAAATATCGAACTCCACGAAATAAAAGTGAAAAACATGGTCAATATCTCGTTTTAAATAATTTTAGTAATAAAAATAACCATGTTAACTTACGTTTTAAACTAACGCGATCACTATTCATATTTAAATAAATATATATTATTCGGTTGCTTACCATGTTTAAAGTTCTATTGAGGTTCCGATATTTCTACAATGTCCATGGCGTGATAATGTTGATTGAAATTTGAAACATCGCTGAAATATCGGGACCTTAATAAAACTATAAAAATGGTAAGCAACCGAACAATATATATTTATTTAAATATGAATAGTGATCGCGTTAGTTTAAAACAATTTATTAATTTAAGAAGAAAATTAACAGCTACAGCTGTTTACTAAAGCATAAATATTAAAATACTATTATAAAAAAAACTAACTTAATATCAATGAGATGTACCGATTTTTATAAAAGCCGCTGCTACAAACCTGCAAATAAAAATAATAAAACCGCATTCAAATTGGTTCAATCGTTTAGTAACAATGGTGACAGAAACAGACTACGCGATCAAACTTATAACAACCACCGTTTTGCGCCCGGGGTTGAAAATTTACAATGATAATGGCTAATGACAAAATCTAATATCTAATTATATCATGGAAGCAATTACGAGCAAACTTAGTTTCTGGCAAATCGCCAACACGGAAATTATCTTAGGCTTAATAGAATGAACCTAAAACTAATTATAGCAACATTAATTTTATCACTAAAATTATTTAAAACGGGATAGTCTCGTGAACAAGACATTCGTAGATAATGTCGAAATATCGAGCTCCGCGAAATAAAAATGAAAATCATAGTAAATATCCCATTTTAAATAATTTTAGTAATGAAAATAACCATGTTAACATAAAATCATTATATATATATATATATATATATATATATATATATATATATATATATATATATATAATAACTACGATACGATACGATAGTAATTTTATCGTTATATTCTTCTACTTTTTTTCCTAGCTTATACCGTCCCACTGCCTCCTTTCCACGCGTCTTTATCATGATCTGCACTACGCTAGTCATTCGAAAAGCGACGAGGTCATCCCGCCATCTCCGTTGAGGCCTGCCGCGTCTCCAAACCCTGTCAATGAGAGTCAGTCTGTTGTTTTCTTGGCCCACAATTCGTTGGTCGCCCGGCAGATGTGTCCGACTCAGATGTGTGTGCTAAGCTTTTTACAAACTTTAAGAAGATTATTTGTTATGAGATTTTAAATTAACATTCTCTATTTAAACTATTTAAAACGGGAACAAGTCACAAGAGTTTTGCACACAATGTCTAAGTATTCTGATACTTCGACATTGTGTGCAAATCTCGATATTTAATTATACTTTTATTTTATTCAAAATTAATTATTCTTTTATTGATATTTAATTATACTTTTATTTTATGAAGAAAAAGTGAAAAACATTGTAAATATGTTGTGTTTGAGTTTATCGCGAACAGACAAAAAGACGCGGTGGAGGACTTTGTTTTATATTATGTGATGATGATAAGGATTAATACCGTATTTGTGTAAATAACTTTTACATCACCGCTTTGCAATATTAGAAATAGGAGATAGATATATGCTGTCGTAATTTTTTTCAGAACTTTGAAAGGGGTATAATTATTACGTCATACATTATTATTACGCAACTTTAACCCTTTACGCAATTCGCGCAACGAAAGGTTTCAAAAGAAATATTTTTATTCCGTTTGTTCCACATTTTCCATTAATTTTCCGCTCCTACTAGTCGTAGGATTTTATATAACCTATAACATTCGTCGATAAAAGTACTATTCAACACAAAAATAATTTTTCAATTCGAACTAGTAGTTCCTGAGATTGGCGCGGTCAACCATACAAACACAAACAAACAAACTCTTCGGATTTTTAATATTAAATATAGATTGCGGGGTCTATTTGGGTAAAAAGCAAATATAATCAGGATTGGGCCCTGGACATGGGCTCCATGTGCCCTTATGGCAAACACTGGTGGCACCAGCTAGTAAGTTACAATGGGCACAGTAATTATCAACACGTTATTCATAATTATCTGTAATGTTTGTGTGATGTTTGTTCATTATAATTACGTATTTATTGTGATGGTATCGATGTTACGAACTATTTGCTTTTATGACCATAGAAATGTTGTGGTTCAATTGTATTGTTTGGGGTTTTAATGTGTATTTGTATATTGGTTTTTGTGTGTACTCACTCATAAAGGTTGTTATTATGTCAGTGTTTAAACAGTCACTTTATTCATTAAAATGCTACTTTTCACTAGGTATGTATTTTTTTATTTAAAACTTTTTTATAATCACTTCGTTGTCCGTGTGTGTCCGTCTGTCCGTCGATCTGTCAAACCAAAACCTATGGGCTACGTCTCATTGACATAGAATCATGAAATTCGATAAGAAGATAGGTTTCACAACGTAAAAAAATTAATAATAATAATATCTATGGTTGCTAAAAGATTCGTCCATTAACGAAACGAAAGAATTTCATATACAGATGTGATTAATAAACAGTTTATTAAACACATTAATGGAGACAAAAGTATTGCATCGGCCGGGAATCGAACCCGGGCCGCCCGCGTGGCAGGCGAGCATTCTACCACTGAACCACCGATGCTTGCGTAAAGAGTTTCAATAGAATTACTATATTATTTTATTCTAAAAAGAATGTGACTTTTCACTATACACGTAATAATAAAATAATTCTTTATTACTAAAATAAAGCTGAAATTTGTATGTTTGTATGGACCGGACCTGCTTCTCACTGAAACTATCAAACGAATTTGAAAAGTTCCTTTTTAAGGTTCCGTAGCCAATTGGCATAAACGGAACCCTTATAGATTCGTCATGTCTGTCTGTATGTCTGTCTGTCTGTCCTTCCATATGTCACAGCCACTTTTTTCCGAAACTATAAGATCTATACTGTTGAAACTTGGTAAGTAGATGTATTCTGTAAACCGCATTAAGATTTTTACACTAAAGTAGAAAAAAAACAATAAGTTTTGGGGGTCCCCATACTTAGAACTGAAACTCAATTTTTTTTTTCATCAAACCCATACGTGTGGGTTTGATATCTATGGATAGGTCTTCAAAAATGATATTGATGATTCTAATACCATTTTTTTTTCTAAACTGAATAGTTTTCCCGAGAGACACTTACAAAGTGGTTAAATGTGTGTGACGTCCCCCCCCCCTGTAACTTCGAAAATAAGAGAATGATAAAACTAAAAAATATATATGATGTACCTACATTACCATGTAAACTTCCACCGAAAATTGGTTTGAACGAGATCTAGTAAATAGTTTCTTTTTCATACGTCATAAATCGTAAACCGTAATTTACCTTTCATTCAAGTAACTCAAATATAAAAAGAAAACATTTTTTTCAAAATAAACCATATTTTTTGTTAAAGCGTACGTTATGTATAATATTATGTAATGGTACGGAACTCTTCGTGCGCAAGTCCGACTAGCACTTGGCCGGTTTTTATTTCCAGCTCAATCATTAAGGTCATATGTTTGAAGTATTATATTTTTTATTTGGGGGCTCAAACCATGGAGAAACACTATCTATACAGGTAAATAAAATTGGAGTGTCTGTTTGTAATATTAAAATAACCGCTTTTTATTAATGTATGTGTACCTATACATGGTATATATACCGAAATCACATTTTTTACAATTTTTGTGTTCGTCTGTCTTTGAGACGGCTGGGCCGATTTAGGTGGGAATTTCACTGGCAGATAGCTGATGTTATAAGGAGTAACTTAAAACATTATCATCAATCCAGGTACGGCTGTAAATCTAAGTTCTGTAAACTAAGCGGACGAAGCTGCGGGCAACAGCTAGCCTATAATAAAAAATACATAATATTTAGTGCGAAGATATCTGGAAGCTTATATCAGATGGACTATAAGTCATCGGCCTATGATATAACCTCTAATAGCGTTTTAACAGCCAGTAACTAACATTATTGTTGTCTTCGCTCGTTCCGTGCACAGTAAAATCTTTATTGCAGCTCATGCGGGTCGTAACGATAGTGAGTTATGACTCCAATTCATTTTTATGTCAGCATGGACAAACAGACAGACAAACAGACAGCAGACAGACAAACAGACAGACAAACAGACAGACAGACAGACAGACAAACAGAAAGACAGACAGACAAACAGACAGACAAACAGAAAGACAGACAGACAAACAGACAGACAGACAGAGCTGTTGATGATTGGTGATGGTCATAGATTAATACTTAACTATTAAACAATTAATTAACAATTAAATAACATTGTCTTTCCTCGCCTCTATGAATTTCTAAGGTTGATCCTCGAAAGCATGATCCCGGGGAGGCCCTGGCCGTCAGATGAAAAAGTGGTTAGACGACATTTAAGAGCGGACCAAATAAATATATACGCATCTGAAGGAAGCAGCATGGGATCGCAGAAAGTTTTACCAACCTGACGATTGATGGATCCTACTAGGGGCGATCAAAAAGTAATGATAAACAGGTATTTTTAAAGAAGATAAAAATCCAAAAAAAATGTTTTTCACTTCCTCAGTCCCTCACGACTTCCCAGTAAAAAAAATGTATAAATAGGACGTCATTTGCAGGAGCTACATTCATTTGAATACCAGCAGTCGGAGCGAGAACACGAAAATGGAGAAACACTAAGTGAGATGCGTCATCAAGTACCTCTGTTTGAAAAAAATGTCTACCAAAGAGATTTGGTGGAGACATTAGGGGACTCTGCTCATCCATATTCTACGGTGGCACGGTGGTGCAAAGAGTTTAAGCTGGGTAGAACGTCCACAGAAGATGAACATCGCGAGGGACGCCCAACCTCGTCCCTCACTGAGGAAACGTGAAAAAAGTCGAAGAAATCGTATTAGCAGACCAAAGAGTAACCGTCAGACATTTAGCTGAGGTCACAGGGATCTCATATGGCAGCATTCAAAGCATTTTGACCAGCAAAATGAATATGAAAAAGGTCTCCGCTCGTTGGGTACCGCGAATGTTAACGGACGAACAAAAGCAAAAGCGAGTTGACATTTCAAGAGCCAATCTTGCAAAGTTCCAGGCTGACAAAGAAAATTTTTTGTCTCGATTTGTGACCATGGACGAAACATGGATGCATCATTTTGATCCTGAGACCAAACAACAATCGATGACTTGGAAAAGGCCATCCTCACCGACGCCGAAGAAGTTCCGAGTTTCAAGCTCGGCGGGCAAGGTTATGGCGTCCGTTTTCTGGGATGCTGAGGGAATCATAATGGTTGATTACCTGGAAAAGGGAGCTACTATAACGGGCTCCTACTACGCTGATCAAATAAGACGACTGCGAGAAGTCATAAAGTAAAAAAGACGCGGCAAACTCCGAGCGAAAGTCCTGTTTCATCAGGACAACGCTCCTGCACACAAAGCCGAAGTTGCGATGGCTGCCATTCGAGAAGTGGGCTACGAACTGGTCGCACACCCGCCCTATTCTCCAGATTTAGCCCCCAGCGACTTTCATTTGTTTCCTCAGCTCAAGGAACACCTCAGGGGCAAGAAATTTGACGATGAAAGCGAGGTGATGGCTGCTGTAGAGGCATTTTGGGAGAGCTCTGATAAAGATTTTTTTTAAAGGGTATTTTAGGTTTAGAGAAACGTTGGACTTAATTTATCGACTTGTTAGGAGACTACGTAGAAAAATAAATTAAATTTAAATTAGAATCGTTGTTTTATTATACTCATTATCATTACTTTTTGATCGCCCCTCGTAATGTAATTAATATTTTAACGTATTTTTCTTTGATTAGGGTAAAAATTTAGCTTTTAAGCCCTGTAAAAGACAGACGAACAGACGGAGTCTCAGAAACAGGGTTCCGTTGGACCCTGAAATGCCATAGCTTCAGCATAGTACACGTTCCGTAGTAAAACGTACTAGCTACTGATATAATCTACTAAATGCAAAAAGAATTTTTCAAATAATCTTTTTAGCTGTTATATTAATATACGTTAGAATTATAATGAAAACTTAAGACGTTGTCTTGGTGGGAGTCACTCAGGTGTACTCTGCTCCAGCTGACGGCCACAAAACCAGTGATTAAGTGTAATTGCCGGCTTGGAGTACGCACTCAATGTAACGACCGCATCCAAATGCTGTATGTTCTATATATGGTTTTGCGAAGATTTACACCTCTAAGAGAATTATTATCAAATATTCATCCTTAAACTTTTAGACTATCTAATATATATATATATATATTAGATTTTTTATCCCACTCCAAGTGCTTCACTTTGTTTTGTCCAAGATCAAAGAGGTGTATGGATTTAAGACCCGATATAGCGATTTAAAATATTGAGCAAAAACTTGCATAATTATAAAAAATAGTTATTTTTCGGAAATCAAAAATAACAATGAACTCGTAATAATAATATTAGGTCACACGGGTTTTAACGCGGGTGTTCGGACCAATTAGATAGGTACTTTACCTACAGCAGCAATGGAGCTAATAACTTTCTTTTACAATTATCTAGTAATTTTCAAGTAGACATAAGAATTGAATCTTTTTCTGTAAAATTTTTATAAATCCCATAGATGTATCTCGGTATTGGATTCCTTTGTCCAAAAAACATTAAAAAGTAGTTTATTCCAACCACTCCAAGTCGATGAAAATAGGCTCACGCTACGCTTATACGCTTTCACGCGAAAACTACTTAACCGATCATCATGAAACTTTTTACACATATTAGAAGTATTAGAAGTAACATAGGATACTTTTTATAAAAAAAAAACCCAAATCTTATCCTGCGCAGCCGAAGTCGCGGGCACCAGCTAGTATAGTAGTGTATAGTTTAATAAATCAAGTAAAGAACTTCCAACAGATAAAAGCAATAAGGCGTTCAATGAGGGAAGCCGATGCTCAGCAGTGGATGGACAGATGCTGATAATGATGACGATGATGATGATGATGATGATGATGATAAAGATGATGACGAAGATGATGATGAAGATAATGATGATGAAAAGCAATAAACTTACCTACTGACTAAACAACAATTAAAATTAAAATAAAGAACAACCTTGACTAATATCTTATGATGTCGAACAAGAAGTATATTAAAATGTTTACATTACACAGACAAACAATAACAATGTTGTCCGCAATAAATTTAGAAAATAATATCAGTTAAGCAATAAATTCTATTCATGACCGGGTCATCAATATCAGCTTACGTAATATCTTAAGATATTAATCAACAAAATGTATTTTATTTTTTTATGTTATCTTAAAGTGAGGGAGGCCTATGTTCAGCAGTGGACGGATAGAGGCTGATAATGATGATCTAAAATACAGTACGTGACGGTGTCCAGTTGGAAAGGCAAGCCTCTATATAATAAAGTCTGGTTTCTCTGACCGGTGCACTCTAAATTTGGCTTTTATAATTTTTCGAGTAGACCAGATCTTGTACACATCACTTGGTTGGAAACCAACTTGCCTGACTTCAGTAAGTCTTTGAAGGCAGAAGTTCTTTAAACAATTTTAATATGTGAAATGGTCCAATACTACCTTATTCGCGGAGGAAACCCGTGCCCAGCAGTAGGACATATTAGGGTCGTTTATATTGGTTTATGGATTGTATGTTTTCAAATTAAAGTTAAAACATAAATATAGTATAATCCTTGGCTATTTTATTTAGATAAGATTTTTGTGATTGGTTTCAAGAATCAAGACAGTATAATGGGGTGAGGTTCGCCTCCTCGCCTTGTCCCCCTGCTCTTTTGTCCTCTCTTCTTATAAGAGGGGTAAAAAGAGCAGCTCCCTCGGCTAAATTTGCTTCGCCCAAGGTGCTGGGTCCGCTTCAGGCTACTGAGACCCACCACCACGACAAGGCTTGATCCATGGTGGGGATATCCCGTTGGAAATTATTCGCAATAATTAACCGTAAAATACTAAAGATAAAGAATCTTTCATATAATTTGTTCTAGAGTTCTAAAATATATTTCATTAAAGCATCAACGGTATAAAATTATTTCTGTAACATGAAATAAGCAGCTTTCAAAGAGCGACGCTTAGATAAGACTCTGAAATCGAACTAAAACTCACTATAGAATTACATTTTAAAATACTTTTACAATACAACCGGCGTTACTTTGTTTCTTTGTTGCTGAAGTTTTACCCATTTGTGTGTATTTATTTGTTTGTACGTACCGCTCTTTTCATTCTTGTTTCATTTATATAATTGCTAGCAACACTGTAGCTATATGCAATTATTACTCCATAACATGGAAAAATGTATTTCCGCTGTATCAACTTCAAATACAATTTATCGAACACGTGTTCCACTAGCAATTACTGAAACAAGGGCATAAAATCAATGACACTCATCCAAAGCAACAATTGTTGGTGGTTTGAATTTTTCGGTAATTTTACTTTCACACCCGGCACACTATTTGTGCAATATGGCTCCGAGTGAATGTTAGATACATTTTGTATCTAAGTACCTAAGAACGAGTGGACAATTAACTCGGGCATGACACAGGGATCTTGGATAAATTGGTTAATTTTGGCTTTTTTTAGCCTCCATGCTGATCCTTGCAATATTTTGCTAACTGACCTCCGAACTTCAATATGAAGATGGCACCTGATGATGATGATAATATATCAACTTGCACATTTAAGTAGAAGAAAATTTTATAAGCAACGTGATTATTGGCAGTATACCATTCGATTTCTTTCTCGTATATAAAAAATGATAATATTTAGAAAAAATAAATAAATAAAATTTAGATTAAAAATTGATGTGGTAAACTTCAACGGATTAAGGACTATTGCAACTCTAAACGGATAAAGTTTATATTACATTAAGTTAACAACAGTAGTTTCAATACTGTATTATCAAAAAACTGATCTTAATCTTGAACAATTTCAAGCCTGTAGTTACGAATCTTGTCTATGATTTTAATTTTAAACAATTGTAATACGACACGTATTACAATTGTTTCTCTATTTCCACTCAACTGAAGCCAGATACTATCTATCGAATTCACCAAGCACAGCATCTAACCTACAATACAAAAGCTATTTAAAAATGTTTCCTAAAATACGGAAAACGTGTATTAATTTGATTTAGGTACAAATTCACTTTTGGTACATTGTATTAAATTATGTTACGAAAATAAAGAATATAAAAACAAAAAGACATTCGCCATTAGCCGACATCGCTGCTAGGCTCAATTATTCAACGTAAGCGTTTCACTTGTTTGTGGCAGAATTTTTCCATTGCAAGATAAAACATGTTATTTATAACGCCTTTGGTCAGGTCACATTATTTTTCTATTTTTTGGAGGCTCGTTCCATTTCATGTTATTTATTACAGTATCGTACTTTAATTTTTGTGATGGATGAAGTGTATTTATTACTAAAGCCCGAGAGTCCAGATAAAAATTCGAGTGAGTTTTGGTTTATTTTTCTTTCTACCTTCCATCGATTGACGCTTTTTTTTTAATTTTTACGATTTGAAGTTATGAGAAATTCGCTGTGCCGCCCGCCCCTCTGCATGGCTACCACCATTCTATTGATTTTTGTTTTTTCTGAATTTTTATTTCAAAATACGACTTAGGGACGTTCAAGAAAAAACATACTCATATTTGAAAGGCCGGCGTTTATGGATGTCACTTATCACTTAGGTACCCCCAGGTGAAATGACTGTCCGTTTGCCCCCTCTTCAATAAAAAAAAAACAAGGACAGGCAAGGTAGCATCTTTCCATCTATGTCTCATAATAGGCAAAGCTTTAGTGAATTGCCTAGTCAAGTCAGATGAACTTGTATAAGTTAATAGACGACGCTATATAGGCACTAACAGACCGGTGTTTGATCCACCTGCCGAGCGTCATCACCGCGATACTCGGTGATTACGAGTCTTGGACGGCGATTGTCTCCTTTTGCTAGGCAGTAATGTCCCAGAAGGAGGCTGACGAGCGGGTGAGAGAGGAGGCTGCCGACGAGGCCCCTGTGTTCGTGTCGGGCTCAGTAGGGGAACCTGGGCCCAGTATGGCACGACGTCGTGGGGACTGCTTAGTAGCGGTCGGGCAGTCCCCTCTTACGAGTAGTAGTCTGGCCTTCGCCGGGGCCAGCCTATCGCTGAGGTGATCCTGTCTGTTGCCTGCATATCCGGGAACCTCAAAAAGCGGCTAAAAGCGCTCGCAGTGGTTTTAGTTAGAGTGGGCACTCCCAGGTGCGAGTCCCACGTTGGGTCAGGATCTACCCAAGGATCCCGGCTGCATCCATAAGGATTTCCCTGCGATAAAAAAAGGTGTTTGATTCACTGTTCAATATAAAAAATGTGTTCAGGTTTTATGATTGTTATCAGTTTTAATTTAGTTTTCGCTGTTGTTTAATATACATAATATTTAGTTTATTATGTCACATTCTATACTATATCACATAAATATATTATATAATAGTCCATATTAATATTTTATAAAGTTATAAAACGATGGCCTAGTGGGTACGGGCTCGGCTTCTTGAGTGAGAGCAGAGAGGTCCGGGTTCGATCCTGACCGGGGGGGGGGGGTCAGGATCGACCCTGTGATGCCTAGAAATGGGTTTTTCTAAGTTTCTATGTGCACCTGAACATGAAACCATCGCTTGCTCACCGGTGAAGGAAACATCGTGAGGAAACCTGCATGCCTGATGAGATTAAAAGTCTTTGAAGGCGTGTGATGTTCACCAACCCGCATTGGGCCAGCGCATCGGTGAACTATGGCCCAAAACCCTCCTCGCCTGATTTTGAGGAGGAGACCCTATGCCTAGCAGTGGGACATATAAGGGTTGATATTATTATAAAATATATAAAAATAAATATTACACTCACTATCATAGAATGTACAAAATAAAAGCACCAAAAATATACCTAAATACTTTATTAAGCTTCAATAAACACCACATATTCGAAAGTAATAAAATAGCCTGCTATTTTGGCCGCGCCATGGTTAAAATTACCGAAATAACGACATGCAAAGTTAAATAAGCTGAACCTGGGCCAGATAGTGCAAGCCCTCGAGTGGAGTTTAAAACACTTATCTCGTCCTCTTTGAGTTTTAATTTTATTCTTACTACCTATGTTTTTTTCCCCTTTTTTTGAAGTTATAGTTGAATACAGAACGTTCCTAAGGCAGACTTTAAAAATCTTTTAAACTTTGAAGATTTTTTTTTCGAAATCATTTAGGTACATTATATTATGTTAACCTCATTATTTTTTGCAAAAAAAAACATAAGAGTTGTTTGGCATATACATCCTTTAAAAATTGTTAAACCTACCGTGCTGCTACCGTTTTATGTTATCTTAAATATTTCTTAAATAGTAAAACAAATACATTGTGCCTATCTACTTAGCTTATTTTTTGATTTTAACATTGCGTTTAAACATTGAGTTTATTATAATCACAATACAATAACATAACAAAAAATATTTATCCCTTTTTCCATTTTTCAAATATGCGATGAAGAAAATCTCAGTAACTGTATTTTAATTCTATAGTTTTAATATATTATGTATAAATATCTGTACTAACAGATTTTTTATTCTGCAATAACCTAGTTCGTCCCAGTCCATATGACGTGTTACTAGTTATATGCGACGTAGGTAAATTAGGGTTTTACGTGTTACGCCGACGATACCGTCGTCACCGCGCGTGGTCGTACCTTTTCAGAGGCCCGCATACGTGCGGTTGCCGGAGTCGCCCAGGTCGTCGCTAGGATCCGACGTCTCGGGCTCGAAGTGGCCCTGGAGAAGAGTGAGGCTATATGCTTTCACGGGCCACGGCGAGGTCCTCCACTCGGATCTAGCTTAATGGAACTTCCATCTCTGTCGAGGCGAATATGAGGTACTTGGGCCTTATCCTCGACAGCAGATGGAATTTCAAAGAGCATTTCCGGCGCCTAGTGCCAAAGTTGCTCGGAGCCGCGCGGGCGCTAAGTTGTCTCCTCCCAAACGTGGGTGGGCCGAGCGCTGGTTGCCGACGCCTATATGCGGGCGTCTTGCAGTCCATGGGGCTGTACGGCGCGCCGATATGGGCGAGCGCTTTGACGGGAGAAAACGAGGCTCTCTTGCGACGTCCGCAGAGAGCTATGGCGATCAGGGCCGTCCGTGCGTATCGCACTACCTCACACGAGGCTGCGTGCGTACTGGCGGGCTCTGCGCCATGGGACCTGGTGGCAGGTGCCCTGGCGTACTTCTTGCGAAGGAGGAGAGGAGAAGCCGAAGAGGAGGTATCTAATGATGACGAGGCTGAGGAAGACGAGGGGAGCTGGCGGAGGCTCATGAGAAGGCGAGTGCTCCGCGAGTGTAAGGAGCGGCTGGATGAGCCAGGTGCGGGTCAGCGCGCGGTGTCAGCCGTCGGTCCAATCCTGGAGCAGTGGGTTGATCGACGGCACGGTATAATCACCTTCCACCTTGCGCAGATCCTGACGGGGCACGGCTGCTGACGGGGCACGGCGGCTGCTGCTGGAAGGTATCTCTAGAAGGTGGCAGTAGCGGAGGACTCGCCAGGGTGTCATCACTGTGGCAGCAGTGAAGACACTGCAGACCACACCCTGGCGGAGTGCCCAGCTTGGGCAGAGGAAAGGGCGCCACTTATCGCTGAAGTGGGCGCGGACCTGTCGCTCCCTGCGGTCATCCGAGCGATGACTGATAGTGAGAGCGCATGGCAGGCGGTCCTCTCGTTCTGCGAGGTAGGGATGTCGCAGAAGGAGGAGGCGGGGCGGGAGAGAGAGCGCACTGGCGCCTCTTCCCGCAGGAGAGCACGGCGGCGACAGGCGGTGGCACCGCCGTGAGGGACCTGTGCGCGGCCGATCGGGGGATCCGCCGCGCGCGCTTAAGGTCCGGGCTATAAGGCACCCTTGTGTGTTCAGGGTGCCTTAAGCAGAGTAGGAGGAGTGGATGTCGACCCCCCTGCCTCCAGAGGAGAGTGCCAGATGGCACACCGTTGTGGCCCGGTGCGGACGTCAATAGCTCTCGCGCCGGGTCAGCCAGACGACGAGGTGAACACCGCTGGGGTTTAGTGGGTAGAGCCTGCGTCCACCTTACCACCTTCTCGGGCGCAGAGAGTCCCATATAACCTCCGGGCCCCCCCGGACCCGGTGGTATGCCTAAACGCATTCCCCAGCGAAAACAAAAAAAAAAGGTAAATTAGGGTTTCGATAATCACCTGTGTTACCTTTTAGGTGCAAAAGAAATACTGACGGGGTTTTTGTTTTTTTTCTGACTTACTTAAAGCCCCTCATTAGTCCAAGGCTTTCACCTTCAATCAACTTAATTCTTCTTTTAACTACTAAGGTACTTTTAGCTACTTAGGTAATTTTAATAAATATTTATAAAGTTTTATATAATACTAGTGGCACCGACAGACGTTGTCCTGAACATTTTTTTTGTGAATCTAAACCATCCTCGAATCCCCTTGAACTCACACAAAAAATTTCATAAAAATCGCTCCAGCCGTCTAGGAGGAGTTCAGTGACATACACACGCACACAAGAAATATATATATAAAAATGTGAAGAAAAATATTGTGAGGAAACTTGATAACTCCACCAGCCTACATTGAGCAAGCGCACAAGTGGACTATGCCCTGCACTACCCCCGACTGATTTGAACACGATAGCAGTGGAACATAATTATAAGGGTTGCTGATGCTGATGAATCAAATAACGTTTAGTTGAAAACTTGTGCTAGGGGTGCCAATAACGCAATAAATATACCTCTCTTCCTCCTCCTCGCTTCGTGTTCCTCAGTGCTGAGGGCCGTGACCTCCCATCTGTATCACTTTCTCTCTTATGGTCTTTCTCCATCTGTTTCTATCTCCTGCGGTGTAGACAGCTTGGTAAACTGTAGTCAAGAGTGGTGCGGATCTGGTTAGACCAACGTATTGGGTTGCGTCCAGCGTACAAAAAGATTAAAAAGACCAGAGTCCGTACATGTCTGGTTTTAGTTTTTATGGAAATGTTTCGATCTCTCCAGATTTTTGCGCACTTCCTTAAATATACCTAATAAACCCAAAATGCATTATGCACCTATATTACTATGAAAGGCAGTACCAGGAAAGCGTCTATATGAAACATGTCTTGAGAGAAAGCTAGTTGTCAACGTTGCTTAAAATGGACGAATATGTTGCCGAACTAAATATTGATAGCACTTTACTTACAAGATACCAATAGTGTAACTTGCATTTAAGTTGCCACCAAAAGGCTATAATGCAAGACAATACCACAGGATCACCAAACTTCATAATCAGTTTATTTTAATCTACAATGTAACTCGTCAAACTAATCCGGCTCCTGCAAATGTGCAGTAGTGGAGTTTAGTTCGAGAACTTACGAGATAGGACTGTACAATGTACACATGTTACGTCTGATTAGTACAGTGGTTCTCAATCAGTTCTACGAAGTTCATTTTATTTTAATGCACTTATTGCGTAACTAACGCTGATTGAGAAACTTTATAATTGCCAATTTACTGACGTGATTTCAAGTAAATCTGGATTTCTATTTGTCATAATAAGTTACTATTAGCCATTATTAAGTTTAAAATAGTGATCGGATGGCTTATACAATAGAACTAAAACGGATATGAACATTCAAGAGAAAAAGGTGGAATAAGATATTTGCATTATATTGCTCACTGAAAAATAATATTTATTCATTTTTAGAATATAAAAAAGTAAAAATTAAAAGGAATAAAATCTGATTACTTTAAATAAAGAAAACAGATCAAAATGTTCTGTTCCTTATCCTCAAAATAATTCTAAGTTAATAATCCTATAAATGCATTATATAAACATATTATATCAGAAAATGTTTCCGAAATTAACAGCCTCATTTTGGATTAAGTGCGAAACTTTAGAGGAACCAGACAGCTTAATATCTCTTTACAACTTGCGGTAAATTTTAGCAAAGCCCCAAGTGTTATGAATTTTCGTCATTTCGACGAGGCACTATTTTATGGCAAGACTATAATATTGTCAAAACAAAATATCACTTTCAGTATGCGTTCCTCAACTGCAACACGGTATAAAAATAATAGTCTTACTGCAAAATGGATTTAATTATTGAACATATTTTTTTATTTATTGAAGTTTACTCCGTAAGTATCGATTTCTATATGAAAAAATATAAGGAGTTAAATTTTGTGACTGAATGACCTTTTCTGTGCATCTATCGTTCCTTCCACCTTTTTTGGGTTAGTTGGATATGCGACGGGCAGACTAGCTATGGTAAGTGGTGGACGTCACCCATGAACATCAACACATAAGATTACGTAGTGACGCGAAAGTCAGCGTGTCAAATGTGGTACATTATCCTGTGTGAAGGCTTAACAGCTAGCAATCATTCTAATCAATGATGAGACGCTGCGGAATTCATTATTTATCATGATCAACATCATTATTAACCTTTTTTCGTTTACTGTTAAGCATGGGCCTCCGTCGATAGACACAAACGGCCTGTTGTTGCATGCAACGGCCTTCGATCAAGTAATAAATAAGATTGTAAATATTACACATAGCCCCAATACAAACCCTTGTACTGATATAGTTAATAGAATCAGGCGTTACTTTGCGGAAATCCATTATATAAGATATTAAATTATATTATATTAATTAGCAATTATCCCGCGAAACACGCAGTCTTTACAGCAAATGTGTGAGTGCACGCATATGCATGCATATAGCACCGCCCTCCCCTCCCACACTTCATATGCGTACACTCGCATGCACCACCACCCCACATGCACCACAACCACAGTAAAAGACCACCACCAAACAATCTACGCACGTTTCGCCCCGACACCGAGGCATCCTCAGGATGTAGACTCTACGATTAGTAATCGTAGAGTTGTGGTGCATGTGGGGTGGTGGTGCATGCGAGTGTACGCATATGCAGTGTGGGAAAGGAGGGCGGTGCTATATGCATGCATATGCGTGCACTCACACATTTGCTGTAAAGACTGCGTGTTTCGCGGGATAATTGCTAATTAATATAATATAATTTAATACCTTGTATTGATTTTGATTTATGAACTTATCAAATACGAATACATTTGAAACTTAATATAATTTACAAATATAATTGTACGTGAATGTAACATAAATATTATAATGAAGAAATATTACAAGACTTACCTAGTAATAAATTAAGTAGTTAGACTGTGAGAAACATGACAGCTACGGCATTCGCGGTGATTCACGGAATTTTACAAACAAAACAACAAAACTTAATGCTCAAACCCTCTCATTTAAAAAGTCAAAGGTTATACTTAAAAAAACAACGCAATAACAACAGCTCATAATTTTGAAAAGGCTGTACATCTTTACATGTCGAAAAACTCCCGTAGAAAGCCTGCTTTCAAATAACAAATCCGCACCGAAATCGGCCAACTCTTTGAGAACCTAGTGTCACACCTATCGGTCTTACTTATAAAACCTGTCATTTTGCATCGGTGCTTAAAAATTGTATTGTAAAATATTTTAATAAAGAAAAAAACCTTCAATGATATTATTTTTATGATGGAATCACAAATTTCGTCTAAAAACGACAAACATTCACAAAAATATTAGGCAGAAAGACAAAGCATATAAAGCTAGCAATAAACAAGGATAACGAGCCCGGCGGGTTCCATTCGTCTAAGGATGAACCGCGCAGAGAGATATATTTTCATTAAACCTTACCTTCTCATGTTTAGCATTTGTGTGATGTTTCACAGGTGATGCCTTTTTAACTTCCTAATTCCTGTGGACGTGCTAATATATTCGAAACTTATGGTAATAAGGGAATTCTTTATTTTTACAAAAATATAAAATTCTTGTTTAAATTAAAAGGAAAAGAAATTATAATATATAATATGGTGAAAGAAATATTTCAATAACTTGAATCAACTTTTACTAAGTACGGTAGTTGACTCGAGCAAGCGAGTCGCAGTCCATGGGCGAGACTTGTGACGTCAGAGGCTGCGCGATGAGAAGTTTTATAGCGGACGGGAAAAGTAGCATAACTTCGTCATTTATGGAGTTTTGAAAAAAAACTCAATTTGATTTATTGTGAGTTTAGTGCTATATATAAAACATAGACCGTACTTAATTAAAAAAAATGGAAACTTCCTTATTGTTCTAGGTTGCTCATTAGTTGAAAATATACAAGTTCACCCGGTACTAATCGTGGTTTTACAAGGCTCGGGTGACTCATTTGTGAACATGAAATAGTCTCCTAGTAGGTCTTATGTATTTATTGTCTTTTAATACGACGGGCAAATGTCGGTAAAATCGAGTCCTAATGTGGCAATTGAGGTGGTGTTGAAGTCACGTTGTAAGGACGTCAGACGAAAGGGTTTAGAAGCCCATTTTCTTTTCTTAAGCTTAGGGAAGGCAGGGCTGACGGCCTCTTGTTCAGATTTTAAGATGTTCATAAAAGACTCAACCCCCGGGTTCATACGATTCGCAAATTCAATTACCGCCCCACATTTTGGCGTGGTTGAAACCGCTGCCAGAAGGCCTAAAGGTTTCGACGCGGCCCGGCATCCTTGAGCCCCGTAAGGCTCGCAGATGACCTCAGTGATGCCTTTGTTTAGATGGAACTAGCATCAAATAGGTGGCGACGCCGCATAAAACGGAGGGTATTAGTCATTCTAATGTCACAAAGTGCTAACTAACATCATCAATTACTTGTACTATAAACTAATTTTTAAACCAAAAAGTGTAGGCAATGTCTTGAACCTGTATAATATTATGCATCAGGAACATTTTAAAAGACATCTCATTGAATAGAAACCTTCATAAGTCAGAACTAATAGGAACCCCTTTTGAAAATCTCAGTAATGGCCCACTAAAAAGTTAGTACATCTCTAGCATATCTTGACTAATACCAATATTTTATACTTTTATTGGGCTGTTACGCGGCAGAACCGCTGTTTGACCTCGGTTATAGACCCTTGGCTTGATTAGACTGGGCCCTCGCGGGGTTATTGCAAATAATAAAATGCGAACAAAAATATGGTTGCTGGATTATTTTAAACTACTGACCTTTAGGGTTCTTGATGAACAACACACATTTTGTAGTCCATTTGACCTTTTTCTGGATTCAAACAGACAAACGTCTTCATCGGTTCATCGCAAGCAATGACCTATTGGTTCATCGGTTTGCATATTTTTGTAATAGTTGAGAACGCATATAGGAAAACGTCTCACTATATTCGTTATGACTTATTTCTCCCATCTATATAAGGGACCTTGTGGTAAAAAATAGATATACCAGATATTTTGTTAATCATTAATTTCTCCAGGAAAAATTTACAGCTTTAATTAAAATTTGGAATATAAAATTTGTCGTCATAAATAAAATTTTTAGCTCTAATATTATTACAAGTCAAGACAAACATTCAGTCTGCACGTGAGAAGCCGCGGGCATGGCTTGTATGTACTGCAATGCGTAGTGAGTTATGTCACGTACGCCAAAGACCGAATGCCTGGAGTTTAAGAATTGCGATCGTGTCCAGGAAAATGCATCGTTCGTTACAGTACCTAAAGGCGCTACAATACAGTTGTACGATACGTTTGAAACGCAGCGTTTGTATGATTTTTTCGACGTAACAGCGACTGATAGTGCGGTATGAAACGCCGTTTATTTTCGCTCTCTACAAAACCCAAACCAAAAAAAAATGACGAACTAATCTTAAGGGGGCTTATTCGGTCAGCGAAAATTCAGATTTCGTGCCGTGAGGTGTGGGGGACGGTCCGTGTGCGCGGCGGACACGCACGAGCCCCGCGCGAGCCCCGCGCGAGGGGTAATCAGTGTACTGTGTAGGTCACCGAACTTAATAATATCAAGCGATCCTATTTCGTTGTATTTTGAATGATAACCATTACATAATGTTTAGCCCTTTAGCTATGTATACCCAAACCTATTTTTTTTATTTATTAAAATGTATATTATTATATATAATTATTATTTAAATAGTCTGTTTGTAATATCAAAATAACCGCTTTTTATTTAATGCATATGGATGTTTACACGGGACATATTATACCCAAATAGTGTTTTTTACAATTTTTCTTTGTCTGTCCATCTGTCTGTCTGTCTGTTTGTTCCGGCTAATCTCTGAAACGGCTGGCCCGATTTTGACGGGACTTTCACTGACAGATAGTTGATGTTAGGTATGTTGTTTGATATAAGGAGTAACTTAGGCTAAAAATTGGTGTTCAGTGAGAGAGGCCTATCACCAGCCATGGGTGGATCAATTCTGCTACTGATATAATATATAATATCACCATTATCATGTAATGTAGTCGCATGAGATCGGCCGTCTTGGTGTTCAGTGAGAGAGACCTATCACCAGCCATGGGTGGATCAATTCTGCTACTGATATATATAATATCATCATTATCATGTAATGTAGTGGCATGAGATCGGCCGTCTTGGTGTTCAGTGAGAGAGTCCCATCACCAGCGATGGGTGGATAAATTCTGCTACTGATATATATAATATCATCATTATCATGTAATGTAGTGGCATGAGATCGGCCATCTTGGTGTTCAGTGAGAGAGACCTATCACCAGTGTCACGGGTTACCCTGGTCTACTAAGGTGATAAATGAGAATCAGAGTACCATGCAATTAAATTGATTTATTTAAATTTACTCGCCCCGGTGAAGTTATTAAAATTGATACAGGGCGGGGTTGAGCACTTAATCCACACAAGCTCCTATACCTCGTCGGTTCAGGTACTCTCCTGTGTCACGCCGTATGTTGGTGATCCCGGGAGTCGCGTTCTGGAATCCGCTGACGACCGAAGGCGGGAACCCGGCGGAAAGTATTTCTGTGGTTGTGGTGAAGGTGCGAGGAAAACCGCCCAAAACGGCAACCCGAGCGGTGAAACCAAGCATTGAACCCCAGTTTGGGGCGATTAACAGTTGTATTATTTAATTATATAGTTCGAGGAACGCCTAGCGACGACGAAGATTAATATTATATTTTACGGTTACGGGTTAAATTAAATTATTCTTCTCCGTATTAGAGACCATAAGTAGCAATATTTAATGTGACGTGCGTTCCCGCAAACTAGATCGAGGAAAAAATGAATGACGCGGCGACCGGTACCGCAGTTTTAACTTGTCCTAAACAAAAGATCTACTTGGAGTGCTAAAATGTTGCATCGCGCGAGTACTAAAATGCCGCTTGATGAATTCCTGTTGCATTATAGGAACTGTTTATAGTTTTATTAATGTAAATAGCCAATTTTAATCATTAATATTATTATGTTTTGTATTTGTGTTGTGTAAAATGAGTTATAATTAAATTGTATTTTATATTTCAACGTAGATTTTAATAAGATATTAAATTAATTATATTAATTAGCAATTATCCCGCGAAAAACGCAGTCTATACAGCAAATGTGTGAGTGCACGCATATGCATGCATATAGCACCGCCCTCCTTTCCCACACTGCATATGCGTACACTCGCATGCACCACCACCCCACATGCACCACAACCACAGTAAAAGACCACCACCAAACAATCTACGTACGTTTCGCCCCGACACCGAGGCATCCTCAGGATGTAGACTCTACATCCTGAGGATGCATGTGGGGTGGTGGTGCATGCGAGTGTACGCATATGCAGTGTGGGAAAGGAGGGCGGTGCTATATGCATGCATATGCGTGCACTCACACATTTGCTGTAAAGACTGCGTTTTTCGCGGGATAATTGCTAATTAATATAATTAATTTAATATCTTATATAATGGATTTCCGCAAGGTAACGCCTGATTCTATTAAGTAGATTTTAATGTAAAATTTAACTTAGTAGTGATTTTAATTAGTTTTAGGTATTGTAAATATTAAATTTAAGTGTATTTTAGGATAGTTATATGAATTATGTACGTATAACGTTACATATACCCCTCCTCGTCTGGGAAAGGGTTATGTTCTTAAATAAAACCCGCCTTAGACTGCTCTTAGCATTTCCTCATTCATCCTTCAACTTTCATTCTATCATTCAAAAAAAAAAACATAAAAGCATCAACAGCATTATACACGCCGTTGACGCGTCCTATCAAACTTAAAGTCAATAGTTATTATAAAGCTAGTGACTCATGCTAAAAAAAAACAAGATGTTATAGAGGGTTCTTATTATTTATTATTTTTACCGAAGAGTTTTAGGTCCTTGATATGCCAAACACCTATGTTTTTTCCGGACATATCTTCTAGTACATATACAAGTGGAGATCGTTTTTCACTTACTCGACATTTTATGTATTTAGGGGCCAACTTTTTACTGAAATATTTATCTTTATCGCTCAATATGTATGTGCGCTTAAAGACTACGTCACCTACGTTGTATTCAGCTTGTTTTCTGCGCAAATTATAGTGTGCAGTATTCTTCATATGTGCATTCCACAATGAGGCTTGCACATCATTGAATATTGATGATAGACAACCCAAGTTTTCGGCGTATAACAAAACTTCATCACCTAAGTCAGAGTCTGTGTAGTGCGAACCGCATAACACTAACTCTCGACCGTACACTAAGAAGGAAGGAGTGTACCTAGTAGCTTCGTTTACTGAATTATTAATTGCGAATTGCAACTGAGGAATGTAAGTGTCCCAAGACCTATGGTCATTTTCAACGAAGGTTGATAGGCTAGTGACTATAGTTTTGTTATAACGTTCGACTAAGTTTATTTGTGGCGTGTACCTAGGTGTAAAATATACATTAGGGACTTTATATTTCTCAAACAAAGCTTTAGTAGTTGAGCTAATGAAATGGCTGCCATTATCTAAAAAGATAGTCTGTGGTATACCATAAACTAAAAATATCGAATTTTCTAAAACTTTTACGACTGCATCTGCAGTAGCGCAACGTAGCGGAAAAATGTTGCAATACTTAGTAAAGTAGCAGGTTACTACAAGCATGTAACTATTTTGCTTACGAGTGACAGGCAGAGGACCTACAAAATCAACTGAAATCATTTGATGGGGGCGTGAACACTGCTTCGGACGACCCATTTCCCCCAATGTAGTGTGATTCTGCGACTTGTAAGCTAAACAAACCGAACAAGAACCTAGGTATTTTACAACACTTTCATGCATACCAGGCCAGTAATAGGATAATGCTAAACGATTGTAAGTTTTAAAAATACCGAAATGACCAGCTGTTGGCACAGAATGGTTCTCACTTACAATTTGTTCACGAAATTCAATAGGAACAACTTCTTTCCATGCGAATTCAGATGTGAGATTTGATTTATTTTTAGAGAGCTGGAATAAGGAGTTATTTTTAATAGTAAAATTTGGATAGTGGTTAGGATTATTAAGACATCCGTTGTATATCTTTTTGTACCAATCATCAGAAGTAGTGGAAATAGCATTTGAAAGAGAGATGGCCGAAATAGGAACAGCACGTGAGAGAGCATCGGGTATCACATTATCAACGCCCTTTCGGTGCTTTAATTCAAAGTTGAATGAAGATAACCTTACTCCCCATCGCGCTAGTCTTCCGGTAGGATTATCTAATGACAGGAACCATTTCAACGCAGAATGGTCAGTATACACCACGAATTTCAGGCCATTTTCGAGGTAGCATCTCCAGTGCTCGAGAGCGACTAACACAGCAAGCGTCTCCCTTTCTGTGATACTGTAGTTTTTCTCGGCACCTCTCGGCAAAGAGATCTACTCATGTAGGCAATGGGATGCTCTTTGCCATCAATATTCTGCGTTAACATAGCTCCAATGCCATAGTTGCTAGCGTCCGTGTGGACTTGGAAGGGCTCAGTATATACTGGGCAAGATAGGACTGGTGCGGAGACAAGACACTCCTTCAGAGCATTAAAAGCTGCATCAGCCTCTGGCGTCCACTGAAAAGGAGGTGACTTTTTCCCATTAGATGTTAGTTTATTAAGAGGGCCAGCTACTGTACTAAAATTAGGAACGAAACGTCGGTACCAAGTAGCGGTACCGAGAAAGCGTTTCAGTTCCTTTTTGTTTGTAGGAACCGGAAAATTTAAAATTGCTTGCACCTTTTCTGGGTCCGTGTGTAGACCACGAGCATTTACAACGTATCCTAGGTACTTAAGTTCGCTTCTGAAGAAATTACACTTTTCGAATTTTACTGTCAGATTGGCCTTTTTTAATTTGTCTAAGACACGCAACAGACGAGACACATGTTCTTCGAAGGTGGAGCTTATAATTACTACGTCATCCAAATACGCAAATGTATTCCGCTCCATGTCACCGAAAAGTGAATCAACTAAGCGCTGCTGAGTGGCTGGTGCATTGGTCAGACCAAATGCAGTAGTTTTAAATCGTAGGCTGCCTCGTCCTGGTACATAGAAAGCAGTCTTATCTCGATCCTCTGGCTCTATTGGAATCTGCCAGAAAGATTTTGAAAGGTCGACGCTTGAAAGATATTTTGCGTCGCGTAGGTTGTCGAGAATCTCTGAGACATAGGGCAAATTATACGCATCTTTCTTGGTGACAGCGTTGAGTTTTCGACTATCAAGACAAAACCTAGGCTGTCCATTCTTTTTAGTTACGATAAGCACTGGAGAAGACCACGCACTCTCACAAGGCTCAATAACATCAAGCGCTAACATTTCATCGACTTGTTCTAATAAAATACGCTGCTTCTCTGGAGACATTCTATAATAACGCTGCCTTATGGGCTGAGCGTCTCCAGTATCTATTCTATGGGTAATCAAATTTGTTCTACCTAGACCTTTCTCTTCTATAGATATAGATTTAAATTGAGCTATAATATTATCTGCTATTGACTTTTGCGATGCTAATAATTTGTCATATGAATTAATGAAAGTTTGCGAGTTATTTAATCTCACTTCAGCTAATGAACTCTCAGACATAGTGATACTACCTAAATATTTGGGACAAATTTGGAAAATACGCCAAAAGTCAACGCCTAATATAATAGGTGTTTCCACTTCAGGTACCACATATGCCTTAATTACATGTAATTGGGTTTCGAAAGTGACGGGTAAGTACATGTAACCGATACTCTTGAGTGTTTGTCCGCCAGCGGCTACCATTGATATATTATCGTCCTGTTGCAAAGTGCAATCAACAAAATGTAAATGGGAATTGTTACCTAAAATTGTTACTGCAGCACCAGAATCGAGTAGACCACAAGCATCAACATTGTTAATTTTAATATTTACGTAAGGTCTAGAGTCATTTGTGGGTTTCGTATGCAGAATTGTAGATATTCTATAAGTAGAAGTAAATATTCTAATAAATGAAAGCCAAGTGTCCCAGTCTTCCTTAATGAAATTACTACAATTCTACTCATTTAGTTTTTTGAATTATTATTTTTATTACATACAGGACACTCAGGTGTGTCTTTACATCCTTCAATCCACATTTGAAACAAAATACGTCGCGACTTGCTTTACATTGCGGATGTGATGCGAGTTATTGCGACACCTAGGGCAGTATGATTGTTGTTTATTTGTTTGAATTGTGTGTATAAAATTTTGATTGTTATTGGAACTATGCTGTTGATTTTTTTTATAATTTTGTTGATTAAAGTTATGATTTTTTGAAAAGTGAGTTTTTTTTTTTTTTTTTTAACGAAAAATTTTGTTTATTTGTATTTGTAACAAATCTATTAGGATCTTTATTTGCCTCTTTAAAGTATGCAAATTCCGGTGCAACGGTTTCAGAATTAACCCTAGGAGGCTCCTGGAATTGTAAAAGTCGGGAATGAACAATCTCGTAATTACGACAAAGTGTGCGTAAGACATCTATGGTGTCAATCTGAGTCACTGATGCAGCTAAAGTACTCGCATAACAAGGCCTTATATTATGAAGCAGGAAGCAGTCTCTAGTTGTTCTGCCTCGGTAAAAGGCTTAGAAAGACGGGAGAACATTCCACTCATAATCGAGAGATAAATGGTTATGTTCTCGCGTTCCCCTTGAGTGCGCGAACGAATCTCGGATTTTAGATGGTAGTCGTAATCCAACTGATCAAAATCTTCCTTGAGCTTAGAAGAGAGCTCAGACCAAGATGAGACTTTGTCTTTAACCGAGCGGTACCAATGAAGAGCGTCATCTTGAAAGATTTCTGTAGCAAAAGCTAATGTTTTCGAAGGTATTATATCCCGTGCAATAATAAACTCATCAACGCGCTGTATGAATGAGCGCACACACGTTTTACCATTAAATTTAAATTTACTTAAATCAGCTGCAGTACGATCACATGTCACAGAAATTAAATTTTGCACTTCCGGTGCCAAGGTCGAGGACAAACTAGAGCCCGAGCTAGATGTTCCAGGAGTTGGTCTATTTACTTGAAGAGACGCGAGCCGTTTCGATAAAAGTTTATGACCCTCTAAAATTTCGTCGTACTCGTCTTTCGTATCCTTACAGAATTGATACAGGGCGGGGTTGAGCACTTAATCCACACAAGCTCCTATACCTCGTCGGTTCAGGTACTCTCCTGTGTCACGCCGTATGTTGGTGATCCCGGGAGTCGCGTTCTGGAATCCGCTGACGACCGAAGGCGGGAACCCGGCGGAAAGTATTTCTGTGGTTGTGGTGAAGGTATATATTATGTGTAGTAATATTTAATGTGACGTGCGTTCCCGCAAACTAGATCAAGGAAAAAATGAATGACGCGGCGACCGGTACCGCAGTTTTAACTTGTCCTAAACAAAAGTTCTACTTGGAGCGCTAAAATGTTGCATCGCGCGAGTACTAAAATGCCGCTTGATGAATTCCTGTTGCATTATAGGAACTGTTTATAGTTTTATTAATGTAAATAGCCAATTTTAATCATTAATATTATTATGTTTTGTATTTGTGTTGTGTAAAATGAGTTATAATTAAATTGTGTTTTATATTTAAACGTAGATTTTAATGTAAGATTTAACTTAGTAGTGATTTTAATTAGTTTTAGGTATTGTAAATATTAAATTTAAGTGTATTTTAGGATAGTTATATGAATTATGTACGTATAACGTTACACCAGCCATGGGTGGATCAATTCTGCTACTGATATATATAATATCATCATTATCATGTAATGTAGTGGGATGAGATCGGCCGTCTTGGTGTTCAGTGAGAGAGACCTATCACCAGCCATGGGTGGATCAATTCTGCTACTGATATATATAATATCATCATTATCATGTAATGTATAGTGGCATGAGATCAGCCGTCTTGGTGTTCAGTGAGAGAGACCTATCACCAGCCATGGGTGGATCAATTCTGCTACTGATATATATAATATCATCATTATCATGTAATGTAGTGGGATGAGATCGGCCGTCTTGGTGTTCAGTGAGAGAGACCTATCACCAGCCATGGGTGGATCAATTCTGCTACTGATATATATAATATCATTATTATCATGTAATGTAGTGGGATGAGATCGGCCGTCTTGGTGTTCAGTGAGAGAGACCTATCACCAGCTATGGGTGGATTAATTCTGCTACTGATATATATAATATCATCATTATCATGTAATGTAGTGGCATGAGGTCGGCCGTCTTGGTGTTCAGTGAGAGAGACCTATCACCAGCCATGGGTGGATCAATTCTGCTACTGATATATATAATATCATCATTATCATGTAATGTAGTGGCATGAGATCGGCCGTCTTGGTGTTCAGTGAGAGAGACCTATCACCAGCCATGGGTGGATCAATTCTGCTACTGATATATATAATATCATCATTATCATGTAATGCAGTGGCATGATATGGGCCGTCTTGGTGTTCAGTGAGAGAGACCTATCACCAGCCATGGGTGGATCAATTCTGCTACTGATATATATAATATCATCATTATCATGTAATGTAGTGGCATGAGATCGGCCGTCTTGGTGTTCAGTGAGAGAGACCTATCACCAGCTATGGGTGGATTAATTCTGCTACTGATATATATAATATCATCATTATCATGTAATGTAGTGGCATGAGGTCGGCCGTCTTGGTGTTCAGTGAGAGAGACCTATCACCAGCCATGGGTGGATCAATTCTGCTACTGATATATATAATATCATCATTATCATGTAATGTAGTGGCATGAGATCGGCCGTCTTGGTGTTCAGTGAGAGAGACCTATCACCAGCCATGGGTGGATCAATTCTGCTACTGATATATATAATATCATCATTATCATGTAATGCAGTGGCATGATATCGGCCGTCTTGGTGTTCAGTGAGAGAGACCTATCACCAGCCATGGGTGGATCAATTCTGCTACTGATATATATAATATCATCATTATCATGAAATGTAGTGGCATGAGATCGGCCGTCTTGGTGTTCAGTGAGAGAGACCTAACACCAGCCATGGGTGGATCATGATATATCATCGGTAGTCGGTACAGCAGTATTTGAATTGATGATGATTAGTTTTGTAGCCTAAGTTCCTCCTTGTAATATCAGTTATCTGCCAGTGAAAATCCCGTCAAAATCTGTCCAGCCGTTTCTGAGATTAGCCAAACTTCCGGCTAAGTAAGATAAACAGACAGATTATAAAAATGGTTTTCGATTTAAGTACCGAACAAATCAAATCTATGGACTCTTTTTACACCACGTCAATCTGGTCACGTGGTAAGTCCTCGAAGAACTTGTATTACGGATACCAGACAACGGAAATATTATATTTAATACTTTTATACTATACATGTACATATATATAAGTATTTTATTATATGTATAATACACATCCATGACCCAGGAACACAGAAATTTTTTTGTTCCCTGGCGAGATTTGAACCCGCTATCTCGGGCTTGAGCGCCAACGTGCTAACTATTGAGCCACAGAGGTCGTCATATTTAGTGAAAAGTTTGAAATTACTCGTATAATACGATACCGACACTTCAATTTTATTTATAATAAAATAATATATTTGTATAGTTTTAATATTTTTTTTCAAATTCAAAAAAAATTAGAACTAATCTTTTCAAATAGTATGTATTCTATAACAATTTATAGTATTTACTCCTCCACACACCACTCTTCACGTTCGTATCTAAGTAAATTATGTAAGTATTTCATCATCATCATCAGTCCTTATGCGTCCACCGCTGAATATAGGCCTCCTTCAATGAACGCAAAGACGGCCGATCCATTGCCATACGGTCCGGCACATGTAAGAATTTATAATTTAAAAATTACCAAAATCCATTACCATACCATATATTGTGATATTTAGCTAAACATTATTTTGTAAAGACAGACAAGTAGGTAGTCAATATCGATAGCGAGTTTCTTTTATTTCCCAAGGTAATATTAGTTTGTTTACTCTTGCTTTGGACTCGTAACTTTCGCGGGTTCCGCGTGACGAGCTACACAACCCCCGCATGCGAATGCCGAAGCGGTACTGGGTCTCACAGGTGATGCGCGGCCCGAGGTCCGTGGTTAGTATGGAAACTTCGAATTTTTATCAATAAGTTAATATTTTTTTTAGTTTTTGGAAATCTAACACTGTTAACACATCGTCAGGGTAAAAACCTATGTGTTTGTGATTTTATAAGAATGATTATTGTAAAACACGGTCGTAATATTCATTTATATGAAATTTTAGAGGTTATTTCAGATTTTTTTTCTATCGAGCAAAATTTTTCCAATCGTGTTTTGAAAACTGTCATCACCTCATACATACGTTCTGTAATACATATTAGAAATTTCAGTGCCAGAAATCTTCAAGTTGTTAAATAAACAGCTAATTTTGCCGTTTTCACCTACCAAGGGCCCTTAACACTTCACGATTTCAAAACAGTAAGGATTTCATGCTTTAAAATATCGATGTATGTTCTTGGAATAACTGTTTGACATTAGAATGTCTGGTTTCTAAATCAGGCTCATTCTCGTCATACTGTAAAATATGCAAAACGACGGGAATAAACCGCGATAAAGGTCGTAAATATAATTTGAGTATTATTTTATAACGATTCAGAAAAGTCCAATAGTGAACCTCGTCAATAAACACTTCTTGACACACTTTTATTTTTATTTCAGTTAAAAGTATTATTTTTAAGTCCTGTAAATTATACTATTATATACTTATAATATTATTAATAATTATATTACTCTTTATTACTATTACTATAAAATACTGCCTATTGTTTAATTGTTATATTAATTTGACCTCGATTCAAGATTTTTACAATATCTCAAGCTGACCTCACACCTTAGTCCAATTAGGAGAACAGCCACACTTATCTGTAAACTATAAGTCTTCATCGCGATCTCATTAAGCTTCGTCAGCGTCTTCATTATGAGATATATTTATAAAATTTGTAAATAAGCACTTTAATTATCGGGCTTTTTTTTCGTCCGGGCGCTTAATTGGCCTGGCCCGCGAAACTCACTGCATTTTTTTTTTACGCCGGGAAATGCTCTGAGGCTTCCCGCTGGAGAGTGGGTCTCCCCAGGCGGGTATGTGGGACTCGCTACGCCCGAAAGCTGGTAAGTGGACGCAGCTTTACCCACTAAAACCCGGCAAGTGCCACCAATGCCGCGTTTGGTGAGGTGCCCCGGATCTAATAAAAAAAACAGGGCACCTCGACGGCTAATCAGTCCCCCAAGGGACCGACGCCACCTCACCTGAGGGGTTGTACCGCACCACAGAACAACCCATCCCAACGTCGGGACAGTACAATGGGATGAGGTTCCCATCCTCACCCCTTGCCCCCTGCTCTTTTGTCCCCTCTTCTTATAACTCACTGCATACCTATAGTCTGCACCATTGTTTAAGTTGGGTTATTGATGAATGATGAATTTATTTGCTCCGTGAAATCGTTGTTATATAATTGTCATAATTTTGAGCCTAAGAGGAGCTAATGAAATGGAAGAGGGAGAAGATGTATGTGTGTGTATATGATATAATTTGAGTGTGGTTCAAACTCATAGATAAAAATAAAAATAATGATTGTAAGAGGTGTATGTGGTAGTGCCGTAGGTACTGCTTTGCAGACGATTTGGGCCGGCACGACCGGGGTGGTACTTCTCGCTCACATAACACCGGCCTCAAGTGACAGCTATGTTTTCGCGTTTATTGCGGTTTGTGAGTTTCCTGTGGCCCATTGGGGGGATAGGGAAAAGGAGGTTGTGCGGATGTGTATGAACGTCGATAGTCGATAAAACGCTTCGACTGCGCGGTTCGACTGCTCGTTTGCCCTCATATGATAGAAAATAAAATCTAGGTCTAGGTAATTTCTATTACAGTATAACTAGAAAGTTGTCAATGTTAGCGACGTTCCAGTGCCAATTTATGAATTAGCACTCTATATCGGTTGTGATTTTGCGCGGCTTGGCTTTTTCATATCTCTTCAAGGGCATGATACAACAATAATAATATGATATGTCTACTAAACACGGCCATCTGATGCCAAACTAGGCAGAGTCTGTATTATGGCAACCAGACAACTGATACATACTTAAATTATATTTCTAAATACATACATATATATATATATATATTGGATAATTACACCCAAACACAGAACAAATGATCATACTCATCACCCCCACGATGGGGCTGTGGTGGGGCTCAATAGCCTAATGTGAACCCAGCAAAAGGGGGGCGAAGCAAATTGAGCCGAGGATGGGAACTTCACTCCATTGTCCCGACGTTAGGAGGGGTAGTTCTGTGGTGCGGGACAACCCCTCTATGGAAGTGGCGTCGGTCCCTTAAGGCCCTGACCTTCCGTCGAGGTGCCCTGTTTGCTCATTAGATCCAGGGTACCTCACACCCAGGAGTGTGAGGACGTACACAGCCCCTTGCCGGGTCACCTAGACGACGAGGAGAACACCGCTGGGGCTTAGTGGGTAGTCTGCGCCCATTTCACCATCTTTTCGCGCGCAGATAATCCCAAATAACCCCCGGGCTTCCCCGGGTCCGGAGGCACCTATGCATAAGAGCATTTCCCAGCGGGAACAAAAAAAAAGGTAGAGCTGCGTCCACCTTACCATCTTTCGGGCGCAGCGCATTTCCCGGCGGAAAAGAAAAGAAATCCAGTCCAAACAGGTATCATAATATCTAATATACGTAATATTATTTTCTCTTTCTAGTGAAGCCTATACCAATAATAACAAACTAAACATTCATAATAATACGCGCCGAAATCTAAAATCATTTTCACCTCAACCAATCCCTAGATAAGGCGTGCCGGCTCAATTACATTATCTGACCAATTTGCAGGCTCCCAATACCAATACCCATACAATCTTGGCCTTGCGAATCCCACGCACAAATTAAGAAACGTATCAGGGCTTGCAATGTTATCCTTGTATTAACGAAAATGTATTGATTATTTTTTCGTGGGTTTTATTCCGTATTACTTTTTGTCCGGGATTATTATTAATTTGCAGCTGTTGATGCAATCATTATTATTGTTAAAATATATCATATTTTAAGTTTAATGCTAGGAACTACATTTTGAAGTTTAATATGTATTCTAAATAATTATAATCTACTAGCTGGTGCCCGCGACTTCGTCTGCGCAGGATAAGATTTTAGGTTTTTTTTATTAAAAGTATCCTATGTTACTTCTAATACCTCCAAGAATATGTGTACAAAGTTTCATAATGATCGGTTAAGTAGTTTTCGCGTGAAAGCGTAACAAACATCCACGCTTTCACATTTATAATATTATATAGTATAAGTATAGTATATAGTAAGGATATTAACAATTTGTTGGTTTCTTTAAATGCGCTCTGGAGCTATCTTGAAATATTCTCTTTGCATTTAATATCTTAGTTTAGTTTTAAATAGTTTTAGTAGTGAAAACCTTGCGTTATCTACCTCCGTGCTGAAATATTGAGCTCCGTCAAATGAAAGCTAAAAATGTGCTATAAACCCTTTTAAATAGTGAAAATAAATATGTTAATTCAAAATCTTATAAGGCAAGTATTATCTGGTTGAGTAAAATTACAATGTATGCCATTGTAAGATAATACTTGCGTTCCCACTATGGTTTAAACCTTGTCGTGGCGGTGGGGCTCAGTAGCCTAAGGTGAACCCAGCAACTTTGGCGAAGAAAATTGAAAAGAGCAGGAGACTAGGGGCGAGGATGGGAACCTCATCCCATTGTACTATCCCGACGTTGGGATGGGTTGTTCTGCGGTGCGGGACGACCCCTCTGCGGAGGTGCTATCGGTCTTTAAGAGACTGACTAGCCGTCGAGTTGCCCTGTTTGCTCAATAGATCCGGGGCAACTCACCAAAGGCGGCACTGGTGGCACTCGCCGTGTTTTAGTGGGTAGAGCTGCGTTCACCTTACAATCCTTCGGGCGGAGAGAGTCCCACATACCCGCCTGGGGAGTCCCCTCATCCCCCGCGGGATGCCTCACAGAATTTCCCGACGTAAAAAAAAGTAAAATTACAATGGCATAAGAAGTCATGGCGGAACGGAAATACCGCATTTATATAGGAGCGCTATATCAACTCGCATTTATCTCACACGACGTACCATCATATAAAAGAAAACTAATAGGGGTCGCCCGCTATCCCACTAATCCTACTAATATCCCAAATGTGAAAGGTAGTTTGTTTATTATTCTATCTATAAATGGTTAGAAACCATGAAGTTTTACATATTATAGACCGAGACTTAGGCCATTTCACGGATTTAGTTTAGTTTATAGCAAAAATCTCTATCTTGGGAAAGTTATGTAATACTTTTTTAACCGACTTCATAAAAAAAGGAGGTTCTCAATTCGTCTATATGTTTTTTTTTTTTTTTTTTTTTTTGTATGTATGTGATATCTCCGCCGTTTGTGAATGGATTTCGATGGTTATTTTTTTGTTTGAAAGCTGTAGTTTCCAATTTGGTCCCATATTAATTTTATTAAGATCTGACAAGCCGTTTTTTAGTTATTCCCAATAATGTCTATTTGGTTGGTCTTGTTTATCTTGATGATATGATCATTTTATTACGTATCGATATAATAATTGTATAGGATGCTTTGGTAGCACACCATAGTATGTCGCGGTCATCGTAATCATCATCATCATCACCATCACCATCATCATCATCATCATCATCATCATCATCCTTTATCCATCCACTGCTAAACATGCCTCCTTCAATGAACGCCAAGACGACGAATTTTGGAATCACTAAAAATTAAGAAATAAAAGCATTTTACAAAAAAAATAAAACCGACTTCAAAAATACTAAACTAAAAAGTAATAAAATAACAGTTTCTTTAATGTTTGTGCTTACAACATATTATCAATTTAATCTTCTTAATAATCTTAATCAATGTACAAACTTTGCGTTTACCACGTCATTATAGTTACTTTTGGAGTCGGTATCGTATTTGTTGCTGTACATTACCTACCTACCTACCTTGGCTGACACCGACTCCAAAAGTAACTATAATGACGTGGTAAACGCAAAGTTTGTACATTAGTAGAAGATTAAGTTATATATGTTGTAAGCACAAACATTAAAGAAACTGTTATTTTATTACTTTTTAGTTTAGTATTTTTGAAGTCGGTTTTAATTTTTTTGTAAAATTCTTTTATCCCTACAACATGTTACTATACAATTTTCCATCTTTCGACGCCTTACTGCTCTACTGTAACTATCTTGACAACCATGATGATATATTAATAGAAAAGTCAATCAAAACCCACGGACAAAACCACGCTTAAGTACTAGTACAGATATAAGTATATACTGTCCATTGTTACTGCAGGATATTGCGCCTGTAAGGGCCCTTAAGCCCTTAATAACGACGCAAACACTTGTAGCCCCAACAATTAACCCGTCGGTACCTTATTTAGCGCCTCCTTCTCAATCTTAACCTAGAACGAGGTTTAATTTATAAAAGGGTTAATTAAAACATTTTAATACTGTTAGAATTCAAGGAATAAAATAAAAAAATCGTTGTCTGTAAAGTTGGTTTGCGGTTGGTTTTGTTTGAGCTTTATTTTATTTGAAACATCAATTGGCACGCGTTTTCGGTATTTATGCCGTGACGCGGTCATGTCGTGATGCTCCCACTACGTCGCCGTTCTCGACCCCGTCCGCATGCAATTACATATATTCCGTCTATCATTATAGATTGTTGCTAATTAAGAATTCTTAAATATTAAATATTAGATGTTTCAGCCGAATGCACTCCGACGGCTGGGAAAATATTACCACATTTTGGGTGCCAGAAGATGGACGACGTCGCCGAGGCCAGCCCCGAAAAAGATGGCGTGATAACTTAAGTCCTAGACTTATGCCAGGCTGGCCGGCGGTGGCGAAAGATCGCGATATGCTGTATACGCCTATAATAGGTGTACATATCAGACCTAGTATACTTCTTTGAATTATTGTAAATTTATGTTTTAATGTGTATACTGTTGGCGTATCAAATATAAATAAATAAAATATATGAAAGAGATAAGGGGAGGCCTTTGCCCAGCAGCGGGACAGCATAGGATAGTAAAAAAAAGATGTTTCAGATGTGTAGGGCGTCCCGTATTTAGTATATAATTTTTAGTATTACGTTACAGGTCATTATAGGAGACGTATATTTTTCATGCTACTGAATAGTACAATCTTACTTTATTTCATACATTTTTTTAAATTAAATCTTTACAAAAAACTGTAATTGATTACAGATTCAAAAAACTTGAGGAAAAACAATTCTGGTTCGAAAGCTTGAGACTGTTGGAAAGCAATTTTTCATTCTTGTAGAGCTCTCTAAATCCGCTGTGACTTTAAACACCGCTACCGCCGTCAGTTGTATCATTAAAAACTCTCGAGAAGAATGTTTTATAAAGATCTCTCTGTTTTTTTAGTTTTAAGGCGTTCGTACAGTTGTCTCAAAAAATATGTATTTTATTTTAAAATTGCTATACCTACATGTAATTATTTCCTTAAAAATGATTGATCTTTACATCACATGATAATATACAGTCTACATGTTTCAAATTAATTTATTTTTTAAAGTTTGGATACCGTACTAGAGTTATAATCCATGTATTAAGAAAGAGACATTGTGCGCTTGGAGTTTTTTCCTCACTATTTTCCGAACTTACCTTCGAAAAAGAGTTAAACTTCCTCCAGTGTGGAGCCAGCAGTTGCCACATTAAGGAATATTTAATGAGAGTATGCTTTGGGATAATATAACATAGACAAAACTTGTTATATATCAACCAGCTACCGCTGTATCAGGCGTGCCAATGATACGGGGCCTTGGGGCTATAGAGCCCCGAAGTGTCAAGTTCAAATTTATTAATAGCAATACATATAGATATGGGGCCCTACTTGGACAAGCTACCCCATTGATCCCAACACCCTAAGGCCGAGAGCCCATAAGGGTAAGAAGATCTACGTAGTTCTTTAGTAAAACTTCAATAAAATCTTAAATATTATTTTGAAGCCACCTTAGACAGTCGGCTTCAACGAGCTTTACTAAAACATATTAAAAGCCTTTTCTACTAAAAGAATACTTAAAGTAAGATATATTAAGTATAAGAAGATTAGACTCTGTTACATGTTTACGTTACATCCATATTACTACGCTAAATACTTGTTTTTCTTCCCACGAGCGTAAAATCGAGAATTTACTCCCATCCATATAGCAAATTTGTTTTCGTAGGTAAGTAATTATTTGTGTGAATTCGACGCGAAAAAAATATAATAGATTTTCTAGATAGATTACAAATAATATTAAGTATGTACCCATGTTTTTTATGTCATCAGGGGGCAAACAGCATAGCAGTCACTTGACGCCGGTGTTATGTCATATGTGAGCGAGAGGTACCACCCCGGTCGTGCCGGCCCAGTTCCGCTGCAATGCAGCATGGCACTACCTCTTACATTTTATTTACATAATATATTGTTATTTGTTACGTTGTTTTGTCCAACTTCAGAGATAGAATAGTTTTTTAAACGTGTGTCGTTCGCTGCCACTGTTGTGTGACTGAACTACGTCTACTCAGGATACAAGTAGGTTTAGTGTGGTTTAATGAAACTTTACAATAACATAGCATTTGACGACCTCTGTGGCTCAATGGTAAGCGCGTTGGCGCTCAAGCCGGAGGTTGCAGGTTCGAATCCCGCCAGGGAACAAAAATATTTTCAGTGTTCCTGGGTCATGGATGTGTATTATATAAATAAAAATCTTAAATACATGTATAGTATAAAAGTATTAAATATAATTCCGTTGTCTGGTACCCGTAACACAAATTCTTCGAGAACTTACCAGGGGCCCAGATTGACGTGGTGTGACAGCGTCCATCGGAATTATATTATTATTATTATTAGATATTATTTACATCAAAGTAACGGATAAACTATAATTTATCCCTGTACTCCCACGGGAGTCTGAGTTAGAGATAGTGCTTTGTTAGCCGAAAATAAGTATAAGTATATAGTATAAGTAAGTTGCTTCCTTATGACATAAAAAAACGGGAATGGGAAGTACGCGGGTGAAACCGCGGGCCACTGCTAGTACAAGTATTTTTTTATTAATGTTCTTTTGATCCATAACGTTTTTTTATTTTTTAAATACTTTAAATAATCTTGTAGCATCTCAATAAGAAGTGGTAAGAAAAGTTTGGAAGTAACAGCTGATCAAAATACTTTAAAAACTAAGTAAAAATTTCGAAAAAATATAGTATAAACTTTTTTGTAAAATGATTTAAGCAATATTTGAGAGGTAATAATTTTAAAGTTAAGAGCAGACGCTGGGTTTAATTTAAGAATTTGCATATTTTTCATTAGACACCTCCATTTTTTGAGTACCACTTTCATTGAATTTTCACAATCTCTTTGCTTATGGCTCAAGCCACTAAGGACGAGTTAAAAGTAAAACATGGAGAATGAAGGTTATATTTTTTGATTATTTGTCCTATGGCATCTACGAATAAGACTTATTATTTATTCGTAGTATGGCATCTTACATTAAATTAAGTATTCTACTATTTGACGGCAGTTTAGCGTTATTTTCTCTTATTATTATTATTTTGTATTATTTTGCTCGGATATGCCTTTTTTTTTCTTTTTGTTTTCGCTGGGGAATGCGTTTAGGCATACCACCGGGTCCGGGGGGACCCGGGGTTATGTGGGACTCTCTGCGCCCGAGAAGATGGTACGGCCGAAGGTGGACGCAGACTCTACCCACTAAACCCCAGCGGTGTTCTCCTCGTCGTCTGGGTGACCCGGCGCGAGAGCTGTGGACGTCCGCACCGGGCCACAACGGTGTGCCATCTGGCACTCTCCTCTGGAGGCAGGGGGGGCGACATCCCCTCCTCCAACTCCGCTTAAGGCACCCGGAACACAAAGGGTGCCTTATAGCCCGGACCTTAGCGTGCGCGGCGGATCCCCCGATAGGCCGCGCACAGGCCTCACGGCGATGCGACTGCTTGTCGCCGCCGTGCTCTCCTGCGGGAAGAGGCGCCAGTGCGCTCTCTCTCTCCCGCTCCGCCTCCTCCTTCTGCGACATCACTACCTCGCAGAAGGAGAGGACCGCCTGCCATGCGCTCTCACTGTCAGTCATCGCTCGGATGACCGCAGGGAGCGACAGGTCCGCGCCCACTTCAGTAATAAGTGGCGCCCTTTCCTCTGCCCAAGCTGGGCACTCCGCCAGGGTGTGGTCTGCAGTGTCTTCACTGCTGCCACAGTGATGACACCCTGGCGAGTCCTCCGCCCCTGCCACCTTCCACAGATACCTTCCGAAGCAGCCGTGCCCCGTCAGGATCTGCGCAAGGTGGAAGGTGATTATACCGTACCGTCGGTCAACCCACTGCTCCAGGATTGGACCGACGGCCGACACCGTGCGATGACCTGCACACGGCTCATCCAGTCGCTCCTTCCACTTGCGGAGCACTCGCCTTTTCACGCGCCTCCGCCAGCTCTCCTCGTCTCCCTCGGCCTCGTCACCATTCGAGACCTCCTCCTCGGCTTCCCCTCTCCTCCTCCGCCAGGAGTGCGCCAGGGCACCTGCCACCAGGTCCCATGGTGCAGAGCCCGCCAGTACGCACGCAGCCTCGTATGAGGTAGTGCGGTACGCACGGACGGCCCTGATTGCCATAGCTCTCTGCGGACGTCGCAGGAGAGCCACGTTTTCTCCCGTTAAAGCGCCCGCACATATCGGCGCGCCGTACAGCCCCATGGACTGCAAGACGCCCGCATATAGGCGCCGGCAGCCAGCGCTTGGCCCACCCACGTTGGGGAGAAGACGACTTAGCGCCCGCGCTGCTCCGAGCAAATTCGGCACTAGGCGACGGAAATGCTCTTTGAAGTTCCATCTGCTGTCGAGGATGAGGCCCAAGTACCTCATATTCGCCTCAACAGAGATGCTCGGATATGCCTGACATTAAGTAGCCAATGTCGCCCATGAACATAAAAAAGTTAATTGAGAACTAGTCAACTGAGACGTAATAGTAAAATAATAATAATATTATTAATAATAATATCTATGGACTCTTTCACACCACGTCAATCTCGACCCGTGGTAAGTTCTCGAAGAACTTTTGTTACGGGTACCAGACAACGGAAATATATTTAATACTTTTATACTATACATATTATATTTAAGATTTTTATTATATAATACACATATTTAATACACATCCATGACCCAAGAACACAGAAAATATTTTTGTTCCCTGGCGGGATTCGAACCCGCAACCTGAGGCTTGAGCGCCAACGCGCTTACCACTGAGCCACAGAGGTCGTCAAAAGTATGAGTTCTGTAGGTCTCAGTGTTAGTTCTGTAGGTTTCGATGTTAGTTTTGTAGGTCTCAGGGCTAGTTATGCAGGTCTCAGTGCTAGTTATGTAGGTCTCAGTGTTAGTTCTGTAGGTTTCAGTGTTAGTTCTGTAGGTCTCAATGTTAGTTCTGTAGGTTTCAATGTTAGTTCTGTAGGTTTCAGTGTTAGTTCTGTAGGTCTCAGTGCTAGTTATGTAGGTCTCATTGTTAGTTCTGTAGGTCTCAGTGTTAGTTCTGTAGGTCTCAATGTTAGTTCTGTAGGTTTCAATGTTAGTTCTGTAGGTTTCAGTGTTAGTTCTGTAGGTCTCAGTGCTAGTTATGTAGGTCTCAGTGTTAGTTCTGTAGGTCTCAGTGTTAGTTCTGTAGGTCTCAGTGTTAGTTCTGTAGGTCTCAGTGTTAGTTCTGTAGGTTGCAGTGTTAGTTTTGTAGGTCTCAGTGCTAGTTCTGTAGGTCTCAGTGTTAGTTCTGTAGGTCTCAGTGTTAGTTCTGTAGGTCTCAGTGCTAGTTCTGTAGGTCTCAGTGTTAGTTCTGTAGGTCTCAGTGTTAGTTCTGTGGGTCTCAGTGCTAGTTCTGTAGGTCTCAGTGCTAGTTCTGTAGGTCTCAGTGTTAGTTCTGTAGGTCTCAGTGTTAGTTCTGTGGGTCTCAGTGCTAGTTCTGTAGGTCTCAGTGTTAGTTCTGTAGGTCTCAGTGTTAGTTCTGTTGGTCTCAGTGTTAGTTCTGTAGGTTTCAGTGTTAGTTCTGTAGGTCTCAGTGTTAGTTCTGTAGGTTTCAGTGTTAGTTTTGTAGGTCTCAAGGCTAGTTCTGTAGGTCTCAGTGTTAGTTCTGTAGGTCTCAGTGTTAGTTCTGTAGGTCTCAGTGTTAGTTCTGTAGGTCTCAGTGCTAGTTCTGTAATTCTCAGTGTTAGTTCTGTAGGTCTCAGTGCTAGTTCTGTAGGTCTCAGTGTTAGTTCTGTAGGTCTCAGTGTTAGTTCTGTAGGTCTCAGTGTTAGTTCTGTAGGTCTCAGTGTTAGTTCTGTAGGTCTCAGTGTTAGTTCTGTAGGTTTCAGTGTTAGTTTTGTAGGTCTCAGTGCTAGTTCTGTAGGTCTCAGTGTTAGTTCTGTAGGTCTCAGTGTTAGTTCTGTGGGTCTCAGTGCTAGTTCTGTAGGTCTCAGTGCTAGTTCTGTAGGTCTCAGTGTTAGTTCTGTAGGTCTCAGTGTTAGTTCTGTGGGTCTCAGTGCTAGTTCTGTAGGTCTCAGTGTTAGTTCTGTAGGTCTCAGTGTTAGTTCTGTTGGTCTCAGTGTTAGTTCTGTAGGTCTCAGTGTTAGTTCTGTAGGTCTCAGTGTTAGTTCTGTAGGTTTCAGTGTTAGTTTTGTAGGTCTCAGGGCTAGTTCTGTAGGTCTCAGTGTTAGTTCTGTAGGTCTCGGTGTTAGTTCTGTAGGTCTCAGTGTTAGTTCTGTAGGTCTCAGTGCTAGTTCTGTAATTCTCAGTGTTAGTTCTGTAGGTCTCAGTGCTAGTTATGTAGGTCTCAGTGTTAGTTCTGTAGGTCTCAGTGTTAGTTCTGTAGGTCTCAGTGTTAGTTCTGTAAGTCTTAGTGTTAGTTCTGTAGGTCTCAGTGTTAGTTCTGTAGGTTTCAGTGTTAGTTTTGTAGGTCTCAGTGCTAGTTCTGTAGGTCTCAGTGTTAGTTCTGTAGGTCTCAGTGCTAGTTCTGTAGGTCTCAGTGTTAGTTCTGTAGGTCTCAGTGTTAGTTCTGTAGGTCTCAGTGTTAGTTCTGTGGGTCTCAGTGCTAGTTCTGTAGGTCTCAGTGCTAGTTCTGTAGGTCTCAGTGTTAGTTCTGTAGGTCTCAGTGTTAGTTCTGTAGGTCTCAGTGTTAGTTCTGTAGGTTTCAGTGTTAGTTTTGTAGGTCTCAGGGCTAGTTCTGTAGGTCTCAGTGTTAGTTCTGTAGGTCTCAGTGTTAGTTCTGTAGGTCTCAGTGTTAGTTCTGTAGGTCTCAGTGCTAGTTCTGTAGGTCTCAGTGTTAGTTCTGTAGGTCTCAGTGTTAGTTCTGTTGGTCTCAGTGTTAGTTCTGTAGGTCTCAGTGTTAGTTCTGTAGGTCTCAGTGTTAGTTCTGTAGGTTTCAGTGTTAGTTTTGTAGGTCTCAGGGCTAGTTCTGTAGGTCTCAGTGTTAGTTCTGTAGGTCTCAGTGTTAGTTCTGTAGGTCTCAGTGTTAGTTCTGTAGGTCTCAGTGTTAGTTCTGTAGGTCTCAGTGTTAGTTCTGTAGGTTTCAGTGTTAGTTTTGTAGGTCTCAGTGCTAGTTCTGTAGGTCTCAGTGTTAGTTCTGTAGGTCTCAGTGCTAGTTCTGTAGGTCTCAGTGTTAGTTCTGTAGGTCCCAGTGTTAGTTCTGTGGGTCTCAGTGCTAGTTCTGTAGGTCTCAGTGCTAGTTCTGTAGGTTCTCAGTGTTAGTTCTGTAGGTCTCAGTGTTAGTTCTGTGGGTCTCAGTGCTAGTTCTGTAGGTCTCAGTGTTAGTTCTGTAGGTCTCAGTGTTAGTTCTGTTGGTCTCAGTGTTAGTTCTGTAGGTCTCAGTGTTAGTTCTGTAGGTCTCAGTGTTAGTTTTGTAGGTTTCAGTGTTAGTTTTGTAGGTCTCAGGGCTAGTTCTGTAGGTCTCAGTGTTAGTTCTGTAGGTCTCAGTGTTAGTTCTGTAGGTCTCAGTGTTAGTTCTGTAGGTCTCAGTGCTAGTTCTGTAATTCTCAGTGTTAGTTCTGTAGGTCTCAGTGCTAGTTCTGTAGGTCTCAGTGTTAGTTCTGTAGGTCTCAGTGTTAGTTCTGTTGGTCTCAGTGCTAGTTCTGTAATTCTCAGTGTTAGTTCTGTAGGTCTCAGTGCTAGTTCTGTAGGTCTCAGTGTTAGTTCTGTAGGTCTCAATGTTAGTTCTGTTAGTCTCAGTGTTAGTAACACTGCCTGTCTTTCTTTAAAAAATACATCAAAGTTGTTTCACCAATAAAATATACAATATGGTGCCCATGCAGACGAGAGCTAGACACAAGTGCATCAATATCCCCGGAATATATTTGACAGGTTAGAAGAACATCAAAGATATTTCTTATTAAATTTAATTTTCTTTCTTTCTTATATTTTTTTTGATTAAATAGTCAACCTTGACACTGGCAGAATGTCGCAGACGATCATATGCCAAGACTAGAGGAGAAGAAGAGGCGGTAAGAGCGATTAAGCAATTACTTCATAATACAAATAATAAATATATTCCATTAAACATATATACAACACAGAAGCTATCACACGGCGTCCTAAGCGAATATAATACCAATACCCCTTATATTGGTAGGTATGATGGTGCGAACGAAAAAAATATAATATGTGATACAGATGAATACAATTTTTTCCTTGTATGTTTAATATAAGAATCAAAAAAGTGTGCTGATTTTAATAATATCTCTCCGCAGTCAATAATGATGGATAGGCTTGTTATATATAACTTCCAAAAGAACTGTTAGTGCCTTAGGTGATTACCGACGCCCATAAACATCCACTCAACCAAACAATCCCATGGGCCATCGGAAATTCACAACACGAAACATTACAGCATGCTATGCACAGCACAACGCGCATAGGCGTTAAGTGACCTTTACGCCAGTATCATCTGAGCGAGAGGTTCCATTCCGGTCGTGCTAGTCCACTTCGGATGCAAAGCAGCATGGCACTACCTCTTTGGTTTGGTCCCTCAAAATATGCAAATAATTATCAATCAATTTTATAAACTTTTTATCTCCTTTTGGGGACAATTCTCTCTCATCTTTCGCCTGTGTCTCGTCACACGCTGTGCTCTATCATTCAGGAGCTTTTTAAGCGTGAGCACGAACTAACTGTTTTTAATTTTATCTGAGGTCATATTTAAATCCTCATTGAATGTGATTGACCTCATTTCAATAAAAAATATCAATCCAATCCTAAGGGTTTATCGTAAATACAACGAAGCCTTTAACATCAACAATTCCTCCCGGGACTTGCTGTTAGCTGTCAGGCACTAATTAAGCTAACTCGATCATATTATGTGACAAAAGACAGGCATCACATAGGTAATTACATTGTCTGCCCTTCTATTGTGCGCTCAACACAAAGTGAGTATACACTTAGGTACACCGGAAAATCACACTAGATCGTAAGGCCTACACTTAACAATCTATTGAGATAGGCCGCGCATAGTAAGAGGTAGTACCATGCTGCTATGCAGCCGACTTGGGCCGGCACGACCGGGTTGGTACCTCTCACTCACATAACACCGGCGTCAAGTGACAGCCATGCTGTCGCGTTTCTTGCGGTTTGTGAGTTTTCGGTGGCCCATTAGGGGGACAGGGGAAAGGAGGGCAACACATCTGCATAATCTCTGGTTGTGCAGATGTGTGTGGGCGTCTTTAGTCTGAAGCTTCGACTGCTCGTTTGCCCTTCTATGATATACAAAAAAAATAGCATTCCACATTGAATCAAGTATTGGACTTTAGTTTAGAGCATTAGTATTGGGTTGGGCCTTAGGATTAATTCATCCGAATTAATTTGAATGAAATATTTTTTACGGATTTTATCGCGGTTTATTAAGATTTTTACAAGCCCGACGTTTCGAATACTTTACAGCAACCATAGTCACGGGAGGACTGAGGTTTTTTTTATGTTACTTGGATAAGCAAACTGGCAAACGTGCCACCTGATGGTAAGTGGTCGACGTCGCCCATGAACATAAACTAGTTTACGTGGAACGAGCCCAGGCAACTCATCTATGTGCTGCCTATCCTGAGACATAAGATGTTAAGTCTCGGTGCCAGTAATTACACTGCCTGTCTTGCCCTTCTCTCCGCAAGATAGTGGTACCCATGCAGCCGGCAGCGCGGCACAGCGCTTCCCTCCCACCGGTATTATACGTCCTTCATCTAAATAGATCCTAAAAAATGATAGCCTCAAATAATAATTTACATGTAAAGTCATCAGAATGCGAATCCTTTCAACGACCAGCGCAGAGCTTGTGAAAGCCAAAAATTCATAAAACTTATATGTGAAGACAGAGACAAAGAGGAATTTAATAGCCGAGGTACGCTTTCTGGTCATTACAAGCTCTTTAAGAGCTTAAGGGGTAGCAAGTTCTGCCAATAGACGGTAACGGTTTATAAATAAGAGTTAAGTTTATAGACAAGTGTCGAACTACCGTTTAAAGATCCTCCTGAAACAAAAGATAAGGTGTATTCAGGAACGACGCGGGGTCTATTGACATATATTTAGATTGGTCGCACTGCGCACACTCAAGCATTCCGCGTTCACGCCTTCTGTGTGAAAGCGGTTAAATAGACACGCGCTGACGCGGTCTGCACGACTGTTGTGTGAATGTTTGTAATATTACAATATGATGAATATATAATGCTCAAAGGCATCGTCATCATCATCATCAGCCATCCGTCCACTGTTGAACATAAATCTCCTTCAATGAATGCCAAGGTGGCCGATCCCTTGCCACTCGCATCCAACACGGACCGGCCACCGCACGGAGATCGTCGTCCCACCTGGCCAACCGATCAACACTTCTTCTAACTAAACGTGGCCCCCACTCTTGTACCTTTTGACCCGTCGTCCATACGTTCTCCTGAGTATGTGACCAGCCCGATGCCAGTTCAACGAGCTTGTTCTTTTCGTGATATCGGTAGCCTTAGTTCTCTGGCAGATGTCTTCATTTCGAATCCTATCCGTCAAAGAAACACCCAATATAGCATGCTCCATAGCACGTTGAGCAACAGCAAACTTGTGGACCAGTCTTTATAGACCAGTCGTAAATTTAGAGGCGACGCTTAGGCCCCAGTAGGTCATCACGGGGACCCCACCATGGTTTAAGCCTTGTCGTGTCGGTCACCATCAGTAGCCTAGGGTGTGCCCAGCATCTTGGGCGAAGCAAATTGAGCCGAGGGCTCTTTGTATCCCTCTTATACGAAGAGGGGCCAAAAGAGCAGACAAGGGGCGAGGATGCAGGACCTCAGCTACACTGTCCCAACGTTGGGAGGGGTTTTTATGTGGTGCGGGACAATCCCTCTGTGGAGGTGGCGTTGATCCCTTGAGGGACTGACTAGCCACCGAGGTGCCGTCTTCAAACTCTGCGGTATAGACGACATGAGAAAATTCTCAAAGGCATGCTATGTTTTATATTCATAATTCCTTAACGAAATAATCTTATATCCGCACGGATTTCTGCGGTGGTGTAATAAATGTACCTGCTCTGACATTGTCGTTAGCAAAGCATACGTGTGGTTACCCAAACTAACCATCTTGCTTTCCATTCTATAAAAGGCTTTATCAGAAATGCCACATTTACCAAAATTTGTATTCCTATTAAAATTTAAATTGATATCGTGAAAAGTGTTATTACCATATCCAGTTATTAATAAAAGATAATATCACAAATATAATATCAGTAGAAAAGCAATAAACGCAGCGATTACATTAATAAATAAATGTGCGAAAGAATATTTCTTATCAATAAATCATATTGAATATCCTAACATCAAAGCATAAATTGAAATTGGTTATATAATATTTTGAATAAGGGTGCGGCTCTACCGCAGCATACGCAGAGGCTACTCACGTGTGTTAAAACGTTAACTGCAAGATAATGTCAATTAATGCGTAGCGTGTCCGTGGGTTGCAGTGGAAACAATCACATACATTTTCTTACAAGGCGAAACTTAACAAACATGCGTAGCCTCTCCTTGCGCCGCGGTGGAGCCGCACCCTTATAAATAATATTATATAACCAAATTCAAAAGAGGAGGTTATTATTTATAAATTTTCTTTGGGTCAGGTTAAAAACCGAGTAGATTTTTAATACGGGGATGAAATATCAAGCCAGTAATACTTCAACGGGAAGCCGGAATTTAGAGCTCATCCCGTCTCTCGACTACCACTGTCCTTTGTAGCTTAACTATAAATAGCTGCCTACAAGAAATTAAGGTTCTTTGAATATCTATATCTCTCTATCTATATTATAAGAAAAAAGTGCGTGCGTACAAAGTATACCTACATGTCAGAAGTGAGACTTATTTGGCACACTAATTTTAAATCTCAATTATATTGATACTAATCTAAAGCTTTAAATTACCAAGATTTGCGAAGTGACATTCGCTCTATCTCACTCTCTCGATCTTTCTCCCTCGCTTGCTCCCTAGTCTCACTCCATGGCTAAGTGCTTCATGCTACGTTCGCCCTGTCTCAATCGGTCTCGATCACTCTCTTCCTCTTCTTGGACAATAACGTTGCACATTTTCGTGACGTTTCATCCGTAAAACTTTTACCTTCATGCGCGCAAATAAGTTTCACTCCAAAACTCTGCTGTTGATGTTTAGGTGTTCTTATGTTTTCTAGATTTTAAATCTAACAGGCAGAGGACGGATCGGGCTGATCGTGATGATAATTTAGATATTCATCTTTTTCAGTAATTTTTTTTTGTCATAATATTATATAATCTGTGCGCGGCGAAAACTTCTCAGCTCAGATCGCGAGAAAAATAGCTTCCACTCGACGAGATTTTGATGAAGTATTTTCATGTTTCTTTATAATGAAGACAACAAATATATTTTTTTACATCATCTAATTCCACTACCATATACATTCTATATACATAAATTTATGTACGATATACAATTATTACATTACATTTTTTTTTCTTAATAATAAGCTCGTTGAAGTGGCAGCGGGCTGGTCACACACTCAGGAGAACGGTGGCCGATGGCCGATGGAGCAATAAGGTTCTAGAGTGCCACGTTTAGGTAGGCGAAGTGTTGGTCGGCCATTAATCCGGTGGGAAGACGCTCTCCGTGCGGTGGCCAGTCCGTGTTGGATGCGGGTGGCAAGGGATCGGCCGTCTTGGCGTTAATTGAGGGACTATGTTCAGCAGTGAACGGATAGAGACTGATGATGATGATAATGATGATGATATACATAAATGTATGTACGGTACAATACATAACATTTTTTTTCATATCAATAATCACACCACGTAAGCCTAACCCCGTGGTAAGTTCACGAAGAACTTGTGTTACAGGTACCAGACAACGGAAATATTTATATTTAACACTTTTATACTATACATATATTTAAGATTTTTATTATATAATACACATATTTATTTTATTTTATTATTTAATACACATCCATGATCCAGGAACACAGAAAACATTTTTTGTTCCCTGGCGGGATCGAACCCGCAACCTCCGGCTTCAGCGCCAACGCGCTAACTATTGAGCTACAGAGGTCGTCATTGCGCCTAAAAATGCCTTTTATATGAAAATAGTATATGCTTATTTCTTATGGTTTTTAAGTATAGTTTAAGATTGTGGGAAAAATAAATACAGTTTTTGAGTTCTTATCATTGAAATAGGTTTTACGTGTGCTAATGTTTATTGTTTATTTATTTGTGTAGACTAAGGGTGCACATGTTAAAGGGATCGGTCGTCTTTGCCTATGTTCAGCAGTAGACGGATAGAGACTGATGATGATGATGATGATGATAATGATGATGATGATGATGACGATGATGATGTTGAAGGGTGGACATGATGGCAGGTGGTCAACTTCACCCATAAAGTCAAAGGACCTACTATAATCTTACATAGAATCATAGAATAGATTACGAAAGAATTGATGTCTCATGTTACTTCTGTGGGGTGTATTTTTATTTTATGCTTAGTTTACTAGAAAATAAAGGCTATTTAATTTTTTTATCTATACTAATATTATAAAGCTGAAGAGTTTGTTTGTTTGTTTGAACGCGCTAATCTCAGGAACTATACTGGTCGTTAACGCAGGAGAAGCTGCGTTAACTCACTCATCAAGGAGTAGGAGGAGGGGACGCCACCACCCTGCCTCCAGAGGAGAGTGCCTCCAGGCACACCGTCGCTGGTGCGGACGACCATAGTTCCCGCATGACGAGGAGAACACCGCCAGGTTTTAGTGGGTAGAGCTGCGTCCACCTTACCATCTCACGGGCGCAGCGAGTCCCACATACCCGCCAGGGGAATCCCCCTCCCCAGCGGGAAACCTAAGAGCATCTCCCGGCGAAAAAAAAAAAAAAGGAGAAGCTGCGTCCATCAGCTAGTTTTATTATATATCATAAGTTACTGTGTCAGTTAAATACTACCAACTTACATTTAATCACTAGCTTGCTATGTTTTTATTTAATTAATTAAATGCTCTACATCTTGTTAATTCTTAGAATTTGTCATGCTGACTAACTTGTTTCTACTAAGAATAAAGTGGGATTTATTTTGTTTTTAAGTTTGGAAGAAATTATAAAGAAAACCTGACCCCTTTGTACTGTCCCGACGTTGGGAGGGGTTGTTCTGTGGTGCGGGACTACCCCTCTGTAGGTGGCGTCCGTCCCTTGAGGGACTGACTCGCCATCGAGGTGCCCTGTTTACTCATTAGGTCCGGGGCACCTCACCAAAGGCGGTATTGGTGGCACTCGCCGGGTTTTAGTGGGTAGAGCTGCGTTCACCTTACCACCTTTCGGGTGCAGCGAGTCCCACATACCCGCCTGGGGTGACCCACTCCCCCGCGGGATGCCTCAGAGCATTTCCCGGCGTAAAAGAAAAGAAGATCATATTCGATAGGTACGCTGCTTCCGTTACCTTACCGGCGTGTTTTAGCTACTTATATCATCATCGTCATCATTCGATGCCACTGTTTGATGTCTACGTCCATCTCGTGTATTGGACCAACAAGCCTCGCCTTGTGTTTATTGAGACTATGAGACGGGTTCGCCACCGACAAATATTTCAAATATTAATACGCCTACTTGAATATTATTACTATATTCCGACATTAATTAACCCACTTTAATTAATGTTGGAACTACATTAATTAAGGTGGGTGGACATTTTTAGTGGGGATATTTCACAAGAGACATATTTAAATAATAATATGTAAATATTTATTAGACAATTACACTACGTTAACCTAACCCCGTGGCAAGTTCGTAAGGACTTGACGTGTTACAGGTACTAGGAACGCATATACATTTAATAAAATATAATTGATACACATGTAGTATGTACACGTCCATGACCAGGTGCAGACATAATCATCATACAAATTATCTGCACTTGGCGGGGCTCGAACCCGCGACCGCCGTTGTAGCCTGACCACTCGACTAGCGCGCCGTCAAAATGAAATGGACAATCGAATCACAGTATTGTGACATACCTAAGGTTTTACCTTTATCTAATATTTCTACGTTCGTATGACATTATTCTCATTGTTATAAGAAGATCTTATAAGTTATTTCAAACAATTAATGAAGACACTTTAATATTCTCTTTCGTGTAAAATCGAGGAAGTGCACAAGTCGGTTCGTCGGGCTAGTTGAGACTGCAGCATATTCAAAAGAGCTTAATTTCATTCCTACATTTACAGTTTCTTACAAAATGGACGCTGTTCCTTGTGTTCGATTAAATTTAAAATTTTCTTAGAATAAAATTTAAAATGTTATGTTGACTACTATGATTAATTTTAAACTAGCGGTCCGCGGTTTCACCCGCGTAGGTACTTCCCATTCCCGTACATGGATAAATTATAGCCTAAATTAATAATAGGATAAATTATATCTATTCTAATGTATAAGCTATGTTATCATAAAGTTTTATCAAAATCCATTCAGTTGTTTTTTCGTGAAGGAATAACAAACATAAATCCATACATTTTTACAAAGTTTCGCGTTTATTAAATTATATTACGATGCTATTTGCTTTTTAAGACATCCATAAATGTATTTTAATTATAAAAAAGCTATTAATTGAGTTTGTATATGAATATTATATAAAAAAAGCATGCATCGGCCGGGAATCGAACCCGGGCCGCCCGCGTGGCAGGCGAGCATTCTACCACTGAACCACCGATGCTTATACGATATAGTCGAAATTATGGAATATAGATTGTATGTGATTTTATTTATTTTTATAATATATTTTTATATACTAGCTGTTGCCCGCAGCTTCGCCCGCGGTAACTTAGACTTACAGCCATACCCGGATTACTCCTTGTAATACCAGCTATCTGCCAGTGAAAGTCTCATCAAAATCGGCCTAGCTGATTCAAAGATAAGCCGGAACAAACAGACAGACAGACAGACAAAAATGGTAAAATATGTTATTTTGGTATATTTACCGTGTTTAGGTACATCCATATGCATTTAATAAAAAGCGGTTATTTTAATATTACAAACAGACACTCCAATTTTATTTATTGTGACTACACACTACAGTTAACTCTTCAAGGGTTGGATAATAATGTTTTTGAGGCTATTGAAGTGAAACAATAAAAATATTACACATTATATTTATACGATACGTAAAAAAAAAACATTTTTAGGACCACTATCAAAAATGGCTGACGCTGTGGGTGTTATAAAATTTACAAATAACACAAAAACACCTAGTTATTATCTGAGAGCCAAGCGAAAGTATTTCTTGAGAAACTTATACTGGTTCTAAGCCAGAATTTCCGAGATTACGTGATTTATTTTGCGCTTTTATACCAGAAACCTTTTACTGCTTCAACGTTACCAGCAGATTACGTTCAATGCCTGCGTGGTCGGTTATCGCATAAAATAAATGCAATCTGACTAAGTGAAGTGGTATAAAAAAGACATTTTCAGCATCGAGTAAATCCGACCATATCATCGAAACTATGTAAAGAGATTCAGTAATATTTTTGTTAGTGGGATATTCAAACTGGCCGACGTACCATATGAGGTCAGCATAGCCCATTAACATAAACGAATTTACAAGGTTCTAAGCCCAAACATTTTTTTGACGTGACAGCGTCTTATAATTCGATGGAGCCCTGCACGAACGCAAAAAACATGACGCAACTTCTCCTACTCAACTTCAACTTCAACTATCGTCAGTAAACCGACTTCACAGACAACCGATTTTTTTATAGAAGAGGGGGCGAACCGATAGTCGGTTCACCTGATGGTAAGTAAAAGCGACATCCACAGACACCCGCTAAACCAGAGGATTAGCAGGTGCGTTGTCGGCCTTTCAAATATGAGTATGCTCTTTTCTTGAAGGTCCCTAGAAGTCGTATCGGTTCGGAAACACCGTAGGATGCAGCTGATTCCATATAATATTTGTCGTGCAAGGCAGAAAATACCTAAAAATCGAGTTGTTGTGGGTGAAATTTGGAATTTTTACGCGAAGTCCGGTGGTGGAAATCTGCTGCAGGTATTAGTCCGAACAAATCCTCAGAACACACCCCTGGTAAATACGGTAGAAGATGCAGAGCGATTCGACATCTCTACGCAGCGCAAGTGCCACAGAATCAAGCCGATTGGAGAGATTGCTTTCGACGATTCGAGTCGCCCGGCGTTGAATGCGCCGTCTATCCGGAGACCTAAAATGGTAAGTCTCGGTAATGTAATTATACTGCCTGGCCGTCTTTCCGAGCAAAGCAAAACTGTTTACAGAAGAAACAAGCAGGTGGTACCCATTCAATCGCGCATCGCATCGCAGCTGACCATTCCTCTCACTGGTAAATTATATTTGTTAACTATTTCGATTGTTGATTCGATGCACTCACTAGTTTGTAGAAAAGAATTATAAATACAAAGAAGTATTAAATACCTTAATTCATAAATCAAATGAGGTCCATATTTATTAAGTTGTCTTTTTTTTTTATTCAATCTAGCCTGAAGTACAGGATACCTCCCCAAAGAGGTGCTCTTGGCGATGTCAATAGACACCGCCTTGGAGGCGCTGAGATTCCACGGACTGCCGGCGTATCTGCGCAGGCTGGTAGGAGATTACCTGTCTGGTAGGTGCGTCGTGTACCCGACGGCCAGCGGCTGGGCGACGCGGAGAGTGGAGTGTTTAGGGTGCCTTAAGCGGAGAAGGAGGAGGGGACGCCATCCCCCACCTCCAGAGAAGAGTGCCAGATGACACACCGTTGTGGCCCGGTGAGGACGTCCACAGCTCCCTCGCCGGGTCACCCAGACGAAGAGGAGAACACCGCTGGGGTTCGGCGCTCACTTTACCATCTTTTCGGGCGCAGAGAGTCCTACATAACCCCCGGGCCCGGTGGTAAGCTTATGTTATGAGCATTCCCCAGCGGGAACAAAAAAAAAGGATACCAATATTATCTCAATATATCGAGATAAAATTAATCACAAGGCAACAAACGCATTTTAATGTAAAAAAAAATTAAATTTTATTTCCCTAATATCCTCATATTTGTCAAAATCAAAATCAATTTTTTTAATTCAAAATAGTACTAATACAGTATCTTTTTGAACGTCAAATGAATCTACCACCGGTTCCAAGGTATGCCCACTGAGAAGAACCGGCGAAACAAACTCAGTGGAACTAATCTTTTCAAATAATATATATTATATAACAATTTTAACATCTTATCCTGAAATGCCCGGGAGGAACGCCTTATTCCCAGGGTGTGGTTTGTTCCATGAAATCTTTTACTTTATAATATCCTTTACCACACAAACGCTCTTTAACAACTTTTTTTTTTGTATTATAAAATATGCTATATTCATCATAAAATATGCTAATATAAACGTTTTTATTTGAAGTTCACATATTATATGTAATAACCCCACGGGTGTAGAGTTCATCTATAATTCAGAAGACTGTCCGCCCAAGGCTGTGTATACTTGTGTAATCATTTTATATCAATACCCATTTGAGATACGTTTGAGCGAGGAGACACGTTGGTTTTAATAAATAATCATCCTCGGGTACACCCGATACACAGATAGACAGATATTCCTAACGTACACGTTAGGAATATCTATTCATGAATGAATATTTCTCCATTCTTCCTTAATTCATAAATGAGGTATATTCGAAAGGATTTTTTCATGCTAAGTTTCGATGATCATATTTATATCAAATTACTCTAATCCTATGATCGCTAAGGTGATGTTTTTTATTCTTTTATTTTATGAAGGCCATACATCGCAAGATTAAGACGGCCTTAACTAAATATTTACAAACTTAAATTAGGTGAGTACATGTCTCTTAAATGTAACGAGTGTATAAAACTTATTAATCTATCGCTGTTTTCTATCTTGAAATCAGAATATGCAATATTATGTATAAAGAAATAGAAATCCAATTTACTGTTATATTTTAATACCTGTGGGACGGAAGCGCTACTTCACCCCATTGCACAGTCCCGACGTTGGGTGGGGTTGTTCTGTGGTGCGGGACAACCTTTTTATGGAGGTGGCGTCGGTCCCTTGGGGGACTGACTAGCCGTCGAGGTGCCCTGTTGCTCAACAGATCCGGAGCACCTCTCCAAAGGCGGCATTGGTGGCACTCGCCGGGTTTTAGTGGTCCACCTTACCATCTTTCGGGTGCAGCGAGTCCCATATACCCACCTGGGGAGTCCCCCCTCTCCAGCGGGATACTTAAGAGCATTTCCCTGGGTTTACCTTAGGCTACTGAGCCCCACCGCCACGACAAGGTTCAAAACCTAGTTTACCTGAAAATTTCTACAGAAACAAAACTGATATGAGCAAAGATTTAAATGGATTCTAAGGATTTTTTTATATTCATGTTTATCATAGCTTGTAATGGAAGTAAAAAAAATCTAAAGCATTTTTCTACCAGAAATCACTAAAATTCCGTTTCGAGAAGTTGCTCATTCTCTCTAAAGATTTCAGATCACTCGAATGAACAAATTCGAAGTGCACTTTCGTTATTGCGCCATATTTGATATTAATAAAATATATTTTCTACTTTTATATAAACATTACAAAGTATAAAAAATTATATAAATAAAAATCATTTATGACGTTGATGATTGTATGTGATTGTATGATGTGAATTTGTAGTTTGCTCAAAATATGAATTAATCGATATACTTCAACAGATAGAATAGTTTTTTTTTTTAAAGTGTAATAATTTATTGTTGGGAGAGAAAAAAGCGCGTGCGTGTATTAAATCTTTACGTGCGATCGAAGTAAAAATTTATAAAAATCTGAGTTACCCTCTAGTCGCGACCAAAGAAATTTTATTTAAAAAAATGTACACTGAATTGATCGTCAGAAAATGTGCAAATAATATATTTATTTATCTATGACAAAGGTTATAAGTATATGACTTAGTACTCTACTACTAGTACTAGAATACTGAGCGTTACTTCCGTCAGAAATCCGAGTAGCGCCCTCTAGTAGCGCCTAAAGAAGTTTTACTTTAAAAAAAACAAAGGGATCGGTGACGCTATTGTCGATAGATATTTTTAGGTCTACGCCCATGCAGATGTGTGGCAGGATGCCTGCCTGGATCACTGGATATATGATATAATGAGAAACTGTCGATTTGTGTTGTTTTCAGATGACTGAATGATGGACGCGGGTTCGAATTCCAGAGCAGACATTTTCATGATGAATATCGGTTCTAACTGATATCTTTATTAAATAATAAAATTGACGAATTTGTTTTTAGCTCACTTTTTGTGAGTGGCATTGGTCTATTGGGTACCTATGGGCTTCGGCTTCTTGAGTGAGCGGTTTAAGTTTGATCCTGACCGAGTACCCTAAAATGGGTTTTACTAAAATTTATCGGTGCGCCTACACAAGAGGACATCTCTTGCTCATCGGTGAAGGAAAACATCGTGAGCCTGCATGCCCGATGAGATTCAAAAGTCTTTGAAGGTGTGAGAAGTTCACCAACCCGCATTGGGCCAATGCACCCATGAACTATGGTCCAACACCCTTCTCGCCTGATTTGGAGGATATATATAAAGATTTATTGTCTGTCAAATCAAAAAATCATCAAAAATTTTCGCAAGATTATTAAAAGTGTGAAATTTCTTGATGGATTACACGTAGGTTATTAGAAGAACCCCGCCGTGGTTCAGGCCTTTTTTTTAGTAAAAAAGTCGCCTTACTGTATACTTCGTACTTCTTTTAGACTGAACTCCTGATATAATATCTTATGGAACACCTAATATTCCTCGTAAGCCCTCTACTTTGATAAAGCGGGGTTTCTTAACTCTTAATCTTTTGCATAAATGATCAAAGGTCTCCACAAGGTCACATTTAATTAAATTATGCTCTATGTTGAATTTTGCTCGGATATAGAGCTTAGTGGTCTCTCATTAGGACTGCGCCATTGAGGCACCGGGCCAAAGGACTTACACTAGATGAATGAAACTCGGTACGTTTTATGAATGTCATTTTGTTCTAGAAGGTTCCAGTTTTAAGTATTTTGTTTTTGATTCCTTTGTAGATGCTTTATCGAAATTTAATGTTTTATGTTACTACAGCGAAGTGCGAAGAAGAAGCGAAGCGTTGGAACTGATTTTTTTTTAATGAGTGCTCTTAATATCATCAAGTCAAATAATCTGTACAGCACTTATTATATATCAATAGCAATTATTTTGTTTAACATAGTAAATAATAACATTATAAATAATCTTTTCAGGGCGTTCGTGACGGTCCGTGTCCGGTGGCATTGGGGGATAGGGAAAAGGAGAGCAACGACTACCTTTTGGTTATGTGGATGTCTATGGGCGTCGGTAGTCACCATAAGGCCTACTTTTTTTTTTTTTTTTTGTCGCAGGGAAATGCTTTTTACGCATGTAGCCAGGATCTCGGGTAGATCCTGACCCTATGTGGGACTCACACCTGGGAGTGCCCTACCCGTAAACTAAAACCACTGCGAGCTCCTTCAGCCCCTTTTGAGGGTCCCGGAAAGGCAGTCAACAGGATCACCTCAGCGACAGGCTGGCCCCGGCGAAGGCCAGACTACTCCTCTTAAGGGGGGCTGCCCGGCTGCTTGGGCAGTCCCCGCGACGTCGTGTCATAATGAGCCCAGGTTCCCATCCTAAACCCGACACGAGCACAGGGGCGTTACTGGAGGCGCATTAAGTAGCGCCTCCTGCGCACCCCCATTCGTCGCCCACGGGGGGAGGCCTCGTCGGCGGCCTCCTCTCTCACCCGCTCGTAGGCCTCCTTCTGGGACATTACTGCCTCGCAGAAGGAAACCATCGCCGTCCAGGACTCGTCGTCACCGAGCATCGCGATGATGACACTCGGCAGAGACAAGTCCCCTCCGATGACCGATGTCAGATCATGACGCAGCGCCGCCCATCTCGGGCACACCTCAAGGGTGTGCTGGGCCGAGTCCACCACCGCGCCACAATCGTGACACACTGTCAACGGCTCCCTGCGGGCCGTCCGGCACAGGTACTCACCAAAGCAACCATGCCCAGTGAGCACCTGTGTCAGACGGAAGGTGAGGGGTTTGCGCTTACGGCGCATCCACCGCTCAAGGACCGGACGCAGAGCAACCGTTAGGCTTTTGCCGTACGGCTGTCGCGCCAGGTCCTCCCCCCACCACCATAAGGCCTACTGCTCAGTTGCCTCCTTATGACATAACAAAATTACCGGAATACATTTTTACTATCAATTATTATTATTAAAAAAATATCAGACTGTTTATTCGTTGCTAAGCAACTGACAGGTCAATTGCCTAATAACGAATAATCAAGTGTATTGTGGAAAAAGAGATTAGGTAGACACTTTTGGATTTCCCAAACTTTTTTGCCCTATTTCCACCTGAGCAAAGCTAGTATGAAATATAAAAGAGATTTTCAATATTAGGCACAAATACCTGTCTTGAAGTCAGACGAGAAACGTTCATAGGTAGCCCATTTTCTTTCGAATCTTTTGTACGTATGAAATGTTTCAAACACGTTGAAATACCTCTTTATTCGTATAAAAATTGAAATACAAAAACCTTCCGAGACCTTTTGTACTTCTTTCACGTAGGGATTTCGTGTTAATACGCCCAATCACACGCACGGGTTATCCTTAGGTGATTTTTTGTTTATCCCAACAGTTTTTCTAACATTTGCACATCTCGAAGTACTTATGTCTTTTGTATCAAATAGTCCATTTTCCCTTGACCGCATGATACATATCTTTGATGATAGTCCTTGCCCTTTTTGAAAGCCCTTGCAGCTTTATCCTCTAATACGCTGAGCATGGGAAACTGAGTGGAGTCTATTTTATCTATTTTAGGGCTACGATTCGACTTCTAGCCTCATTACGAAAAGAACACATTTGTTGATGACAAAATTCGCATATTTTTAGTAGCTACATCAATTTTTACAACTATTTAAAATGTTAGCATGCTTTACACTGGTTTCGCGGAGCTCGATATAATATTATATAATTTAAAAGTGGAAAATTCTGTTTTAAGGAATTTAAAATCTGCTACTTCATTTGAATAAACAAAACTTACAACAAAACTATTAAAGATCCCGGTTTTAGTGCATATTGTCACAAAGCGTTTCTGAAACTGCAGGTAAAGGATTGTTTATAATATTCCCTTTGTACAAGAAATTTCTATATAGGACATAAAAGGAAGCATTCTAGCGCTTGCGACCACTCAAGCTTACTCACTGTAAATAAGAGTTTTATTACATTGCAAGTATAGCTGGTCAAATTGAAGTGTCCTAAAGTATAGGACCAATAAATGGTCCTAGAAAATATATGGTCCAATTGCACTTCAGTAGTTTTTTGTGGATAAGATTTTGTACAGGTTTAACAAGATTATGGAGTGATGTCCTTTAAATAAAGGGTACTCTGCTTGATTGTAGAAAATGCACCACAACATTTATGCTTAGTTGACTCTCATTTGCGTAATCTCCATTGCGATTTACATGTGCAATACACGGAGTATGCCATTTGGCAGTACAACGGTCATATACTCTGGAAATCGATGGTCGAAGGAATGGATGACCTAGAGCTCTGAATAGACGGTCACATTCAGGACAATCCACCTTCAAGAATGGAAGGCCACATTCAGGCAGATGATAGGTCGATCCACCTTCAACTTTATAGGACGACGAACTCGCAGTGTCCGGGCCTAGATTAATCTAATCCACCGGTGTAGCGGGTGTCTGTGGATGTCGCTCTACACTTACCATCAGGTGAACCGACTATCCGTTTGCTATAAAATTTTACTATCTTCTATAAAAAAAAACATGATGTGCAGGAGATTGGCCGTTTTGGAGTATATAGAAAGAGGCCTTTATTAGATTTTTGACTTATTAGCCTCCTGATATTGGACGGAAAAGGTTGATAATGATAATATGATGAATATAACTGAAGCAAATATTGCGGGATGCTTGAGACTTAGATAGCTTGAGGTCACGTTTACGTCCAGAAATACGGTCAAATGATGACAGGGGAAAAAGTCAATTACTTTAAATTCTAGTTCGTACTTTATTTGCCTTTGTTCTCCCTCAGAAATGTCTTTGAACGAACTGTAACGAGCTCACAAAAAAGTAATTTCAATAATAATTTCAACGCGCGTCACCGCACCCGGTTCCTTAAATTCTTTTTACGTGATTCGCCTCGTAATGCACATTTTTAAAGCTTGTGTGAATTTCTCTGGAACTGAAGACTTAGCTTGTTTCTTTATTATGATGATGCTATCACGAAAATGAAATTGCATTAGAAATCCCCTGTCGTTCACGCTAATATCTAAAATAGCCAACTGATTTGAATGAAATTTTGTAAATTTTTAAAGTAAAACTTCTTTAGGCGCGACTAGGGAGTACCTAACTCTGATTTTTTATTTTATGATTAAACTTGAAATATTTACAAACTATATTCACAAACGTGAATGTTTTAGTAGTTTTTTGTGTTTGTTATATATATTTTAACTCAGACACACTCACAATCAACAAAGAATCAGGTTATAAGAATGTATAGAGTCATAGCTCAGTAACAAGGAAGGTAACAAAATTATTATATTGTATTTATCTTTTTCAGTAAAACAACTAAGCAATTAGCAAATATATATTCATATACAATAGAAACATTAGTTTTTATTATATAATGGCAAAATAAACCCGCGAAACAATAAATTCAGAGAGGATTGTACGAGCCAAAGTAAAATGTTGCAAATGGAACTAAACCGTTTTAACACTGTTCGTAGAAAATAATAAAATTAACTAGTATTTTAAGGATTCATTAGGAGATAATGCTACAAGAATGGTAGGTATTTATTATAGAAATAATAAAGGGAAGAGTGATTATACATGGAATGTGTTAAGATTGTAAGGACGAAGAGAAAGAAAAAGAAGGAAGCAGGAACTGGAGGAATGTCAGGAGAAAGATAATGTAAAAGTACCATGTTGTGTAAAGATGCAGTTTTAAATACATTTTAGGGTTCCGTATTACAATATATTATGACGATGACGTTTCTATTTGAAGGAAAATTTTGTTTTAATCAGCTAATAAAGAAATATAGAACTCTGTATGGTGATAGGCTAAAAATATTTTAAAAGTACCATCACTTACTGAAGTGCTAGAAGCCTCAATTTATAGTAAATTCCATGTTTAAATCCACTACAATTTTGGGAGACCGAGGTCATTAGCAAACGGCGCAGATAGTGCAACGGACAACACGAAAACTATGTAAGAGAAATCTGGACAACCGACTAACCCATAATGTGTATTAATATAAGAATCCATAATAGTTATTAATCATGACACAATATAACTCGACGAGTTTTGTTATTTTTTTATAATAACAAATATAATAACAAAGGCGGCATTGGTGGAACTCGCCGGGTTTTAGTGGGTAGAACTGCGTCTAACCGTTTTAGTGGGTAGAGCTGCGTCCATTTACCAGCTGTCGGGCGCAGCGAGTCCCACATACCCGCGTGACCCACGGCTGACCCACTCCCCAGGCGGGATGCCTCAGAGCATTTCCCGGCGTAAAAGAAAAAAAAATGGTATGGTAAATGGTACTGAATATGAACACCAAACCGAATGACATTTTTTTTTCAAATGAAGATGTTTTAGCGTTTTTCAAGTCAAAAGAGGATTTTTAAAGGCATCTTTAATAGGGTAGCGTACCAACCGATACCCCTGCATCATGCGGTGGCTTTTTGCGCCTACATACAGGTCTCATTTTCACAATGAGTTGCTAATTATTAACAATGATGCTCGTACTTTACAAATTAAAAACAAACGCTTGAGTAAATAATAATTATATAAGTACACATCACGTTGTAGACTTATAAGAGGCTGTATATAAGATAAAGTAAATAAATAAAGAATCCGAAACAGTCAGACAACAGTAAAAAGATATTTGTAAAGAGAAAATTTGTATGTATGGAGGTTTGTTACTCTTTCACGCAAAAACTACTGAATATATTTTAATGAATCTTTACTATTGATATAGCTTATACATCGGAATAACACATAGGCTATAATTTATAAAGATATTGTGTGCATCGTCTAAAATCTAATCCTGCGCAGACGAAGTCGCGGGCATCAGCTCGTTTATCATATATTCTTACGCAACTATTTGACGACCTCTATGGCTCAGTGCGCCGGCGCCGGAGGTTGGGGGTTCGAACAAAAATATTTTCTGTGTTCCTGGGTCATGGATGTGTATTAAATATATTGTGTATTATATAAATAAAAATCTTAAATATATGAAAAGTATTAAATATATTTCCGTTGTCTGGTACCCGTAACACAAGTTCTTCGAGAACTTACCACGGGACCAGATTGACGTGGTGTGAAAGCGTCCATAGATATTATTATTATTCTTTGCTGGTTTTGACCCAATAACATTCTGATTAGAAGTTTTATCATTTTTTTTATTTTTTTTAATTTAGGTACTATAACTTTCAAATTATTTAATATATATTAAATAATTGCGTAATAATAAACCACATTTACTGCGTCGATAGAGCACTGTCAGCAGCCTGTTGACCTTACCTGACAATGCAACGTTGCAGTCGTGTAAACTTACAAAGTACTTACTGATCACATTACATGGTAGCAAATGCTGATGTCATTTATGTAAAAATAGCACGTTTTATTTTAGACTAGCTGGTGTACACAGCTTCGCCTGCCTTAAATTAGATTTACTACTAAAATCAAAATCAAAAATCATTTATTGTATATATAAAGGTGGTAGGTACTGTTTCAGGATTGATGATAGATAATTATGTTTAAAGCCTATGTCCTAATCCAAGGTATAAGCCATCACCATTTCAACTTTCAACCAAATCAGTTCAGCCGTTTTGCCGTGAAATATAAACAAACATCCAAACTTACAAAATTTCGTCTTTAAAATAGAGACTAATATTACGCTTTTCATTGAAATTACTAAAAATTTATGACTTTGCACATGAGCATCGGTGGTTCAGTGGTAGAATGCTCGCCTGCCACGCGGGCGGCCCGGGTTCGATTCCCGGCCGATGCATAATATTTTAATATTTTTTTTTTAATTTTAATAATGTTAATAGGTTGTATCATAAATTTTATCTTTGGCCATACAATCCACCTTTGGTAGCATTTTTGAAAGCATGTTCATAAATTGGAAAAATTAAAAAAGCCTTAGGTGAACCCAGCACCTTGGGCAGGCAAGTGAACCGAAGGGGCTACTCTTTGTAGCCCTCTTATTAGAACCCCTCTTATAAGAATATGGGCAAAAGAGTAGGATTAAGGTTAAGGTGCGAGGATGGGGGTGAGGTCATCCCATTGCACTGTACCGGCGTTGGTAGGGGCTGTTCTGTGGTGCGGGACAATATACATAGAGGGACTGACTAGCCGTCGAGGTGCCCTATTTACTCAATAGATCCGAGGCACCTCACCAAAGGCATTGGTGGCACTCCCTGTGTTTTAGTGTGTAGAGCTGCATCCACTCACCATCTTACGAGTGCTGTGAGTCCCGGCGTAAAGGAAAAAAAGCTGTAAAAATAATCTGTAAAAAAAACAATAATTTATACACCAAAAAATACTATAATATAATATTATGTACCTATTTTACACGAATCCAGGATAAGCAACATATTATATAAAAAACCATATAACATTCCATCCTAGTTTTCTATCCTTTTCGTTTTTAAATGCTTTAACCATTCAGCCATTTGCTTTCATAGACGTAACGGCTTATACTTCTTTCAAAGTACCTTGCGTCAAAAATTCAGGAAGGCAGGATGACTACCGCCTCAGGCAACTCGGCACGAATATTAATAAAACATGACTTCGTTAAGAACTGCTATAGATAAGTACTGTTTGGAATCGAGTATTATTAATTAACACCGTGATCCCAACGTATGATAAACATATTTCTCCTATTGGATTCCTTTTATATTATACAGGACAAACAGTGTCCCCACCATAAGAAGAGGGGGACAAAATAGCAGGAATGGACAAGGGGTGAAGATGGGAACCTCACCCTATTACACTGTCCCGACGTTGGGAGGGGTTGTTCTGAGGTGCTGGCAGTCGAGGGGCGGACTAGCCGTCGAGGTGCCCTGTTGCTGCACAGTTCCAGGGCACCTCGCCAATGGCGGCATTGGTGGCACTCTCGGGATTTTAGTGGATAGAGCTGCGTCCACCTTATCATCTTTCGGGCGCAGAGAGTTTTTTTTATGACATAGAAGGGCAATGAGCAGCCGAAGCCGTTTGGTGACTACCGACGCCCAAACACATCCGCACAACCAAAGATTATGCAGATTAATAATAATAATAATAATATCTATGGACGCTTTTACACCACGTCAATCTGGTCCCGTGGTAAGTTCTGGAAGAACTTGTGTTACGGGTACCAGACAACGGAAATATATTTAATACTTTTATACTATACATATATTTAAGATTTTTATTATATAATACACATATTTAATACACATCCATGACCCAGGAACACAGAAAATATTTTTGTTCCCTGGCGGGATTTGAACCCGCAACCTCCGGCTTGAGCGCCAACGCGCTTACCACTGAGCTACAGAGGTCGTCAATTTTCAAAAGATTCATGGCACTCCTTTTCCCTAACCCCCCCAATGGGCCCCCCAAAGTTAAAAACCGCACGAAACGCGACACCCTCCCCCGCGGGAGGCCTAAGAGCTTTTTCCAGCGCAAAAAAGAAGGTAAATACTTGCACTTAACATCTTGTATCAGTATAGACTTCACATGAATTAGTTGTCTGGGCTAGTCTCAGGTTTATGTTCACGGGCGACGCTGACCACATTTTTTTTTTCCGCCAGAAAATGCTCTTGGGCATCCCGCGGGGGAGGGGGGACTCCCCAAGCGGGTATGTGGGGCTCTCTGCGCCCGAAGGATGGTAAGGTAGACGCACGCTACCCACTAAAACCCGGCGGTGTTCTCCTAGTCGTGCTAGCCCGGTGCGGGAGCTATGGTATGGTCCGCACCGGCGACGATGTGCCTGGAGGCACTCTCCTCAGGAGGCAGGGGATATCGTTCCCCCCTCCTACTCCACTTAAGGCACCCTGAACACGCTGACCACATACCATCATGTGGCTTGTCAGCACATTTGTCTATCCAACTAACATAAATACACATAAAATTATTACTTATGAAGCGACTTTATTCATCACTAATGTATCTTGTCCGAATGTTTTTTAACGAAGAATCTAACCACCCCAGGTTAGATTCTTCGTTAAAAAACATATTTTCTACTAACTCTTTATAAATTGTGCAGCCATAAGGACAATATTTGATTACATTGTTGCCATTGATAATTCAAGATGCTAGAGTAATTCAGAAGGCACTTTTAAGAGATCATTCTCATCATATCATCTGCCTCATCTCATAAAAGTACTATTTCTCTCTATATGTTGTATCGGCCGTCTAAGCGTTCATTAAAAAAGATCTATATTGAGCAGTGTAGGAATTAAGGCTGATGATGATGATAAATCGAGATGATTACTAAGACGTGCTGTTTGTATTCACTCTGAATAATCAAACACGTTCGTGCTTCGCTTTTAATGATATTTCCATACACATCTTCAGGTATTGTGTTATCTGAAGACATGACTTAAATTTAAACAAGGAAATTATTATTTTATTCATTGAGCATTTCAATCCTATCGAAAAATTTTTTGTTATTAATTAATTAAGTTTAAAATGGTGTACACTTAAGTTTAGCACTTGTTTAAACCCTATGTGGTTTTTTGCTGCTAAAATCTTTGATCTATCTATATTGTATTTTTTATTTGGTAAATAAAAAATTAAATATGTATATATATATTATATTTGAAGTTCATACATACTTTTTTTTTCTTTAACGCCGTGAAATGCTCTGAGCCATCCCGCCTGGGGAGTGGGTCTCCCCAGGCGGGTATGTGGGACTCGCTGCGCCCGAAAGATGTTAAGTGGACGCAGCTCTACCCACTAAAACCCAGCGAGTGCCACCAGTGCCGCCTTTGGTGAGGTGCCCCGGATCTGTTAAGCTAACGGGGCACCTCGACGGCTAGTCAGTCCCGCAAGGGACCGACGCCATCTCCATGATAGAGGAGTTGTCCGGCACCACAGAACTACCCCTCCCAACGTCGGGACAGTACAATGGGGTGAGGTTCCCATCCTCGCCCCTTGCCCCTGCTCTTTTGTCCCCTCTTCTTATAAGAGGGGTACAGAGGGGTGAAGCTAAAAGAGCCCCCCCGGCTCAATTAGCTTCACCCAAGGTGCTGGGCTCATCCTAGGCTACTGAGCCCCACCGACACGTCAAGGCCTGAACCATGATGGGGATAAACATACATACCTATAAAACTAATCTAATATATAAAATTTCCATGTCACAATGTTTGTAACCGTACTCCTCCGAAACGGCTTTACCGATTTTTACCAAATTTTATATGCGTATTCAGTAGGTCTGAGAATCGGCTACTATCTATTTTTCATACCCCTAAGTGATAAGGGTGGTCAACCCCTCAAATTTTAAAAGTTAACGCGGGCGAAGCTGCGGGCAACAGCTAGTAAAATATAAAAAAAACTGCTTTATTGACTTTTTTTATTATATGGCATTACTACAACACGTTTGAATATGTATCTAATATTTTACTAGATTACCGATGATAATTCCTAGGATCAAATATAATAAATTGGTAATACAATATGTTCTATTCAGTCCAAAATTATAACTAAAAACATTGAAATAACCCGGGGCACATCTCGACACTTATCTGGAAGATCTCGTATCATCCCTTTCAACTCTCGGAATACTACACTTACACAAAATAAATTCGCAAAAGATTAAAAGTCAATAAAGATTCTAGTTTGTATTATGTTGTTGAAAATCTCGTAAATTTTTACGTTTATGCATTTTTAATTAAAGATATTCAAATGTACACAAGGCAAAGAGGACCATAAATCAAAATTGAACTTATACGCCGACATTGATAGTCGGTATAGACATTTCTAATATACATATTCAATAGTTTAGGCACAGGATATGATTCAGTTTACATATCAACAATCATATTCTGTGACTAAACAAAACTTTACTTTAATATTGCTTATACATCAAAATAGCATACAGACTAAAATTTCTAAAGATATTGCGTGAATTGTCCAAAATTTATGCGTACACCATGCATGTGCTATGCTTGTATTTATTAATTGTAAGTTCTTCCAACTTTACTATACATCTACAGTTAGTATTTAGTATTTACCAATTAATCCTGAATTCTCGTGCCTCATTATCATAAGGATATAATTGACGACCTCCGTGGCTCAATGGTTAGCGCTCAAGCCGGAGGTTGTGGGTTCGATTCCCGCCAGGGAACAAAAAGTTTTCTGTATTCCTTGGTCATGGATGTGTATTAAATATTTGTATTATATAATAAAAATCTTTAATTTATGTATAGTGTAAAATTATTAAATATATTTCCGTTCTCTGGTACCCGTAACACAAGTTCTTAGAGAACTTACCACGGGACCAGATTGACATGGTGTAAAAAGCGTCCTTAGATATTATTATGTATTAGAATATAAGCTAAATAAAGCAGTTTCAGAAAAACGGGCAAGAAAAGTAGTGTGATTACTGACATCGGGCTTTCGCGTTTCGGAATGGTTTATCCACGGTTTATCCGACCTAGTGCTATTATAACAACTTTTTTTTTCGTTATCTATATCTATTCTTTAGTTATTTATCTTTTCTTTCATCATCTATCCAAATAACTTATAAAATAAACACCGTAAACTAAAATAGTAATTTTTGTTTGCCACATATTTTCAGATTTCACTTTGGTTTTCACAAATCCAACTTATACCTGCCTGCTTTGTAGCTCTAATTGAAGTTCGCATTCAAAGTGAAAACGCCGGAATGTGCAGCCGAAGTCGTACAAAGTGCGAACGAGTAGTAAGTCACAGGTGCTCCCAATCGATAGTATTACAGACCATTGATTTATACGATTGGACGGGCCTGCTATTTACAATATCTTATATGAAAGTTATTGTTTGATCAACAACATGGACAATATATTTAGGGAATATCAATTACAGATAATCGCGAATGAAACCAAAACAATGATAACATTCAAAACGTTCACAAACATAAAATCAATTAAACTAAGTAACATAATATTAGATACAAGTTAATAATTTCAAATACCTTGGAAGCATATTAAATAGTAACTCTAGATATACACAAGACATAATTACAAGAATAGAATTACCGAAACAAGTCTTTAACCGCAAAGAACACATATGTAAAAGCAAAAAATCTCAATAAACATCAGAAAAAGATTTATCTGGTCTTATATTTGGAGCATTGCAGTCTATAGAAGGGAATCCTGGACAATGACACTAAAAGATAGAGAATGTTTGGAGGCATTCGAAATATAATAATAATAATAATAATAATATGCTTTATTTTGTACCATAAAATTATTAACAGGTAACAACAAACTTATGACTAGGAGTACGCACAAAAATGGCGGTCTTACCGCTTTAAGCGGTCTCTACCAGACAACCATAACAAAAAAAAATATGATCGCAGCGTGAGAAAAGGTAGGAGTCGGCACAAGCATTCTTTGTTGAATAAGAAACAAATAATAAAAATATTTTGGTATTTTCTGTTGAATAATACATACAATATAATATATACATATACATACAATATAATACATACTATTGGGTGCACGAACGAGATATAGGTATTGATAATAAGAGTACTTCTATAATATTATAAAATAAATACATCCATACATACATACAGAACACAAATACGTACAAAAAAACATAATATATTGAGCTATAGTAATAAATATTGTGATAAAACAGTAAAACACATTGAGAACAACAGTGTATTACAGTGCGGATAGGGCGAGATAGTGGTGTTTAAGGCGCTTTTTGAATATCGCAATTGTTTGAGATCTCTGGACCGATTCGGGTAGAGCATTCCACAGGCGAATAGCAGATACAGTGAAAGAGTATTCAAAGAAAGAAGTTTTATGGACGGGAAATGAAAGGGTTAGTTTATCTGAAGAACGAAGAAAAGACGTATTGTCACCAAGAAAAGAAAACCTTTCCTTTAAATATGAAGGAGTATGAGGATTAAAAAGGACATTGTAAAGGAGATGTAGTATGTGGCTGTTCCGACGCAATCGTATGGGAAGCCATTTGAGCTTAATACGGTATTCGGAAACATGGTCGTACTTTTTGATTCCGAAAATGAACCGAATGCATAAGTTTTGAAGGCGCTCCAGGACACTAAGGTAGTCTCTAGAAATATGGTGCTGAAGGAGGATGGAGGGGATAAAAACTTCTGGAAAAGGTAAAAGACATAAGAAACATAATTTTAAACCATAGAGAACCGAAGAGGGAATCGGTATAATTGGTCACCTGATACGACATGGCCCGTTTTTTTTTAAATTTCATAGAAGGAAGGATTGGGGGAAAAAGGGAGGGGCTGACCAAGGAAAACTTATATGGAACAGATAAAGGTGAAAGTACAGGTCGTATCACATCAGGAGGTAAACGTATTGGCGGAGAGTAGGAAGGATTGGACTGCTCCACCGTCAAGAGCAAGGCTCTTAAATAGAGAGAGAGATATATGAAAGAGACAGAATATATATTTTTTAGATTCATAAGTAATAATGCACTTGAATTACTTCGTAATTCTGGAAGGTGAATATTTTCCTATTTGATCAACACTTCTTCCTAAACGTGACTTTCTATCAATATATTTACTAGCCGTAACATATTATTGTAACTGACATGGAGCTAGTCATGCATGGATACATACTAATAATGTATCCAGTGCTATGTATGGATATAATATACTAATAATTACTATACCAAAAAATAATTCATAAATAGATAGCCATCTATGGTCATATCCTTCCTGGTAAAAAATTAACGACACGAACATGTGTAATATAAACGCCCAATATTATGGGCTTTTCGATTAGTATTTTCACAAGGTGATTTCACCTATCCCAATATATCACTAAATCTATCCCATGGGAAATAAGGAGAACAGATATCAAAAAGTTGAAATCACTTTCATGTTGTTAATTTTTTTTAGGAAAATGCGGTCAAGTGCATTCCGTACTTTCAAGCGCTTTGAAATCCTAGCTAACATTATAAAAGTGATTATAAGATTTCAATAAATACAAATACATAGATTACGTATAGTTTATACACTCATATTATAAACAACTTTTAAAAAAATTATCGCGGTTTATTAAGTTTTTTACATGCCCGATGTTTCCTAATCGTACTTATTATAAGGTAGTCTTGAATAGCTTTGTAACGATCTTTCTTCTTCTTTGTCGATATACTCTTGACATTGCGGTCGTGGACGTTACTTCAGCAGCACCTTTATTTGTGACTCACCTCACAAGTCGATGCTATTCCTCTCTTGAAGTTACTTTTTTGAGCACATGTCATGTAGAGGTTCTTTTGTGATGGTTTTTACAAAGTCTGTCCATCTGGTCGGTGCCCTGCCGAAATTTGTAACGTTTTAGACCGCCATAAAATTCTTAAAACGTGTTTCATTATATTTATAATAAGTGAAATTATAATTCTACTAACAATTCATCTCACAACCTCCTTCGACTCCTCAGACAAAATACCTCACGAAGTCTCGAGACTATCCAAATAGCAGATCATATTTTCTTCTTCATCGTTAATCTCACAAACTCCTTCGACTTCTCAAACACTCCCCACTTTCTATACAACTCTATCTTTTTTTTTTCTTTTACGCCAGGAAATGCCCTGAGGCATCCCGCCTGGGGAGTGGGTCTCCCCAGGTGGGTATGTGGGACTCGCTGCGCCCGAAAGGTGGTAAATGAACGCAGCTCTACCCACTAAAACCCGGCGAGTGCCACCAATGCCTCCTTGGTGAGGTGCCCCGGATCTGTTAAGCTAACAGGGCACCTCGACGGCCACCTCCACAGAGGGGTTGTCCCGCACCACAGAACAACCCCTCCCAACGTCGGGACAGTACAATGGGGTGAGGTTCCCATCCTCACCCCTTGCCCCCTGCTCTTTTGTCCCCTCTTCTTATAAGAGGGGTACAAAGAGCCCCCTCGGCTCAATTAGCTCTCCCTAGGCTACTGAGCCCCACCGCCACGTCAAGGCCTGAACCATGGTGGGGATACAACTCTATCTTACTTCGACGTGTTCCAAACTTTCCTTTCTGCACCTTACTTCGAAACACCATATAAACTCATTATTTAATGTCATTCTATTGAGCTTGCAAACATTTCTAAACAGAAACAGTACATAGAGTGGCCGGCTGGATGCCATACTAAATTGGCGTATACAAAGGGCGTCCGCTGTTATTGTACTGTTGAAATGCCTTTGTGTTAACACGCTGCTAGCCGTGCTATTTTTTAATATCACTTTACAGGAGCCCTACGCTGAGATCCAGTATCAAGCGTTTTACACACCTACTAGGATAACACTTTTAAACGTGCATACATGTTGGTTAAAACATATAAATAGCACGTATAAGGCGTAAAGCATAATTACCACACGAAGATATTATATGCTAAAAGTTTATATCTGAGTATGAACACATACCAAATTTATTGAGGAACACAATTTCAATTTTCGAACTCATGCATATATCATAAAAGTTTATGGTCATGAAGGTCTTGTACAGTCACGGAATGAAAAAGTTTGTCACCTTAAAGTCGGTTTTAGCTTGCACCTGTGGAATAAGTAAGGTGTCAAAACATTTTAAACCTTTTTTTTTTAGACAATATAAATCAATATGAACTTTGTCATCGAACTAACTGTGTGTAATATAATTTTCAATGCGACAATATCTTTTATGAAGGTGCTCGCGATACCTTTTCATTCCGTGACCATACAATATGTAAAATACAAGTCCTAACGTATGTATGCGGTATCGAATTTCTCCTATTTCCAACACAAGATATGACAGCCGTCGTATAGCCAATAGCGATCAATAATACTAGCAAACTCCAACGAACACAAACTAATAAATTTACTTTGCATCCCGAAAAATCTATAAAAGATCATCTTGTTTTAAATCTCTTCCATTGACAGTCACTAAACACGAAAACAACTCTTTAGATATCAAAACGACTGCCAAGGGATGAAAAAATCCAAAACTTTCAAATACCCAAACGAAACGACCACTTGCAAATAATTGGTTTAATTCAATCAAAAAACATTAAACTGTCTGAAAGGACGTTAATATTTATGATAAAATTTTAGGCAAAATGTTATGAAAAAACTTTTATATGACTGTGATTGAAAATAACGACAAAGTTTGGAATTGCTTAGTTCAATTAATCATAAACAATATGATATATTGTGTTTAAGGTCTAACGCACACAAAAATATAATGACGTTCCGTCATTATATTATTTACCGTTTACCGTATGATACCATTAGGCGAATAGACTAGAATATTCACTATCTGCTTACGAACAATCTTATAATACTTCAGTCACATTATCAGGAAATAAATCTATGAGGTAAAAGTGAAAAACTTCACAAAAGTGGCAAAAAGAAGAAAAGAGACTAAGGACCGCGAAAATCTCGAATCCGTAGGTGATACTTTAATAGAACTTGGGTATCCATCGTCTTCAAAAATTTTGTAAAACTTTGGTAAGATTACCATGAAATTAAACGAGGAGTAAGATTTCAAGAGTCGAAGGACCTTGTAAATCTTAAATGCGTAAATTATACTTTTAATAATACAACATCTTGCAATTTCTGCAAATTGGGAAATCGGAATGAATGCGATAACTAGGAATCACGACCGCACTAAAAAACAACACAAGAGGATAATTACTTTATATTAACGATCGTCGCATAAATTCTGTCGCAGTTATGCGGCGAACCTTAAGCCTTAACCCTGTACAATATATCATTTCGAGCTCCAAAGTTATCAGATCTCAACTTTTGCGCGCTAAGCAATAAACAATGGAAACGTATTACCAAACAAACTTGTATCAAAATAAAAGCTTCGCACGGGCGACATTGCTTTTGTAGAAGTTGAATGCAAGATGCTCCGCTAGCTATGAAAAGCATTCGTATTCACCGAAGCAAAACTGTCAAGTATATATGTTCTAGTGGAAACACAAATAGGATTTTGTTGTAACGTGTGGACTGTAAATTTATTTGAGAATCCTCATATGTGGACAGGACGTTGTAACATTGAATTATATTTTTTATACATAATTATATATTTTAGGTAAGTTTTTAAATTTTAAATTTTAAAATTTTATTTTGTAATAATTCTTTTCTTCATTAATTCTATTGGTATTTGATTTTAGTATTAGGTATTGTTTATTTATTTTTTCATTTAAATTTTAATATTTATACTGTACTAATATGGGTGTAACTTGATCGTAACTATGCTTTTTTTATATTTTATAATGAAGGTTCTTTTTATATACATATTTTATCATCGACTTCGACCCTTATATATCACACTACTGGTCAGGTCTACTCCTCAAAATCAGGCGAGGAGGGTGTCGGGACAGAGTTCACGTATGCGATGGCCCAATAGGGAGTGGTAAACTTTACACACCTTTAAAGATCTTAACGGTGTGCAAGCAATGTTCTCGTGTTTGAGTAATGAAATTTAGATAAACCGATTTTAGGTACACCGGTCGGGATTGAACTCAAACATCTCACTTCCTGGCTGAGCCCTTACCCACTAAACCATTGTTGCTTTGTCTGGTTAAACATTCTGGCATGTGTCAAAGTAAGTACTACAAACTGTATACAAACATTGAGGCGTGACTCCACTGCGGCGCACGCAGTGGCTACCCACGTGTGTTAAAATGTTAATTGCAGGAAAATGTCAATTAATGCATAGCGTGTCCATGGGTTACAATGGAAAAAATCACTTTTATTTTACAAAGCGAAACTTGACAAACATGCGTAGTGTTTCCTAGCGCTGCAGTGGAACCGCGCCCTTATTTTTGGTTCTTAAAACATCATGTTATAATGATCTTTAATGTCTACCAATAACTCAAAATTTACTTACAAAGCAATCTACATGAAAGACCAAGGTGTAACTTATTAACAGACTTAATTAATTTACTTAAGATAAAGTAAGGCTTCAAGTTGGATAGTTGTGGTAACATCAGAGCTCGCGCCGAGAACTTTGCACCGTTAAGGCGTGGGTTCCTACCTCATAACTAAACTTTGGTCCCAACTAGTCAAGTTACAAGTCCAAACTGCATTTTAAAACCAACATTCCTAAATGCTATAAAATGTAACTTCTGTAAAAAAAATTAAATGTTTATAAATTATTTGGTAAGGCTGTAATCTGCGGCGTATTGGCTTATGGAAAATTAAAGGTATATTTTTAAGAAATTTATAGAGGTACATAATATTTAATTATCCTATGTTCTTCTTCGGAAAAAAACTGTCATTACTTTATTCTTTTCGACATGTTTCTGATCAGCTGAGGATTTCTTAATAATGATATTTTTTTGGATTACACATTATAAGAAATTGGTTCGAAAACAGAAAAAGTAGGAACAAAATTGGAAAAATTAAAAAGCCTTTCATCGCTAAATTGTTGTTAAAAAAACGGGTGTTGCAGCGCTGAGATCGATCATGGGCAACCCCTGTAAAAAAACATATATATTTCATTTATTACAACACAGCAATAAACAAAAGCAATCATCTTAAACATCTACATGTAAAAGTATACCATTTCAAAGTATAGGCAACAAATCTAGTAAAAAGAACGGGAGCTCCCGCTAAGTACACTGCACTGAGCACCGAGCAAACAACTCGCAATTTGCTCCCGATGCTTATTTACCAGAACAACCGCATTTTTATTCCAATGGACGGAAAATGGAAGGAAAACATCCAATGCTGTGTTGTCGAAAACAAAAAATACATACAAATAATATTATGGTTTGAAATTGATGATTGTAAAAAATTGAAATGCCGAAATAGAGAAAGCATATTATGAAAGTGAAAGGATGGATGGTACGTCCTTCAAATCAAATCAAATCAAATCAAATTTTTTTTTATTCAAAATAGTACTAATACAGTATCTTTTTGAACGTCAATTGAATCTACCACCGGTTCCAAGGTAAGCCCACTGAGAAGAACCGGCGAAACAAACTCAGTGGAACTAATCTTTTCAAATAATATATTATATTAATAACAATTTTAACATCTTATCTTGAAATGCCCGGGAGGAACGCCTTATTCCCAGGGTGTGGTATCTTCCATGAAATCTTTTACTTTATAATATGCTTTACCACACAAACGTTCTTTAACAACTTTTTTGAATTTTTTTATGGAGAGCTTTTGAACGTTTTCTGGGATCATATTGTAAAAGCGTATACAGTTGCCTTTAAAAGAATTGCTTACTTTCGAAAGTCTAATCATTGGTGCATGTAACCTGTGTCTATTACGTGTATTCCTACTATGAATATCACTTTTCTTACAAAATTCATTTATGTTTTTACGGACATACAGTAAATTTTCTAAGATGTATTGAGAGGTGACAGTCAGAATTCCTATTTCTTTAAATTTTTCTCTCAAAGATGAATAGGGAGGCAACTTGTAAATTGCTAGAATAGCCCGCTTCTGCAGCACAAAAATGTTGTTTATGTCGGCTGCATTTCCCCATAAAAGTATGCCATAAGACATAATGCTATGAAAGTAGCTAAAATATACTATTCGCGCTGTATCTACATCAGTAAACTGTCTTATTTTTCTCACTGCATATGCTGCTGAACTGAGTCTATTCGCCAATTTAGCTATGTGGGGACCCCACTGCAGCTTAAGATCTAGAGTTATTCCTAGGAAAACTGTGGAGTCCACCAATTCCAAGTTTTCACTGTCTAAGAGTACATTTGTTTGCAGTTGCTTAACATTTGGCAAGGAAAATTTTATGCATTTAGTTTTTTTACTATTTAAATGCAAGTTATTAACGCTAAACCAATGTACCATTCTCGAAAGTGTGTTGTTTACCTCGTCATAATTAGTTTCTTGTCGTTTGATTTTAAAAATAAGTGAAGTATCATCAGCAAACAACACTACCTCTTGACTATCTTTAACTAGGTAAGGTAAATCGTTTACATAAATTAGAAAAAGAAATGGACCTAGAATGGACCCCTGTGGGACCCCCATCTCTATTTTAGTCCCGGATGATCTTTTACCATTTATCTCGACCTTTTGAGTCCTGTTTTTAAGATAGGAATTCAAAAGATCCAGTGCCGTACCGTCTATCCCATAGTGGCGTAATTTCCTGATCAAGGTCTCATGCTGTACACAATCAAACGCCTTGGATAAGTCGCAGAAAACTCCCAAAGCATCACGTGACTCCTCCCAGGCCTCATAAATGTGGTCAATTAAGTTAACGCCAGCGTCTGTTGTGGAGAGACCCTTTCTAAATCCGAATTGTTTTTTGTGCAGTAACATATTGGTTTCAAAGTAATATAGTAACTGATTTAACATAATTTTTTCAAAAATTTTACTAAATGAGGGGAGTATTATATATATAGTAGGAAAATTTGTAACATCTGATGTACTGCCAGATTTAAAAAGAGGCAAGACTCGACTATGTTTCATTAAGTCAGGAAAAACGCCACTATCAATACATTTATTAAAAATTGTTGCTAGATGGGGTGCAATTACATCAACTATGAGCTTAGTGACTTTTACAGATATTCCCCATAAATCTGGGGTATTTTTATTGTTTAATAAGTTAAATGCATTTAAAATATCTTTGGGTCCTATCTCTTTAAACTTAAAGTTAGCTTCACATTGTTTGACATTGGTTTTAAGCAATGATTCGGCAATTGGACATGAGATTAAATTTTTTGTAGTCGAAATCGGGATGTCAGAAAAGTATTTTTCAAATACTGTCGCAACTTCCTCGTCAGACTTAATTATTCTATTTTCAATATTTAAATTAAATTCAGAGCTACGACTACCCACTCTCCCAGTTTCATCCTTTATTATGTTCCAAGTAGTTTTTATTTTATTTTTTGCGTTTTTAATTTTTTCCTTAATATAAAGCGATTTGGCCGTGATACAAACTTGTTTGAATGTTTTTGAATATATTTTGACATACTGCTTAAATGATTGATTTTGATTGTATGTGCGTTCTTGGTAAAGGTCATATAATTTGCGTCTACTATTGTGGATTCCTGCTGTTGCCCAATCATTAAAGCCCTTTTTATTTGTGGAACTGACTGTTTTAGAAGTAAAAATGGCTTTAAAATGTGTATTAATTAATTTAAACAATTCACCAAAAGCGAAATCTGGACTTTTGTTATCTTTCAAATATGTAATATTGGCCATTATACTACTCCTAAATTTCTCAATACGTCTTACATTCACAGGAACAAACACATTATTTTTGTTACAATTTTTACTATTAGAACTTATAAGGAATTCAGCTAATTGACCACAGTGATCAGAATTCAACTTGTTGATAATTTCTTTGTGGACAGGAGTTAAATTACTAAAAATATTATCAATACATGTAGCTGTAGAACTACAAATTCTTGTTGGTTCTGAAAATAGATTAGTCAGATTATATGATTTTAACAATGATGTGAATCTAACTGTGGTGGAATTATTTTCTAGTAAATTAATATTAAAGTCACCACAAATTAGTATGGGCTTGTTAGACCCACATATTTTAGTTAATAATTCTTCCATGATTTTCTCAAAAGAATCATATAATCCATTTGGAGGTCTGTATACACTTACAATAATAAGGCGCTCCATCTCTATACAGGCTATTTCAATAGTACGCTCAGCAGAGAGGCCCACAATATTCGTACGTTCCTTAAATTTTATTTCATTTTTAATAATTATTAGTGAGCCACCTCTTATGGCTTTTTCTCTACTGAACGAACTTGCCACCTGGTGCTCACTGAAGCTGAACATAATTTCATTTTTTTTTAACCAATGTTCGGTAATACACAGTATGTCTATATTGTAGTTTTTTAAGAACAATTCAATTTCCAAGTCTTTGCCTAACATTCCTTGTAAGTTTTGATGCACCAGGTTAAATGAGTACAATTTTTTATTTAATTTCTTTACATTGATTTGTTCAATATTTTTATTTAATATATTATTATTATTATTACTAATTAATGGGCTAGAGATTTCCTCTATTGTCTTATACTCTAGTTTAAACTATTTGGACTTATATACTTCTCTCACAGAGCAACCAATGTTTATTTCTCGAAGGTTGAAAGACCAACAATATTCATGTAGCATCCCTAAAATAGTTTAATAAGAGTTTAGTAAGATGTAGTGCCATGCTGCATTGCAGCCGAACTGGGCCGGCACGACCGGGGTGGTACCTCTCGCTCACATAACACCGGCGTCAAGTGACAGCTATGCTGTTTATGAGTTTCCGGTGGCCCATTGGGGGGGAAAGGGAAAAGGAGGGTGGCGCAACTGCGTGGCCTTGGTTGTGCGGATGTGTATGGGCGTCGGCGCCGTGAGGCTCCGACTGCTCGTTTGCCCCCTAATTACATTTAAAAAAAACACGGAGTAATAACATTTTCGCGATAAATAGTATATAGTACCTAATAGGTAGTCTTTACTTTTAAAATAATCTTTTTTTTATTATCCCTGTTATTAAAATTTAAGCAAAGTAACAAACAGCCACTTAATGTTCGTAAAATCATAGATCAACTTGTAACAATTTTTATATTCGTTAGATAGACAAACTGACAGACGTGCCACCTGATGGTAAGTAAGTGGTCGTCGTAGACAACATAAACCAGTTAACGTGGAACTAGCCCAGGCAACTCATCTAGGTGTTGCCTATCCTGAGACATAAGATGTTAAGTCTCGGTGCCAGTAATTACGCTGTCTGTCCTGCCCTTCTCTCCGAAACACAGCAAAGCTGTTTCACGGTAACAAGCAAGATGGTGGTACCCATGCAGCCGAGAGCGTGGCACAACGCATCTCACCCACCGGTAAAATGGAGTACTTCAATAAAAATGCTAATGCTCCTAAAATGCTACAAGATAATATTAAATATTACAGTATTATGTCCGCAGTAATATTTTAATGCAGTTCATTATACTAAGCTAGCTTCTAAGGATATAGTGCCAATGATAAACTCGAACGTATAAGCTAAGTGTACGAAATTAACGTGTATAAATAACACGAGTGCAGTGGGACAGTAATGGCGGACAAGCCAAACAGTACAGTCTTGGAACCAGTCCAAATAGGTTGGTTAAAACACGAGACAAGCGGTCAGGTGAAGCCACCAGGGTTATGACGTAAGAGTTTGGCATAAAAGAATTCTGGAGGATGCCAAATTAAGTTTTTGTACAATTTATTTGGATAAGATTAAGTTAAGATCGTGCGAAATAGCTACCTGTTTGCAAATACATATGCAGGTTATATATAGATTTTGGAAAAAAAATATTAAGTATAATTTGCTACAAACACAAATAAACAAACAATCAAGTTTCTTTCTTTTCTTTTTTCTTTCTTTCTTTCCTCGTGTAGAAATTGTACATTAATTTTAATTAAATTGTATGATAACACAAGTTTAAGTTTAGTTGTGTGTATAGAAGTCGTGCCATAAACCATGAACAGACACAGTTGACAAACTTGAGATCTATCGGGTGGATTTTCGTTGAAGATCATTGATTCTATACATGGTTGCTTATTGTGCTGTCTGTGAATTCTGTGATTTTAAAAAACTACTCATTTTAAATTTTAAGTATACATGCAGTATACTTAAAAGTTAAAATTAGTAGTTTTAAAAAAATATATTCCTGTTAAATACAGGTATGTTATTCCAGCGTTTTCTTGAATTTCATTCAATATAAAGAAACGACTTTTTACCGTGATCATGATTGCTATAAAATATCCGAAACATCAGGAATGTAAAAACCTTAATAAAATACATACTATGCAAAAAGTAGTTTCATTATATACATGAGTAATAAACTAACTCCAAGGAAGCGGTAATACATCTGTGAAGTTTCAATTATTTTGGTGATCATTAGAAGAAGTCAGTCCCAGGAAAGTCTGTCAATGCGAACAGTAATGAGGAGTTAATGGAGATCCCATTAAGACCTGATGATCGCCATTGAGATCCACGTTTATATGCAAAACAGGTATTCACAAATGACATCTCGAATCGTGATCTTTTACGTGTATTGAATTTATTTTTTACTCCAATTAATCAACTCTTAATACTAAAGTTATTCGTCGATGTTAGTAAGAACAGCAACAAGTCTTTTTTTTATAGAAAAGGGGGTAGACGGATAGTCGGTTCACCTGATGGTAAGTGTAGAGCGACATCCACAGACACCCGCTACACCAGTAAGATTTGTAAGCACGTATTCTGTTTAACAAAATAAATGAACCTTTTTTTTCTTTTCCAACGGGAAATGCTCTAAGGCATCCCGCGGGGGAGGAGAGGGGCTCCCCAGGCTGTGGGACTCGCTGCGCCCGAAAGATGGTAGTGTGGACGCAGCTCTACCCATTAAAACCCGGCGAGTACCACCAATGCCGCCTTTGATGAGTTGCCCCGGATCTGTTGAGCAACAAGTCACCTCAACGGCTGATCAGTCCCCCAAGGAACCGACGCCACCTCCAGGCAGTGGTTGTCCCGCCCGCCCGCATAGAACAACCCCTCCCAACGTCGGGACAGTGCAATGGGATGAGTTCTCGCCCTCCTACTATTTTGTCCCCTCTACTTATAAGAGCGGTACAAAAAGCAGCCCCCTCTGATCACTTGGCTTCGCCCTATGTGCTAGGTTCACCTTAGGCTATTAAGCCCCACCGCCACGACAATGCTTGAACCATGGTGGGGAAAATAAATTAACCTATTCATATTATGTATTTGTATTATTTACTTGTATTTTGCGTATCGCTATTTTAAGGCTTTTTCAGCACGATGACTATGTGGAATTAATAGCACCTGCGGTATTTCTGAACTGATAACACTCAGGAAAGATATAAAGAAAATATATCTAAGCATTTTAAAATAGTATTATGTTGAAGCGACTGTTTGCCCTCTCTTCTTTATAAAATATGTAGAGTCTGTACACAAAATGAAATTGTATAATTATGTTTCTCCCTGTCTGTAGCCTCGGTCACGTTTTCGCGAGTCGAGTAATCGAGTTACCCAATTAGGACATTACAAAACTTATAACATATTGCACTACATTTAGGATTCCCAGCCTTTGGTAACGGTAATTTTAATTATGTTGAGCGACGTTGGCCCAGTGGGTCATGTTTCCCCACCATGGTGCAAGCCTTGGCGTGGCGGTGGGGCTTAGTAGCCTAGGATGAGCCCAGCACCTTGGGCGAAGCTAATTGAACCGAGGGGGCTCTTTGTACCCCTCATATTAGAAGAGGGGACAAAAGAGCAGGGCGTAAGGGAACCTCACCCCACTGTACTGTCCCGACGTTGGAAGGGGTTGTTCTGTGGTGCGGGACAACTCCTCTGTGGAGGTGGCGTCGGTCCCTTGTGGGACTGACTAGCCCTACACGGATCTAATAAACAAACAGGGCACCTCGACAACTCAGTCCCCCAAGGGACCGACGCCACCTCCACAGAGGAGTTGTCCCGCACCACAGAGCAACCCCTTCCAACGTCGGGACAGTACAATGGGGTGAGGTTCCCTTACCCCCTGCTCTTTTGTCCCCTCTTCTTATATGAGGGGTACAAAGAGCCCCCTCGCTCAATTAGCTTCACCCAAGGTGCTAGGCTCACCCTAGGCTACTGAGTCCCACCGCCACGTCAAGGCCTGAAACATGGTGGGGGGATAGCCGATGACGTGGGAAGGCTTGTGGGCAAAACATAGATGAGACAAGGGGCAGAAGAAATTTTCAGAAAAAATGAAGGCCTATGCTCAGCAGTGGGCAATAAGAGGCCGATGATGATGATGATTTTTAAGGAATCCTACGTAGATTAGTTTAGCGTAGCGTGCTCACAACCACATAATAGAGAATTTTAAATTGTTCCATTATGCCTTATCATGTATGCTCGTTTCTTGATGGTCCCTAATAAGTCGTACCGTTCGCAGATACTGCAGGTGAGCGTTAGTTCCATTCCATTTTGTGGAAAAATCATCGAGCATGTAGCCAGATAGAATAGTGATGTGAACCATAAAAATCCGAAACTGGTCAGTGATTTGTCACTGATATAATTCAACTAACAAGTGATCTGTGTACTCCTATCCGCCAATCATCCATCAAAGGCCGTCAGTCGGCCAATCAGAGCGTAGAACCAACACAGCGTCGCTGCACAAATTTGTCGGAATTTGTTTCTATTATAAAACACAACCGATGGGAAACAGATTTTATATTTTTTTATTTAAACTCGTTCAGCTGCTTAAAATTTGACATCGAATTACAAACTTACATGCAATATTATATTATTTTATATAATCCTAGTAGCATCGACAGACGTTGTAACAATATATTTTTTTTGTGAATCTTAACCATTCTCAAATCCACTTGAACTCACACAAAAAAAATCATCAAGATCGGTCCAGCCGTCTAGGAGGAGTTCAGTGACACACACACGCACACAAGAAATATATATATAAAGATTTAATATTTTTCGTTGTTTTTATTACAATATTAGAACGTAACATTGCTTATTGATAATACTTATTCTGTTGTGAAAAATTTAAGTGATATTATTTTACAAGAAAATTTGAATTCAGTAATGAAAACAGCAAGGTTTTATTGAAATAAATTTACAATTTCCCTCTGCGGTGAGCAGTATTGCATAAAATTGTATTTCTAATATCTTTTGCTATATTTTATTATTACAATATATTTCTGTTGCAATTCAAAATGCAATTTTATTTTATAACAATACACTTTATAATGTACTCTGTAAATGGTGTAAATATATAAAATGACTACCTAATTAAATCTATACAGATAAATAAAATTGGAGTGTCTGTTTGTAATATTAAAATAACCGCTTTTAATTAAATGCATGCAGATGTATGTATACACGGCGCATATACCAAAATAGCCCTTTTTACAATTTTTGTCTGTCTGTCTTGTCTGTTTGTTCCGGCTAATGTCTGAAACGGCTGGGCCGATTTTGATGGGACTTTCACTGGCAGATAGCTGATGATATAAGGAATAACTTAGACTATAAAAATAATCATCATCAATCCGCGTACGACTGTAAATCTAAGTTAACGCGGGCGAAGCCGCGGGCAACAGCTTGTTGTATAATATAATATAACTGCGATAGTGAAAAATATGGCCGAATGGCAATAGAGTTCTGAAGTAGTATGTACTAGGTAGGTCTTCTTGCCGACTTGGCGTTCATCAAAAGAGGCCTAAGTTATGCAGTTGAGGAAAAAAGATAATGATGATAATGAATGGAAAATTGTAAAAGTTAATTTATGAATAAGTGTAGTTTTAAAAACATTCATTTCCGGGGAAAGATCTGTTTTTAGACCATAATTAATTTTAAAATAAAATTTGCATCGGCCGGGAATCGAACCCGGGCCGCCCGCGTGGCAGGCGAGCATTCTACCACTGAACCACCGATGCTCATATTCATGCTATGTAAAGTAAGATTAATTAAAAACTAGTATGATTTTTAAACAGTTAAAAATATACACACGTATCCTATATTTTCTTTTCTTCCATATATAGCCTAACCAGAAAAATAAAATCCCTCACCATATTGCGGAAAATTACGGAACTAATTTCTGTATGGACAATACTATGTGTTGACGTAAAAAAGATACAGTGGCGACACCAATGCACCATGCATTTTATATTTTTTGGTCTGGCTATACATGTTATAATAATTGATTATGTTATGTATTTTGTATTACAATAGAAAGTTTCGCCGAAGGTCCACTTGGCGGCGCTGCTCATCCCCACATTCAATCAATTGCGCGTACTTGTACTGTTTCATATTATTACGGTTGCATCATACGCTGACGCAGCCTCTCTGTACACAACGATTGATGAAAAAAGCAGTTTTTTAGCTCGATACTTAAATATCAGTAGCTCGGATCACTCTAATAGCACAAAATAAATATGTACTAATAATACTATAACTACTTAGTATTTATTTCGTGCTAATATGACGGAAGCTATATATAGGCTGTTTTAATTATGGTTGAAGTAGCCCTTTCAGACCAGTCCTAAATGACTCTATCTTCGTATACCCGGATCGTGGTACAGCAGATAGGAACGAAGTTCCTTATTATCCTTCCTTTTATTACAGAAAAGGATATAGAAGATTACATTTAAGAAAACACAAAATAAATATAAAACTTATAAACATGCACAAAAATAGAAAGAAACTATAATTCATATACCTAAATTATGGGTGGGTAACAAAGTTCAAGGTTAAAATATTTTTAAATGACCAATTATGGCCAGAAGGGATATGTTTCCGACACTTTGTGTATTTTAAGGACGATGGAAGAGGAAATGAATTGCATAAACTTCATTTCAGATTATAATTTAACTCTTTTGAGCATAATTTAATGATTAATTGTAATCGATATTTCTAATTATCATAGTTATAAGTTTTATTTATGGATCTTTGATATCTTATGTGAATAAATAAAAAAATATGTATACCCGAATATTTATTTAATTATTAATTTCAAGTTCTATTCGAGGTATAAAGAAATTAAATATTCGGGTATGCATTTTTTATTATATTCGGGTATACATTTTTTATTATGTTTTTTATCGATTAAAATCAGAGCATTTCCCGCTTAAAATAATTTAAAAAAACCATACACACCTATACATAGTGTATAACCTCCATGCGTTTACCCCCTTTGACCACCAGATAAATTATCGTTTTTTTTTTTTAATTATCTTAATTATTAGTGTAATTATCGAATGACATAATAAAAAATCTTACGTTATATACGGACGTTTTTTGCCGGCTAGGGTACCCCTCCGCAACGCCCCATGGAAACTTCGTTCCAAAAACAGGAGGCCTCATTCATTATATTGTAAAACAAATTCAAATGGATTTGAGAACGGTCTACATTCACAATTCGGTCGATTACAAAATGTTTAGTACAGGACGTCTGTCGGGTCCGCTAGTTTCATAATAAAGATATCTGTGAAGCTATTGGGATCAATAATTCAGTACCAAATACAAAACGCCTCACAGACCGGCTTTGAACAATCTTCGACAGTTGGCCTGCTGCTGACAAGATGGCTGGCGGCCAACGAAAACACAAGATGGACATCTATTTGATAGTCGACTGAACCGCAGTGTTGCACTGAATTTATTAGCATCTATAAATTAAGTTTGAAATCCAATTTAATACAACTGCTTGCAATGAAAATATAGGTGGCATTCAGCCCGGCAAAGATATTTTTTTTATGTCCTAAGGCGGCAACCAAGTAGTCGGAGCTTTATGGTGACTATCGACGCCCATAGACATCCGCACTACCAAAAGTTATGCAGATACGTAGCTCTCTTTGTCCCTATGACTCCCCCCCCTCAAAGGTCCACAGGAAACTCGCAAACTGCACGAAACGCTACAGCTGTCACTTGATGCCGTTGCTATGTGAGTGAGAAGTACCACCCCGGTCGTGCCGGCCCTATTCGGCTGTAAAGCATGCACAGCAACATGGCACAACCTCTTCCATATCCCAGCAAATCTATTAAAAGCCAGTCTTACGGTTTCGTTACAGGCATTTCCTGCCTCGCACTACAAATATATGGAATCAGCTGCCACCTATGGTGTTTCCGAACCGATACGACTTAGGGACCTTCAAGAAAAGAGCATACTCATATCTAAAAGGCCGGCAACGCACCTGCTGATCTCCTGGTATAGCGGGTGTCTGTGGATGTCGCTATTCACTTACCATCAGGTGAACCGACTGTCCGTTTGCCCCCTCTTCTATAAAAAAATAAAAAAATAAAAAGTCGAGTAAAAAACGTGGTGTAATGCAAGCTGCCATAAAAGTTAAAATATCTACGAACTACCGGTGGGAGGGTTGTGTATTTTGTTGGTTTTTCCTATCAGAGAGCTTTTCTGTGTTTCAGAGAGAAGGACACGACAGGCAGATCTCTCAGGATAGACATGACATGAATGATTTGTCTGGGATAGTCTCAAGTTGACTTGTTTATGTTTATGGGCGACGTTAACCACTTATCATCATGTGGCTCGTCTGCCCCTTTGCCTATCCAACTAACATAAAAACTACTAGGCATTCAATCTAGTTTATCTTAAAATTAAAATTAAACCGGCCAAGTGCTAGTCGGACTTGCGCACGAAGGGTTCCGTACGGTAAATTGCGGTTTACGATTTATGACGTATTAAAAAAACTACTTACTAGATCTCGTTCAAACCAATTTTTGGTGGAAGTTTACATGGTAATGTACATCATATTTTTTTTTTAGTTTTATCATTCTCTTATTTTAGAAGTTACAGGGGGGGGACAAACATTTTACCACTTTGGAAGTGTCTCTCGCGCAAACTATTCAGTTTAGAAAAAAAATGGTATTAGAAACCTCAATATCATTTCTAAAGACCTATCCATAGATACCCCACACGTATGGGTTTGATGAAAAAAAATTGAGTTTCAGTTCTAAGTATGGGGACCCCCAATTTTTTTTTTCTACTTTTGTATAAAAATCTTAATGCGGTTCACAGAATACATCTACTTACCAAACAGACAGACAGACAGACAGACAGACAGACAGACAGATAGACATGACGAATCTATAAGGGTAATGTTTTTGCCATTTAGCTACGGAACCCTAGACCTTTAATAGAAACAAAAAGATTTGTAGCATTTTATTAAAATGTGCATAAGTAAATGAAACATTTTGTCTAACAATATCGGAGCCAGAATTATTCTGTCTCAGGTTCGAAAATGATAAAGACCGAGTTTACCTTGAAACTCTGATATATTAATCACTTCAAAATCCATTAGCTTCCAGAAAGCAACTCAATATTTCAATATAAATGCTGAAGGTTCATATGATTGATTAATTCCCAACTCTGTCTGAATTCATCCTTATAATAAGCCAGGAAGTCGAGCGACGGTGTGGCTTAGTGGGTATAGGCTTGGCCTCTTAAGTCAGAGGTCCGGGTTCGATTTTGATCCCTGTGATGCCTTGAAATGGGTTTTTCTAAATTGCTACGTGCACCTGAAGATAAGACCATCGCTTGCCACCAGTGAAGTACACATTGTAAGGAAACCTGTAAGCCTGTTGAGATTAAAAGTCTTTGAAGGTGTGTGAAGTTCACCAACCAGTACATAATTTCTCACAGCTTGTGAAAAAGTTTGAGTAAAATACAAAGAAAGGCTTTAAGACTGAGAAAGCAGATTGTTTTAAACGAACGCGATCAATATTCATATCGGGGAGTCTCCACATGATCTCAATAAACCTGTAAACGCGGTAACCCGAAACAATATTAATATAATAAATATGAGAAAGCAGATGTACGATAGTTCCCCCCCATGGTTCAGGCCTTGACGTGGCGGTGGGGCTCAGTAGCCTACGGTGAACCCGGCACCTTGGGCGATAATTGAGCCGAGGGGGCTCTTTGTACCCATTTTATATGAAGAGCGGACAGAAGAGCAGGGGGCAAGGGGCGAGGATGGGAACCTCACCCCGTTGTACTGTCCCGACATTGGGAGGGGTTATTCTGTGGTGCGGGGCAACCCCTCTGTGTAGGTGGCGTCGGTCCTTTGTTTATTACCGGGTTTTAGTGGGTAGAGCTGCGTCCACTTACCTGCAGCTTTCGGGCGCAGCAAGTCCCACATACCCGCGTGGGAGACCCACTCCCCGCGAGATCAAGAAACAACCACATCACATGCATCAAAAGCCCCTGAGCGAATTTCTAAGATCTGTGGTCCATTCCCGGTCCTACTGTGGGGACACGTTTGAGACGACGGAAGGTCTTGTCAACCAGTTGAGGAGACGACCATCTCATGCGGCCGATCTTGATCTGGTAATAACGAATTTTAAACTGCTGATGTTGCAGCTTCTTTAATACGTTCACTAAGACCTACCAGTGTCGAGAAAGTACTACAAAACTAGGTTAACTAAAGTAATACAGCATAATATTCTAGCTCATAATTATTGGCTTAACCTGAAGTCAGTGCCTTTCTAATATCCGAAAAAGATGCGCACGCGCAATCTACAGCAGATTGCGCAGATTACGCAGATCATCGAGTAACAGATACAATTCAATATCAATACTTTATATTAGAAAAACAACCTCTACAGGAATGTAATATCTGTTAATTTATTATGTGACAATAATATAAATAATTACGCTGAGACAGCTGAGTAAACATTTCGAAATTAATATAATCTTGTTTAATTCATACAAACTACTAACTTTCGCCAATCAATATGAGCATCGGTGGTTCAGTGGTAGAATGCTCGCCTGCCACGCGGGCGGCCCGGGTTCGATTCCCGGCCGATGCAATTTTTCTTTTTGCTGTCACGAATTTCAATACAAGCTTGCAGTTCAGAATAAAATATTCGTCTTAATGGCCTAGGATCCCTATATAAAACGACCTTCACCGAGCTGGTTATTGGATGAATCTTATTTTATATTCAATTTAATATGTCAATAAATATATTGCATATGGGCTGTCTAAAAAATTTCAGTCCAGGATATGATTAATTAATAATTAAAAAAAATATTATAACTTTATTTAAAAAGGTATTGCTTAATAGACAAATTCCATACCAATCAAAAGTATAAACCCCATAGAATATACAAACGTTAGGTTGTCTTTCTTTCTACCGTCACAACTCTCGGGTAGGCGGGTATAAGCAGGTAAATCGATACTAGTGACTTGCACCGGTCTGGTTAACGAATTAAAATTAAATGAAAATAAAGATCAATCCATTACGATCACGGTAGTATGAGGTTGTCTATAAATTTATTTTTGTTGTAATTTTTTTTTAATTATTAATTAATAATAATCTTGGACTGAATTTTTTTAGGCAACCCATATGCAATATATTTATTAATATATTAAATTGAATATAAAATAAGTTTCATCCAATAAGCAGCTCGGTGAAGGTCCTCTTTATATCGGGATCCTTAACTATAATTAAGATGCTGACAAAAGAGCAACCTCTTAGTTATTGAGTTAAGAAATTGCCATCTTGACTGTAGCCTCTCAGTACATACTAGCAAACGTGATGTATGTTAGCAAAAATATTAATGAATTTGTAAAAAAATGCGGCTATCACAACATAAATACAAGGAACAAACATAAATGGAAGGTACCATTTTTTAGACTTCATAAATTTAGTAATTCTTTTATGGTATACGTTTTTACAATAGGATCCCAGAAAACGTTCAAAATCTTTCCATTAATAAATTTTCAGAAAACTGTTAAAGAACGTTGGTGATACAAAGGCTATTATGAAATAAAAGATCTTATTGAAGATACCACACCTTGGGAATAAGACATTCACTGTTTAGGTTTTGCATGGACATGATGTACCTATTTATAAACTATGTATTTTATGTTCCCCACCATGTTTCAGGTCTTGACGTGGCGGTGGGGCTCAGTAGCCTAGGGTGAGCCCAGCACCTTGGGCGAAGCCAATTGAGCCGAGGGGGCTCTTTGTACCCGTCTTATAAGAAGAGGGGACAAAAGAGCAGGGGGCAAGGGGTGAGGATGGGAACCTCACCCCATTGTACTGTCTCGACGTTGGGAGGGGTTGTTCTGTGGTGCGGGACAACCCCTGTGTGGAAGTGGCGTCAGTCCCTTGCGGGACTGACTAGCCGTCGAGGTGCCCTGTTAGCTTAACAGATCCGGGGCACCTCACCAAGGCGGCACTGATGGCACTCTCCTCTCTGGTTTTAGTGGGTAGAGCTGCGTCCATTTACCATCTTTCGGGCGCAGCGAGTCTCACATACCCACCTGGGGAGACCCCAGGCGGGATGCCTCAGAGCATTTCCCGGCGTAAAAGGAAAAAAAGGTTTTTTATGTTGATGACAAAAGAGCAACCCTCAAGTTGTTTTCTCGTTTTTCTTGGGGGAATCTGCATTCCAAACGAGGATTTTTTTTATCACACCTTTTTATTGACTTCTTTTTTTGTTTTTTTTAACGTATTTCAAGTGTAGGTACGAGTTACCTACGAAATAAAGATATTTTGATTTTGATTTTTTGATTGTATTTTTTTATCTGCTTCATTTCGTACGTACTAACTTTTATTATTTCAACTGTTGTAAGTGTTACTAGTTTGTTACTTATGAAATAAAGATATTTTGGGTTCGAATTTAAATAGTATTTCAGCTTATAATCTAGCAACAACATCTGTTGTTGTTTTTCGGTTCCCAATTTTCAACTCAAATACTACATTACCTTGTACCGTCCACTGCTGGACATAGGTCTCTATCAATGAACGCCAAGACGGCCAACTCCCCGCCACTTGCGTACTCGAAATCATCATCATCGTCAGCCACTTCGGTAAACTTATGAAACGCGATTCGGTTAATTATTATTTAAAATTAAATTAAATATAAAATTCATCAAATTAATAACCTTGTACCGTCCTCTGCTGGACATAGGCCCCTATCAATGAACGCCAAGACGGCCAACACCCCGCCACTCGCATACTCATACATATACATACATAGCAGTAAAATATATCCTCTAGAGCTCCTTCTATCAAAATATTCATCACAATACGTGCGGAGCAACACCTAGTAATTAAATAAATAAAATGAAATCATAAAGTAATTTTACTATATTAACTTGACTGGTACGTTGGAAAGATAAGCTGCCGAATCGTATGTGGTGAAGGCCCATAAACATAGACGAGTTCACTTGGATCTGACCCCTTATGTGAAGACCCTAGACTCGCCCTTATTACGTACGTATACGTACCTTCGTCTTCCTTTCAGAAGACTTTTTCGCACGGCTTAAGGCCAGTCGCCGTCACTAGCGGGGTACCTGTGAAAACGCTAGATACCTTTCAAGTTTTGGGATAAATTTGAATAAAAAAATATAAGAGGTAGTAAAATATAATATTAAGAGGTTGTGCCATGCTGCATTGCAGCCGAGCTGGGCCGGCACGAAGGGACTGGTACCTCTCGCTCACATAACACCGGCGTCAAGTGACAGCTATGCTTTTTTTTATGTTAGTTGGATAGGTAAACTGGCAAACGTGCCACCTGATGGTAAGTGGTCGACGTCGCCCATGAACATAAACTAGTTTACCTGGAACGAGCCCAGGCAACTCATCTATGTGTTGCCTATCCTGAGACATAAGATGTTAAGTCTCGGTGCTAGTAATTACACTGCCTGTCTTGCCCTTCTCTCCGAAACACAGCAAAGCTGTTTCACGGGAGAAACAAGCAAGATGGTGGTACCCATGCAGCCGGGAGCGAGGCACAGCGCTTCCCTCCCACCGGTACTGCTGTCACGTTTCGTGCGGTTTGTGAGTTTCCGGTGGCCTATTAGGGGATAGGGAAAAGGAGGACGGCGCATCTGCGTGGCATTGGTTGTGAGGATGTGTATGAGCGTCGGCACCGTGAGGCTCCAACTGCTCGTTCGCCCCCTGATGACATAAAAAAAAGACTTGAGATTGAAAAATATAGCATGTTCTCTTTAGTATTGAAAATTAAATATTTCCATATAAAATGATTTTATTGGTAAATTTTAGTTTTTATTTAGGCTGTTTTGAGATTTTTTTATGGTCAAGTAAAGTACATCTTATCGTGTAACCAATTAGCACATCCCTTAGACAATATCTTTAGGTGTCTCTGATATTTTTTGCGATACCGTTACTCAATAGTAAGTATCTCAAAAATTTGATTGTCAAACCCTTTTTCCCGTTTCGCTTGCGGTAACTCACCTTAAATGAAAGCAAGATGATGAAATCATTGCGTTAACCCTAAATCTTTCCTTCGTGCATCTTCCCTAGTAAATATATTACTTGTTAAACAGTACTATAGACATCGAGAATACAACCGGATAGAGTAGTAATGTGTGCTATAAAAATCCGAAACTGGTTAGTGATTTTTCACTGAAGTAATATCAATACAACCAACCAGTAATCTGTATGTACGTCCCATTGGCCAATCATCCATCGATGGCCATCAGTTGCCCAATCAGAGCGCAGAACTTGTTCAACTTGTTCTTGTGAACAGAGTTTGTTATCATACAAAACATATTATTATAACATTTTCTATTCCGGTTATTATGCTCGACGTCTATGCCTTACAATATAGCCTATATCCGTAGCAAAATGTATCGAAATCGTATGAAAAGCTAATAAAAACAGACAGACATACTTTCGGGCTCATATAATTAGTAGAGAATAGAGATAGCCACCTTTTAGAACTTTTATACAAAAATATTTAATATTACTTTTAAAATAAATTTGCATACAACAGAAAATAACTTATTACTTATTTAAATGCAAAATAGTTTGCCTTTGAGCATTTATAAAATACCATGTTTGACCTTGCATAAAATACCGCGTTTTTGCGGATGACGTTGAGACTTGATGAAGATAATGATGATGGTGGTTATATAAAAATGGATACATAAAAAAACAATGCATCGGCCGGGAATCACCGAATCATCGAACCCGGGCCGCCCGCGTGGCAGGCGAGCATTCTACCACTGAACCACCGATGCTTCAATCACAATTGACTATATTCGAAACTAATCATGAATGATTGTTATTTTTCATTGTTTAGTTAATCATACAATAATTGTTTTGAAATCATTTTATTTGAAAAGCTGAATCAATATTTAAATGTTTATTCAGCTGTTCGCAATTATTATTTATTGTGTACCAAATGTCCCAAAACGTACCAAAAACATAGAACATATTTTAGCTGAATTCCTAATATTGGCAATATAACCATAGATTTAAATCTTTGAATATAACTGGTTTTTCACCTGCGTTAGATGGGATGACGTCACAATTTGATGTGTATAATATTATAATACTAGCGTTCCATCCTGGCTTCGCGCGGGTAAACTTTTATAGCCTTTTTTTTCTTCTTTATTGCCAGGAAATGCTCTGAGGCATCCCGCGGAGGAGTGGGTCTCCCCACGCGGGTATGTGGGACTCACTGCGCCCGAAAGCTGGTAAGTGGACGCAGCTCTACCCACTAAAACCCGGCGAGTGCCACCTATATGCCGCCTTTGGTGAGGTGCACCGAATCTAATAAACAAACAAGGCACCTCGACGGCTAGTCAGTCCCGCTAGGGACCGACGCCACCTCTACCGAGGTGTTGTCCCGCACCACAGAACAACTCCTCCCAACGTCGGGACAGTACTATGGGTTGAGTTTTTTTTAATTTTAGTTGGATAGGCAAACTGGCAAACGTGCCACCTGATGGTAAGTGGTCGACGTCGCCCATGAACATAAACTAGTTTACCTGGAACGGGCCCAGGCAACTCATTTATGTGTTGCCTATCTTGAGACATAAGATGTTAAGTCTCGGTGCCAGTAATTACACTGCCTGTCTTGCCCTTCTCTCCGAAACGCAGCAAAGCTGTTTCACGGGAGAAACAAGCAAGATGGTGGTACCCATGCAGCCGGGAGCGTAAAGACCTAATGCTCGGTAGAGTCTAGTGTTTGTATGTTTGTATGTGTCTAGTACAAATGAGCAAGGTTCTCGTATGGGTCCAGTGTTCTTAGAGGTCATGTGCTAGTATCGTATGTGTGTGCATGTATAATATGGGGTCGGATATTCACATAGGATCTTAGGGATAGGATCTCCTATCGGTCTAGCATTAGTATATTAATTGTTCCTCAAGTGGTCAGATGCTCGTAGGAGTTAGGTGCTCGTATAGGTACGTGTTCTTGGGGATCGTGGTTTCTCCCCTAATTTTGAGAAAAGTCATTAGATACTGATAGTTCCTGAGGTTAGTACTTTCACCACACGAAGCATATTATTACCCCACCATGGTTGATGCTTTTTTGTGGCGGTGGGGTAAATAGCCTAAGGTAAACCCTACACGTTGGGCGAAGGCAGTTGAACCGAGGGGGCTCCTTTTTGTACCCCACTTTTAAGAAGAGGACAACAGAGTATGTGGAACAAGGAGTGAGAATGGGAACCTCACCCCATTGCACTGTCCAGACGTTGGGAGAGGCCTGGCACAAAACACAACAGACTGACTAGCCGTCGAGGTGCCCTGTTGCGCAACAGCCTGGGGCACCTTATCAAAGGTGGTATTGGTGGCATTCGCGGGTTTATAGTGGGTAGGTATACGGTACAGACATGTGCCGCGAGTCTCACACACTATCGGAACCCACCCAGGGCTACTCACCCCGTGTTTACAAAAAAATGAAGAATATTATTACATAATAAAATAAATAAATAAAAAATAAAAAAGCCTTTTTATTTCCTGCAAGAACTCAATTTACAGTAGGTATTTAAAATAATTAGTTTTTTGACCTTATTTAACTTTTTTGTTACAATAAATTATAAAAAAATCTTATCTATAATATACTTTTCTAACCCTATTCTAGTTACATTATATGTTTATTATTATTATTAACTGACTATTCTGCAAGAACCCCTTGATGGGTAAAGGCCTCCTCCAAAGATGCCCAATTTTCTCTGACCTGTGCTATTTGTCTCCAGTTTGGACCAGTTATTACCTTTATATCGTCTTCCCATCGCGTAGTAGGTCTTCCTCTCGCTCTTTTGCCTTGGAGACCGTTCCAGAATGTTACTTTTTTTGTCCATCTGTTGTCTGCAAGCCTCGCGACATGTCCTGCCCAATTCCACTTTAACTTTTGTGCGTAACATAGAGCATTAGTTGCTTTTGTTATTTTTCTTATGTTCGTGTGTCTTATTTTCTCCCTCTTGTTCTTATTACATAATATCTATACTAATATTATAAAGCTAAACAGTTTGATTGTTTGTTTGAACGCGCTAATCTCAGGAACTACTGGTCCGATTTGAAAAATTCTTTCAGTGTTAGACCCATTTATCGAGGAAGGTTAGACTAACATCACGCTGTGACTTATAGGATTTGAGTAACGCAGGCGAAGCTGCAGGCAACAGCTAGTCATGTATATATGTCTCTTCACACAGGTGCAGTTGTGGTAGCTTGTATGTATAGGTCGAACAAATTGGACGTACCCCATAAATATACGGCCCGGTGTCGAGGACAGCTCACCCTATCTCCGCATATTTGCTTGTGATTTATAACTTTCTAATATATTTCTATTGCAGAGCTCTTTTATCCATCATCATTATCATTATAAGGTTTTTACGTTCGTTGAAAAGGCAAACTGGCAGACTTACCACCTGGTGGTAAGTGGTTGACGTCTCCCATGATCATAAACTAGTTTACCTGGAACTAGCTCAGGCAACTCAATTACCCCACCCCCCACTGGTTCAGGCCTTGACGTGGCGGTGGGGCTCAGTAGCCTAGGGTGAACCCAACACCTTGGGCGAAGCTAATTGAGCCGAAGGGGCTCTTTGTACTCCTCTTATAAGAAGAGGGGACAAAAGAGCAGAGGGCAAGGGGTGAGGATGGGAACCTAACCCCATTGTACTGTCCCGACGTTGGGAGGGGTCGTTCTGTGGTGCGGGACAACCCCTCTGTGATGGTGGCGTCGGTCCCTTGCGGGACTGACTGGCCGTCGAGGTGCCCAGTCAGCTTAACAGATCCGGGGCACCTCACAAAGGCGGCACTGGTGGCTCTCGCCGGGTTTAGTGGGTAGAGCTGCGTCCATTTACCATCTTTCGGGCGCAGCGAGTCCCACATGCCCACCTGGGGAGACCCACTCTCTTAAATAAAATGATCCGGTCCGGGCTGGTTGATCAAGGTCATACTGCCTACGCAGCGGTCGCGGGTTTGAGTCCCACCAAGTGCAGATAATTTGTGTGATGAATATAGATGCCTGCAGCGGGTCATGGACGTGTATATATTATGTATTTATATAAATATCTTAAATTTATTTCCGTTCCTAATACATAGGAATTTGAACGACACAAGTTCTTGCGGACTTAAATTAGTACGGGGCTAGGATAATGTGGTGTGATTGTTAAAAAAAATAGGCATAGTGTATAATATATATAATAGGACAATAATTTATAATACCATATTTATCCTTGTCATAGGGCAAACATAAGGATCAAGAATAAAGGAAGGGAATTAAGGGATAAGAAGTAGCCCTTTAAAAATGACTGTCCAAAGATTGTCTTGACTCAACTTGACCTGAACCCAAAGTCCTGTGGTTTTACAAAACCAACTTCATTTCAAAACCTTTTGAAACAAATGAGTACAGACTTATGTCTTATTATATACTTCGTTTTAGGTAATATTACTTTATATAATTATAACCTTTTTTTTACGCCGGGAATTGCTCTGAGGCATTCCACGGGCAAATAATAGGGAAGCTTAATTTTCGACATATATAATAATATATGTTATTCGCTGGCTTGGTGGCCTAATGTACAGTGATTAATAGCTTTAGAGTTTAGATTCTATCCACAGTGAATAATGACTTACCTATAACTGAATTTTTCACTATTTGAATGATTGCAGGTTGAATATAAAATTCGTGCTTGAAACAGTGGATTTTTAGAATTATTGGTATTCGAAATTTGTTATTTTATTTGTTACCATTAATTCGTTTAATTTTGTTGTAATCAACAGGAAGAAAATTATTATTATTATTAAAAATATGTTTTATAGGTAATCCAAAAGATTTTTAGATTAGGTTTTCAGCTTAATTAATAGAGTATGATCTTTTCGGATTTTTTTGGATTATTAATATTTTTTATACATAGGCTAAAAGTATCGGAATGGAATATTTTCACTGTTCCTCTCATATTAAAATCTTTTTAATTGAAAACTCCTTGGTTTTAAAAATCGAATACCATTTATTTATTTAAAAAAAGATTCTCGGTCTTGTCACAAGGTCTTGTCAAGTTGTTTGTTTAGTCGTTGAGAAAATGGAATTGACTCGAGAAAATTCTAGAGCGATGATTTATTATGACTTTCCAAGTGGTTTAACACAAAAACAGTATGTTGACCGGATGATTTCTGCATTTGGTGATGAAGCCCCATCCAAAACCACAATTTATCGCTGGTTTGCTGAATTTCAACGTGGACGTGTCAAGCTCAGTTATGATCCCCGTCAAGGTCGTCCAAAAACTGCAGTCACCCCAGAAAACGTTGATGCTGTGCGTAAGCTGATTGAGGAAGATCGACATGTGACATACCGCGAAATTCAGGCAACTTTAGACATTGGCATGAGTCAAATACAAATAATCTTGCATGAACAATTAGGTGTAAAAAAGTTGTTTTCCCGATGGATACCGCATTTGCTCTGTGAAGAGCAAAAAGCGGCTCGCGTGCTTGGTGCTTCAGAACTCTCGAAAGATTCCACGCAGGATCCTCAAACTCTGTATACAACATCGTATCAGGTGACGAATCCTGTATATACGCGTACGAACCCGAAACAAAAAACCAGTCACGATTTTGGGTGTTCGAAAATGAGTTAAAACCAACAAAAATTGTTCGTTCACGGAGTGTTGCAAAAAAATGGTGGCCACGTTTGTCTCCAAAACCGGCCATGTTGCGACTATTCCTCTCGAGGGACAAAGAACGGCTAATGCAGAATGGTATGCTAGCATTTGTTTGCCACAGGTCGTTTCTGAACTCCGTAAAGAGAACTGCAACCGCCGCATCATCCTCCATCACGACAATGCGAGTTCTCACACCGCGCAAGAGTTTTTAGAGCAAGAAAACATAGAAGGTCTAATAAAGACCATCCGCCGTACAGCCCCGACCTAAGCCCTAATGATTTCTATACCTTCCCTTAAATAAAGAATAAATCGCGTGGTCACAGATTTTCATCGCCTGAAGAAGCTGTGGACGCCTACAAAACGGCCATTTTGGAGACCCCAACTTCCCATTGGTTCCATCGTATGGAAAAATGTGTCAAATTTCGCGGAGAATACTTCGAAAAGCAATAAATACATTTTTAAATAGTAATGTTGTGTCACTTCCTTGATTCCCGAAATTTTTAGTGCCGCCCTCGTATCTTTTCGGTCATAATACATATTAAAAGCCTTGGCAATAATTGAGAAATTGGACTCACGCTTCAAAGCGTAAACGTAATGCCAAATCTTTTAAAAACGAAATTGGCACCAAACAAATTTAAAAGAAAAATTCGATATTTTAACATAAAACTTACTTACTTTTACTCAGAGTTATCACACTATAAAAAATTATCTCCGTTACAATAAGCTTTAAAAACGTTTCCTTAACGACTGTCTTAAAGTTTGTTTCAGTAAGATTTAGCATATCCCCAGGGATTTCATTGTAAAAAAGGTTACCAGTCGTATAATGACCCTATTTTAAATAATTTACATAGTAATAATATATTTGAATTATGTATCTTGGCCATTTTGAATTTCAAAAAAACTTTTGTATTATAATGAAACAATTTTTTTACGGATTTTATCGCGGTTTATTAAGATTTTTACAAGCCCGATTTTAAGTAAAAATCTTAATAAACCGCTATAAAATCCGTAAAAAAATTGTTTCATTATAATGAGTGAAATTCGCGCAAACATTAGAAAACAACTTTTGTATTACTGATATTTTTATCTAAAACTTCAATGCCTTATTTTTACATCATGTTTTCGAATAAAATTATTGCTAAATTGTCTTCTACCTTTTTCAACGTTAAATCAATAGATTTTTAAGAAGTTATCGTATAAAGGTCAAAGCTATATACATAATCATTATGGACCCGTATATAGTTGTACTATATATAATGTAATCTTAGTATACGAGAGCGAGTTGGATACATGGCTGAGAACATCGGCCGTTCTGGCTTTCATTAGAATCCAGGAGTGGTGATGATGATGGTACGCAGATGAAGGCGCGTGCACGTAGCACATAGATAGTTGAATGCACTTATAATAAAATAATATAGCGTCTACCAGTCTACAGAGTTACGAAACACTTGAGTACATCTTTCGAAAGCAGTCACGTTTCGCTCGAAAATTATATACCTAACGCTAATATGAACATAAATTTATTCAACATTGGTGTGAGCATCGGTGGTTCAGTGGTAGAATGCTCGCCTGCCACGCGGGCGGCCCGGGTTCGATTCCCGGCCGATGCAGTTCTTTTACTACTACTAAATTATACTTAATAGAATTCTGTACATTGACCACCAGAATATGAAGATGATGTCCGCATTTCAAAAGACGCAACATTATATTTCTTGTTTGATTTTGATCAAAAGAAACATTGTCATGGCGTATCTCGTGATTGTGTTTTAATCTATTTACTTCGCCATTACCGAGGCGGTTTTCCTCAGGGTTTTTTCTATATATTTTTTGAAATCAAAAAAGTATCACAGAGATATCTGGAAACAAAATCTTTTGCCTTGTATAAATTATTTTTGCGTTTTTCCGGTTTTCTGTTCTTTATTTTTAAGCGATTTAAGATTTGTTTGATAAAACGGAAAAAATGGACTAAAAATTAATTTTGACAAGACAAAGGCATATGAAAGGAAAATGGTAACCTCATCATGATCATTAGCCTTTATCCGTCAACTTCTGAACATAATGGTAACCTCAGACTAGTTATTTACAAGGTCATGCACGGCAACATTTAGATAATCCATCTCAACTATAAAAGCCTACACAGCCTAAGTAGTTAGAATAGTCACTACGTAAGTCACCTGTCACACACGATTCATTACAATTTATATATAGCATGACCAGAAATATAATATAAACCCTGCTTGGTGTCGCCATTATATCTTTTTTATATCAGCACATAGTATTGTCCATACAGAAATTAGTTCCGAAATTTTCCGCAATATGGCGAGGGTTTTTATTTTTCTGGTCAGGCTATAGTTACGATTGTACAAGCATTGGCCAACAGCCAATTGGCCACACTTAAGTATTTTTTTCGCGCTTTTACAAAATTTTATGGTAAACGTCATTTATATATGAAAATATCATGTACATTGTATGAACAAATGATATATGTATGAATATAATATATTTGTGTCTTATGTAGTCAACAATCATTCTTGGAAACATATTTTAGAAAAATTCTTTCCGTAGTTTATGCCTCAGATATTTCACATGACAAGATCTAGCCTCGGCTTTGCTCATGTTTAATCGTGTAAAATATCTGCATTTTACTTAGGTCTGCCTAAGTCCTGACATGAGCCGCGTAATATATAAAATAAGAATTATAATAACCGAGATAAGCTGTTTCATAAAAATCTGATCTGATGTTTTTGTGTGAAAAATCTATGTAAGCATCCTTACTTAATTTTAAATATTTTTGAAAGTATTCTTTCGTACAAGATGTTTTCAAGAACATTTACAAAATTATATTATATATCATGCCTTCTTATTCTAGGAATTTGTAATTAAGACTTGGGATTGGAAAACTTTAGAACCTGGAACTTAAATCGATAAATTCCGTACAGCTTCTTGTTTCTTATTAATCGCTGGTAATTGTTAAATCAGTTGAGTAATTTATTGACAAGTAATTTAAGTTAAAACAACAATAATCACGGACTGCTTCAAAGTATCCGAAACGTCAGGAAAACACCTTTATAGTCCCCGATTAAATTAAAAATTAAATCAGGAAAAAATGATAAAATTAAAATATCCAGCATTCGCATACTTAATATTATATACTTTCTAACACTGGCAGAGCAAATATAAATTTTCCACACCAACGAACCCGCAATCAAGACCTCCTTACTCAATTTCAATTCACTTTCAACTCTATAAAGCATTTATAAAACTAAATTACTACAAAGCATATCACCAACTTAAGTAATATTTTACTAATGTTTTAAGACCTACAATGACAATTTTCTAGGACAAGGTCGCGAGTATTCACTAGTCTATTTTATGGGATTCATTTCGGCACAGGTCATAAAAATGTGTATGAATCCAGCTGCAGCTGTAGATGCTGATAGACTCCGACAGTTTTACGAGTCCTTGGTGCTTCAGCACACAACAGGTCATATAGTACTCATACTAAAATCATGACTAGATGTTGTCTCGGATTCGCATATACGGACTAAAATATGATCAGTAAAATACAAAATCTGTGTCCTCAATTAGATTCTATCATGGTTATTGTTGTATGGGTATTGTTTAAGTTATTCCAAAAAAAGAACAAACTACACGTTGTAAGGAACAAAAATCTGGTTGAAGTTAGTTCATTGCCTTATTGGACAAGAGCGTAAATGGATAAAACCTTAAGTAATAAATAAATAAATAAATAAAATACTTTAATTCAGACCAAAGATCCATAATTTATGTTAGTAATACAAACTACTTAAACTATGTTAGTAATAATGAAACTGTTTTAATTCATATATTTGTTGCCCCCACCTGACGCACCGGCTACATGCACATGCATCCAATGCGTCATAATGGGACAAAAAAGGCTTATCACTAATGAGGTATCCTACGGTATTCTGAATAAAGAAAACTATCATTACAAATGTAAGCATCTAAGGTGAAGACAATTTTGTGCTAAATCACTATAATATGTAGGTTTCGTCAAACGTAGAAAGGGACTACTAAGACTATTAATCCAAATGTAAGGTTATGAATAAATTAAAAACCAGACAGCAAATTAAGAAAAAGAATGAAAGATAATAATAATATAATCAATAATAAAATAAGACAGCAAGTAAATAGAAATAATGAAAGACAATAATAATAAAATCAAGAATAAAATACTACACTAGCATATAATCAAACTAAACTACGTGCAAATAACTTCAATCCAGGTAGCACAAATTCATTTTATACATAGATGTTTATATTCCTAGATGAGTTATCTTGTAACAAACTTTGGCATTATTTATTAAAATAGAGATTGAACTTTTTAAAAGTAAAATTATATAAATTAGGGTGATTAAAAAAAATCTTGCAAACAGGCTTAAACGTTCCTTTTTGGTGTAGAAGTACAGTTAAAATTTAAGCTCTTACTATAAATATAATCCGTATCGCACTTTTCTATTTTCCATATTATTATTATTCAAGTAAATGACCCTTAACCTTATAAAAAAATTGGATCGGAAATTTAGTGTGAGGTTGTCCAAGTTACCCGTCTATTTTTACTGTCCTTCATACGGAAAATAAAATTTAGTGTGAGGTTGTCCAAGTTACCCGTCTATTTTTACTGTCCTTCATACGGAAAATAAAATTTAGTCTGAGGTTGTCCAAGTTACCCGTCTATTTTTACTGTCCTTCATACGGAAAATAAAATTTAGTGAGAGGTTGTCTAAGTTACCCGTCTATTTTTACTGTCCTTCATACGGAAAATAAAATTTAGTGTGAGGTTGTCCAAGTTACCCGTCTATTTTTACTGTCCTTCATACGGAAAATAAAATTTAGTGTGAGGTTGTCCAAGTTACCCGTCTATTTTTACTGTCCTTCATACGGAAAATAAAATTTAGTGTGAGGTTGTCCAAGTTACCCGTCTATTTTTACTGTCCTTCATACGGAAAATAAAATTTAGTATGAGGTTGTCCAAGTTACCCGTCTATTTTTACTGTCCTTCATACGGAAAATAAAATTTAGTGTGAGGTTGTTCAAGTTACCCGTCTATTTTTACTGTCCTTCATACGGAAAATAAAATTTTGTGTGAGGTTGTCCAAGTTACCCGTCTATTTTTACTGTCCTTCATACGGAAAATAAAATTTTCTGTTACACAGATTTTGCCCATTTTACCATAATAAAGTATCTTATCAAGAAGCTTCTTTCCAAAATGAAACACATTTCCAAATTGAACACAGTCTTTATCGTTGAGAGAAAAATTTAAACAAATATGAATTCTGACTGTCGCCTCTCAATACATCTTAGAAAAAATTCTGTATTTCCGTTAAAACAAATGAATTTTGTACGAAAAGTTAATTTCGGAGTAGGTTGTGTGTGTCTATTCCCTATATACGTAATAGAGACAGGCTAGATGTACCACCCCACCATGGTTCAGGCCTTAACGTGGCGGTGGGGCTCAGAAGCCTAGGGTAAGCCCAGCACCTTGGGCGAAGCTAATTGAGCCGAGGAGGCTTTTTTTACCCCTCTTATAAGAAGAGGGGACAAAAGAGCAGGGGGCAAGGGGGGAGGATAGGAACCTTACCCCATTGTACTGTCCCGACGTTGAGAGGGGTTGTTCTGTGGTGCGGGACAACCCCTCTGTGGAGGTGGCGTCGGACCCTTGCGGGACTGACCAGCCGTCGAGGTGCCCTGTTAGATTAACAGATCCGGGGTACCTCACCAAGGCGGCACTGGTGGCATTCGCCGGGTTTTAGTGGGAAGAGCTGCGTCCACTTACCATCTTTCGGGCGCAGCGAGTCCCACATACCCACCTGGAGAGATCCACTCCCCAGGCGGGATGCCTCAGAGCATTTCCCGGCGTAAAAGAAAAAAAAAAGAAAAAAAGCTAGATGTACCAGTGATTAGACACACAAAAGTAAGCAATTCTTTTAAAAGTAACTGCATACGCTTACAATAGGATCCCAGAAAACTTTCAAAACCTGTCTATTGCAAATTTCATAAAAGAATTTTAGTAAAGAGCGTTTGTGTGGTAAAGGATATTATAAAGTTAAAGATTTCATGGAAGATACCACACCTTTCCTCCCAGGCATTTCAGGATAACATGTAAAATTTGTTATAGAATATTTGAAAATATTAGTGCCACTGAGTTTGTTTCTCCGGCTCTTCTCAAAGGGCTTGCATTGGAACTAGTGATAGATTCAATTTAAGTCCATAAAGATTCTATGTTGATACTATTTTGGTGCATTGTCAACCGCTTCTGATATGTGATGATCGAAATTTCAAGTTTTTAGCTCATCGTGAATAAATTAAATCGATTAAAAAATTCCACCAACACTCACAAAGCCAGTGAGTGAATAAAAACATGGTAAAAAAAGCTTAGATCTAGTAACTTTACATCTGTGTTGTGAAGAATACTTGATAGATGTTGGGAATGGGGAATGTTATCTGAATGGAATAAGAGATAGACTCCCGACTTGTTCACAGGTAAATAGACTTACTGGATTGGATATGTTCGAAGATAGTATTTGATGGGAGCTAAGGCATTATATTATGCTTCCCCATGAAATATCAAGCATTGTCGTGGTGGTGGGGCTCAGTATCTTAAGGTGAACCCAGCACCTTGGGCGAAACAAATTGTAACGAGGTAGCTGCTCTTTGTACCCTTTTTTTTTTGTTATCGCAGGGAAATGCTTTTTACGCATGTAGCCAGAATCTCGGGTAGATCCTGACCCTATGTGGGACTCGCACCTGGGAGTGCCCTACCCGTAAACTAAAACCACTGCGAGTGCCTTCAGCCGCTTTCATTTGAGGGTCCCGGATAGTCACCTTTCACCCGCTCGTCGGCCTCCTTCTGGGACATTACTGCCTCGCAGAAGGAAACCATCGCCGTCCAGGACTCGTCATTACCGAGCATCGCGGTAATGACACTCGGCAGAGACAAGTCCCCTCCGATGACCGATGTCAGATCATGACGCAGCGCCGCCCATCTCGGGCACACCTCGAGGGTGTGCTATGCCGAGTCCACCGCCGCGCCGCTCTTTGTACCCCTTTTATAGGAAGAGGGGACAAAAGAGCAGGGAGGAGAAGGGGGCAGGATGGGAACCTCACCCCATTGCACTGTCCCGACGTTGGGAGAGGTAGTTCTGTGGTACGAGACGACCCCTCTGTGGAAATGGTGTCGGTCCCTTAAGGAATTAACTAGCCGTCGAGGTGCCCTGTTTGCTCAATAGATCCGGGGCACCTCACCAAAGGCGGCATTGATGTTTGGGCAACTCACCGAGTCTTAGTGGTTAGAGCTACGTCCACCTTACCACCTTTCGGGCGCAGCGAGTCCCATATACCCGCCTGGGGAGTCCCCACCCTCCCCAGCGGGATGTCTCAGTGCATTTCAAGGCGAAAAAGAAAATAACTGCGTAAAAAATATTATTGACTTGACCATGGGATCATTCATATATTTGATCAAAAACCACAACGCAATAAATCCTTATGGAATATGACCTATTATCTGTAGCCCATAAACCTATAACCGCTAAAGTCTAAACTTTCGCATTTATGTTATATCCAAATATAGAAATAGAAATAACAGCTGAAAAGAAAACAGTCGAAGGTAAAACTAGCGTAGAAAAACATGGCGTATGTGTAGGGAATATTATTAATTATCACAAAAATTAACAATCTCACGTGGCTGATTTTATTTGCGACCGCCCCACCACAATATAATTGAATACATGCTTTTATTTAGCAATACCTATTTATTCTTCTATATTGCAATACTTATATGCAAATAATAATAATGAAAGATAATTGTTCGTGCAGGTATTATAAATGAATATAGTTTCGTAGTTTTTGTTTCTTGCCATGGCATTAATTGCAGGTGCGATATCTTATTCATATTTTGTACTAACTGTTTCCATCAGCTCTGAATACATATTATTCTTTTTGGTTAAAATATTACTGATTGTTAAATCACAGTCATTCAGTCTTTTTGCTGATCAATGTATGAATTCATGATTATTCTTTCGAATCTTCTTTATTGTGCACATAAAATCACAAAAATCAACAGAAAAATAAAGATAAATTCACACAAAAGAGTTGTTTTCGGACAGAAACGTTTGTTACCTTTGGAAGAAACCATATTGAATATGGCTAAAAGTTTAAATAACTATCAAAACAAAATCTGTACCTATGTCAGTCTGAATCCTACATAGGGAATGTAGGATTCAAACTGACATAGGTACAGATTTAGTTTTGATAGTTATTTAAACTTTTATGAAGTAGTATTTCAAGCCTTTCTACTTTTTCCACATGAAACTGCTCTTACCTTTTACCTCTGGGCTGGAGCACCTCACTATCGGCTCGTTTTATTTGACGCGTTCAACGCCAGGCGGCTCGAATCGTCGATGATAAGCCTCTTGATTCTTTGGTGCTGCGTAGAGATGTCGGATCATACTGCATCTTCTACCGCATCTACCACGGGGAGTGTGTAGAATTCCATCACTGGACATCGCGTAAAAATTACAAATTTCACCCACACCACAACAACTCGATTTTTACAAAATTTCCTGCCTCGCACGTCATCTATAATATAGAACCAGCTGCCACCTACGGTATTCCCAGACCGATACGACTTAGGGACCTTCAAGAAAAGAGCACACTCATATTTGAAAGGCACCGCACCATGAAACTAATGATGTAGCGGGTGTCTATGGATGATTGTCACTTACCACCAGGTGAAACAATTGACCGTTTGCCCCATCTTCTATAAAAAATAAAATTTAAAAAATGAATACCGTGGACGGAACAAGCGAAAGTCATGTGTCATATAAATGCTTAAATACAGACAAAACTATTTTAAAAGAGGTTCAGTAAGTATATACGTATATGTATAATTAAAATCTCTAAAACGCCAAAAACAATTAAAATTATATGTTTTGAATTGTAAATTTTGACACTAAGGGCGATGACACACATAGACTTTTTGGTATTTTACAAAAGGCAGTAAGTGTAGATGCGTCTTGATAATCATTATTTAGTTACGTAAGAAGCGAGTTTTAAAAGAGTCATTTTTCAAACAAAGTAAGTCGCTATAGTAATAGAAGAAATCAGTATTCTTTATATGGTGTACCCTACTACTGGTAAGGCACAAGCTATCCTACTGTTACTGTTTCATCCATTTTCCTGAATTCCGTAAAGAAGACTGGACAAAAATATAGTATGCTGAACATTGAGATCTCTTGCATCTTAGTACAAGCAACGCATGGACAAGTTGTCTGGGTTTAATTCAATATACATATCTAGAACTAGTTTATAGTGATACCATTAAAGACTCGCGGAAATGGTTCATCTGCCAGTCATAAAAATAATAAAACAACATGGTTTTATTATTTTTTGTGTTAGTTGGATAGGCAAACTTGCAGACGTACCACCTGATGGTAAGAGGTCAACGTCGCCCATGAACATAAACTAGTTTACCTCGAACGAGCTCAGGTAACTCATTTATGTCCCCACCATGGTTCAGGCCTTGACGTGGCCGTGGGGCTCAGTAGCCTAGGGTGAGCCCCAGCACCTTGAGCGAAGCTAATTGAGCCGAGGGGGCTCTTTGTACCCCTCTTAAAATAAGAGGGGACAAAAGAGCAGCGGGCAAGGGCCGAGGATGGGAACCTCACCCCATTGTACTGTCCCTACGTTGGGAGGGGTTGTTCTGTGGTGCGGCGTCGGTCCCTTGCGGGACTGACTAGCCGTCGAGGTGCCCTGTTTGTTTATTAGATCCGGGGCACCTCACCAAAGGCGGCATTGGTGGCACTCCCCGGGTTTTAGTGGGTAGAGCTGAGTCCACTTACCAGCTCGGGCGCAGCGCAGCGGGAGAGTGGAGAGACCCACTCCCCCGCGGGATGCCTTAGAGCATTTCCCGGTGTTAAAGAAAAAAGAAGTAACTCATTTATGTGTTGTCTATACTGAGACATATGATGTTAAGTCACATATACACTGGCAGTCTTGCCCGTCTCTCCAAAACACAACAAAGATCGTGGTACCCATACAGCTGGAAGCGCGGCACAGCGCTTCCTTCCACCTGGTCATTACGCTGCCTGGTCATATGGCATGCCATTAAAATGTTCACATACCGGTGGACAAAGTGTGCGATCGCCTTTACGTCCAGACAAGGGCGAGTGCATAATTTTCATGATAAATTGTTACAAAATATATTTATTTAGATAATTTTGTTTAAAAGTTACCATTTACAAGTGACACGCGGAAGACGTCACATTATTCAGATTTAGATATAGTCAAAATTATGGAGGTATTAAAAGAAACCCCTGTAATTAAATTTCATCCAGATGCTCTACATTATATAAGGAAGGAATATAATCTGGATGGCCCTGGACGAATGACTGAGGCCATTGATATTCTGGAAGACTGGGTGAAAAAACAAGAACATTTTACTGTGAAAAGATTTCGTAAGTTTACTTTTTCAAAATGAACATTAGGCTGTGATACGTATGTATATAAATATTAAATAGACACTAATATACCAGCCACCTTGTTGACCACAAACCACGTCATATCTCTGAGAAACTTGCAACTGAATGGTCCAGCTTGTGGTGTACGTAATGAACACTTGCATCTGGCTTATAAATAAATAAATAAATAAATAAAACTTTATTTGGTAAACACACTTACTGATGCAAGGTCCAATATAATATGTTACAACCATTAATATTTTAATATCCATACTCTAGACCTTGACAAAAATAATGTTTCATGAAAATATATGTTTTTTATGTTAGTTAGATATGATGATCTACTCGTGCTACTTGGTCAGCGTCACCCATGAACATAAACCATCGAGGATATAGCCGGATAGAGTAGTAATGTGAGCCGTACAATTCCGAAACTGGTCAGTGATTTATCACTGCCGTAATAGCAATTCAACCAACCAGGGATCTGTAGGTACGACCTATGGCCATCAGTCGGTCAATCAGAGCACAGAACCAGCGCAGCGTCGCACTTTGGCGGACTTTGTTTTCATACAACATTACCGCTCTATTCCGGTTATATGCTCAATGACATTAAAAATACAACTGTGACTATTCCTGGCTACTGACCACTGGCCTGTCTTGCCCATTTCTCCGAAACACACCAAAGTTGTTTCACGGGAGCAATAAGCAGGATGGTGGTACCCATGCAGACGGGTAGGTGCCACTAGCGCAACCCCCCTTCCCCCACACACACAACAACCAAAAATATTGGAATTCTAAATTAAAGTATTTCTAAAAAAGTTTTCTAAAATTAAAGTTGTCTTAGAGTGTGGCGTAATCTTAAAAATTGAGGAAATTGAACCTTGTTTTAGGGGACCATCGAAATATACATGTCCATTGCATACATTGTCTATACATGTCGATCAACATGGCAATAAACATAAAAAAATTAAAATTTTAGAGTGTTAAATACTTTACGCCAACACGATTAATCCTTTTCCACTCGCATCCAAGAACCGGCCACTGCACGGGTCTTTCCACCTGGTTAATGGCCGACCAACATTCATTCTTGGCGTTCATTGAGGGTTATGGTCAGCAGTGGACGGATAGGGGATGATGATGATGATAATGATGAAACTCTTTACAGCCAGGAGTTTCTTGGAGAGAGTTATCATAAACAACAAGGGCTCCTTGGAGTCTTGTAAGAGAAAACTAGACAGAGCCTGCACTTTCAGGACATTTCTACCGGATTTCTTTGAAAATATTAATTTGAACGATTATTCTGCTTACAAGATGATGTAAGTTTTTTTTTTAATAATATTTCTCTGTAAGTTACGTAAGTAGCTAAATTTTTCTTCTTTAACGCTGGGAAATGGTCGGGGGCATCCCGCGGGGGAGTGGGTCTATCCACTCGGGTATGTGGGACTCGCCCGAAAGCTGGACGCAACTGTACCCACTAAAACCCGGCGAGTCCTACCAATGCAGCCTTCTGCAGTTCAGTCAGTCCCCCAAGGGACCGACGCCACCTCCACAGAGGGGTTGACCCGCACCACAGAATAAACCCCCTCCCCCCCCCCAACGTCGGGACAGTACAATAGAAATATTATTTGTGAATATCCGAATGTATCCGTCTCCAAATAAAATTTATAACGGATAGGATAAACATGATGCCTCCCGAATACAATTCAAAGTAACTTCAAGTACATTCGAATTAAATTCTATAAAATGTTGCTAATAAAAGCATCCAGCCAAGTGCGAGACCTACTCGTGCCATGAGGGTTCCGAAAAGGGTGTTTTAATGTATTTTATACAAGCTATCGGTTTTCAGATTTTTACCTTTACTATTTTTGTGAAACCTAGCTTCTTACCTTTAATCATTCTATTTCAATGGAAAGTACCCATAGATTTTAGTTTGACAAACTAACAGACAGATAGACAACAAAGTGATCCTATAAAGACGTTCTGCCACTATCCCAACGGGATGCCTCAGAGCATTTCCCGGCGTAAAAGAAAAAAACAAAGAGGGCAGCCTTGGGAATGTGGTGGACCAGCTGCGACTAAAACCGAGGAGGGAGTCAAAAATATGACGTAATTTATGGATGGGCATTGGGATAAAAAGTGAAATAAATAAAAATATATTACCAATATTAAACCATGTAAACCAAGCCCCGTTAGAAGGTCTTACTGCAGCTCTACACTCTTCCCGAGGCAGTCCGAGACAGGGCGAATGTGTAGCGATGCTTGGCCTGCCATTTATATATTATTAGGCGGACCAAGAGGCCTCGGGCGAGATACAGCAAGTACTTTCAGGTGAGACATAGCGAGTGCTCTCGGACGAGACATAGCGAGTGCTCTCGGACGAGACATAGCGAGTGCTCTCGGACGAGATATAGTGAGTGCTCTCGGACGAGACATAGCGAGTGCTCTTGGATGAGACATAGCGAGTGCTCTCGTACGAGACATAGTGAGTGCTCTCGGACGAGACATAGCGAGTGCTCTCGGACGAGACGTAGCGAGTGCTCTCGGACGAGACATAGTGAGTGCTCTCGGACGAGACATAGAGAGTGCTCTCGAACGAGACATAGTGAGTGCTCTCGAACGAGACATAGTGAGTGCTCTCGGACGAGACATAGCGAGTGCTCTTGGACGAGACGTAGCGAGTGTTCTCGGACGAGACATAGCGAGTGCTCTCGGGCGAGACATAGAGAGTGCTCTCGAATGAGACATAGTGAGTGCTCTCGAGCGAGAGTGTACAACCGCCATTAAATATTTGTATCCATAACACAATAGAAGCGTCATCTGCATCTGGTTCCCAGTTAAGAAAGTAGTGCGAGTAAGGAAACAGATTGTAAACAAATTAAGCAATATAATTAAAAATGTAGGAAAATATATGTAAGAAAATTAATGACCAAAATATTGTGGAATCATAAAATCTACATATACTGTAGCAATATTTGCTGAGTCAGACAATACCCACAGAAATTGTGGAGAATCATAATTTAACTGGGTTACCAGCTGTTGCTGTTGCTAATATTGGATGGCTTAAAATATCGCATATTCGAATTAAACGCATGGTTAAAAAGATTATGTCTACTAACTAATTATATAGGATAATATTTATTTTAGTACCAACGTGCTGCTGCCGAAAATGACGCCAGATTATGGTAGAGTGATGATAATTAAAGGCTACGGTGATAATTTTGATAAACTAATGGAATACTACAAATACTTTATATTAGTAAGTATCGTAAAAGCTAGTCACTATATATTATAAAGTGCTAACCAATGTAATAAGGGGTTGTAAAGGCGTTACGTGTTGTGGCGTCTTTTTTTACACCGGTCATGCGTTTCTTGTACACAAAGCAAACGCGGTGTTCGGCTCTCAAACGAAAAACACACGAAATCAGAACGCTTGAATTTTCTCTGTCTCGACTCTGGACCCTGATAACAATCTGTATATTATATAATTCTTCGGTACGTGTGTATATCACTGAACTCCTCCTAAGCGGCTGAACCGATCTTGATGTTTTTTTTGTGTGTGTTCAAGTGGATTCGAGAATGGTTTAGATTCACAAAAAAAAATATACAGGACAACGTCTGTCAGTGTCACTGGAATAATATAAAAATCTAACATGATGTAACATTACATCAATTATTTATTCAATTTATTATCTCATAAATAATAATTTGAATATTATTTATAATAATAAAGGACTATTTTTTTCCTAGCTCCAACTGTTTTTTTAAATTTCCAACTTGCTTTTAATAATTGAAAATGCGTTAGTTATATCGTCATAAATAAAATGATATTCATGTATATTTCACCTATTAACATAAAAGAATATGTGTGTGAATAATAATTGTATATTGTGGCACTTTTCCAGATATGTGAATACTTACAGACATACGATTACATCACCGGCATCAGCTACATCGTGGACTGCAAACAATTGAACATAATAGAGCTCATGAAATATATAAACTTCTTTGATTTCAAAAAAGTTGTGGATATATCTATTGTAAGTTTCATTTACATAATATATAATTCGATCCATAGATTTTTACAAACACTCGATCTTTTTTTACCCCAGTGAGATCGTAAAGTATCCGGCTTGTAAAAATCTTAATAAACCGCGACATAATCCGTAAAAATTGTTTCATTATAATCGTATTCTATAAGATTTTCCGACATACATTTTTTTCAGTATTTTTGATAAATTTCTTTTGTTTGGCTGTTAAAATTACGATACGATGATACATTTTAGTTGTGATTTGTATATACAGTTGTGGTTTGTATAGCCTGACGGGAAATAATGAAAAGTTCATACAAAAATTTCTTCCGAAATGTTCCGCAATATGGCGAGGGTTTTAATTTTTCTGGTCAGGCTTTACGGAGGCTACGGACTGCCAATGATAATGATTATTATAATTTATAACTTAAGGCCGATTTACTCGCATTAAGCAGTGAAGTAGTCAACTAACGCACAACAGATTTTAATCATGAACGTTAAATATTAGAATTCATAAATAAATCAATGTCATTAAAAGAGATATAATAAAATAATAAATAAAAAATCCTTATATTTCTTACCAAAAAAATTTACAATAAGTGACACGAAAGTTTATAATTTTTACATTAAAAGCTATGTACTAGGTAAGAACCCCTCGTTCTCGAAGGTGAAGGTCTCCTCTAGAGTTTTCCAGGTTTCCTTGTTTTTTGCTGTCTCTATCCAGTTTTTGCCAGCCACTTTGATGATATCGTCTGTCCACCGAGCAGCTGGTCTACCTCTTTTTCTTGTGCCTGGTGGTCCTTTCCACGATGTTAAAGTGTGACTCCACCGATTGTCTGTCAGTCTAGCTATGTGACCAGCCCAGCGCCACTTAAGTCTTTTACAGTGTGTCAAAGCATCCGTAACTTTTGTTTTTTTTTCTTATATCTGTGTGTCTAATTTTTTGAATCTTCTTAACTTTCATTATACTTCTCTCCATGCTTCTTTGACAAGACCTAATTTTGGACTTAATCCGGTGTGAAAACTTCCAGGTTTGGCTAGCGTACGTTAATGAAGGAAGTATACAAGTGTCCATAACTTTTTGCTTGACAGTAATCGGCATGTTGCTCTTCATCACTTCTTTTAAACTCCAGAACTTTTTCCAAGCGTTTATAATTCTCCTATCCACTTCGTGTTCATTTCTCTGTTTGTGGAACATAACATAGATATATATAGGTATCGACATACTCTAAGACTATATTATCTACATATACTGGATGTTTAAAGGAGTTGGTCATAATATTAGTTTTACTACGATTCATTTCCAGGCCCACCTGTAGACTTGCGGCGTGTAAATCGTTTATCATTGTCTGTAACTCGGTTGTATTTTCTGACATTAATACAATGTCGTCTGCGAATCTCAAGTGACTCATATAGCGATTGTTGATATTTAAACCGACTTTGTCCCATTTTAACTGACCAATAACTTGCTGTAATACCGCTATGAATATTGTTGGGGATATGACGTCTCCCTGCCTTACTCCTCTTCTAATAGGTATAGAAGGACCGGGTGTTTCGAGTCTAATTCTACTTTTACAGTTTCGATATAAAAATTGTAAAACTTTCAGATATGTCGAATCAATATTTTGACATTGTAAAGACTGCCATGTTGAGTGATGATATAGAGAGTCAAAAGCCTTCCGATAATCAATAAATGCTAGGTAGAGCGGCCTATGAAATTCTTGGTATTTATCTATGAGAGATTCAATAGAGTGAATCGACTGTGGAAAAACCTCTCCTAAAACCGGCTTGCTCTATGGTTTGGCGCGATTCAATTGTACTTCTGATTCTCTTTTCTAGAATCGATGAAAATAATTTATAAATAGAAGATAGTAGACTTATTGGTCGATAGTTGTTAATATCATTTGGGACGCCCTTTTTATACAGTAGGATAATATCCGACTCTGCCCATTGTTTTGGTGTAGTTGCTGATTTAAACATCACCAAATTGCACCAAATTGAAGAGCTGTGATAGGGGTCCCGCTAGATAGGGAGCTCCTATTTTGAGGGCTTCGTTTGTTATTTTATCAGGACCTGGGCTTTTTTCATTCTTTAGTTTCGAAATGCTCTTCATTATTTCAGCTTCGTCTATATCTTGTATGGCTTTAGGTGTTTCCTTCAGCATGGTGAGGGGCTGCTCTTGGATTTCACACGTATAAAGATTTCTGTAAAAGTCAGTTGCTTCTTGGAGTATGTCATTTCGATTGCTAGTTGTTTTAGTTGAGGTTTTTAGACCTTCTATCCAAGTTTTATGTGATCTCAGTTCTTTTTAAGCTCTTTTTATAGTATAATACACACAAATAAAAAAATGACATTGTCACGCCGCTTAAGGTCACGGCATTTGAGTCATATTTAGTGCTAAGGAACATCACCAGAATGTTACCCATTAAAAACACTAAACAATTTGTTAGCGTACCGTATCTTTTGTTAAAACTTCATAAGATTGCAGATCCCGGCTGCAGGAGAACCATCTTGCTTGTTTCTCACGTGAAACAGCCTTGCTGTGTTTCGGAGAGAAGAGCAAGACAGGCAGTATAATTACTGGCACCGAGACTTAACATCTTATGTCTCAGGATAGAGGATAGAACACATAATGAGTTGCCGTTAAAGAGTAGAGTTTCAGTTAACTAGTTCATGTTCATGGGTGACGTCGACCACTTACCATCAGGTTTGCGTATTAAAGTAACATTAAAAAAATACAATCTATTAATGTTTTTATTTTTTGTTTATTTCACAGGACGCATACAGCTTACGAATAAAAGGTATACACATAATATCAGAATCAAAAGCCGTAGACATGTTAGTAGCGTTCCTAAGACAGGCGTTTAGCGCAAAAATTGGCAAACGAATCTACTGCCATAGCACTATGGAGTCATTGTATGAAAAGATTCCTAAAGACATTTTGGTCGAAGAATATGGAGGGAATGGGAAATGTATACCTGATCTTCGGGGTAAGTAATCGAATGTGGTTTTGATCCTCTGGGTATCATAATTCAGTCTATAACCGTCTACTGCTAGGCACCTGTTTCGAGCAACGCCAAGATTGATGATATTATATTACTGAGTAAAAAATATAATTTTTGTATCTGTTATTAGTACATCACCAGTCCTAAAGATCAAATATACATTGTAAATTCTTAAGGGCCCCTTATCCCAAATTGTTGTTTCTAGATCGAGGTATATTTCATATAAGTCGTCATTTTAAAATAATAATAAAATAGGGTATAGATACATCTTTGATCTAGGGATTTTTTTGGATGAATATACAATATTTAACATTTTACATGATCAAAAAAAAATCTAAAGTAACGTCGATTTTAAAAGCAAATTGAGTAGTATGAGACTTCGGGTAACTCAATTTTAATGAAACTTTTACGTTTAAATTGCTAAACGGGGATGACGAGGAAATGATTGGATAGATCTTTATTATGTCACTTCAAAAATTTTTGAAAAATAAAAAACGATAAAAATGGCTCTCGCGCATCGCACCACGTCGCGCTAGTACCCAGCCGGGCATCATCGAAGTAGGACCTGTGCCGCTTTTGCTCGTGACTACGTTGTTACCGCGCATTTTATATTATTACGTCTAAATAAATAAGACGACACAGTGTAAATAATATAGCTACTTAATACTTACTAACAATTGTTGTTCTTAGTTGTAATTAGTTTGCAATACAAAACCTTTAATTAGTGTAAAAAAAATAGATACTTGAGTTTGTGTAGTACCTAGTTATTTAATTGAAATGGCGAATAAAAAAAGTAAAATAAGGAAAAAGAATCTTAATACAGTTTTATCACAAACTAGCTGTTGCCCGCAGCTTCGCCCGCGTTAACTTAGATATATAACCATATACGCATTGATGATAATTATTTATCTATGGACGGGCGTAGGACTTTATTTTATAATATGTAGTGATTAATACCGTATTTTTGTGAATAGCTTTTACATTACCGCTTTATAATTGACAATTTTTTAAAGTATTAAAATGGATATAGGTAGTATGTTATATTTAACTAATGTAGACATATTATGCCATCGCGGACTTTTCAGTATGCATATTTAGGATATAAAATTCTACCATACATTGATACAATAATAATTAATTCCGAACCGGGCCCGGCTTAGGTGTATAATAATGTAGTACATTATTTTGATCTATCTGTTAGGGTTCATCCAGCGTTTGCAATGTAAGTGCAAAAAATGTGCTTATTTATGACATCACATCAGAAACTTCTAAAATTATGAGTGTTTATCTACTATATTATGCATGTACCTATTACCTTCCTCTTGAATCATTCTATCTATTAAAAAAACCGCATCAAAATCCGTTGTGTAGTTTTAAAGGTGTTAGCATACACATACAGTCAGACGCGGGAAGCGTTTTTTTTGAAGAATTCAAATTGTCCGACAATAAAGAAAATGAGGAACCTTCATCACAAAATATTTCTGATTTGCAATCATTTCCTAGCCCCCTACCCACAGGGCTGTGGCCGTGAGGACTATGGCCTTGACCCTCTTCTCAGAGGAGACCCGTGTCTAACATTAATCGATGATGTATGGGTCGATGAAAATGAACCTGGACCTAGCATACGACAACTAAATTTTGTTGAATTTTAAAACAATTAATATAGTATAAAAGAATATGTTTGTCTACAATTTTTTAATCTCCTACAAGCATTCTTAGAATGATTGATTTTTTTATAGCTTAGGCCTTAGGGGGACAAACGAGCATTCGGAGCCTTAGATGACTACCGACTCCCATAATAATAATAATATCTAAGGACGCTTTTTGCACCACGTCAATCTGGTCCCGTGGTAAGTTCTCGAAGAACTTGTGTTACGAGTACCAGACAATGGAAATATATTTAATATTTTATACTATACACATATTTAAGGTTTTTTATTTATAATACACATCCATGAACCAGGAACACAGAAAACTTTTTGTTCCCTGGCGGGATTCGAACCCGCAACCTCCGGCTTGAACGCTAACGCGCTAAACATTGAGCCACAGAGGTCGTCCTCGTAAACATTCACACAAGAGATAATGCAGATGCATTACCCTCCTTTACCCCATCCCCTGCAATGGGACACCGGAAACTCATACACCGCAAGAAACGCGACAGCATAGGTGTCATTTGACGCCATTATCATGTGAACGAGAGGTACCCCTACGGTCGTGTCGGCCCAATTCGGGTGCAAGCAGCATGGCACTACCTTTTAGACCTATGTAGCTAATTCATCCTTCCTAATCCTTACTAATATTATAAATGTGAAAGCATGAATGTTTGTTACGCTTTCACGCGAAAACTACTTAACCGATCATCATGAAACTTTGTACACATATTCTTGGAGGTATTAGAAGTAACATAGGATACTTTTTATTAAAAAAAAAATCTAAAGAGAGGTGTCAAGGGACACCCGGATGGATCGAAGTTCCTTTCGATTAATTAGTGAAGAAATAAAACTATCTTATCCTGCGCAGACGAAGTCGTTGGCACCAGCTAGTATTTCTATAAATCCAAAACTAGATAACTATAACAACAACAAGATTTTGTTATGCATAATTATTAATTATCACATCTAAGAATAATTCGAGCATAGTCAATCTACTGCATATTCGTATACTGTGGCGTGCTTGCCGGCCGTGGTAGGTCACCGGAGTTCATATAAAGACATCTCCCGCGCAACGCAAGTTCAAAGCGATTCAGTGCGTTAAATACCTATAGTTTTGGGAGAAGGGGCCCTTAATTTATTAACAAACAACAATTTACAAACGGATTCACAATCGAAGTATTTTCTTCGCCGAAATATGTGTGAATCTTTTGAACTCGTCAAGACTTTTCAATTTAGGTATTAGGATTATAATGCAACAACTATTTATATATATTATTATAAATACTATATAAACAGGTTTTATTGCGATTTACTCAGTTTTTTTCAGCCCCTCATCATTTTTTTTCTTTATATCCCGCGGGGAGTGGGTCTCCATCGCTACGTTCGAAAGCTGGTAAGTGAACGCAGCTGTACCCACTAAAACCCGGCGAGTGCCACCACCACCGCCTTTGGTGAGTTGCCCCGGATCTAATAAACAAACAGGGCACCTCGACGGCTAGTCAGTCCCCCAAGGGACCGACGCCACCTCCACAGATGGGGTTGTCCCGCACCACAGAACAATCCCTCCCAACGTCGAGACAGTACAATGGGGTGAGGTTCCCATCCTCACCCCTTGCCCCCTGCTCTTTTGTCCCCTCTTCTCATAAGAAGGTACAAAGAGCCCCCTCGCTCAATTAGCTTCGTCCAAGGTGCTGGGCTCACCCTAGGCTCACCCTAGGCATGGTTGATGTATTTAATTGATTAGGATTATAATGCAACAACTATTTACTGGTTTTATTGCGATTGACTCAGTTTTTTTCATGCACTCAGCCCGTCAGTCATCCCGTGACCATGGTTGCTGTAAAGCATCCCAAGACCCAAACGTCGGGCATGTAAAAATCTTAAAAAACCGCGATAAAATCCGTGTTTAATTATGAGTTAAATTTTCAACCACTTTATCAATATAATATTATGTACTTTTATTTCAGATGAACTGTTGAAAGAAATCCGCTCCCCCGAGTTCGTAGCGCGCTGCGACGAGATGAAGAGAGCTCGCACCAACGAGGAGCTCCGGCCGAGGGCCCGGTTCAACGAGGAGTACATGGGCCTGTCCGGGACCTTCCGCTCCTTGACCGTCGATTAGAATATAACACTTATGCGTCTTAAATAAAGAATGAAAACAACTCTAATTTATAAATGTATAAAACAAGATGTATATTAAAAAGACCTATGTTAAAAATACATGTATTTAGTAGAGTTTTCTATTTCTTTTTGTATTTAAAAAATTAAGGAATATTTTTTTTATTATTGCAGAGGAGGGCAAACGAGCAGTCGAAGCTTTAGACTACCGACGCATACACATCTGCACAAACAGAGGTTATGCAGTTCCGCTACAAAGCAGCATGGCACTACCTCTTATTATAAGATTTACTTTAAAAAAGTACTTAGTTGTAGATATTTTAATTTGTTAAATATATATACTTTTAATTAAAATGCTGAAGAATTTTTTGATATTATTGTGCCACGAGCCCCGTATTGCCAACCTCCTAATTTCTTCTGTAAAACGTTTTAAAAAGGAGCGAAATGAAATAGACAAATAGCTCGTTTACGTTCGTGTGCGTCGTTACCACTTATTAGTTTGTATTTATTAACCTGACAATAAACACTTATACAAATATTGCGTTACTTTCATAATGATTTTTACCAAACCACAGTATTCTTAGACTTTTCCAGACAATACTTGAAGTTAACTAACAGGTTTTTTTGTTATGCCGATAAATGCTCTTAGGCATCCCGCGGGGGAGGGAGGCCTCCTCCGACGGGTATGTGGGACTCACTCCGCCCGAAAGATGGTAAGGTGGACGCAGCTCTACCCACTAAAACCCGGCGAGTGCCACCAATGTCGCCTTTGGTGAGGTGCCCCGGATTTGTTGAGCAACAGGCCACCCCAACGGCTAATCAGTCCTCCAAGGGACCAACGCTACCTCCACAGAGAGGTTGTCCCGCACCACAGAACAACCCCTCCCAACTTTGGGACAGTGTAATGGGGTGAGATTCCCGTCCTCGCCCCCCTGCTCTTTTATCCCCTCTTATAAGAGAGGTACAAAGAGCACCTCCCTCGGTTCAATTGTCTACGCGCTTCGCCCAAGGTGCTGGGTTCACTTTAGAGCCCCACTGCCACGATAAGGCTGGAACCATGGTGGGCATCAAATTGGTATCCTATCTTGTATTCTTTTTCTCTTGTGCACTTACGTACTTTACGTAAAGCCCACAAAAATACGACAGTGCGCCTACTGTGAGAGAAGTGAAGTCACTGACAAATTTTCTTACACACAGACATGTTTTGTTCACCACCTTACATAATTTAACTTTACATTCATAATTAATTTTAATTAACTTTTCAGCCAAACTATCTTCATTACCAATGGGAACGATCTTATTTATGAACACAATATAAATTATATACTATTAAAATCTTATGTAATAAAAACTATTTTATGCATTCTTCGCTGTCATCATCTGAGTTCCACAACCCGCCCGTTTACCGGTTTAACATAAGCCGGTTTTAGTGGGTAGAGCTTATTTTTTTTTTTTTTTTTTTTTTACGCCTGGAAATGCTCTAAGGCATCCCGCGTGGGAGTGGGTCTCCCCACGCGGGTATGTGGGACTCGCTGCGCCTGACAGCTGGTAAATGGACGCAGCTCTACCCACTAAAACCCGGCGAGTGCCACTAATGCCGCCTTTGGTGAGGTGCCCAAGATCTAGAAAACAAACAGGGCACCTCGACGGCTAGTCAGTCCCGCAAGGGACCACGCCATCTCCACAGAGGGGTTATCCCGCACCACAGAACAACCGCTCCCAACGTCGGGACAGTACAATGGGGTGAGGTTCCCATCCTCACCCCTTGCCCTCTGCTCTTCTGTCCCCTCTTCTTATAAGAGTGGTACAAAGAGCCCCCTCGGCCCAATTAGCTTCGCCCAAGGTGCACCGCTCACCCAAGGTTACTGAGCCCCACCGCCACGACAAGGCCTGAACCATGGTGGGGAGTGGGTAGAGCTGCGTCGTTCGGGCGCAGCGGCCGGCGAGTCCCACATACCCGCCTGGGTCCCCCCTCCCCCGCGGGATGCCTAAGAGCATCTCCCGGCGAAAAATCATTATACTGGTGACAAAATTGTTTTATTGAATTAATAGTTTTGAACATTACGTCGTACAAATAAACAAAACGTCTACATAATATTAGTATACAATATACATAAATAATTTCAATATTACATACATCACTGACAATTAAAAAAGGTTTTTGAATTAATGGGATAAGAAAAGTTAATATTTAACATTTTCTCATTATTTTGTTATTTTAAATAATAATTATCAATTTTCATCACAAAATATTGTGATGTTTCATCTTATTTATATAATTTAACATACTTTTATTTATTCTGTTAACCATTTAAATGTTACCTGCGAGAGCCAAGACTTAGTTACTGTTTGAAATTCCACCAAACTAGTTATGGAGGTTTTAAAAGAAAACCGTATACTCGAATTTCATCCAGATGCTCTACATTATATAAGGAAGGAATATAATCTGGATGGCCCTGGACGAATGACTGAGGCCATTGATATTCTGGAAGACTGGGTGAAAAAACAAGAACATTTTACTGTGAAAAGTTTTCGTAAGTTTTTTTTTTTTTTTTTTTAATGTTAGTTGGATAGGCAAACTGGCAAACGTACCAGTGCTGCAGTATTGTTATGCTTAGCTTGCAATTTTTGGGCACTTTCAACCAAGCGTAGTCACAAATTTCCACTTTCAACCATTTTTTATTTATTTTTTGTTATCGCAGCCAGGATCTCAGGTAGATCCGGACCCTATGTGGGACTCGCACCTGGGAGTGCCCTACCCGTAAACTAAAACCACTGCGAGCGCCTTCAGCCGCATTTTGAGGGTGCCGGATAGGCATTCATCAGGATCACCTCCACCAGCGACAGGCTGGCCCCGACGAAGGCCAGACTACTCCTCTTAAAGGGGGACTGCCCGGCTGCTTAGGCAGTCCCCGCGACGTCGTGTCATTCTGGGCCCAGGATGGGTCCTGAACCCGACACGAGCACAGGGGTGTTACTGGAGGCGCATTAATCTTAAACTATTTTTGTACAAAATTTCATCCAAATCGGTTCAGTGGTTTAGGCGTGAAGAAGAGACAGACAGACAGAGAGAGTTACTTTCACATTCATAATATTGTTAAGGAAATAAGGAATTAAGGATAAAAGGAACTAAGGATAAAGGAATTAAGGATTTTAATCATTCTTTCACAGCTAGAAATTATTTGGAGAGGGTTATTATTAACAATAAGGGTTCCTTGGAGTCGTGTAAGAGGAAATTAGACAGAGCCTGCACTTTAAGAACACTTCTTCCTGATTACCATGGAGACCTAAATTTGGATCAATACACAGGGTACAAAATGTTGTAAGTTTTACTATTACGGAACAAATATATTTCTAATTGATGATCATTTGGTATACCTTTTTTTTTACGCTGGGAAATGCTCTGAGGCATCCCGTGAGTGGGTCTCCCCAGGCGGGTATGTGGGACTCGCTGTGCCCTAAAGATGGTAAGTGGACGCAGCTCTACCCACTAAAACCCGGCGAGTGCCACCAGTGCCGCCTTGGTGAAGTGCCACGGATCTGTTAAGCTAACAGGGCACATCGACGGCTAGTCAACCCTGCAAGGGACCAACGCCACCTCCACAGAGGGGTTGTCCCGCACCACAGAACAACCCCTCCCAACGTCGGGACAGTACAATGAGGTGAGGTTCCCATCCTCACCCCTTGCCCCCTGCTCTTTTGTCCCCTCTTCTTATAAGAGTGGTACAAAGAGCCCTCTCGGTTCAATTGGCTTCGCCCAAGGCTACTGAGCCCCACCGCCACGACAAGGCCTGAATCATGGTGGGGATCATTTGGTATACCTATCCTAATATAAGATAGCTACAGAGTTTGTTTAAACGCGCTAGTTTCAATACATAACTAGCTATCAATTGAATTGGAATAAATATTTTTGCATTTAACAACCCGATTTTATTGAAGAAGAATTATTGTTATTAATTATTCAATCACGCTACGATCTTCGACAAACAAAATGAAAAATAATGCTACGTAAAAAAAATAAAGTATTATATAATAGCGTGGCCAGGCTAGGCTGTCCCCACCACGGTTCAGGCATTGTCGTGGCGGTGGGGCTCAGTAGCATAGGATGAGCCCAGCACCTTGGGCGAAGCAAATTGAGCCGAGGGAGCTGCTCTTTGTACCCCTCTTATAAGAAGAGCAGGGGGACAAGGGGCAAGGATGGGAACCTCAGCCCATTGTACTATCCCGAATTTTATTTTAGAAATTTGTTTAAATTATAAATAAATTTCATAACACAATACATGAAACTCATATGTCTTAGTGCTTTCTATTCGCGTTATTATTTTAACTGTTATTCACTTTACTACTACCAAAATAGGAAAAGCTACGGTGGTCCTGAAAACCAGTGTTAGGGCTTTTAGACTGACTATAGCTGAGGTCCCACCTTTTTGTGAAACACACTGTTGCCAACACTACTATCTTCTTTTATTGCTTTTGACGTGACAACGTCTTATAATTCTATGGAGCCGGCTGCAAGAACGAAAAAACATGACGCATGCGGCGTTACCTCGCTCTGAGGCGTTCCATTTTCTTATGACGTTGTCACGTTCATATATCGTCAGTAAACCGACTTTACAGACAACCGATTTTTCCTCATATACTGTGCTTAAACATTAAGATTTCAAATCTTAAAAATTAAGATACCGCATACCACAGATAATATATAATGTGTTAGGGCAGTGTGTTTACCAAATAAAGTTTTATTTATTTATTTAAAACCAAAAATTGGCATGTGCTCTTTACTGTTGTATTATAATACAGTTTTTTTGCAGTGCCAACGGATTATTAAGGAAAATGACTCCAGATTACGGTAGAGTGATGGTGGTACAGTGCTTCGGTGAAAAGTTTGAAAATCTCATGGATTACTACAAATACATAATTTTAGTAAGTACCTATATTGTATTATGTTAGCAAATTATCGCTATGCTCTACCAAGAAGGACATTAGTCCTTCTTGGTAGAGTATAGGCTCACCCATTATGTAGGTATAGATTCAATTCTGACCTGAATTTAATGTAGGTATAATAAGATTTAGATATCTCGTTTTTGTCTTGTTTTCGCCAGGAAAATGTTTTTTACGTATACTGCTAAGACCTAACTATGTGGGACTTGTCTTTGGCTTTGACTGAGTCATGGGTCAGAAACCCCTTCCCACATCCAGTATGCCATCGCCCATCATATTTGGGATGCCTTGAACCTGTTCGGAAATGCTCCTAGCAGAGTAACCTTTCGTATTGGTTATTTTTATCATAATTTTGGCACGAGCTTTAGACGGTGTTGTTACGCCCATTTTATCTTACACATTGATTTTTTTGTGTTTATTATATTTTTGTCCGTTAATTATTTTGCAGATAAGTGAATACATACAAGCGTACGACTACATCACCGGCTTCAGTTACATATGTGACTGCAGACAGATGAACATCGTAGAGTTTGTCAGGCACGCCAGTTTATTGGATTTTAAAAAAGCTTTGGATATAGCCATTGTATGTATTGTTTCACAATTTAAGTAAATATAGATACTAAGTAATGATACAGTCTTTAGCAATTAACATTCATGAGTTCACTCGGAAGTAGCCTTTATTGTAATAAGCAAGACCATTGCCTTATCCTACGCTGTATAATATATGTCTCGTTGCTATTTATTACACCAGCCCTGCCCTATTTTCCGACGCACATAGGAAAGCTTTCATTTTGTTTCGCTGGGGAATGCGTTTAGGCATACCACCGGGTCTGGGACCCGGAGTTATGTGAGACTCTCTGCGCCCGAGAAGATGGTAAGGTAGATGCAGACTCTACCCACTAAACCCTAGCGGTGTTTTGTGGATGTCTGCACCGGACCACAACGGTGTGCCATCCGGCACTCTCTTCTGGAGGCAGGGGGGTGGCGTCCCCTCCTTCTGCAAGGCTCACTGAACACATAAGCGTTCCTTATAGCTCGGATCTAATATGCGTGCGGTCGATTCCCCGATCAGCCGCGCACTAGTACCTCACGGCGGTGCGACTGCTTGTCGTCGCCTGGAGCCCGGGCTCCGCCTGCTCCTTCTGCGGCATCACGGCCTTGCAGAAGGAGATGACCGCCTCCTGTGCACTCTCACTGGCGGTCATCGCGTGGCGACTGCAGGGAGTGAAAGGTCGTCGCCGACCTCAGCAACGAGGTCCGTCATCTCTAGCGCCACGCAGGGCGCTCCGCCCAGGGGCCGCGCGGGGGCACATAGGAAAGTTACTCAAAATGGGATTCATGCCTACAAGTGCTCAGCACAAATAGCTCCCTCTGATGAACTTATTACCTATTAATGAAATAAGATCTTAAATGATTTTTATATCTGAAAATTGGTATTTTCCTGACTGTGGTTATGTTAATTCTGACTATATTATATTGTGTACGCGTACAGAACGCACACCTTAACTCACTTAGCCACACAGAAGTTAACTATGAGTAACTCGTAAAAAATCTGACAAAACACGTTCAGTCTGACCATGTACCTACCTAATAGTGACGTGTACCGTAAAATAAATATTTATTTTCATATTTTTACAGGACGGTTCCAGTTTGCGAATAAAAGGCATACACGTGTTATCAGAATCAAAAACAATAGACTTGATGGTGGCGTTCATAAAACAAATAGTGAGCGCTAAAGTTGGCAGTCGTATATCCACCCACAAAAACGTGGAGTCGCTGTATAAAGAGTTCCCGAAGGAGATCCTGCCAAAAGATTATGGCGGTAACGAGAAATGTATTAGCGAGCTTCGTGGTAAGTTGATGGAATTAATAAGGTTTTTATAAAGGATGACCTAACGGTCAAGACCTGGCACCCCACCATGGTTCAGGCCTTGACGTTGCGGTGGAGCTCAGTAGCCTAGCCCAGCACCTTGGACGAAACTAATTGAGCCGCGGGGGCTCTTTGTACCTCTCTTATAAGCTGAGGGGACAAATGACCAGGGGGTAAGGGGCGAGTACGGGAACCTCACCCCATTGTACTGTCCTGACGTGGGGGGGAGGGTGTTCTGTGGTGCGGGACAACCCCTCATGTGGAGGTGGCGTCGGTCCCTTGGAGGACTGACTAGCCGTCGAGGTGCCCTGTTTGCTTATTAGATCCAGGGCACCTCACCAAAGGCGGCATTGGTGGTACTCGCCGAGTTTAGTAGGTAAAGCTGCGTTTGGGATTATTCTCTTTTTCATAAATTTATTATTGAGGTAAAATACCATACTTAGGTAGGTAGTAAATTGTTTCAAACATAAAATGCCTCGCAGGATTAATTTCTATAAAGCTAAGGTTGCTAGAATCCAAGAATCTGAGGAGCAGACTTCAGTTCATAAGGTTTTGAATTCTGAACCAATCCAATGAAGGGCGTAAATATAACAGTGTCTTAAATATACTCAATTTTTCACCAAAAACTAGCGAACAGACTTGATCTACCTATTTCTTAATCTACATTAACGCAACGCGAAGCTGCCGGCAAACGTTCTCAACTTAAAATCTAGACACTATACAGTGCGACCTTTGACTATATATACGTTGTATATATAATTTAAATTTTATATATAATTTAAATTTGATTGTATATACGACATATATATATGATCAAAGAGTGCGACGCGAATGTACTTTTAAATTATTTATTTACATTTCACGGAAAAAATATTACATATATCTACGCCTGTAATTTTAGGTGGTGTTATTTCTTACCTAACACCTAAAGAATTTAGATTTTAGACTATGAATAAGGAAACTACATTAATACTCTTTGTAGATGATATGCTGAACGAATTCCGCTCCCCCGAGTTCATAGCGCACTGCGACGAGATGAAGAGAGCTCGCACCAACGAAGAACTCCGGCCGAGGGCCCGGTTCAACGAGGAGTACATGGGCCTGTCCGGGACCTTCCGCTCCTTGACCGTCGATTAGAAGATATTTTAAAATTATAATACTGTATTTAAATCATGCCGAAACCAAAGTAATCGTTGTGGGCTCTTTAGGCATGAATCTCCAAAAATACTTATATGTATATACTTAAGTATATGTTTAAAACAAAATTATAACAAGATACAATATTAACTAATTTTTTATTTTTTTCTTTTAATTCCATTTCCATTCTTCGAAGTTGTAGAGGATTTTTTATTTGCGAAAATAATTCTGGCATAATCTTATCCGTGGCGCCATGGACAGGTTTAATGCCTTTTCAACATTATTAGTTTATTCGGTTGTTTTCCAAGACATAAAAAGATACTTATTTACCATTATATGTCCCTTATCAAAAACCCCGTTTTATATTAAAAAAAACATCAACATACAAAGTCCAATACATACTATTATATCACAGCTTAAGTATCTATTATAGTATTATAGGTATTTAAAGACATCCAAAATCACTTTATTTTTTTATAATATTATATTATACGTAGTGGTGTCTTAATATTAGAGATCTTTTTTTAAATTTGAGAGGTCTTTATCTTTAGTCACGTCCGGATCTTCAGAAACGTGTCACGTGGTCCTGATAACACTATTGCTATGTATCGCACCTGTGGGGTGTGCCGCGTGAGCCAAAATTACTGGCATAAATGACTTTTGCGTTGTTCTTTTTCCACCATGTTTGTTTTTCCCGTTTTATCCCATTTATGGTTCTTTGCCTATCCGGTACCAACAAAATCCTATTATCGAAACTCTGCTTACTCACAGATCTGTATTTTTTAACATGAATACATAACACCTTTTTATTAGATTTTTTATTTTTAAGGATTTCATGGCTGCTGTTTTAAAAAAATTACTTTAAAAAAAAAGAAAACAATTGCGTTTCTTTAATTACCATACCTACAACTTATTTTCCTACTAATACACAATCTATGCGCTAACCACGCCATTATTGTTGAAGTCGTTATCATTTTTGTTAATTTTTGCTGTACAATATGAACATTTATTGTAAAGTATTTACAAACATAGCTTTGGTGATTTTAGCGCTATCTCTGTCACGATACTTGTAATTTCAAGTATTTAATTTTCTAGGAAACTAAGTTGTGGCGTTAGTTTTTATTCTAGTTGTAGATGTCGCTAAATAAAAATACTGGAATTTATACCATCAAAATCATAGTATACCATCCGTGAAAATAAATTACAATCTTGTCCGAGCATAGAGTCTTGGTCCGAGGATAACTAATTTAAAGACTATTATTATAACAAAATATTGGTGTATTTAAGAAAAGCAATTAATAAAGATCAGAACTGTTACTCGGGTCACGCAGGACTAACTCCAAGGACTAACTGAATTTATCTACAGTGAAAAAATAGCAGAAGTCTCTTGACGCGTACGTCTTAATTCATATTTTAAAAAAGAGAATCCAAAACGTATAAGTACTATAATTATATTAAAAGAAAATTTACTAGGGTTAGGGATATGCTGTCACTCTACAACGCACCCTTGAGCTACAATTATATGGCTCTACCACTATGGGTGCTATACAATACACATATTTCTATACTATTGTTAAGTTCTTATACGTATTCGCATTGCTTTTATTGCAATTATTTCACGTTATTTACCAGAATCAGCAAGATCACCGATAACCATAGCAGCGTCCTCATTCCTTTTCTTATCTCTATATCGCTTATACCAGCGTTTCCCATTTAGTGGGTTGTTCTATGGTGCGGGACAACCCCTCTGTGGAGGTGGCGTCGGTTCCTTGGGGGACTGACTAGCCGTCGTCAATGTTTTCTATAAATTATATCTAATTTGCTTTGAAAATAGCCGGAGTGGGTTGCAATTGGTTTATTTTCGCGACAAGTTTTACGATAGCTCGTAAACGATACTTGAAATACACACGCTTCCAATCAGATAGGCTTGAGGCAAATGCAATGAGAGGACCAATCTGACCCAAGAGTGACGGGACGATTTCGCGAGTTCCATGATTTTTGTTCACCTAAAAAGTGACCAATGTGCCTAAAGAAGTTTTACTTCAAAAACATGTTTTTCGGAACCCACAGTACGAATGAGACACTCTGGATTTTTTTTACATCAGAATGTACCTTTAAGAGAAAAGCAATTGGGGTCCTTACCCTGTAAGATGCCTTTTTCCAATTAAATAACACTCGTACATTACTATAAATTTCCTAGATAGCAATTTCATGACTTTGGTCAACCATTCCGCGACAATAAGATTTTAAATCCAAATAGGTGGCTAAACAGTCTTCGCATGTCTTTAAAATCTTCATTTTAACTAAAAAGGAGGAGGAGGAAGGAGAGAACTAGAGAGGCCTGAGACGAGGACATATCCTCTGATAATACAAATAAATATCACTGACATCTAATAAATGAACTTGTATTATTTATAATACTTTTATCGTGTAGGTACATGATTTTTCATACAATTTATTATTTATAATAAACAATTCTTTTATTTATAATTCATGTGCATAATAAAATATAGTAAGCACATAAATAACTACATTCTAAAATCGCAATTTGAATAACACGCTAAATATTTGGTTTCAAGTAACAAGAGTCAAGAAAGCCGCTTCGTAACGAATTTGTAGTTTTCGTGTTAGAATGAGAAGCGAACAATGCTTCTAGTCCTACTTCTATACCAATCTAGATATCAATAAAGTAAATGGGGAATGAATGAATGAATGAATGAAAGAATGAATAAATGAATGAATTAATGTACTTTATTGTGATGCGTGAGAAAACATACAAATGTTATAGGTATAGGTAATGTTTATTTTGAATGTACGAGATAATCCTTGAAACTTGTAATCATATTCTAATAATATTATAAATGCGAAAGTTTGTAAGTTTGGATGTTTGTTGGTCTTTCACGGCAATACACCTGAAAGTTGAGATGGTGATGTATTTTACCTTGGATAGAACATAGGCTACATTTTATACAGGAATAATATTTGCCTTATTACTAGTAGTAATTCATAATTACGTCAATTGAAATGTCAAAAACGACGTAATGACAATTACTTTGTTTTTAACATTTCAATTTTGTTCAAAATTCAAAAATTCGTAAAAAAAACAAAATTCGTTTAACAAAACGCACAAAATTTATATGTACTGGCCGAACGCAAAAAATATTTCAATAAAGGTATACTAGGATATTATAGAGGTGTGTTTTCATTTTATAATATTAGTAAGGATAAGCAATACTTATTTGATTTTTTTTATCTCATTCTAGCTAGGAAATACATAAGCAATTTTTTTTTTCAAACTACACGCGGTCGAAGCTGCGGGCACCACCTAGTTTAATACAAATGTAAATTAACGCAGGCCAAGGCACAATAAGTGGACTATAAGACGCGAGTGGCAAGGTATCGGTCGTCTTGGCGTTCATTGAAGGAGGCCTATGTTCAGCAGTTGACGAATAGACGCTGATGATTATAATGATGATGAAGGGACAATAACTAGATTATTATAAATAATAAATAAATAAAACAAAACGATCACAATTTGATATAATTTCATGCAATATGAAGGAGAGGTCGCGGGGGGCTGCAAAAACGACACGTGTGCACACTGAACAGCGACCAACAGCGACTGACTCGCAAGTCGCAACTCGCAAGCTGTATGCCAGTAGGCAGTATCCTAATTCCTACCTAACTGTCGAAACTCGAATTATCACCGTTGGTGTTCGTGTTTTTTGTTGGCTTTGTGTTCAAGTTTTTTGTGTTTCTTTTGTATTCATTGTTATCACGATGGGGAGATAAGAAGAGTTTATGGTTCATTTATTTGTATTTTGTACAGAGAACACGAATGTAGTTGCTCTGTTTATAAGAATATTTTTTTTTTTTTTTTTTTTTTTTTTTTTTTTTTTCGGATGGATCTATGCTAATGGCCCGAAGGCCCTAATGCTTCAACGGATTGGTGTGAGCCCATTCGGCTCACTTTTGATTGGGGGGTTGCCCCCCGCCTACCGTGCAGTCTGCGACCACACGGCCTCCTGGCGTCGGTTGTGTGTCAGTGGCGGGACTGTGCCGCGTCACCGTCGGGTGGAGTGGAGCCCCAGGCGGTCTACCCCTACCGGGTGGGCTCATTGGCGTGAGGACCCGGCAGATGGCGCCAGCGATACTGGGGCCCACTCCGCCGGTCGGAGTTGCAGCGTCCGCCACAGGAGGTCTTGATGAGGGTTGTTGGGCGGGGCCCCCCTCGACACCCCGCGGTGGGCATCGCCTATCTGACGCGTTAATGTTTTTTAACTTTCTATTAGAACTAAACGAACCCAATACGGTCGACGAGTTGAACTCGGTTCTGTTTATCTGAGGGCCGGCCCTCTCCTCACCCTCAAGTGGGGGAGGTGGGTCGCGCACGATACCCGTATAATCAGACGGTAGCGAAGTGCTACCGTTGTTATCGCGGTCTGGAGAATAAAATTAATCACGTGACAATGCCTACACAAAAATTGAAGAGGAATTCCAAGTGACTCAAAAAGAGATTAAAAATAATGAGAGAGTGAAGGGGTAGGTATTAGGGTGCCAGCAATGCCAGGCGCTAGCTACAGTCATGTTTTAAATGTGGAATTATATCCATGCGAGTTCTATTATTATTATTATAGTTAAATATTTCTAATTTCTATTCATTTTATAAGATTACAGCTATTACCTGGCATTTAGACATAAAGTTGATAAGTGACATTAAAAGGTGTTTGAATACGCATATTATTACTCTCTTATCATAATAACACAATATATAAATTATAATTGTATACATAATGTAATGTGTATGTTCCTATCGTATGAAGTGGACTTATTTTTTTATTTTTAGCACCACTGAATTATTATGGCCACCTTACATTGTTGTAATCTATACATCTATACAGATAAATAAAATTGGAGTGTCTGTTTGTAATATTAAAATAACCGCTTTTTATTAAATGCATATGGATGTATACACGGTACATATATCAAAATAGCCTTTCTTACAATTTTTGTCTGTCTGTCTGTCCGTCTGTCTGTCTGTCTGTTTGTTCCGGCTAATCTCTAAAACGGCTGGGCCGATTTTGATGGGACTTGCACTGGCAGATAGCTGATGTTATAAGGAGTAACTTAGGCTACAAAAATAATCATCATCAGACCGCGTACGGCTGTAAATCTAAGTTAACGCGGGCGAAGCTGCGGGCAACAGCTAGTTAAAACATAAAACAATATTTTATAATAATTCTTAGCCACAAAATTACATAAACCAACTGAATATTACAATTTACCGCGTAAGGAACACATAACTTAGGGTTGTGGTAAATGGTAATGTGCTCAGTATATAAATAATATGAAGTAATTAGTTTATTTTTACGTGTGCCATCTATACATAAGACGTAAAACTACTTTCATAACTTCATAGCTATCACTTAAAAGTTATAAAAGTTCCGCTATTCTCACATAGGTGGCGCTGTGTGAAACAAAATCTATATTAAATGTATTTAATTTTTGTATTTATTTGTAATCGTTTTACTTTTGTAGATGAACTTTAATTGCGTTATCTCGTCCGTAAACGTCGTAAGGACCTTTGTGCTACCTATTATGATGTTCGTCAAATCGGACTAGTAGTTCCTGAGATTAGCGCGTTCAAACAAACAAACAAACTCTTCAGCTTTATAATATTAGTATAGATTTATAACCTGCCTGATTGGTTCCCAAATTTATAACCTTGGCTCCTTAAGCAACCAGTATTGGTACCGAGGGTTCTCTTAAGCGTGTCAAGGTAGGCAACGCTGTCTACCCTCACCATGGTGCAGGCCTTGACGTGTCGGTGGGGCTTAGTACTGTATAATACTGTATAGTACTAATGTTGTAATTAAAACATGACTGTAGCTAGCGCCTGGCATTGCTGGCACCCTAATACCTACCCCTTCACTCTCTCATTATTTTTAATCTCTTTTTGAGTCACTTGGAATTCCTCTTCAATTTTTGTGTAGGCATTGTCACGTGATTAATTTTATTCTTATAAACAGAGCAACTACATTCGTGTTCTCTGTACAAAATACAAATAAATGAACCATAAACTCTTCTTATCTCCCCATCGTGATAACAATGAATACAAAAGAAACACAAAAAACTTGAACACAAAGCCAACAAAAAACACGAACACCAACGGTGATAATTCGAGTTTCGACAGTTAGGTAGGAATTAGGATACTGCCTACTGGCATACAGCTTGCGAGTTGCGACTTGCGAGTCAGTCGCTGTTGGTCGCTGTTCAGTGTGCACACGTGTCGTTTTTGCAGCCCCCCGCGACCTCTCCTTCATATTGCATGAAATTATGTCAAATTGTGATCATCATAATTATTCATCAGCATTATTCTTTTACCGTCTACTGCTAGACATAATAATTTATGGAGTCAATATATTATAATCCCCGCTAATTGCAAATGGCCGCCATTATGATGACGTAACCGAACGCGAACACTCAGACTCAAACTCGAACCTCAGTGATAGTAGTGAGTAGTGAGTAGTGACAGTACTCAGTACCACAGAGTAGGTAGGTACTGTCACTCCTACTAGGTATAGAGTTTGTCCAGTAGGTACCGTTAGCATCACTGGTCGGCAAGTACGCCTTGTTATTTGTTTTGGCGCGGTGAATGGTGCTCACCCGCGCTCAAACTTCTAGGCTCCTCTTATTTACGTTATACTACGAATAAATATACTTATTATTAATTCATAGCCGTTATTATATTAGTCCCGTCACGGGGTGTGGTTCCTGGGATCGTCTCGTGCTCATAGTTTATTAGGTATTATTTTTGTCGCGAGATGTGGATTCTATTGATTCACTGCCCGCGCTTATAGTTGGGTTAATATAAAAATAAGTCTTTCTTTATTTATCTATCTATCTTCTTATAATAAAACTTTTTTTACGGATTTTATGGCGGTTTATTAAGATTTTTTCAAGTTATCTTTTTGTTGAGCTGCGCCAGGTGGTATTGTGTCATTTTCTCGTAAATGTTTATTAAAATGTTCTGTAGGCTTCATGCCAGTTTACGAAATACAGCGCAAAAACCATTTGAATCTCTTTTTAACGTAGTGTTTATATACTCTTTGTCTCTTTTCCAATATGGCTGCCGGGTTGGGAGACAAAGGTGACGAGTGGCAGCCCCACAAACTTAAACTTAAGCCTGTATGTATTAACCACCCCTACAGATGAAAAAAATAAAATTGAATCCGTTGAGAAATGCAACCCTAAATGTCACTTTTCAATGGACTAAGCTTGGCAAAAAAGAGTATGACGTGGTGACAGGTGGAACTAAATATTTTACTAAATGGAAATATAAGATGTTGATTTGATAATACTTGGCCGACAAATATAATTTTTTTATAATATCTATGGACGCTTTCACACGACGTCAATCTGGTCCCGTGGTAAGTTCTCGAGGAACTTGTGTTACGGGTACCAGGCAACGGAAATATATTTAATACTTTTATACTATACATATATTTAAGATTTTTATTATATAATACACATATTTAATACACATCCATGACCCAGGAACACAGACAATATTTTTGTTCCCTGGCGGGATTCGAACCCGCAACCTCCGGGCTGTGATAAATGTGAAACACTAAGCTTTACTCAAAATCTTTTGACGACCTCTGTGGCTCAGTGGTAAGCGTTGGCGCTCAAGCCGGAGGTTGCGGGTTGGCGGGATTCGAAAATATTTTCTATGTTCCTGGGTCATGGATGTGTATTAAATATGTGTATATAATAAAAATCTTATATATATGTATGTATAGTATAAAAGTATTAAATATATTTCCGTTGTCTGGTACCCGTTACACAAGTTCTTCGAGAACTTACGGGACCAGATTGACGTGGTGTGAAAGCGTCCATAGATATTATTATTATATATAGAATCGTCTTGGATTTTATCTGGGTGTTACATTTCTGTTGTCTAATAAATAAATATTTAACGCTATTTCCATGACAACATTTATTCAATAATTATTATTTAAATTATAAAACTTCTTGTCTTTGTATAATTTAAGTAATATACATTTTTGTTGTGGTACATGTGGATGACGTTACGCCGCACGCGGGTGCTATTTTGACAACTTATGTTCCGTATGGCGCATTAGCAATTTGCGGGGATTATAATATGTACTCCATAATCAAAAATTTATTTACACATTTAAAACTTAGGATCAATAAGCCATTGGGCGCAAGATTTAACAAAGGCCACAAGATTGTAGCCAGTGAAAATTTTATTAGAATCGTTCCATTATGCTAATATGGCTGCCAAACAAAAAAGAAGAAGTAGTAATATAGCTTTTGGTCAGTGACTGAAATGTCAAAATAAGTCGCTCGATGCTAAATAACTGTTGTTTTACGGTGTTTACAACGATAATTATTTATTATTTGCATCAAATTATAAGTAATCGCGTATTATGTGCTGAGTAAATGGCACAGAATTCGTCAAATAATGCGATACAACCTATATTATCGCGTAGCCGTCGGGTAATCTTAAGTATCCAAATGTCAAATTGTTTTCAAAGTTGTTTTACCCCTGAATTTTGGTGATAAATTTGTGTAAAATCATATCTTATGCCGTGAATTGAAGTGTATAATGTTTGAGTGTAAATCAATGAGGTGCAAGTGTCATTTGTGTTGTTAAATCAAAGTGAGCTCTTGTGTTAAGGTTAGTTTTTGTTCCCGCTTTTACTTCGTTTTGAAGCCTTTTCTTCGATTGCAGACGGCGGTTTGGTGAGTAATAGTGAGTAAGTTATCTACCGAAGGAATTCCAAGAGTAATTTAACGTTTACGATATGAATTTAAGCCAAGAAATTGGTTACAAAGTTTTGTTTTGATTGCTTGGTGAAAGGTAGATATCCAACCATAGTGCTCCATAATGCAATTTTTTTCATACAAGTAGTTTATAATTAATGCAGTACTAGCAACAACTTTATTGATTGAGGTTAAACAAATCTGTATTTGAATTCATTATTAGTAATACCTAAGTGGAAATCACTTTTTGAAACTCCCATAAAACTTACAACTTCTATTCATTTTGGTGCTGGCTTTAGTAAAACTCTTAAAGACGTCGAAAGACGTCCTCTTATTATATTGAGTCACTGATTTAATTTTGTTTGTTACTTAATAGTCATTATTTAACATCTAAAGCTATTGAATGATGTTAAACTGTGGAAACGTTAGTTGAAATATGTTTATTGTTTTCTAATATTTATGCGAATATCACTCATTATAATGAAACTATTTACGGATTGCATCATGGTTTATTACATTTTTTACATGCCTGTGACCATGGTTGCTGTAGAGTATCCAAAACGTCGGACGATGATGAATGTAACCAGTACTTGCTGCTTTAGAATAAACCTTTCGAGGTATAGCTTAGATTATTTGTATTTGGAGTAATATTTTTAAGTGAGTTATAGTTTTAAACTTAGTTATATATACTATAGAAGACTAGTCAAATAGGTATGGTATAAATAGGTATATATATATATATAATTATGCATGTAGAACTTTGAATTAATGTCGTTGGAAAGAATTTTAATAAAATTCATATAAGTGGCTACTAATTATGTTAGCTAATGTTAAAATAATCAGGCAATAATTTGGGATACGACTAAGATGATACTTGAATTTCTGGGGTTGAACTTTGATATTTAAGGCTCCAGAAGGACTAGAATCCCGGGTTCGAATCCTGGTGATTTATTTGAGCTCAGATGAGAAATAAAAAAATGGTTGTGTTGAGAAGTAACTGACTTTAAAAAAATTAAAGGTCTTTAAAGTAATATAAATGAATACTTAATATAGTTGAATACTCAGGAAGGCTTTTGTAAGCACATAATACGGGTTCAAATCCCTGTAGCAATGTGAGATGAATAATTTATGGCTGCACTTCAAAACATCACATCATCATTATGATCATATCTGTTCGCTACCAGATATAGGCTTCCCTCTGAACTTGGGTCTGACTCCTATAGCTTAGAGGGTCTGGAAACATTGTGTTTTTATAAACTTTTCATTAACGTCATCATCATCATCATTATCATCATCATCATCCACTTCCACTACTGAACATAGGCCTACATTATACACCTTTAATGTATTAATATCATCATAAAATCTTAGATTCGATTCCTGGAGATAGGTTTCTTGACTTGGCCACATGTTTGGGCTTATTAGGTTTATTCATAAGTTTTAATTAAAGCTATGGTTAGATTCCAAGTAACCTAATTCAATCAGCTAATAACATTTTCTGGGTTCGACTCCCAGTAAGAAATTAGAGGTTTTCGGAATCAGAACACTATTGCGCTGAGTGTAAAATGTATTGCTCCAACTTGGGTTTGATTCCCTAATATATACTAAAAACTTTGGTACAGAAGTTCTAAGTTTGATTCTCAGTGCTTTTAAGAGTTTAAAAACTTACTCATATGGTTGTTAGTTATAAGAGTTATAAGTAAGATTTGTTCCTAATATTTCATTTGGGTTCGACTCCTAAATTTTTTGTCTGTCTGATTCTGTCATTGTAAAGGGAATAATAGTGAGGCAATCTGCATGCCACATGAGAATAAAAATACTTGATGTTGGATGAAGTTCACCAACCTGAAGTAGTTATAAGAGTTATAAGTAAGATTTGTTCCTAATATTTCATTTGGGTTCGACTCCTAAATTTTTTGTCTGTCTGATTCTGTCATTGTAAAGGGAATAATAGTGAGGCAATCTGCATGCCACATGAGAATAAAAATACTTGATGGTGGATGAAGTTCACCAACCTGAAGTAGTTATAGATATAAGTAAGATTTTTTCATAATATTTCATTTGGGTTCGACTCCTAAATTTTTTGTCTGTCTGATTCTGTCATTGTAAAGGGAATAATAGTGAGGCAATCTGTATGCCACATGAGAATAAAAATACTTGATGGTGTATGAAGTTCACCAACCTGAAGTAGTTATAGATTTATTAAGATTTTTTCATAATATTTCATTTGGGTTCGACTCCAAAATTTTTTGTCTGTCTGATTCTGTCATTGTAAAGGGAATAATAGTGAGGAAATCTGCATGCCACATGAAAATAAAAATACTTGATGGTGTATGAAGTTCACCAACCTGATGTAGTTATAGATATAAGTAAGATTTTTTCATAATATTTCATTTGGGTTCGACTCCTAAATTTTTTGTCTGTCTGATTCTGTCATTGTAAAGGGAATAATAGTGAGGAAATCTGCATGCCACATGAGAATAAAAATACTTGATGGTGTATGAAGTTCACCAACCTGAAGTAGTTATAGATTTATTAAGATTTTTTCATAATATTTCATTTGGGTTCGACTCCCAAAATTTTTTGTCTGTCTGATTCTGTCATTGTAAAGGGAATAATAGTGAGGAAATCTGCATGCCACATGAAAATAAAAATACTTGATGGTGTATGAAGTTCACCAACCTGAAGTAGTTATAGATATAAGTAAGATTTTTTCATAATATTTCATTTGGGTTCGACTCCTAAATTTTTTGTCTGTCTGATTCTGTCATTGTAAAGGGAATAATAGTGAGGAAATCTGCATGCCACATGAGAATAAAAATACTTGATGGTGTATGAAGTTCACCAACCTGAAGTAGTTATAGATATAAGTAAGATTTTTTCATAATATTTCATTTGGGTTCGACTCCAAAATTTTTTGTCTGTCTGATTCTGTCATTGTAAACGGAATAATAGTGAGGCAATCTGTATGCCACATGAGAATAAAAATACTTGATGGTGTATGAAGTTCACCAACCTGAAGTAGGTATAGATATAAGTAAGATTTGTTCATAATATTTCATTTGGGTTCGACTCCTAAATTTTTTGTGTTTCTGATTCTGTCATTGTAAAGGGAATAATAGTAAGTGAATCTGCATGCCACAAGAGAATAAAAATACTTGATGGTGTATGAAGTTCACCTACCTGTAGTAGTTATAGATAGGCGAACTATGGCCGAATATCCTCCGCATCTAATTTTGATGAGAAGACCCATGTCCAGTTGAACATATAAATGTGGCTGTATTATAGAAAACTTTATATTTCTCATAAAGTTGTGTATAGGTTCAGGTACATGACAGTCTGGGTTCGACACCCACGGATATTTGTGAGTTTATTATTGATTTGGTCATAATAAGACACTTTATATTATGTTTTTAATAGGTAGTACTTAAGTGAGTTTAAAAATTATAAATTTCTGGGTTCGACTCCCAGTATGTTTATTAAATAAGCAGGATGTCTTGTTAATGGTTTGGGTTCAACTCCCACTGACATTTCAAGTCAAGTAATTTTGAATTTTAATTATCTGGGTTTCACTCCCAGTGATAATACCTCTTTGAGATTCTGATTGCTGAAAATGTGTGTTTTTGAAAAGTACTGGTCGTGTATCTTACTAAACATATATGTTTTGTTGTTTATGAGGTTTTATTAGTGCTTCATGATTTTTGCTCTGGGTTCGAATCCCAGTGACATTTTTAGTTTTTGAACTTGGCTTGTTTGTAACTAAAAGTTATTGTAAGTAGTTGTAGTAGTAGTTAAATTGGGCCTCTACCTTAAATAGACTCTTAAAATCGGGACATTACTATTTTCATTTCATCATCATCATTTTAGTTTTATGACTTAGGCATACTTACTTTATTACACTTCATCATTATAATGAAACAATGCACATAAACATTAGAAAACAATACACTTCATCGTAATTTTAGGATAATAAAATAAGATGTACATAAAAAAACTGGGTTCGATTCCTAGTAACGCTTTTAAGCACCTTTCCTCTGTCAGCCAGTTTCTAAACAAGTTCCTAGGTGTATGGTCTTTAAATACAAATTCCTGGGTTCGACTCCCGGTGACAGTTATCAGTTGAATGTAATAATATTTCCAGTTTTATATTTGGTGGTGAATTTTCTTATGTTAAATATTTTTTATGTCTATTACTAGATTCAGTACCAAAAACCTTGTATTGATTTTGAGGGAATTTTATGAAAAAAATTGCATGTAGCATACATTAGTTTAGTGAAACTAGTAGTTAGTGTTTGGATACTTACCTTTTACACTCTTGGTTATCCTTCATATAAATTATAAAACAACTATGGTGCCATTACCACATGTTTGAATTGAATTTTAATTCAATTTAATTATATTATATTTATTTATTGTTTATTTAGTATTAAGACGAATATGTTTTATTATTTTTAGTGTTTAATTATTTTTAAGAAATAAAGAAAGTCTGTTGTTCTGTTATTTCACGACCCCCAAGATAATAAAATATTTGATTTTGTGTGTGTAATCATTTTTACCTCCCATCCTTCATCCATGCGTGTACATGTAACTTTAATGAAGTCAATAAAGGTCACATGTATTGAAAATGGTAATTTGTGTAATGATGTACAAGCCATACATACAGTAACAAAAGAAATGGCTTATACATTATTATCAACGGCAATGGTTATTCTAAATAAAGTATTTTTAAGAAAATGTGTTTTTTGATTACCTCTCACACATGGTTAATGATCTGGTTTTACTCAACAGTGCCTGCACAATTCATACCGGGCAGAACGGGCGCTGGTCTACTCATTTTAAATGGTTTCACGTTTTATATGAAGAACCATCAGGCCCATGGAAAAAAGCAGTGGTACTGCTCCTCCCGGGACGTACACGGCTGTAGGGCTGATGTTATCACGTACAAGGGCTTCGATGGAAGGGATTACATCTCGATATTCAGAGGTCGGCACATACACGACCCGCCCCGCCTTCGACAGTGTCACGACGGTAGATTCATTAGGGAAAAAGACTTTATATTGAAACTAAAATGACTTTAATTTATAATAAGTATACGTTTACATTTTTTTATTTTATTGAAATCATGTGATTGAAATATACAGAATGTACTTATTAGTGGTTATATTGAAATGTTTTTCGGACGCATGTTTCTGATGTAGGGACCTGCTAGTTTTAGATGAAAATTTGTCAATATTTTAGAATACAGTATTCTCATTAAATTTGTACTTTTATTTATGAAAGAATAATCTTGTGTTTGGTAATCATTTATTTGTGTATTTTTTTATTACAGTTCAAATAATGAGTAGAGGTTATTTTTCAGATATTTACTATCTGCCATCACATAGAACGGGCAGTATGGTTTTGATTTACAAAGATAACAAGTACTGGATCAACAATAGGTACCAGAATACGATAAACTGGACTTGCAGGGACCGCAAGCGGCTGGGCTGCAACAGTTGCATCCAAACAACCGTTGAAGGAAGATACGTAAAGCACAAAGGATTCCACAATCATGAAGACAATTATACTAAATACAATTTTAACGACTGATGTTCAGATTTTAGCACGTTGCCAATTATAACATCTGTAAAAAGTTGTGCCTCTGTCAATCAGAGGAAATGACTTTATTAATTGCTTATGTCACGATTCGAAAAATCGAGAAGGTGAAAACTGCAGTCAATATATTATATTGCTAGTATTGATCATTGAGTTAAGTAAATTTGGAGAGTGACATGTTTGTTACGCTGATAGCAATAGTCAGAAATAAGAGGATAAATACTAATATGATCATGATAGAGAGAGATAAAAACATTTACCTAAGGAAAAGACTTCTCTTTATAGGTATAGGTACTACAATCATCGCTCAGCTATTTACTTAACTCGACGATTATATAAATATGGTATTGCTAGTTTTAATGTTCTTACGATTTAATGCAACGTGCTAGAAGCCCAATGTATGAGGCCCAATAAATTAGTCAACAGTGTAGAATACATAAGGCACATCATCTTATTTAACATATAAGAGCTTAAAATATATGTACATTAATTATTCTTGAATATCTTAATCTAACTTAAAATGGCTGAAGAAGAATGTAATACACGTAATCATGAGTGACATATTTTATTCAAGAAAATTGGAGACACTCGTCATAAAATACTTCATATCTTTTGACAGTAGCTACGAATTTGGTTTGGGTATGAGACGAAGATTTAATAACCTCCTCCTTTTCGAAGTCGTTTAAAAATAGAGAATTCCCGTTTTTTTTCTTCATAGAAACTAAAGTAATTTGATATTAGCTAAAATCTGTTGATGGTTTTCTATAAGTTAATAATTAAAATTCGACAAATATTTAGTTGAAAAGTAGAAGTACCTAAATTTATAAAGTACTTAATACTCATTATATATATATTTTATGTAAGGAACATATTTTTGTATTATTTGTGCGTTTGTCGTACATTATTTCAAAGTGTGAATGATTAAAAACTCTTGCGAGACGAGTGCCAAAGTTCACCTTTGCCCGAGTCTCCGTAGTCTTAGTCTATCATACATTCACGTATCTATCTATTCTGAGTCATTATATCTAACCTATCTCAATGACACTGAGAGGAGAGTCTGTCCCTCTCCAACACAACGATGATGAGAGAGAGGAAGTATGAGATGGCTGAAGGTTCTTAAAAAGAACCTGTACATTATATTAGACTATTGATCGTCTTCGTGTAGAATCACGTGTTTCTTATGAATATATCCAGTTCACGTATATCTTGTGTACGTAAATAAAATAAAAATAAAAAACCTTAGGCCCGTTTTCTCTAAGTGGCTGAGTGTTGGAACAAGATACCGGTTCTTATTTTACATTCATCATGGAAGCAATTATTCTGCTACGCTGAATACGGATCTTCTTACACTTTTTTATGTCATTATTTTAGCTTTTTTAGTTTTAATCACGAGTCTTTGGAAGCAATTTTATTCTTTGATAGCTTTGAAAACTATTCTAATACATTCCAAAAATTTATATAAATAAGTAACTTCCAGAAGGAATTTTTATAAATTTGAGCAGCTTAAACGCCATGTTCGGAAATTCCCCTTTCAGCACCTAGCATATCACATACTGTGATGATATATAGCAATAAGCTAAGTTAAACAGTGTCGACTGGTATTTGTAAAGCACCAAGCTTAAATGGGTCAAGAGAGGGCGAGAATTGAAAAGTATCTCATTCTGCAGTTTCTGTCTTCTCAACTATACAGTGTATATTATGATGTAGTGTTATGTAGTCATATTACGCATAGCGTGTGTAATTCGTTTTTATATAGATTTGTGGCCTTCACACCGCAGCTCTAATGTATAGGAGACATGTAGTACCACTAATAATACTACATTCATGTTTTAAAGACGTTAAGAATACTTTTATAGTGAAACAAGCCATTGCCCATGACCTTCGTATCATTAGGTTCACCGACATCATTAAGGCTTATCGTTTTCCCAATCAGTTGTTCTCAGTATATTCCAAATTCCATTAACATCAGTCATTCTGTTCTGGAGTTATAACAGAACATACAACAAACTCAACACATTTTGCTCACCTGAGGCCTTGTGTGTTGCGTTACAGATTTTTTCTACTTCATTAAATAGTCAAGAAAGGCAAGAATGAGTTAGGTAGAGAGTTGTATCAATGGACGAATGTGTGAAACATTGAGTTATAAAACATTTTCAACTTTATGTGCATGATTGTACCTTATAACTGGCGCACGGCCTTAATCGTTGATGACCGTTGAGTGAAGTACAGTCGTATACATCAATAGTATACTCAATTTGTGATCTTATTATTACCCATAATTTTATGAACTAGTAACTTATTGCGTGTAATTACGTTAGCTCTTTTCTTTAATACTTGCTTTATTTTATGAATAAGTAAAACTCATTGTATTTTATTTTAGTAATTAGGTATATTATGAATGGACTGCATTTTACGTATTTGAAGCAAAAAGCTTACTTTTTTTTGAGCTTGAATGAATCTGTAACTGATATTTTATGAAAAGTCTGAAGGCTTATAATTATTGCTTATGTTTTGAAATTTGTGAATATTTAAAAAGTCTGGCTCGACCATCTCATCTATGATTTGGAATATTTAAAATTACGTATAAAATTTTATGTACCTTTTTACGTTGCGATTGAATTTAAGTTGCGATTGAAAAGTAGATTAGAACTCGGAAACTTAGTTTCGCCAATTTTCTGCGACTCTGTTTTTTTTTTAAATTGCTCAATAAATTTTTGTTGGCAGTGTTTTTTTATTGCTCAATAGTCACAAACGGTTGCGTGATCTATATGTTTGTCCTATGTTGTTACTAAATTAAACTAGTCAAAATCTTCAGCGAAAACTTCGTGCCAAATTACTTAATTTTTAGTCTATATTAAGCATGTACATTAAAATAAATATCGTCATAAATGTGTTTGTTTACTTGCTATTCGATTAATAAATTAATTCGATTTTCTCTTGTATTTTTTATGTTTTTATTAATGTGTCATAATTTCTACCTAATTAATCGTTACATTTTTTTTGTTATAAATTACATTATTAGATTGATTTTTATTCAGTTTTAGTTGATCGTCGTACTATTCTTTTGTAGATTTTCTAAAATATTTTATTTTATTTTTATTTCTTCGGAAAACTTGCAGCTAGTTTATTATAATATAATACACAATAAAAATATGAAGGCCAATTACAGGTTTTCACAAGTAGAGTTCTAAAGTAGTTCGATATAGTGACATAAATTATATCCAGGTGTCAGAAAAATAGATAGCTTTTGTTTACCAATCCTTTATTAGGGCTTTTATATTTTACGTTGACTGTACTAACACATTATAATGTTCAGTTAGTATAACATTTGACATGAGTAACATTTAAATTTCACAACACACAAATATGGTGTGTAATGTGTAAAGCGTACTGTTCGTTTGAATTTTGTTTGCTAAAAAGAATAAATTGTTGATCCTTACTATGGTAAATACAAAAACAGTCATATCAAACAGGCAAATAATATCATACCTACTTTATAGTATTTTTTTTCTTTTACGCCGGGAAATACGTTCCGCGGGTAGTGGTTTTCCCCAGGCGGGTATGTGGGACTCACTGCGCCTGAAAAGTGGTAAAGTGGACGCCATTCTACCCACTAAAACCCGGCGAGTGCCACCAATGCCGTTTTTGGTGAAGTGTTGAGCTGAATCTGTTGAGCAAACAGAGCACCTCGACGGCTAGTCAGTCCCTCAAGGGACCGACGCCACCTCCACAAAGGGGTTGTTCCGCACCACAGAACAACCCCTCCCAACGTCGGGACAGTACAATGGGGTGAGGTTCCCATCCTCGCCCCTTGTCCCCCTGCTCATTTGTCGCATCTTATAAGAGGGGTCCAAAGAGCAGCTCCCTAGGCTCAATTTGCTTCGCCCAAGGTGCTGGGCTCACCTTAGACTCCTGAGCCCCACCGCCACGACAACGCTTGAACCATACTTAGTATGTGGATAATCCTGTCAGCGCGTTTAAAAGCTTATAAATTGGCAATGAACTGATGAGGCAAAATACCTTACAATACAAAAATGTAGGTACGATGTAATCGACCAATTTAACTACAAGTAACCACAACTTTTTCCAAGGTAAATAATGTTACAAAGTTTTTACAAATTTTCAGCTCGTTTGATCACAACAGATAACGGTAAAATACTAGCGATGTACCACGATTATACGTATTTCAAACACTACCCCCTAAAAAAGGGGACGAGATGGCAATGCACGAAGCATTTCTCAAAGAATTGTGGGGCGTACATAATCGTCTCGGAAAACTTCCATGTGCTGAGAGTGAACGAGAACCACACACACCAGGCGACGAGATATATACGAAACCGGAACGGCATTTACGTGAGATTATAGGACTACAAGCTGGGAATTTCAATGGATGATGATGCTTAGTGCTTACATCCAAGCAAGTCGATCATTAGATTTAGATTGTTTGGATTTCTAATGAATATTAAAATATACGTGTGTTAATTACAACGGAATGATGGACGCAAATTAAATGCATTAATTGCTCGTTTGTCGTCGTCGCTCCAAGTGTGTCATCTACTCATCGAGCATAAAACCGGAATAGAGTGGTAATGACGTTTTGTATGAAAACAAATTCCGCCAAATTTGTGCTGCGACGCTGTTCTGCTCTCTGATTTGCTGACTGATGGCCACTGATGGATGATTAGCTAATGGGATGTATACACACATCACTAGTTGTTTGAATTCCTATTACGTCAGTGACAAATCACTGGCCAGTTTCGGAATTTTATGGCTTACATTACTACTCTTTCTAGTTATATGCTCGTTGCCATTATATACCAATATATGCCAAAGCCGATCCCCAACTATGAATGGTAATTCACGAATTTACGTAGTTGAATTTCGATAACACAGCCGTCCCAAATGTGGTTATCACTTGAATAATATTTTTCTGCCAAAGGAAATGTTAATATTTAAATAAATTCTACCTCTTGTACTGTCAAATCCTGCGTTGTCACAACCTTTACTGTTGTCATATAAGTATTTTGTGTCTCACAGACGCCAGAATCTACATGTAATTAGTTAGCGTTAGTATTCAAGGTAATTTCAAGACTAAGATGATCAAACAGCCTGAAAAGTATATCAACTAAACTTTTGAAAAATATAAATATCATATTAAAATATTTCAATGTTACTAAACTTAAATTACCTATTTATTTTTGATAAAATATAAACATACTGTATACATGGGTTGTTAAAATCATAAGGGCTAGATTTGCATTTCCCAAATTTTTTTTTTGGAATTTGATAAACTTGAAGTTTATTTTAAGTAATTTATGTTTAATTGAGTTTCTTTCTCGTTTATTTAATTACCATATTAGTATTGTATGTCATATTAAAAACCAAGTTTTGTTTTTTTATTCAAATTCTTAGTCTCTATATGTACCTATATATTATAAAAGTAATTTCCTTAGACAATTTATTTAATGTAGTAAAATGTGTAAGTATATTTTGCTTTCTATTTCTTTTTTTTAAATGGACGATTTTAAAATGTTTGATTCATTACCGGAACGAGTTAAAAGTCGCATGATTCTAATGTTGAGTCAGATTACTGAGGGTGGTTTTCAGCCTAGTAACAAACGTATCTCTTTCAGTACTCATGGTAAAGGGTCGTAATGGGAAAGACCTTTTGATGCTCAATGGCTACACCTACTACAAGCACAAGATCCTGCGAGACGGTTTCCGCTGGAGCTGCACACAGATGGGCTCCAGGTCTTGCCGAGGTTTCCTGCATGTCACCAAGGATATGCTTGTTGTGCGAGCCCAAACTGAACACACGCACCCACCTTCGTCGTATTCTTTTGAGAGCATCAAGAATCCGAAAATTAAAGAAGAGGATGTAAGTGTTATTATTAGATTCTTTTGTAGGTATGACCAAACCATTTCCGCTCTATGCTAGTCCATCTTACTAAAAGTAACGACAGACTATAGGAACAGATTTGTTTTCATTCCACATAAGTATATTTTATACATAATTTCCTTTCCGAAACTTTAGTATTATATATATTTACACCATACTAGTATCTCAATTACTTATTTGAAAAAGTCACTATTAAAACTTAAATGTATAGGTGAATAATTGCCACTTAAAAATAAAGTAAAAATTCAAACAAGTTAATTTTCCGGAAAAAAATATCGACCGATATGCTTTTTTAATAAAAATAAAAATTTAGGAGCTATACAAAATTAACGTGGGTGGTACAATCTATGCATTTCATATTTTTTTGTTTCATTTGTTGCAGGTTAAAAAAATGTTTAAAAACAAAACCGAAAGTGAACTGTCTGTGAAGATTGGTAATGTCCAAGGTCGAGTTGGATATTAGACGATCTGGTGTAAGGCTGTAGAGCTCATGCCAAGTAGACATAAACATTACTATGTAGCTTAAATAAAACAATATATTATAGCACTAAATTTTAATAATAATAATTTTAAAATGAAAAATATATAAACTATGTAGATTAGATATTTTTTTGAAATTTAATTTTTAGTTAATCATATTTTATACATATAAATAAATGTTTAATCATAAATATATTATAATCGCGTTGTTGTTTTTTTTTTCTCTAGATACCCTCATGCATGGTATAATAGTTTTAAGTCTACGCATATTACTAAAGGATATCCTTCCATTTCGTCTACAAACCCTTTTCCCTAAACAATCTCCATTATTTATGACTCTAATTTGCATATGAGAATAGATGCATAATGGATTTTCGTTTTAGCAATAAATTTAAATAGTCGTAGTTATGAATTTGTACAGGGTTGGTATTGAAACTATGTATCTTCTTCACAGTGGAGTTCTACTTACGCCCGAACGGACGAGTCAATCTGCGCTTAAACAATTTTACCTTCTACAAACATTTGAAGGCTCGCACAAACGCTCACCGATGGAGCTGCACCGCCTATGGATCGAAGTGGAAGTGCAAGGCCCATCTGATCATCACAGACAAACTTGAGGTCCTCAAAGCGAACGTGTCCCACAGTCATCCACCCAGCCTGAAGAAGGAATCTAGAAACCCCATGAATCCACCATGGAATGGTAATCACCGTCATAATAAAGAAAACGGTGATCATATCAATCATCCACCCAATCCCATGACCTACCACCAGCCACCTCCATTGACTCCGCTTCACGACTATCTAATAGCTCACAGCCTGTTCGTAGATCATTAGAGCGATAGATCAATAAACATGCATTTACTAGTGTATACCATATTATGTTAAGATAAGTGTTTAAATAAGGGATTTTTAAAAGGCTGAATAAATTCACAATTGTATTACAACGGCAACTTAAAATTTTATGTTCCTAAAATTATTGTGATCAAATTCACGTTTTGTATTTTTAAGTATCATCACATTTTCTAGGTTATAATTTAGCAATAGAGATGATTCTGTTGTTGTGGACTTTTACCTTCACGTTCTATTCGGCTTAGAGACATCTTTGTTCTTTTTTCCTTATTTCTACGCAACGATATTTAATACAACGTTTTCTCTTCAAAATTATGATATGTGTATTATGAAGGGAATATTCTGTTTGAAAATTTAAATTAATAGTTTTTTTTTCGAAACAGTTGAATTTAACGTTAAATACGCGTTACTGGATGTCTTAGTTTGTAACAACAAAATGATCTCTATCATTTACTTTATATAAGAAGTAATTAAGTATTGACAGTTATTGCGCAGGAGTTTGAAGCAAACAAGAGCCATACGAAATGTTGCATCATTCATAACGCCCAATTTTATTTACGTACACATACGGACACTTGGCATCTTCGCAACAACTGTTAATAATATATGACCTAGTGTTTAACCGCATAATTTACCACTCAGCATTATTTTTATCATGATACCATTTTTACGTATACTATACTAGATTATTTACAATTCATTATAGAATGGCACTATATAATTAATATTTTAAGATATATAACGTTTGATAATTGCTTTTAATCATTATTGTGTACCGCATAAAGTAATCGTTTATAAGTAAGTGCCTTTATTAGGATAATCTGTGTCTAGTTTAAGTTTATTATTGTTTCTCAATCGGTAAATGGTTATTTAGTTCTGATGTGTTGGATGGATTTAAAAAGCGTTTGTTTTTATAGCCTGATCAGAAAAATAGAAACCTTCACCATATTGCGGAAAATTTCGGAACTAATTTCTGTATGGACGCTACTATGTGTTGACGTAAAAAAGATATAGTGGCGACACCACGGTGTATACATTTCTGGTCAGCTATACTTACATTTAAATATAAATATTATTCTGATGAGCATCTCATCGTTTATATTTATCAAAATAATTTTCCTATTATGATCTCCGAGTCGGTTTTCATTTTTGTTTTAATGTTCAATATAGTAATTTTATATTAAAACTAGCGGCTGCCCGCAGCTTCGCCCGCGTTTAGATTTACGGCCGTACGCGGATTGATGATGATTATTTTTATAGCCTCAGTTACTTCAGCTATCTGCCAGTAAAGTCCCATCAAAATCGGCCCAGCCATACCAGAGATTAGCCGGAACAAACAGACAGACAGACAGACGGAGAGACAGACAAAAAATGTAAAAAGGGCTATTGACGTGACAACGTCTTATAATTCGATGGAGCCGGCTGCACGCACGAAAAAAGATGACGCATGCGGCGTTACCTCGCTGTGAGGCGTTCCATTTTCTTATGACGTTGACACGTTCAACTATCGTCAGTAAACCGACTTTACAGACAACCGATTTTTTTTGGTATATGTATGTACATACATCCATATGCATTCCATATAAGCGGTTATTTTAATATTACAAACAGACACTCCAATTTTATTTATCTGTATAGATATTTATGAGACCCCGAATTCGCATTTATTTACTAATTACCTATTTAGTTGAAGACTATAGATACAATTGAATTAAATGGAGCCTACGAACTAAACCTGCGTAGGGACTGACACCCGGCTCGTACTAAGAGACTGATTTTTTATATGCATATACGTATATATGCATATATGACCTTGATTAAATTCATATTCTAACATATCCGAACGAAATACGTATCCTATTTTAATTATGTAGTACATTATGTATGTTTTGGTGTGATATTTTGCAACTGTGAATGTCCAGTATTAGGTTTGTGATAATTTTATAAAGTTAAGACTGCCCTCGTGGTGATGCATCTCATTTATTCGATCTCGTACTAATTCTATCACTTTTAATTGATGTTCTCGAAATTTCGACCGATGTTTTTTTTATATTTACTATTATTGTGCATTTATTTCAAGGTTTTTGAAGGAGTTAATACACAGGTTTTTATTGTGTACTTATTATATCGGTTCTAGGCAGCTACACTGTAATTTAGTGCAAGTGGCCGAAATTCCCGGAGTAGGCATATATGTATTATAAAATCTGCAGGTATAGTGGGACTGCGTATACCAGATACCTTCTGTGTAACTTACCTTTAGCTTTTTTTGTGTGTCTGTACTAGGTGTTAATAATGTCTATTTTTATATGTCTTATACATTTTATACTTATTATTTGCATAATCATGTGTTTTCAAAACACCACTAATGCTTCTTTTGTATTATTTTATGCGTTCAATGGTAAATAATAAAGTATTTACGAACCAAATTTGTGTTATTTATATCTGTATAAATAGATATCTTTTTAACCGTAATAAAGCTAATCTTCTGAAAGCACCACCGTTCGTCGCTCGCGGGAGCCCCTTGTCCCCTCTCCTTATAATATGGGTACAAAAAGCAACTCCCTCGGTTAAATATGTTCGCCCAAGGTGTTGGGTTCACCTTAGGCTACTGAGCCCCACCGCCACGACAAGGCTTAAACCATGGTGGGGATCCGAGCGGAGCCCTGGCTTTTCTGATGTTAATTGAATAAATCTAAAAAAATATCATACACAAAACGATTTTTACATTCTTATATTTTTCAGAGTATGGAAGAATTATACAATTAATGGGTGGCACGAAAATATTACTTATCCGAGGTTATTCGTTTTATCGTAAAGGTCTCTTGAAAAACGGACTCTACCGTTGGTGCTGCCAGAAAAGGGGCTGCAAGGTCTTTGTTCACGCTGACGACGAACACCGGATTGTATCATTCGGAGATTCCACCCATAAACACAACCCCGATAAATTTCATCGGACCAAGGATGGAAGATATGTGAAAGTGTGAATTTATACCTATTCCCTGCCATCATTTTTTCCGTAGCCAAATGGCAAAAACGGAACCCTTATAGATTCGTCATGTCTGTCTGTCTGTCTGTCCGTCCGTATGTCATAGCCACTTTTTTCCGAAACTATAAGACCTATACTGTTGAAACTCGGTAAGTAGATGTATTCTGTGAACCGCAATAAGATTTTTACACAAAAGTAGAAGAAAAACAATAAATTTTGGGGGTCCCCATACTTAGAACTGAAACTCAATTTTTTTTCATCAAACCCATATGTGTCATCTATGGATAGGTCTTCAAAAATGATATTGAGGTTTCTAATATCATTTTTTTCTAAACTGAATAGTTTGCGCGAGAGACACTTCAAAAATGGTAAAATGTGTGTCCCCCCTGTAACTTCTAAAATAAGAGAATGATAAAACTAAAAAAAATATATGATGTACATTACCATGTAAACTTACATCGAAAATGGGTTTGAACGAGATCTAGTAAGTAGTTTTTTTTTTAATACGTCATAACTCGTAAACCGCAATTTACCTTTCATTCAATCAACTCAAATATTTAAAAAAAAAACATTTTTTCAAAATAAACCATATTTTTGTTAAAGTGTCTAATGTTGTAAATTATGTAATATAATTTATATAATTTAAAGTAAACTTTTCATATATTTCTTTATAAAATAATATTTTTTTTATAAAAATTTTAATATTTTTTTTTTCTAAGATTTGACGTAATTATAATCCTGTCCATTCAATAGTTAATTAGTAAACGTTTAGATATAAATCTCATTCCCAGTTTTACATATACTATGTACTATGTACCTATACGTACGTCATGTACCATCCCTATCTGTAGACCGATTAACATTCAGACACAACAACAACAAAAAACAAAGTAACGAATGTAAATTCAATAATAGGAAACAGGTCTTATGTGATATTTTATTAAATAGTCTTTTACATCTTGTGTACTTTCAGATTATGGCAAACTTATTGAACTACAGAATGGCAAGAAGCTGTTAATAGTGAGGGAGTATCCCCTGTATTTCAAACACTATTTGAAGAACGGCTACAGTCACTGGCGATGTACGAGAGCGAACTGCAACGCGTACGTCCACGTGGACCAACATCTTCGGATCATGGTCTCAAGTGCGAGACACAATCATAATCCCAGCAGATACTTTGAAACAACTGATGGGAAGTACATCAAATTTTAGGATTTTAACTTGTTCAAAAACATCAAAGAAATCAAAGTGTGAAAGAGCACAAAATAAGAGAGAGTCCATTATCCCAGTAGATATTTTGAAACAACTGATGGAAGTCGATAAGGTACATTAAATCTTAGAATGTTGAATTGTTCAAAAGTATTAAAGGTCCCATCAAAGTGTAGAAAGTAAAATAAGAGTCTCGTATTTCATCATCATCAGCCTCCATCATAACGTTAAGACGACCAATTTAATTTATTATGAAAATATTTTTGTTTTAAAAATAATAATATTTGAATTTTCGTTATTTTTTCTATTACATTATTTTACGAAACCAATTGATTCTTTTAACTTGTAAGCGTAATACGCTAAATGTTCTTCTGTATTTGAATGATTTGAATTATTATGTTACAATTAGTACATATTTTAATTTCAATATTGTCTGCCAACTTTTTTATTCGATTCCATTATTAATAATAATTTGTATTTTTAAAGGTATGAAATAATCCATACTAAAAAAATATAATTATATATAGTAATGTACAGTAGAAAAGATATTACCAGCCTACCAAGAAAAAGGGGAACTGAAGTTGACTGCAAATTAGTAAATAGTTTTAAAATGTGAATTAATTATCTTTACAGACAAAAATTGTAGAAAATCTTCAAGTTTAATTTTTATATTTCATAATGTTTTTTTTTTCTCTCTGCTTTTTATACTCAAAGGTTGTCTGGCAGAAATTGCTATTCAAGCAATAAGACCGCCTTTGTGTACATAATTTTGTTAATTTTAAGTTAAGTTTAGTAATTTTTGTAACACTTTTGTGTGCACAATAAAGTATATTTCATTCATTCATTCATTCAATGTTTTCGCAGATAAACTCTCCAAGCGAACTTCAGATATTAATTTTTGTTTACATAAATGTTACCCTAACATAAAAAGGTATGTGTGTGCTAAAGACATTCCTTTCGTGTTAATAATATTATCAGCTTGAACTAACAAAATCATGATAATTATAAAAAATATTTTAATTGTTACCTATAGGGTTTGATTAAAGATTTTTTTAAATTGTCCTAAAATTGAGTTATTTCTTGCACGGGCATAACAAATAAGTATTTTTCAAGTCGTATTTTACTCGAATAGTGGACAAATATTTATTGTGCTTTCAGTAAACATATTCATGACTGCACGAGGGAAGGAGCGCTTGATATTCCACAATTTCACGTACTACAAGCAGAGTAGAACTCGCAGCGGATTCCGTTGGGGATGCACCAAGAACAGATGGCACAAATGCAAAGCCTATCTGCATTTAGCAGACGATCTCACAATCGTTCGAGGCAACATGGAACATACTCATCCCGCATTCTGTATACCCACACGAAAACAGCAATGACGCACACGCAAAATTTCTAGTCAATGTTAATAAATCTAGTCACTTAGTTGCTAATGTTAATGTAGTTTTTGTAGAAGTAAATACGTTTTTGTAAAATTCCAAAGAAAATAAAGCTTACGAGTTATAACATGTAAAGGTAGAAATTTGTAAAGCGTAATTGGAGAGAAAAAATAAAATGATTATTATTTATAGAAATCAAGATTTCAACATAATGTATAAAATATTTTCGGTATTAAGTGAAATAAAAATTGGTTGGTTATTTACCTATAGGCGATATACAGCGATATATTCGCATAGCATTTGATGTTGCATTTCCTTTCTTTTCAATTCAATAAGATTTTTCAAAATATTGTAGGTATTTAACTTTTTAAAGGATCTGTTCAAGCTTACTTACTCAAAGTATTATTTTTATTGTAAATCTTATTTTATGAATATTGATAAGTACTCACAAATAAAGTGTAACACTTCTAATTAATGTTAGATATTTACCTATATTTCTTAATTATTTTTAGTCTTAGGAAGTTCTTATTTAATTCAACGCATAACTTTTATTATTTGTGCAATGTTCTGTGATTTTTCTAAGTGTATTTTTGTACACATTGTGTTCTCATAATATAGTAATTTAATTTCTAATACATAGTGATCTCAAGATGTTTCTTAAGATATCTTTTTTTACATATTTTAAGAGCATTGAATCTGCATCTATTAAGTATTGTATTGAACATATCAAAGTATTAATATTTTAATTCATTAAAATGTTTTGTTTGAAAAATATATATATTCGCTTTGGAATTGCATTATAGTAGTATTAATAATTAACCTAATAAATTAAATTTATAATTAGCCTCATTCTAACTATTATGTGTTATTCAAAGGAGAATTTACTGAATTATCGTTATACCAGGGACATATTAATATAAGCCGAAACAAGGTAACTGATAACAAATTTGAACATAAAAGCTTTCATTGATGTGTTTTAAAACAAATGACTTTATTTGTACATCTTATAAACTTTATGTAATATCAAGGTCCTATTTATGCACTAAATATCTTACACTATATCATAGAATACATAGTTACGATAAGTACGTACTCAAACTGCCACTAGAAGTAAATTGCAGCCTGTCATTGATAATTCAAACGGTGATTTGATGTAACAAGATTGTCATTTGAATCATATGATAAAGCTAACTTATTTGTTCCAGCGAAATTTATTCGTCTTACTAATGGTACTCGTTTACTACAGTTCGAAGATTACACGTATTGCAGGAGTGGGTATATTAAAAATGGGTACAGGTACAGTTGTTCGAGCCGTATGAGCAGGAAATGCAAGGCTCATCTCCACGTCGACCAAGGAGGCTCGATCATCCGAGCTGATCTAAATCACACACATGAACCTCAAACGTTTGTAAAAAATAGAAATGGAGAATACATAAAACTATACAGACGATACTAAATATGTAATAATGAACTTACAATAGAGTTTTGCAAAGTGCTAATACAGGAGGTTTTCATTTATAATGTTCCAAACGGCTAAACTGTGAGCGCTGCTGTATAGATACACACTCATAGCTCGTCTGATTAGAAGTATTTGAGCCTGTTGCGATACAAATACGAGGCCTCCTTAATTGAAAAAAATATTCCTTATCTTGCTATCATCTAAAATTTGAAATAATATTTCAAAAGAAATAATGAATATTGTTTATTATGTATTTATGTTACAAGCTTTTATTTAATTTGCAATGTATGAGGGCGACAATGAGAGTTCTTAGATAATCAAAAACTGATCAAAGCAGCAAGTTATTCGTTTTATTATATCTGTGTAAAATAGCGTCCATTCACATTATTACATCGCTGCATCCGATGCAATCACTGAGAAAAACACTGCCCACTCGTCCTTAGGGGTTACTTCGACGGCCTTTTGAATAGCAGCCATTGCTTCTTCGGCGTCCATAAAACGTTTTCCTCGATTTTTTTCTTTTATTTCCAGAAATAAACAAAAATGGCAAAATGGCTATACGGCGGGTGACCCAGTACTCCACGCCTGACGTCGCCAAATAGTCTATCCTTTTTTATTGCTTAGCGGTGTGCGACGAGGAGTACCACTCTGCAGTAACTGGTTTTTGATCCTATAAAACCGAAGAATGAGGCCACCATATGTTTTCCAACGCTTCGACCTCTTTTCACTTTTATTGGCAACTCCTCTGAAGAAAAAACTCACTCAGCAAACTGTCTTTTAGTTTCAGGTTCATAACAGTAAATCCTGCTTTCGTCACCCGTAAGTATGTTGAATTTTGAGTTTTGAATCACCTACGTTAAATCTTTTAACCATTTTACGGCACCAATAGACACGACGGAGTTTTTCGGCGTCTATCAAATTATGAGGTATCTGCCGGGCATAAAGCTTCCTAACCGGTAAATGTTCATGGAGGATTTTGTGCACTTGACTCATACCGATGCCTAAGCTTGTTCCAATCTGCTGATTTCTCTTTTGTCAGTCTCTATCATAGGTACGCATAACACTGATGTTATCTTCAGTCGTCGCTGTAGAAGGCCTTACGTCACGCACATAATAGGTGAGATTAGTGCGACCACGTTTAAACTCACTAAAAGTTGTAAACAGTGGCACGAGAAGGAGCTCACCGCGATGACCCGCTGCGCCGAGCGCAGCTTGGCGCTGTACGTTGCCATACTCCGTCAGACTCCAGAGTATAGCTGCCTGCAGGGGGCGCTGGGACCTCCAAGGTTCGGGGGGAGTGTGCCCATGGCACTTGCCGCCTTCACGACCTTCGGTCCCAACATTGAGAAATGTTGGCCGAAGGTCCACCCTCCGTCAAGGATGAGCCCCGGATATTTCATATGGGAATAAAAGGTAAGCCTCCATTAATGTATTTCAAAACAACACACTCTCCATTTAGATCTTGTTAACTTTATGTAACATCAAGGTCCTATTATGAACTTTACCTTACACTATATCATAGAATACATTCAGTTACGATAAGTAATAAAGTACTCAAACTGCCACTAGAAGTAAATTGCAGCCTGTCATTGATAATTCAAACGGTGAATTGATGTAACAAGATTGTCATTTGAATCATATGATAAAGCAAACTTATTTGTTCCAGCGAAATTTATTCATCTCCCTAATGGTGCTCGTTTACTACAGTTCGAAGAGTACACGTATTGCAAGAGTGGGTACGTTAGAAATGGGTACAGGTACAGTTGTTCCAAGCGTCAGAGCAAAAAATGCAAGGCTCATCTCCACGTCGACAAAGGAGGCTCGATCATCCGAGCTGTTTCAAATCACACACATTAGCCTCAAACGTTTGTAAAAAATAGATATCAAGAATACATAAAATAATACATTAAACCACATTCTTCGATTAAAATTGACCATAAGTTCATTAAAATATAAACCACACCCGCATTAAGTAGTCCCATTTTCTTATTATACTTTATCAACAAGTGGGGTTATATATTTCTGGTCAGGCTATACATAATATTATAACGTCATGCTTCAGCGAAGTCTAAGAAATTGAGTTTATTTTTTATTTTATTTTATTATTTAAGAAAATCAACAGCTTACAAATGTTATAAAAATAGCATAGGAATAGAAGTAGCGAAGCCAATTACAGGTTTCCACAATTAGTGACTAAAGAATAGCACAAACATGCAAACAATTAGGCACTAGCAATTAAAAATATTCTGTTCAAAGTTAATATTATCTAAATGTAACAAAGTTTATTCTTTTCAAAGAAGTTAAGGTTTAACTTATCTCTTGCATTCTTGCAATTCAATGTGTGTGGATCAAAGGAGCATTTTTAAATACATTATTAAATTCAATGCTAGCTCGCACCAGGCAGGAGTTACGCCTGTAGTTGGAGTTGTAGCGTGGAATATCCAGTAGCGGATTAAATCGGCGTTGCCTAGTAGGTACATAAAAGTTTATTTTACTAAGAAGATCTGGACAGTCAATTTCGTTGTTAATTATTTTTAGTATAAATATAAAATTGGCAAAATGTCGTCGAATAAACAAAGGTTGAATGTGAAATTTCTTGCACATATATAGATAACCATTAGAACTGTACGGTATTTTTAGGCGGTAGCATATCGCGATCAGGGATCATAACAGGGATTCCAAATCTGACAGGCGTATTCTAAGTGACTTCTAACATACGTGCAGTATAGTATTTTATTAAGGATGTGCTAGTAAGTCCCCACCATGGTTCAGGCCTTGACGTGGCGGTGGGGCTCAGTAACCTAGGGTGAGCCCAGCACCTTGGGTGAAGCTAATTGTATATTTGTACCCCTCTTATAAAAAGAGGGTCATAAGAGCAGGGGCCAAAGGCGGCATTGGTGGCACACGCCGGGTTTTAGTGGGTAGAGCTGCATCCATTGACCAGCTTTCAGGCGCCGCGAGTCCCACATACCCGCCTGGGGAGATCCACTCCCCCGCAGGATGCCTCAGAGCATTTCCCGGCGTTAAAGAAAAAAAAAAGTAAATTTTAACAAGCTAACAAGCTAAGCTAACAAATGTGAAGGTGCATTTGGCAAATTATGAATTGATAAGTATAGCCGAGTTAAACTTATCTATGAAACCCCAGTGAACGTGTGACTAATCTCATAGATAATAGATATAACAGCAAAAACGAAAACTGGAATTTGTTTCGGTCTCTCTTTTCCGCACAAGCCAAAGACTTTACTCGCTTAGATTAAAATGTTAATGAAAGCGCTGAAATAATGACTAACACCTTCGTTTACTGCGCCGACGTTGCCTTGGGTCGACAGCCGCTTCCTAATTCGCCTAACTGTAAGTGGTGGAATGACCGACTTTATTCAATCCGTAGGGAATTTCGAAGAGAGACGCAAGCTTAAGAGAGTCCGTAGAACAGGCATGGATCAGTCTGATAACATCTATTTAACGGCTCTTGCAGAACTTCGGACGGCCAGGTCCCGTTATCGCGCATTTCCCTAGAATCTGGCGAAACGGCACAATCAAATTAATTTCTAAACCAGGTAATAAACCACTAGATGATCCAAAATCTTAGCGTCCCATAAAGTTGCTACCATCGTTGGGTAAACTGCTTGAACAACTTATTCCTAAATTTCATAATCAACAATTTGGATTTACAGCCGGTCGTTCCACGATGGATGCGGTCATGGTAGTTAGAAAAACAGTGGATCTGTCAGAATTTAAATATGTAGTAGGAATATCTCTCGATATTACAGGTGCCTTTGATAACGCTTGGTGGTTGCCTGAAAAATAGAGGATGTTACTCTAACATCTACTCCTTGATACATTCCTACTTCACAAATGGCTCAACGAAACTCCGTTTTGGCCACCACACCCAATCTAAAAATCTAACGCACGGTTGCCCTCAGGGTTCGGTTTTATCACCCTTTTTGTGGAATATAGGCTTCGATGACCTGTTTTCTTTACCTCTACCAGCCTCATGTAAATAAGTCGGTTATGCGGATGATGCACTACTTATTATACAAGCCAACACGCGATCTGAAATCGAGATTAAATCAAATAGATGTCTTAGTTTAATATATAAGTGGGGACAAAGAAATCGGCTAGAATTTGCCCAACACCAAAACTTATCAAATCCTCTTAAAGGTCTCTTTACAATCGACTCCTTTTAATTGAACAATATATCGATTAAACGTAAAGAAACTCTATGCTACCTAGGATAGAAATAAATTCTCCTTTTTAGAACATATAATTCAGACAGGAGAAAGAGCCAAACGAAATTTTTATGCATTTTTTTTATTGCTGCCCGTCTTAAATTGTGCCATTGTGTCGCTCAGTTTCTTACCGGCCACGGAAACTAGAAGTAAACTATTTGTTTTTAATCTCGTACCGTCTCCCTTATGCGGCTGTTCGACGGAAGGCACTGAACAGAGGAACATACCGCACATCACATTCTTTGGGAGTGCAGTCTTTAGCAAAATGCTAAAGACTGCACTCCCACGAAACGAATGCTAAACGAACATTAATGCTCGACAACATCCGTAGTAAATCGGGAGTAACTTATTACAGTGATCTCGTGGACGATGTGAAAAACTTCCGTGCATTCAAGCGATTTTGCCACAATTATAACTGGAAAAATAACATATCCCCAAGTCATACATAAATAGCTCATAGTTAATATACACTGTATATTACTTCACTATGTAGATATTAGTTGACTTAAAAATACAAACCAACTTTCAAACAACAATTATTATTTCAACCATCATAATAACTAAGTTATACATAATAACTCATAGTTCATATAGATATTAATCATAGTATGCAGATATTTGTAGACATAAAAAATTCTCCGTGGTGCATTACCGCTGGGCTTCCCCTGGCTTCTGTCTTTTCTTGACTTTTGTTAGTCATTGCATTCTTGTACTGTCTCCCGCTTTAACCGGGGAGGGAAACTGGAAATTTTCCTACTCCTGAATTCTGATGAAATTTGTTGCGGGTCCCAAGACAGTTTTAATGTATCCTTCGGGCTCCCGGAGATCGTATCAAAGGGTCATTTAGTGGTTACCGCTGTCGATCCTGGCTATACAGAAGTAGCAGCGGTGGGAACGAGTGGTGGGCCTAGCCCGATAGAAAAGCTAACAAATATGAGCATAAAAGGTAAGCCTTCAATATTGTATTTCCAAACAAAATACTCCCCATTTAGATCTTGTTAACTTTATGTAACATCAAGGTCCTATTATGGACTTTACCTTACACTATATCATAGAATACATTCAGTTACGATAAGTATTAAAGTACTCAAACTGCCACTAGAAGTAAATTGCAGTCTGTCATTGATAATTCAAACGGTGAATTGATGTAACAAGATTGTCATTTGAATCATATGATAAAGCAAACTTATTTGTTCCAGCTAAATTTAGTTGTCTTACTAATGGTAATCGTTTACTAGAGTTGGAAGGTCACACGTATTGCTCGAAAAGGTCCACTAAAAATGGGTACAGGTACAGTTGTTTGAAGCGTCTAAGCAAAAAATGCAAGGCTCATATCTACGTTGACAAAGAAGGCTCGATCATCCGAACTGTTTTAAATCACACACATGAGCCTCAAACGATTGTAAAAAATAGATATGGAAAAAACAAAATACTAGATCCTTTGATAAAAAATGACCATATGATCAGTAAAATATAAACTACACCCATAATAATTAGTCCCATTTTCTTATGATACTTTATCAGCAAGTCATTATGAATATTAAAGAAAATGAGTACAGCTTGTGTTTTATTTGTAAATTTACTTGTTGGGGAAGATTTAAACTAATACATTATGTACCTATGATCGACATTAATAAAATATTTACAGTATAATAATGATGGTGAAGAAGAGTTTCAAAAAAGGTATTTAAGAAAACTAATATTATAGATAAAAATAAATAAAACTATAAGAAAAAAAACTATTTCTATTATAATATGGACGGCGCGGATAAAACGTCTAATGCTAAACAATTCAAATTTTTTTAAGAAAATTCTAGCTAGTTCTTTTAAGGGATCCTGTTAACTTCTAAAAAATATTAATTCTGTTATTGACCCCAACTATATTATAACTATATATTATGAATATACCTTCCATAAAACTTGTAGGTTCAATATTCTCATCTTTGGTCTAAGAATAATCTAATGATACTCAAATTCCAACCGAAATAACATTGGTCTTACGAAATTTCCAGCCACGTTTATTCAACTGGCAACTGGGAGCAAATTGCTAGTATACAAGAACTTCACTTTCTCTAAAAGTGGCAAAATTCGTGGCGGTGGTGCGAGATACACTTGCTCCAGCGCCCACAGCAAACTCTGCAAGGCTCATGTGCACGTCAGCAAAGACAACACCATCCTCCTCGCCGTTGCTGACCATAACCACGAACCTGTGCAATACATGGAGACTAGTGAAGGCTATGTTCGAATCAACAATAAATACCCTCCGTATTATAACATACAGCATTGTAAATTTGATTAAGCGGCAAATTTAGTATCCAAGTTTAAGTAATTCAAAGATTCATTTAAGTATTATATTGGCATATTCAGTACAGGAGAAAGAGTCGTTTGTAGAATTTTGATCCAATTAATGGAAGAATTTTTGTTCCTTGGATATTTAAAGTTATTGCACTTTTTGATAGTGGTGCATATTATATTATAAAATATGTAGCCTTCATCCATCGAACATAACCGGAATAGAGCGGGAATGTTACATGTGTTGTTTAGAAATAAATTCGGCTAAATTTGTGCTGTGACGCTGCGCCGGTTCTGCGCTCTGATTGGCCGACTGATGGACATTGTTGGATGATTGGCCGATGAGACGTATATACAGGCCGTACGTACGTATATACAGGTATTGGTTGGTTGAATTTCTATTACTTCAGTGACAAATCACTGACTAGTTTCGGATTTTTATGGCTCTCTCCGGTTATATGCTCTTACTTTAAACATAGTAGTGTTAGTTACTACTTTTATTCGAAATATTTTTTCCAAATTATAAGATGCTGTATATATAAGCTTAATCATACTTTCATGCGGTCTTGAAAATGCACGTGAACGTCAGTAACGTTCAAACAAAACAAAAATATTTTCAACAAAATTATTTCATTAATACGTACATAAAAGCGATTTATTATAAGTAGTAGAATATCAAACTCTAAAACCGCTTATTTGCTAAAGAAAAATAATTTATATCCCAAACGGGTCAAAATTGACCCGAAGACCGTGTGAAGGTATAACTCCAGAAAGTCAAAATTACTGCAATATTTGTTTATGTATTGAACTGTACAATTAAGAATAAATCTTTAAAAATTAAGTATCAGATATTGGTTTTCGTTTCGAATTAAATACGGATAAGGTATATCTACTAAATGTAAATATGTTTTTATAGTAGGTATATATATACATTGTATGGGTCACTGAACATGTATGTAACTGTATTATTTTAGAAGTAAAGTTATATAACCAATATGTTCAAATCTTATGTTCCTGATGACCTATGTATAGGACCTGTTACAGATTTTTTATTCGGGTTTTTGTGTATACTGTTAGGAACATTTTTCAATTATTATTCAAAATCATTTTTGGTTATCTACGGAATTACCAGATTTTTATTATTTAATAACTTATTATTTTTTAAATAAATTTCTTGAGATCGACTAAATCATGTTTACAGATTTGATGCTAAACAAAACATTAGTCGAATCATAGAATTTAATAAAAAGTTTTTTTCTTTATTTCTATCCTAGTTTTGGGCAATAATATGTGTATGATTGGTAATACAAGTGTACTTTTTTATTATTCTAGGTATAATTATACAGCCGAATAATGTACAGTCCATATTTTTGATGGATATTCTCATACCGTGCGAAGCCAACATTCTCATGGTCTAGTCTTGCCAGAAAAATTACATTAAATGCTACCAGGAAGACATAAGTCAAGGATACTTAGTTATAAGAATATTTTAAACCTGTATCTAATTAGAACATACAAGTTAACCGAATAGAATGTAGCATATTGTACTGATTTTTTTTTATTGTGTAACATTTAAGATGCTTGAAATAAAAAATTAGGCTGCCCTATAATTAAAAATCATATTTTATCTGGTATAGCGGGTACCGTATGCTCTTTTATTAAAAAAGGCTAGGCTTAACACTTATTCCCACCACTGCTACTCCTGTGTGAGACAGCACAAGATTGCAGCGACTTACATAATTCAAGAAAATTATTCTAATGACAAAAAAAAAATAGTATGATTAATATAGATGTATGTGTATATTAATTAAAGTAAATTAAGGACTTTTGTAAGAGGTAGTGCCATGTTGCTTTGCAGCCGAATTGGGCCTGCACTAACCAGAGTGGTACGTCTCGCTCACATAATATACCGGCGTAAAGTGATAGCTATGGTGTCGCGTTTCGTGCGGTTTGTGAGCTTCCGGTGGCCCATTGGGGATAGGGGAAAGGAGGGGGGCAACCCATCTGATTAATCTTTTTGTGCGGATGTCCATGGGCGTCGATAGTCGCCAAGAGGCTTCGACTTTACTAATTTAAATAGACTAAGATAAGAGAATTGTTTATTCGATCTCAACGCGTAAAATTGTATTTGATTGTATTTATTACAATAAATGTGTTTTTTTTAAATGAATGAATGAATATTTATTTGCAAGAATATGGTACAATTGGTGTTTAAATACATTATAGTTCACACATTCTGCTAAAAGCGTGCAAATAATTTAACAAATTTGTTTTAGGTCGTTTTGTGAAAACAGCGAATAATAGAGAAATCCTAATTTTCGATAAACATACATATACCGTGTCTAACAGACACTTCGACGGGCTCAGGTACGGCTGCATGAGTCGCATCTCTAAGAAATGTTCAGCGTTCATACGAATGTCGAACGATAATCGAATCATACGGGCAAACACAACACACAGCCATGAAGTACCTAAGTACATTGTAACAAAGTCGGGAATATTTACTAAAATATAATACCTAGTTGTTTTTCTATAATTAATAAACTTGCTATGCTTATGCCATATTTGTTTTTCTAGTTACTAGAAGCGCCCCGCGGGAGAACTTCCCATTCCTGTCGGAGAACAGGGATAAATATGCTATTTTGATTTATAAGCTCTATTTATGTAAAGTTTCATTAAAATCTATTGGACAGTTTTTGAGTGAAAGAGTAACAAACATTCATACAAATTAACGTAAATATTAGTAGAGTAGTATTATTATCGTAGTACGTTGCCTAAAAATATCGCTTATATTCGCTCGTCAACGTCATTCGTCGTTTAAGAGTTTGTTTCGTTTTGAGGATGGGTCCAGTGGACATCTGACAGGGTCATAGGTTGTACCTATGCCTGGCGTTCCCATGACCCTTTCCAATAATAGGAAGGTGGAACGTCGTTGGGTTTTAGTGGGTGCAAGTCCCACATACCCACCGGGTCCCCCCGGGTCTGGTTGGGAAATGCCTTTAAAAAGGGTCCAGTGGACATTATTGAGAGAGGCCAAAAGGATGACAAAGAACACTGGCTTGTTAATAATGTTAAGCAGAACTCAATCTTGCAAGCTAGAAATATGTATAGTAGAAAATGTTTGCAAGGTAGGTTTTAATGTTTAGGTGGGCCGCCAGATGAAAACAGAAATTAAACAGTTGTAATTAACGACACAAGAAATCTTAATTTTCAAGCCTAAAGTATCAGAAGAACGTATAGGAAATTGAGATTTCTGCTGCGTCGAAACTAACTTAAAAATAAGTCGATGACGCCTAGTTTTAAATGAGCAAAGGATAAGTGAGGGTACTTACTACTTGTAGAAGTTCTTTGAAGTTTCTATTAATCCAGTTTGTGCTACGCTGAGATTCTTGATAATAATATCAGTTCTTGTTCCTAGTACATAAAATATCTACAGTTCTTTAATTCTACAGTTGTATATAGTACATATTATATATTTGTGATATTACTATTTCTATTACTTATCTCGACGACGTCTGTGGCTCAATGGTTAGCGCGCTGGCGCTTAAGCCTGAATTAGTGGGCTCGGATCCCGCCAGGGAACATAAAGTTTTCTGTGTTCCTGGGTCGTGGATGTGTATCAAATATGTGTATCATATAATAAAAATCTTAAATGTATGTATAGTTACTTAAGATATTTCCGTTGTCTGGTACCCGTAACACAAGCTCTTCTAGAACTTACCGACGACTTATTTACGGGACCAGATTGACGTGGTGTAAAAGCGTCTATTATTACTTACTAAGAGGAAATTTTAGTATATTCTATTTCTAGGACGATTTCTACGAACGAGACAAGGCTCAACCGTGTTACTAAGAAATGACTACGTGTACAGCAAAAATGGATTGCTCAAGGATGGAGGCATTAGATTCGCTTGCTGCAGCCGAACCTCAAAAGGATGCGCTGCCTATATCCACGTGTCCAGAGATTACGAAATAATAAAAACGTCCACAATACACAACCATGATCCGGTACCTTACACTATAAGTAAAGAGGGAGTGTACGTGAAAATCTAAAGGACTTATACGAAGAGGATCTCGTGAAAACTAAGCAATTTTTGCCCTCTCGTAAAAATTTCAAGAATGTAAATTATCCTAATGTCTCTCCTGCCTTTTCCAATTTGTTGTTCCCAATATGTTCTCTGGACCGTCCACTATTTATGCCCTGTCATTTCTTTGGTGATATCCTTCCGATTCATATCATCTCGATTTCTTTGATCCTTCCTTATTATACCTTCTTGCTACCTTTATACTAATTTGTACCACTATTTATAATATATATATTGTAATATGATATTCTTCCTTGTCATGACAAGATCCATACCAATCCAAACGCTCACTTGCTCTCAGATTTTGTACCATTGTCGCTTCAATCGATTAGGTCAATTTTAATAAATTACATTTTTTTTTAAGAAAAGATTTTTTAAATTTATTTAAAAAGTTATTTCATTACACTAGAATTGTTAATTTTTAAATGTACCTAATTATAATTTTTCTTCAAAGCAATTAATGGTAAGATACAGACAAGTTAATGATATTGATGATTTCCAATATGTTATAATGTTTAGTAAATATAAAGTACATGTATGTATTATAATAAAGTATAAAACAATACATATTACATTTATATTCACATAACAGTGATTTATTATATTTAAAAGTCATAAGTTATATTATGTGCTATTATTAAATATTGCTATTATTATAATATGCCTGACCTATATTTTATAAACTAGATTGGATTAGCAGAAAATAATATTTTGGAGGTCTGATTCAAAATTATTCGATTAAACACTTTATAATCCAATCGTAATTTATACCCTTACTTGTCACTAGATGGCGCTGCCAGCATCTTTTTATATTATGTTAATAAGTATACCTATCACCTATTCAGCAGTTATCAAATAATAATATGTAAGAAAATTTCAATTAAACCAATAAAACATTAAGTGTATCTTATCTTAGGTGTTTCTGCGAGTCTGGTAATGTAGATAAAGTTTTAGGTACTAATATTTAAATTTAATTTTGTAATAAACTAAATTTGATTTCGGTAAGAATAGGATTTATCTCCAACTAGATGGTAATAATATCTATGCAGTGACAGGTCCAAGTCGGATGTGAGTGGGACCAGGAGGCGGCTGCATAGATATGGTTGCCGTCGCCGTCTTGGCGGTCAACCATCCAGCAATGACAGGAAAAAAGCTGATAATTATGATCTAACTAAATTTGTATTTTTATTCAAGCTGTGAAACACGGATTGGTGCGCATGGCACTAAATCGCCTCGAAGGCCGTGACGGTAAACCGCATGACTCAGTCGTTTCTCTATTTTATTCTATATTTCGTTATAGATGTTACTTATAATAAATTTTCGAATTAACACAGATGTTTCACAAACAAAAAACACCTGACCGTCACGGGACAACCGGCAGGGTTGTCCCGTGACGGTCAGGTGTTTTTTTCTTTGGTCATACGATTCTTATTCCATTTACTGTTCTTTTAACCCATTGCTTATGGTGTGTACAAATGACAACAGAAGAAAGTGGTTTGAGGTGGATATAATGGTACAAAATTACAATTTCACTTTGTACACTTTAACATGTTTCCTGTGGCTTGAGGTAAGAAATGCCTCAAGTTTGACTTTACGCTTCTCTCTGGTATCTAGGAAAAAATAAATATATATTTTTGTAATAAATATGTATTTGCAAAATTCATTCCGTGTTTACCGAACAAATGATTATTTCTTCAGTAACTCATGATCTACCAAAATGAACATTTTCTTTACTACTTATTTTTTACCATAGCTGATACGATTGCTAGCAACAATTATCTAGTACTGAAATGTCGCGTATTAGAGAAATTGACGGGTTGTGTAGAATTAAAACAATGCCAAATGGGAAAAAGTGACGTTATGGACGTTATGGTCAATAGCAGAAAGTATGAGAATATTTATGATCGTTTCGAAGCATTGGATAAAATGATATTAAGTGACCAGGTGTATCAAAATCTGTTAAGTTAAGGTAAAAGGCTCCAGAGGTTCGAAGAGCCAAGCCTAAAGATATTTTACTACAAGGTCGCTTGCCATTAGTATTATTTTGTAATATAACGTTTACCTTTCAGATTATCGTATCATACGCCTACTCAACGGCAATAAATTGCTTATCTTCGCGGGTTATTCCTTTCACAAGTCGGGGACAGTTCGATGGAGGTGCTCTTCCAGGGAAAGCAAGGGATGTAAAGGATATGTGGTGCTGTCGGAAAATAAAAGTAACGTCCGACGGCATAATTCTTCCCACAATCACGCACCACCAAGCTTCCAGGTCACACCGCAGGGTTATTATATAAAGATTTGAATGTATTTGCTGGGTTTTCAATAAAGTTTAAATATGGAATATTTAGTGATGGAAGTTTTTATGTTTGAACAAATTATTGTATAATACCTGTGAGCAAAATTTTATAGTGAAAAATGATAACGTGAAACCAGATTATTTCAAAGATAATTTGAGAAAACTTCAGAAAAATTGTCATTGTTACGATCGCTGAATTACTACACAAGCATGTAGGTACATAGTACATACGTAGGTATTCCGACTACTGGGAGTTGGAACACATCTGCAAATAGTAACACAAATAAGAATAAATTTAGATTTTATAATACAATTTTAAGGTCGGGATTATGGCGACAGTGACAAAAGATGACATCTCTAATATTATAAAATAAAAGCATTTTACAAAAAATTAAAACCGACTTCAAAAATACTAAACTAAAAAGTAATAAAATAACAGTTTCTTTAATGTTTGTGCTTACAACATATAATCAACTTAATCTTCTACTAATGTACAAACTTTGCGTTTACCACGTCATTATAGTTACTTTTGGAGTCGGTGTCAGCCAAGGTAGGTAGGTAGGGTACAGCAATAAATACGATTAATTTTTAGTGATTCCGAAATTCGTCGTCTTGGCGTTCATTGAAGGAAGCATGTTCAGCAGTGGATGGATAAAGGATGATGATGATGATAGTGATGGTGATGATGATGATGATTACGATGACCGCGACATACTATGGTTTGCTACCAAAGCATCCTAACAATTGTTACATCGACACGTAATAAAATAATCATATCATCAAGGTAAACAAAACCAACCAAATAGACATTATTGGGAATAACTAAAAAACGGCTTGTCAGATCTTAATAAAATTAATATGGGACCAAATTGGAAACACCAGCTTTCAAACAAAAAAATAACCATCGTAATCCATTCACAAACGGCTGAGATATCGTGTCCCATACATACAAAAAAAAAAAAAAAAGAAAAAAAAAAACATACAGACGAATTGAGAACCTCCTTTTTTTGAAGTCGGTTAAAAATGAGAATGCTTTAAAGATTACGCAAGCTAAGTTTCAGATTTTATACTATCACGTACAATTTAACCACAATCTCTTGGTATATGAGAACCAGCGGCATAAGAAAAATGTTAATGCAATCGAATAGAGTAGGTACTGTATTCTAATGCAAAGTACTAAAACTAGCCTCTAAGAAACACGATGTGCTCAGTAGGGCGAAGTAGTATTTCATGCCTTTCCACCGCCTGCAATTACACAAGGTGCAGGTCCGGCCTCACATCGAATACTGCTCTCGCCTCTGGGCTGGAGCACCCCAATATCAGCTCCTTCCACTTAACCGCCTTCAACGCCGCGCGGCTCGAATCGTCAATGACAAGATTCTCTCCGATCGGCTTGATTCCTTGGCGCTGCTTAGAGATGTCGGTTCACTCTGCACCTTCTACCGCATCTACCACGGGAAGTGTTCTGAGTAATTGTTCGAACTCATACTTGCAGCAGAATTCCACCACCGGACATGGCGTAAAAATTACAAATTTCACTCACACCATCTCGATGTCCGGAAATGCACAACAATTCGATTTTCACGGCATTTCCTGTCACCCACTATGACTATTCTGGAACCAGCTACGCCGAGTACGTACAGTATTTCCGATCCGATACGACTTAGGGACCTTCAAAAAAGGAGCATACTCATATTTGAAGGCCGGTAACCCACCTGCTAATGATGGCTACCTCTTCTATAAAAAAGTAACAATAGTTCGAGTAGCTAATATTTTTATTTGTAGTACATATTATCCAATATTCATCATTATTCCATGTTTGTGTGCTTAACTTTGTATGAACATTACTACGTATTACTTAGTGCTCCATTTGTATGTCTGCAATGTTTTGTTAGTAATTAGTAAATACTACTCTTGGCACATCCGCCAATATATTATTTATTTCAAAAGCCTTTAAAAGAAAAGCAGATACGATACGAATTCATAATACGTATTGTTTTGTATACGATTCCATGCTAATATTAATTGGGAGAAAGGAAGATCAGAGTAAAACATCCGTACTTCGCTTCTGCTACTGAGACTTGAATCTTGTGTCTGACACATAAATGAGTTGCCTGGGCTCGTTCCAGGTAAACTAGTTTATGTTCATGGGCGACGTCAACCACTTACCTATTACTTTTATGTCGCTATCACTTAACATCAGGTGAACCGACTGTCCGTTTGCCCTCTCTTCTATATATATAATAAAAACTGATAGGTGTGTGAAAATAACTTAAACAATTATTTGGATTTTCCAGTTGCAGAAATGATAAAACTTTATAACGGGAGCAGTCTCTTAATGATAGATGGGTACTCGTACCACCTTCACGGATGTCGCTGGGAGTGTTCTTCCAAGAAAAGCAAAAGATGCAAAGCCATGGCGATAGTTGATAGTCAATTATCCGTCCTCGGCAGAATAGGCGACCACAACCACGAACGGCCAGTGTTCAGGAAAGTTGGTGACTTACATGTAAAACTGTGAAGAAAACTTCCTTTTGAAAAAAGTTTTTATATCAATGTGAGTTGTCAAGGCATTTTATAATTTCAATTAATTAACAAATAAACATCAAGATAATAAAGTGGCATTAAAAAAATATATTATATTATTTAAAAAAAAAAAACTAAAAAAATAAATAAATAAAAACTACCTGATTAAAAGTATAAAATATTTTTGTATATTCTCGATTTTCTAAATATTCATTTACTTTATGAGCTATGTAGGTACGTTTATAGGTGCTGGCACCTACCTATATACTGATTACTGAATGATGTTTGATGATAAATACAAGAAGACAGGCAGAGTATTTGAAGTACACTGATACCTACTATAAAGTTTTTAGGATAGGTAACGCATTAACGATATACCTAGGCTTACTACACACAATTTGGCCTAGACTGAACTCGTTTGTGTGCATAGACGCTGCTGTCCATTGTATCTCAGCCAGATGTCTGTCGAAAAAAAAACACTGTGAACTCGCAATAAATTTATCTATGAACAAAAAGTTTCTACACGTTTTTGCATATCGTTTTATTACATAGGTACTAGCTGTTCCGCAGCTTCGCCAGTTGTGTTCGATTGATCACAGCCGAAATGGTAATATACAGGTTATACAGAATCCGCTGAAAGAATCAAATTGATTGAACATCAAAAAAATGAACAGTTTCGAAGATTATAATAGAAGATGTTATTACAGATGTGAAAATAATTGAGCTGGTGAGTGGCAAGACGTTGTTGCTGATCAACGATTATTCATACAACAAAGTGCAAAGAGGAAAGAAGTCGATCCGCTGGAAGTGCTCATCTCAAATGAGCAGGAACTGCAAGGCGTATGTTATTATGTCCAAAGACAACTCGACCCTTATCAGATTAAGCGAGCAACACACGCACGAGCCGCCCATGTTCAGAATGATAAGTAATGGAAAATACTTAAAATTATAAGCTGCATTGAAAAATATGTTTCATTATCATTCTTTATTTTAACAAGGGATTTTGTGCACTACAATATCTATCCATTTAAACCTTACTCTAAAAACATTGATATTAATTAATTAACTCTTATGCATCGATTATAACGTAAACAGGTTATATGCTTTGCAGTGAGAAAAATAAGACAGTTTACTGATGTAGATACAGCGCGAATAGTATATTTTAGTTACTTTCATAGCATTATGTCTTAGGACTAAGGGCTTACTTTTATGGGGAAATGCGGCCGACATAAACAACATTTTTGTGCTGCAGAAGCGGGCTATTCGTGCAATTTACAAGTTGCTATTCATCTTTGTGAGAAAAATTTAAAGAAATAGGAATTCTGACTGTCGCCTCTCAATACATCTTAGAAAATTTACTGTATTTCCGGAAAAACATAAATGAATTTTGTAAGAAAAGTGATATTCATAGTAGGAATACACGAAATAGACACAGGTTACATGCACCGATGATTAGACTTTCGAAAGTAAGCAATTCTTTTAAAGGCAACTGTATACGCTTTTACAATAGGATCCCAGAAAACGTTCCAAAGCTCTCCATAAAAAAATTCAAAAAAGTTGTTAAAGAGCGTTTGTGTGGTAAAGCATATTATAAAGTAAAAGATTTCATGGAAGATACCACACCCTGGGAATAAGGCGTTCCTCCCGGGCATTTCAAGATAAGATGTTTAAATTGTTATATAATATATATTGATTGAAAAGATTAGTTCCACTGAGTTTGTTTCGCCGGTTCTTCTCAGTGGGCTTCCCTTGGAACCGGTGGTAGATTCAATTGACGTTCAAAAAGATACTGTATTAGTACTATTTTGAATTAAAAAAAATTGATTTGATTTGATTTTTGCTAGGTGCTCTTATGCTACTACTACTAATATAATAAATAATACATACTAAAATAATAAATAAAACCTTAACAATATATGAATTTTCCAGTTGCAGAAATGATAAAACTCTATAACGGGAGCAGTCTCTTGATGTTAGATGGCTACTCATACCACAATCGAGGATGTCGCTGGGAGTGTTCGTCTAAAATAAGCAAAAAATGCAAAGCCACGGTGGTAGTCGATGGTCAATTATCCGTCCTAGAAAGAATAGGTGACCACTACCATGAACGGCCAGTGTTCAGGAAAGTTGGTGACTTACATGTAAAACTGTGAAGAAAACTTTTATAGAATATCAAATAATAGATAAACCTTTTGAATTCTTATTATCTTATATCTTTAAATGAGCAATTCTTGTATATATATATATATATATATATATATATATATATATATATATATATATATGTGTGCAACGTATTGTTTGATGGCTTTTTCGCTAAGATTTTGTATAGTTTGGGGAAATGTGTATTCTATGAGGAAAGTCCCAAACTATATCATATACCTAACGTATTGTTACCTCAAACAATACGTTAGTTAATATATATATATATGCAACGTATTGTTTGAAGTATTGCTTGAAGTATGTATGTGCAATGTATTGATAAATTTTCCTCAAACAATACGTTAGGTATATGATATGGTTTGGGACTTTCCTCATAGAATACACATTTCCCCAAACTATACAAAATCTTTACGAAAAAGTCGTCAAACAAGTCGTTGCACATATATATATATATATATATATATATAATTGGAATCTCGGAATAAAAAAAAATGCCGAGCAAAGCAAAGCGGTCATCCAGGTACTATTTTTTTATACATCAATGCGAGTTGTAAAGGCATGTAACATTTGAATTAATTGACAAATAAAGAACAAGAATGTAAAATAAACTGCAATGTTATTTAGATTTAATCAGCTGCAAAAAAAAAGAAAAAAAACTAATTAAACCCTTTAAATTATATTTGGATATTCAAGAAAGTAACTAGATTTTTTAAATATTGTGGATTGACTTTATGTGCGGTAGGTACGTCTATATGTAGGTGCTGACACCTATATATATAATATATACTATACTGTTGGTGTTTGATCGTTTATACTATTTAGCACCTTGCGTGTGTATTTATCATGCTATACGTGTGTATATAAGGTAAGTTTCGCGGCGTAAAGTTGATCTCTGTAGATCAGGCAAGACAACTTTGCGACGCGTCGGTCCCATAATCACTTTCGATTTGGCTTATTCTTTGAACTTGACAAATTTGACTCATAATATCAGATAATAATGAGAAGCCTGTACTGTATGACGACATGATATCAATTGCAGAATTCGCAGTCTAGTTGCTCATATATAATGATTAATGCCCTATTTCGATTTCCATATATTCATTCAGACGTAATTCGCCTTTTGCATGACTGCAATATATAACTTGTTGTCTTTTGTTTAAGAAATTGAATCTACACAATCAACGGTTAAACACTACCTTGTAGCTAAAGAAGGGAGGTGTTTGGATGTGCGCAGGAATTGTCAACATTGTTACAGGAACAAAGTAGTGAGTCTGGGAAGAGCGGGAGCTCAAAACAAAGTTCAAAAGGTTAGGACCTACTGTCCCAGTTGTCCCAAGAAACCTCACCTGTGTCGTAGTTGTTACGACATTGCTCATTGCAAGTAGAAGTAATAGTTGAACCAGAAATGTGAATAAACTTTTGGAAACAATTAGTGGCCGGTTCGTGTTGGATGCGTGTGGCAAGGGATCGGTCGTCTTGGCGTTCATTGAGGGAGGGCGATGTTCAGCAGTGGAAGGATAGAAGATCATGTAGAGGATGATGATGATGAGTCGATTAAAAATTCTATTGCATGGATAAATTAAATGTGATAATTCATGACGATAGAATCATGCTATACAATAATAATAGTACCTATTTAAGACTAAAATAAAATATTTTTATTACGTTATTTTACATTTGCTATAAATAAATAATTAAAGGAAAATTAAAGATAAAATAAAATATATTTTTTCTTGTATTTTGTGTAAACAGTAAGAAAGTGTACTTCTATTTTTCATATAAAAGTATGTTCGTTTACGTTCCATTAAAGGTACGATAATACATGATTGTATTTTATTTTATACGGTAATTATTTACCGATGCAAGAATACGGCTTTGTTTCTTGTGCTCCGCTGCGCTGTGCAAACTTTTATCACGATTTTTGCATATTGTTTTATTACATACTAGCTGTTCCGCAGCTTTGCCAGTTGTCTTCGATTGACCCCAGCCAAAATGGTAATCATTTTATAGTGATATATATGAAAGAATCAAATTGATTGAACATTAAAAAATTAACAATTTTGAAGATTACATTAAAATATGTTATTACAGATGTGAAAATTATTGAACTTGTGAATGGCAAGACGTTGTTGCTGATCAACGATTATTCATACAACAAACTGCAAAAAGGAAAGACGTCGACCCGCTGGAAATGCTCGTCTCAAATGAGCAGGAACTGCAAGGCGGTTGGTGTTGTGTCCAACGACAACTCGACCCTTATCAGATTAAGCGGGCAACACACGCACGAGCCGCCAATGTTCAAAACGTTAAGTAATGGAAAATGCTTAAAATTATAAGATGCATTGGAAAATATGTTTCATTATCATTCTTTATTTTATAAAGGGATTTTGTGTATGACAATATCAATCTCTTGATACCTAATTCTAAAAACATTGATATTAATAAATTACCACTTAATATGCTACTAATAATTTATAAATAAAATATGTTTGATAGTATTAAAGCTAAGAATATGTTTTTATTTAAAATATTAACTCAGCAACAGATGCTTAGCAGCGGGTGAATGTAGACATTTTTTATTTGAAATATCTAACAATAAAAATTCTTTCAGTGTTAGATAGCCCATTTATCGAGGAAGGCTATAGGCTATATAACATCACGCTGTGACTTATAGGAGTTGAGTAACGCGGGTGAAGCTGCAGGCAACAGCTAGTAAACTATAAATTATAACGTCTAGCGTCTACGATCTAGCACGTTGGCGTAGTTCGAATGTTATAAAGTTATGACTACGGCTTACTAGCCGCTAGGTATGTAGTGTATGTGGCGCTACGTTATAGCGCTGAATAGGAATTTATATAGCGTACGCTAAACGTTGAGTATGAATAGCGCGCTACGTTATGGCGCTATGCGTTATATTAACCACCACTAAAAATAACTGACCAATTTTAAAATTTTATGGCGCACATTACTACTCTATCAGATTATATGCTGGATGGCTATGTTACACAAAAGGTTTTTGAAGCCTGTTGATAGTAATTGAAATAATTACAGTATAAATGATGATATAGATGCATTTAATTAATTCGGTACATATTATTTAAATCTACGTGTACATTGAGTTACAACTAAAGGTGTTGTTTTAGTGGAAATTATACAATTGACGAGCGGAAAGACACTTCTGTTGATGTACGGATATTCGTACCACAAAGCCAACTACCAGAGCCATGCTGTTCGCTGGACCTGTTCCTCGCAGAAGAGCAAGAAGTGCAACGCTTTCGTCGTGGCATCCGAAGACGATACTCATGTGTTGAGAGTGAACGGCGTTCACACTCATACTCCGCCTAAGTACAAAAAGACAAGCACTGGCTTGTATATCAAAGTCTAGAATGTTCTTTTTTATTTATTGATACGTAAGTGTGGTATTTCTTGGCGTGTTCGTGTGCTGTTTGTGTGTTTTTTAAATTAAATTATGTAAATTATGTAGGTACCCCACAAAAAAAATGTAATTTATTCTGTGAATGAATCTATTCAAATTAGTATAATCAACTGTGATTTTGATAAGTTGTATACTTTATTGAGCCGTTAAAATTAGATTTATTACACTGATATGGTTTGTCCGTGTATTCTTACCAAGTCTACGCTAATTAATTTCTTTAAAAGAATTATTATTTCATTCATACTTTGTTGATCATTAATATCAGTGAAGATTGCTACTTACAATTGTATGAATTACAATTGTGATAATGAATGGAATGTAAAAAATTAAATACAAACCTAAATCAGAAAATACAATCAAATTCCTGAAATCGAAAGGGCGCTTGACAAGTTATATGTCATATTACACGTACAGCTTGGCAAAAAAGAGTATGGAAAAAATGAGGGCGCCACTTTCACTTAGGTCTCATCATAATATGGAAAATCAGCAAGATATTTTAATCAAATCGTTAAAAATAAATGTGAAACACTAAGCTTTACTCAAAATCTAGTATTTGTCGGCCAAGCATTATCATCATCATGGTTTCCATTTAGTAAAATATTTAGTTCCACCTCTTCATACTCTTTTCCACCACGTCATACTCTTTTTTGCCAAGCTGTAAGTACAAGGTACATAAGTAAGAAATAAAATATAGATTAGTTTAATATTCTTACCTTAATTTCATTCAGTGTAATAAAAGTACTTTCTTAAAGCATAAAACTATGATTGATGTATGGGCTATAAAACGACAAAATGTATTTATTTACCTTTAAGGAAAGGACACCAGGATAAAAACACGAGAAAAGTATTTTTATCACAAGAACCTTTTAAACCAACCCCTTTTAGACTTCAGAGTTTCATATTATGGCTAAAACTTAAGGGCCCCAAATTGTTGTTTCTAGATCGAGGTGTTTTCATAGAAGTCGTTATTTTAAAATAATAATAAAAAAATAGGGTATAGATACATATTTGATCTAGGGATTTTTTTGGATAAAAATACAATATTTATCATTTTACATGATCAAAAAAAATCTAAAGTAACGTCGATTTTAAAAGCAAATTGAGTAGTATGAGACTTCGGGTAACTCAATTTTAATGAAACTTTTACGTTTAAATTGTTAAACGGGGATGACGTGGAAATGATTGGATAGATCATTATTATGTTACTTCAAAAATTTTTGAAAAATAAAAAACGATAAAAATGGCTCACGCGCATCGCACCACGTCGCGCCAGTACCCAGCCGGGCGTCATCGAAGTAGGACCTGTGCCGCTTTTGCTCGTGACTACGTTGTTACCGCGCATTTTATATTATTACGTCTAAATAAATAAGACGACACAGTGTAAATAATATAGCTACTTAATACTTACTAACAATTGTTGTTCTTAGTTGTAATTAGTTTGCAATACAAAACCTGTAATTAGTGTAAATAAATAGATACTTGAGTTTGTGTAGTACTTAGTTATTTAATTGAAATGGCGAATAAAAAAGTAAAATAAGGAAAAAGAATCTTAATACAGTTTTATCACAAACTAGCTGTTGCCCGCAACTTCGCCCGCGTTAACTTAGATACCTATACAACCATATACGCATTGATGATAATTATTTATCTATGGACGGGCGTAGGACTTTATTTTATAATATGTAGTGATTAATACCGTATTTTTGTGAATAACTTTTACATTACCGCTTTATAATTGGCAATTTCTTAAAGTATTAAAATGGATATAGGTAGTATGTTATATTTAACTAATGTAGACATATTATGCCATCGCGGACTTTTCAGTATGCATATTTAGGATACACAATTCTACCATACATTGATACAATAATAATTAATTCGGAACCGGGCCCGGCTAAGGTGTACAATAATGTAGTACATTATTTTGATCTATCTGTTAGGGTTCATCCAGCGTTTGCAATGTAAGTGCAAAAAATGTGCTTATTTATGACATCACATCAGAAACTTCTAAAATTATGAGTGTTTATCTACTATATTATGCATGTACCTATTACCTTCCTCTTGAATCATTCTATCTATTAAAAAAACCGCATCAAAATCCGTTGTGTAGTTTTAAAGATGTAAGCATACATACAGTCTGACGCGGGAAGCGACTTTGCTTTATAGTTTATACTATGTAGTGATGTCTTCTTCCAGAAATTGTTAACACTTGAAGAATTCAAATTGTCCGACAATAAAGAAAATGAGGAACCTTCATCACAAAATATTTCTGATTTGTAATCATTTCCTAGCCCCACAGGGCAGTGTCGTGAGGACTATGGCCTTGACCCTCTTCTCAGAGGAGACCCGTGTCTAACATTAATCGATGATGTATGGGTCGATGAAAATGAACCTGGACCTAGCATACGACAACTAAATTTTGTTGAATTTTAAAACAATTAATATAGTATAAAAGAATATGTTTGTCTACAATTTTTTAATCTCCTACAAGCATTCTTAGAATGATTGATTTTTTTATAGCTTAGGCCTTAGGGGGACAAACGAGCATTCGGAGCCTTAGATGACTACCGACTCCCATAATAATAATAATATCTAAGGACGCTTTTTGCACCACGTCAATCTGGTCCCGTGGTAAGTTCTCGAAGAACTTGTGTTACGAGTACCAGACAATGGAAATATATTTAATATTTTATACTATACACATATTTAAGGTTTTTTATTTATAATACGATGTGTATTATAAATAAAAAACCTTAAATATGTGTATAGTATAAAATATTAAATATATTTCCATGAACCAGGAACACAGAAAACTTTTTGTTCCCTGGCGGGATTCGAACCCGCAACCTCCGGCTTGAACGCTAACGCGCTAACCATTGAGCCACAGAGGTCGTCCTCGTAAACATCCACACAAGAGATAATGCAGATGCATTACCCTCCTTTACCCCATCCCCTGCAATGGGACACCGGAAACTCATACACCGCAAGAAACGCGACAGCATAGATGTCACTTGACGCCATTATCATGTGAACGAGAGGTACCCCTACGGTCGTGCCGGCCCAATTCGGCTGTAAGCAGCATGGCACTACCTTTTAGACCTATGTAGCTAATTCATCCTTCCTAATCCTTACTAATATTATAAATGTGAAAGCATGGATGTTTGTTACGCTTTCACGCGAAAACTACTTAACCGATCATCATGAAACTTTGTACACATATTCTTGGAGGTATTAGAAGTAACATAGGATACTTTTTATATAAAAAAAAAACTAAAGAGAGGTGTCAAGGGACACCCGGATGGATCGAAGTTCCTTTCGATTAATTAGTGAAGAAATAAAACTATCTTATCCTGCGCAGACGAAGTCGCTGGCACCAGCTAGTATTTCTATAAATCCAAAACTAGATTACTATAACAACAACTAGATTTTGTTATGCATAATTATTAATTATCACATCTAAGAATAATTCGAGCATAGTCAATCTACTGCATATTCGTATACTGTGGCGTGCTTGCCGGCCGTGGTAGGTCACCGGAGTTCATATAAAGACATCTCCTGCGCAACGCAAGTGCAAACCGATTCGGTGCGTTAAATACCTATAGTTTTGGGAGAAGGGGCCCTTAAATACTATAGTCATAATAATAATATCTATGGACGCTTTTACACCACGTCAATCTGGTCCATGGTAAGTTCTCCAAGAACTTGTGTTACGGGTACCAGACAACGGAAATGTATTTAATAATTTTATACTCTACATACATAACATTTTTACTATATAATAGAAAGATAAGATAAGATAAGATAGATAAGATAATATTTATGAACGCTTTCACACCACGTCAATCTGGGCCCGTGGTACGTTCTCGAAGAACTTGTGTTATGAGTAACCAGACAACGGAAATATATTTAATATTTTTATTTATACTATACATATATTTAAGATTTTTATTATATAATACACGTATTTAATACATATCCATAAAGCAGGAACACAGATAACTTTTTGTTCCCTGGCGGGATTCGAACATATTTTTTTACAAATAAAACAATATTTGTATTTAGTTTTAATTAAAAGAAAGATGTGTGAAATGCAACAGTAGGTTCTATCAGCCAACGCATTACGTATTATCATACACATAGCTAAGGTAAATAAAGATATACACATGTGTAAAAAAAACATTGGAAGTGTTTTTTTTTTATGAAAAACATAAGTACTAGAATATTGCAATATATTTTTCTTGAAAGCGCAGGATTAGGAGAAAGTCTTAATACAAATCCTTAGCTTTTTCAATATTTAAAATAACTTCAGGAATAAGATGTTCATAAGAAAGAGGCTAGTCCTATAAGATCTTAGCGAGGTCACTTCCGTCGGCCGCTCCCTGCCCAAATCAATACTTTACAGTCCCCCCGTTTATCATGTCGGCCATTTTCATGTCTGAATCGTGAATATTATATTCGACGTATAAACTTCTAAGGTACCTTAATTTGACTGTGTCTATATTCCTTTATCCTTTCCCCACAATTTCCCCCACAATTTTTTTTTGAATAAGACGAAAATTATGTTAAAGCCATATTTTTTAATTTTTATGGATCGAGTGTGACAACCCTAACTACTTTCTCAAACTACAATGCACACAGAGAGTATTCAGAGATTGCTAGGTACGCGTTACTGTGGAAGAAACACACGTTAATTTACCTTATATTAAAATACAATTTAAAGTATATATTCATCACGATCTTTGTTTCTATTACAGCTGAAATAATAACGATGGTTTCTGGTAAAACGTGCCTTCTGTACGAGGGCTACACCTTCTTCCTTCGACACACGTTGCAAACGAAGGGAGAGAAATGGTGTTGTACGAGGTTTCCCAAGTGTAAAGCCTATATCCACATAGAGAACAACCAGATAAGAGACAGAGGAAGAAGTTCTCATAATCATATGAATGATAGTCTACATTTGTGCCCTGACGGACGGTATAAGAAGCTTAAGCTTGCTAAGTATAATATATGGTAATAGATTACACGGATTCTCTCTTTTGTAAGAGGTAGTGCTATGCTGCTTTGCAGCCGAATTTTGCCGGCACGATCGGGGTACCTCTCGCTCACATAACACCGGCGTCAAATGATAGCTATGCTGTCACGTTTCGTGCGGTTTGCGAGTTTCCGGTGGCCCCTTGGGGGTATAGGGAAAAGGAAGGCAACGCATCTGTATAATCTTTCGTTGGGCGGATGTGTATGGGCGTGGTTTGACTGCTCGTTTGCCCTCCTATGCTATAAAAAAAATCAGCGTGATGTCTAGATGGATGATATCAATTTACATGCTGCTCTCGTGAAGGTGACGACAACATCCAGATGCCTCGGATATATCAATAATATATTCTTAGTACTAAAGAGATATTGAAATTGTTAACGCGATGTAGTAAATGTGCGTACGCAACAGGTGTTTGTGTGCAATTATAAAGTTTCTCCTTATTCGCTTGATAGCGTTGTTTTTTTTTAATTCTCGAAAAATTGCTCTAAAAACGTAATGAAATCGTTTATATTTTATAAAAAAATATGATATTTTTTTTTGTACATAATTATTCAACTAAAGGCTCGTAATAAATTTAAAAACACGCGGGCTTGTTGCGGGCGGAAGCTACATAGGCTGCACTAAAAGTATCGGGAATGGAATATTTCCACTGTTCCTGTCATATTAAAATCTTTTTAATTGAAAATTCCTTGGTTTTAAAAATCGAATACCATTTATTTATTTAAAAAAAGATTCTCGGTCTTGTCACAAGTCTTGTCAAACTTGTTTAGTCGTTGAGAAAATGGAATTGACTCGAGAAAATTCTAGAGCGATGATTTATTATGACTTTCCAAGTGGTTTAACACAAAAACAGTGCGTTGACCGGATGATTTCTGCATTTGGTGATAAAGCCCCATCCAAAACCACAATTTATCGCTGGTTTGCTCAATTTCAACGTGGACGTGTCAAGCTCAGTGATGATCCCCGTCAAGGTCGTCCAAAAACTGCAGTCACCCAAGAAAACGTTGATGCTGTGCGTTAGCTGATTGAGGAAGATCAACATGTGACATACCGCGAAATTCAGGCAACTTTAGACATTGGCATGAGTCAAATACAAATAATCTTGCATGAACAATACCGCATTTGCTCTGTGAAGAGCAAAAAGCGGCTCGCGTTACTTGGTGCGTCAGAACTCTCGAAAGATTCCACGCAGGATCCTCAAACTCTGTATACAACATCGTATCAGGTGACGAATCCTGGATATACGCGTACGAACCCGAAACAAAAAACCAGTCACGAGTTTGGGTGTTCGAAAATGAGTTAAATCCAACGAAAATTGTTCGTTCACGGAGTGTTGCAAAAAAAATGGTGGCCACGTTTGTCTCCAAAACCGGCCATGTTGCGACTATTCCTCTTGAGGGAGAAGGAACGGTTAATGCAGAATGGTGTGCTAGCATTTGTATACCACAGGTCGTTTCTGAACTCCGTAAAGAGAACTGCAACCGCCGCATCATCCTCCATCACGACAATGCGAGTTCGCACACCGCGCACAGAACAAAAGAGTTTTTAGAGCAAGAAAACATAGAATTATTAGACCATCCGCCGTACAGCCCCGACCAAACCCTAATGATTTCTATCCTTTCCCTAAAATATAGAAAAAATTGTCAGAGATTTTCATCGCCTGAAGAAGCTGTGGACGCCTACAAAACGGCCATTTTGGAGACCCCAACTTCCAAATGGAATGGTTGCTTCAATGATTGGTTCCATCGTATGGAAAAATGTGTCAAATTTCGGAGAGAATACTTCGAAAAGCAATAAATACATTTTTAAATAGTAATGTTGTGTCACTTCCTTGATTCCCGAAATGTTCAGTGCCGCCCTCGTAGTAAACTTCCGCCCGCAACATGCCCGCGTGGATGTCGGTTATCGAGGTTATGTTCCTAATGGCTTAAAGTCCCTTAATGCCAATTTTTTTAGCGGTAAATTTGTTATATTGTAGATAGATATTGTAGGAAGCAAACTTTTTGGATATCCAGTCTTCGGCAGAGTCTTAGAGAATTAATGAGTGACCCCATACATACATATGTAGGTGACGCCAACTAAGATAGTCCTCGGAGTTGTATGGGCGCTCATACAATTTAGAGGACTATCTTAATAGGCACCAATCTCAAATTAGGTAAATAAATAAAATTGTGAAGGCTTGTCTCACCGAGAATCTCTTTTTAACTGCATCGGTTCTAGTCTTGCGACTATTATTACTTAACAGTCGTACAGAAAATGCTTAAAACGAATTTACTTTTATCGTCGATCTTTTACTGTTTTTGATGGACAGAGCTGTGCTTAATTGTACCAACCAGTTTTTGTTGTATTTAGACGAAGTAGTTCACCTTAGTAGTGTACCGTAGTAGTGTACCTTTTTTTTCTTTAACGCCGTGAAATGCTCTGAGGCATCCCGCGGGGGAGTGGGTCTCCCCACGCGGGTATGTGGGACTCGCTGCGCCCGACAGCTGGTAAGTGGACGCAGCTCTACCCACTAAAACCCGGCGAGTGCCACCAATGCCGCCTTTGGTGAGGTGCCCCGGATCTGATAAACAAACAGGGCACCTCGACGGCTAGTCAGTCCCTCAGGGGACCGATGCCACCCCCACCGAGGGGTTGTCCCGCACCACAGAACAACGCCTCCAAACGTCGGGACAGTACAATGGGGTGAGGTTCCCGTCCTCGCCCCTTGTCCCCTGCTCTTTTGTCCCCTATTCTTATAAGAGGGGTACAAAGAGCCCCCTCGGCTCACCTTAGGCTACTGAGCCCCACCGTCACGTCAAGGCTTGAACCATGGTGGGGTTGTACAGTGTACCTTGATAAAATATATTCATTATTATCTGGTTTAAAACGTGTTGGTTCAAACATGTTTTAAAAGAGTTTCTTTTAACTGTGAATTAACAAAACACTCAGATAGAAACAGCCCTTTTGGTAAAAGTGAGTAAATTGAGGATGGCAAAATCTACTAAAGATTGGAAGCTAATGACTATGCGATTCTTATTACTTGTATCTACTAAAGTTAACTTAAGGTATGTTGCACTGTGCTAATAGCGGTGTTGTGCTTGTGTGGTATCTCAGTGATTCATTTATATTTATAAAGCTTGAATTGAATTTTAATACTTTCTGTTATTTTATAGGCTCAGTTTTGAAAACTGAAATGTCTGATGACCCGTCAACTTCTCATGGTGCTGAGTTCCAGAGAACTGAGAGAGGTCGCCGTATGCTGTGTCGGGATGGATACAATTACGTTTTGAAACGAACAAACAAAGACGGTTCTGAAGTATGGAGGTGTGTCAAAAAAGATTCAAACAAATGCAACGCAATAATCAAAGTGGCCCCATCCCCATTCGTAATATTACACGAGACTATCCATAATCATCCTTGTAAAGATCAAGCGGAAATTTATTTAGATCGCCAGATGCATTTGTGCGCTGAAAATATTAAAAACAACATCGACAAGCCAGTTTCACATATTTTCGAAGAGTCAATGGTAGTTATTGCCGATAAGGGAATAAAGTTGAAGTCCTTAGTTCAATTTAATAACGTCAAGAATAAACTGTACCGACAAAGAAAGAAGGCATTAGGTGCAAACAAACTTAGCCTAAATTAATATTGAATAAACACTTTCATTTTATTTTTTTAATCAGTAATTAATTTAAAAGATTACCTTAGATTATTATTATTAGATTCTACATCAAAACTCACAAAAAATACCTCCGTACGTAATACATAATAGCTATGTAGTATATGATATTGCATATGATATTTTCAAGATATAGTAAGTAAGTAAGAGGTATGGCCACGCTGCATTGCAGCCGAATTGGGCCGGCACGACCGGGGTGGTACCTCTCGCTCATATACCGTATATCATAACACTGGCTTCAACCCAGATAGCTCAGTTCCAATTAGACATAGGTTACCTAAGCATGTTTTTACAGATCCAGCTAACGAAATCTCTCAGCTACTAATGCACGACGCAAAAGCGCGACGCGAACGTTACAACATACACAGAATCACAACAAACGGTGCTAGGTACACCTGCACACCGCTTGGGCTTGGGGGTCGTAAGCGACGTCGACCCCTACACATGGAAACCACATCGATCCGAATCGATCGCGAAAGCTTAGGTTCGAATCCGATACGAGTAGACACAAACCCAGATCGCGCTAACAGCGGTAGCACTACGCTACCGCTAGATTGCTTGGGTACCGCGCGTGGTCCCTCCCTCTGTAGAGGGATGACTATCATCATGAGGGCCGGCCCTCATGATGATAGGTTAAATTCAACCGTAAAAGATTCGTCAACCGTATTGGATTTGACTAGTCCAAATCCTGCTCCCGAGCAGCGCGCGCGATGAACCGCGAACCCTGCGGGGCGCGGAAGAGGGCGTCCCCCTTTCGAATATTTCTTAAGTGAGCCATCTGTCACTTACTGTACCGATTGAGCTTAAAGGCCATCAGGCCGAAAAGTCTAGCCCTTCCGAAAAAAAAACCGGCATCAAGTGACAGCTATGCTGTCGCATTTCGTGTGGTTTGTGAGTTTCCGGTGGCCCATTGGGGGGGATAGGGAAAATGAGGGCGGCGCACCTGCGTGGCCGTGGTTGTGCGGATGTGTATGTATGTAGGTGTATGTGTACGGCGCCGTGAGGCTCGTTTGCCCTACTATGCTATAAAAAATCTATTTTGTCTTATCATCAATCAATCAAATTAAAAAATATATATTGTTTAGAGACTAAATAGTTAAGAGCCAAGAGAGTTTGGGTGGTTAAAACTACGAAGCTCCGCTCCCGCATTAACATAGTTGTTTTGATTTTCCTATACTTTTTTCAATTATCAGATAAGAAATGAACAGTGCGTCTCCTATAGCCTGCAAGTCCTAAGTCATCTTTTAAAATACGCGCCATGATTGTAGGTGCTATCTTCATCTCCCGAGATAAAATCTTTTGTTTTCGGACAGCATTTCTTCGAATTCTTTCCATTACTGCTTTGATCGATTTGTACGAACACCACGTGGACGGCCAGATCTTTTTCGGTCATAATAGGGTAGGTTTCATTGAACCTATCAATAGCCCGGTACACAAATATTTGATTAACCAAGCGTATTGAGATTTTTAAAAATTGTATTTGGCTTCATACATATTTTTTCCGCCAGGAATGCTCTTAGACATCCCACGGGGGAGTGGGGACTCCCCAGGCGGATATGTGAGTCACGCTGTGCCCGAAAGATGGTAAGGTGGACGCAGCTCTACTAAGCTCTAAAACCCGGCGAGTGCCACCAATGCCGCCTTTGGTGAGGTGATCTCTTGAGCAACTCGTTGTGGGCACCTCGAAGGTTAGTCAGTTCCCCAAGTGACCGACGCCACCTCCACAGAGGTGTTGTCCCTCACCACAAAACAACCCCTCCCAACGTCGGGACAGTGCAATGGGGTGAGGTTCCCATTCTCCCTGCGCTTTTGTCCCCTCTTATTATAAGAGGGCTACAAAGAGCAGCTCTCTTGGTCCAATTGGCTTCGCCCACGGGGCTGGGTTCACCTCAGGCTACTAAGCCTACCGCCACGACAAGGCTTGAGCCATGGTGGGAATTTGGCTCCATACTCAGGTTGTGTAATATGTTATCAAAGCGATTCGGTTCTCTTTATCACCCCACCCAATTTTAATATCACAAAATATTTTACAATGTATTGGCGCGAAAATAATAAAATATAGCGAAAAATCATAAAAAATGATAGATTCTAAATTCAATTAATGTAACATTATTTTGAATTGTAACAGTATGGCCATATATGTTATATATATGGCCAGACTACATAGTCTGTCATATATAATATATATATATATACCCATTACCCACCTATAAATATGTTCAAGTACAAAGAGTAAATAGTCACATCCATTCCGCTAATAATCATTTTCTGTTTCAGTCGAAATAATAACCATGGTTAGCGGGAAGAGGTGCCTCATGTACGACGGTTACACCTTCTTCTACCGGTACACGATGCAACTCAAGGGTGAGAAATGGTGCTGCACTAAATTTCCCAAGTGCAAAGCCTACCTCCTCGTAGCTGACAGTCGCATTATGAACAAGAGGTACTGTTGGCACAACCACAAGGATTATTACCTACACCAGTGCCCGGATGGAAGGTATACGAAAGTAAAACACGGAGGAATATAATTTCCTGACTAGATTTTTTTTAAACTACTTAGAACATTAAAATGGAACTTGGATCATATCAGGAGAACATATTTCGTTACATTTTGATAAAACAAAAGAATCATATTGTGTAACTTAATACAGAGTATACTTTTTTGTTGCTTTCTAAGAATCCTGAAAACCTAGAGCTCAATTCTGTGTTGTGAGTGAGTGAACCTTGTTACTGTCACTTACCAATGAGAAGCGATAGTATTAATAATTGGGGTTTTGAAAAACAATAAAAATATTTTTTTATGCATTTAAAAACTTTACTATAAATTATAATAATTTTAAATATGGAAAATTCTCAAAAAAATATTAAAAAAGTAATTAAAACTTGATACAAATTTGAAAAAAGTCACTTAACTACAAATGCGTCACGATTATCCGCTAGTACAGTGTCATTGTCAGCTGTCAGGAAAAATTAACATAGTGACGTCATATCGCGAGTTTGTTCGGGAACTCTCAGTGTTTTTTCGGTAGGTACTGATTTCAAAAAAAGATTTTTAATTTATTATAACTTTTTAATTCAAATGAAAAAAATAAAAATAGTTTCGTTATAAAACTTATACCTATATTATGGTATTTCCATTTATGAGAAATTTCTGTTTTCAAAAACCCAATTGGTGCTTTCGTGTTTTAATGAAACAAGGAACGTTAAATAGTTTTCGTGTATAAAAATAAGAATAAAGTGATAAACAAAAAACTAGCTTCAATTTGAATAAAAAGCGCAGGGTGCTACACTTATAAAATAACTCGACCTACAAATAGAAAATAAAACCAAGAATCCTTGATATCAAAAGCTTTCTTTGTTTTTTGTTAATTACTTTATTCTCATTTTGAGCTTATTAGCAAAACTTGAATTATATGGAATTGCGAGAGTTTTGTCCGTTTTAGGTATATGATATATTTATATCTTAAATTATTTTTTACTTTTAAGTTTGCCTTGAAGGCGTATTTTTTAGTTTTTCTTTTTAACTTTAATTGTTATAATACTTTTAAAATCTCACTTACAAATTTCACATCAGTTTCAAGAACCAAAATGTTTGTAAATTATTTTTTACGGAATTAAATAACGAACTGTGTAATAGTTTTCTGAATTTTATCTAAATTAGATTTGTTGACTTTTGGAACATAATTAGGTAAGTAAATAAAAAGAATATTTACAATGTCAGCCGTTCCAATAAAGTATCTATGAAATGGCAAGATGTATTTATATTTTAGTATATTTGTTAATTAGATGTAGATATCATTTAAAAATTGTTTGTACTCATTCAAAAGCCAATCAATAAAATAATTTAAACTTTACTATCATTTATTTTACTTAACACTGTTCGTACAAGTTACAACAATAAGTAACTTTTATCCAATTTCTTTTAATAACTGTTTCTGTATACCTGCCATCGATGTCTTTACTCTTAAATAAAACTGTTGGCAACTAGAATATTGTGTTTTGAATTCAAAAATTGACTCTCTCTTCAAATAATTGATTGTACTATTCTTTTGTAGAACACTCACTCAAACTCACTGTACTCATAAAACTCTTAACTTTAAAAGGGTAAAAAAACCTATAAGGGTTAAGAGCTTTTTGGGTAACATTTATTTGTTACAACGATCCCGCCTGTCTTTTTCATCTTCTAATTTGTTTTTGTTGTTACAGCAAACGTATTGCCTATGGCAAGTGGAAAAACCTGGCTCGAGTATCAGGGTCATACGTTTTTCTTCAGATACAAGTTAAAGAAGGGGCAGAAGTGGGTGTGCACTAACTATCCTCGCTGTACCGCCTATTTGAACGTAAAAAAAGATTACAGTATCCTGAAAAGTCGTGTAAAACACAATCACGAACGAAGAAACCTGTACCAGTGCACTGATGGCAGGTTTATCAAGCAATGACGGTAAGGGTCGCCACTTACGCCGATACAGTAAATAAAGAAACAAGATGATTTACCACTAATTTCACTTAAGTCCCCCGATGACGGATTGATTTTTTTGAACAAGAAAAAAATAGAAAACAGGAATCAGATTTTACTGATATGATTTTGTGGAGTTTTCGTTTAACTAACTGGAAACTACAAATGATGCGATACGATTTATGGAAAAAAAAATATTATACCACCTCCAGTCTCCATCTATTTCATTGTGGTACACACGACAGCACCTCGAGTTTTACACTTAATGAACTTTGTACAATTAAAAGTAGAACGCAGCAAAACGTGTGAGGGGGTGCAAATTATTCCTGTTATTTCGTCTTACGCGGTACATCGTCGAGTAGTGGGCAACAGGCGCTGTGTAGTATTAATTTAACACTGTAGACATAAAATTTAGAGCTTCAACATTGCGCGAGACATTTTTTATTTTGTGGCCTGAGACACGTTGACGTCTTCACGTCAATATAGATATTTAAGTTTTAAGGAAATTATCTGTCGCTTATTGAAGTCGTTGTTAATAATATAGTTTTCTTTAATGCATATAACTATAACATAACCCGGGTCTTTTCACACTATTATATTCTATACAGATATGTAGTAGGTAAGTGTAATTTAGGTATTTACAATTAATTAGTATGAAGTATTATTTTATAAAATTTTAATAATATCAATCCAATACCTGTTTCAATATTTTGATTATACTCGATGGGTGCAACCACTAGTACAGTAGGTAAAGTTTGGTGAGCCTGTATGCTTCGCACGGGTAAGCAAATAGTCTATGTTACTTGCTGATAACGTGACTTGTGTAGGTGAAAAAATTTTTAGAATCGCTTGAGTAGTTTCGGAGCCTAATCAATGCAAACAAACAAACAATCAAATATTTCTTCTTTATAATACTATGTGCATCTATTTTTGTTATGTAAAGATTACATTTTTAATATTGTAATATTTTCTTCTCCGATTCGACGAAATCTCCGATTTCAATTATTCAAAATGTAATCAACAGGTATTGAAACAGTCTTGCGTACGATATTTATTAGGATAAGAAATTAATACTAAGTTATGGATGACATGGTTTGATTTTGATCGGCATTTCTATCAACTTTTAAAATGTAAAAAAGTAGTCCCAACTACAATAGTTGGAAATAATATGCGCTCACGAAGTTTTTTGCAGCGCATGCGATGATAGACATTTTATGGTTAATGTTTTTATACCTTAGGTTCGTTTTAGTAGTATAATTTAAATACGTATATAATTAATACAGGCGGGGACAAACCTATCTTCAAAATTCTTTATCTACCATTAATCGAACATTAACAAAACCCTTATGTACAAATCTAAGTAAACTACTATCAATCAAATTTATTTAAATTATTAGTTTGTCTTCTGCCGAAATAATTATAAATGTATAAATTGTATTTTAATACATTAAAATAAATCTGTAGTTTATGTAAGTATCGAATAAAATAAAATAAATCGGTGCACTGTATGCTCTTCTCATTAAATTATAAAGCATGTTTTTAATTTTTTATATTTAAATAATTTTTAGTTAGTGGCTTTTCTTGCAGTCGGGTTATTTCGTTTTTTAATAATTATTTTTATTTCAGACTTTTAGTATATTATTAATAAATAAATGGCCCAGCTCAGAATGCTTAAAGCACCTTGTAAGTTAAGTAGTAAGTTCTTTATTTCTAAGGAAATTAATGCGGAGAGTTCAGACGCTTACTGAGTTTAGGTATTTTATAAGCTCTTCGGGAGATTCTTGAGAAAGCTGACTGTAATACTGAGATCTTCTCTTTCTTTATTTTTTTTTAAATATTCTCGCATTTATTAGGTAGGTGATTCCTTTTTCAATGTAGCAATTTTAGTTAATAGAATCAGGCGTTACTTTGCGGAAATCCATTATAAAAGATATTAAATTATATTATATTAATTAGCAATTATCCCGCGAAACACGTAGTCTTTACAGCAAATGTGTGAGTGCACGCATATGCATGCATATAGCACCGCCCTCCTTTCCCACACTGCATATGCGTACACTCGCATGCACCACCACCCCACATGCACCACAACCACAGTAAAAGACCACCACCAAACAATCTACGCACGTTTCGCCCCGACACCGAGGCATCCTCAGGATGTAGACTCTACGATTACTAATCGTACACTCACACATTTGCTGTAAAGACTGCGTGTTTCGCGGGATAATTGCTAATTAACATAATATAATTTAATATCTTATGTAGCAATTTTAGTTCTATTATTTTGGTTTTTCGGGATAGAGCCATTATTAATCGATCAAGTGTAAAATAGTCAAGCTTAACAAGTAAATGTACTTGAAATAGGTATCGTCTATTTCAGCACGATAGTGTAATACTTACTTATAAATTATTTGTCAATACAAATATATATCCTATGTGGCTGCCCCCCTGCGTTACCGGGTAGGCTACGTTGCCGAATAGGAGGTGGATATCAAAAGGTATATTCAATGAGTAATGACCACAACATAAGCCCGAAGACATTGATAGTTAATTATGGCAGGTTGAGCCAGTTAAACTGTTACCGCCTTTAACGCGTGGAGGTATGTACTCCCAGCTTATGTTATGGTCTGATTCAAAAATGCCCGGTGTCTCTTTGTCCCAATTGATACGAATTTAACGACACCTCTCAAGCTAAAATCCATCGAGCCGTTCGGGCCACAGAGCGTGTCAAACAATTATACATGTAAATACTCTCGAAAAACATAACCCTCCTTATGGCGCAGTCGGGTAATGAAACTAACATAGAAAGTGAATTCACCTGAACACGCTGAACCCCGTCCCAACACAAATTTACGTTTTTGTATTACTATAACGCTATGTAGGCCGTAAAACCCGAGGTGCAGTTGACTGGGCTTATCATCGAAAATTCGTTGATTGATTGCAGATCACAAAAGTGTATAAGTAATTGGTAATAAATTAATATTGTATTTTAATGAGTTCATTATAATTTTATACCTATAAACATATTTTTACTTATTTTTTTTTATTCGTCGAGGAATGCATATGGACAGCCTATTTGCCTGGTGGAAACTGACCACCAACACACATAGAAAAATATAATATTTCGAAATCTTAGCTGAACGACTTTCTGAACAAACACTTGTAGTCTTGAAATAGGAGACTAAAACAAGGAGGTGCACATAAGAATTGGCTTAAACCTTAAAATATTGACTTAGACCAAGCTATATATTGGCTCACCCCACCATAGTTCAGGCTTTGACGTGGCGGTGGGGCTCAATAGCCTAGGGTGAGCCCAGCACCTTGGGCGAAGCTAATTGAACCGAGGGAGCTGCTCTTTGTACCCCTTTTATACGAAGAGGTGACAAAAGAGCAGGGGGCAAGGGGCGAGGACAGGAACCTCACCCCATTGTACATTCTAACTCTGAAGAGTATTACAGAAATATTGTGTTTGTTTGAGGTAATTATTGTAAGTCTGGGGTTGTCACAAGTCATCTACAACGTGTTAATTAAATAACGAAAAACCTAGGTAGTGATAATACCCATGAATATGAAGAATTTTTATTAGGTTTTGTGTTATTTAATTAACCCTTAAGTAAAGTTGTTTACTTTATAAAATCAAACTATTGAAGATATCACATCTTCAATAGTTTGATTTTGAGTATCGTTATTTTCTATGACGCCTGTTTCATTAGTTAAGTAGGTTTCGGCGTTATTGAATGTATTTGAACTATCATTCACAGGATCAGAACTATCGTCCTCTATAGGTGGTAAGTCAATTTCCTCTACAGGTTTTAGGATTGCGCACGGCGGCGTGGAAATAAATAAAATATGGTAACTTTACTGCATTATTACTTCACTTACAGCTCGCTTTATTTTTTCTACATATCGACCTATCTAAATGTTAATAACCTTCATCATCTGGTTGAGGCTGATGTCTCTATCGGTCCACTGCTGAACATAGGCCTCCTTTATTGAACGCTGATACGGCCGTTAATAACCTTATTATATTGTAATTTATTCACATCTTTTTTAAGTAGTATTTTGTTTGTTAAAACAGGTCTGCTTAAAAGCGCGGTTCCACCGCGGCGCACGTTATCAAGTTTCACTTTGCTAGAAAATGTGATTGCTAACAACCTACGGACACGCTACGCATTGACATTTTCTTGCAATTGACATTTTCAGATTTGTGCGGCGCGGTTCCACCGCGCCTTAACAGCCACCTTAGAGGCTACCTCTGCGTGCGCCGCAGTGGAACCACGCTTTAACAGCCACGTTTGTTTGATTAAATATTAGATTTACTAATAATTAACACTAACCAAAAATACTTTAGCAATGAGATACGTAAATAGATTGTTTATTTAATGAACTAAATCATTAATTAATGAGAAACTTTACACTACAATTTCGCCAAAAACGTTGTCAATTTCTCCATTGATGGATATGTGCTAAATATTCAAATAAAAATAAATATAGTAAGGATACTTTATACATATCCCGATACAACAACTTTTTCATGTTAGCTGGATATAGAAACTAGCGTCGCCCTTACGCCTTACGCGCGTGCGGCGCCCCCAATGAGCCTCGTACAGGTACCTCACGGCGCCGCGGCGGTGCGACCACCTGTTGCACGCAGGAAGCGGGAAGAGGCGCCAGTGCGCTTCCTCCACCGCTCCGCCTCCTCTTTCTGCGGCATCACTAAGCACCTGCCATTCGCTCTCAGTGACGGTCACTACCTACCCTAACCGATCCTCAAAGCATTTACTAAAATGTCGGGTGACGTTTTCTGTTTTTTGCAGCTCAAATGATAAGGACAGTTCAAGGGAGGACCCAAGTTCTATTCCACGATTACACGTTCTTCAAGCGATACGAGGGCAAAAAATTCGATAGATGGTGCTGCACCAGCTATCCGAAATGTACAGCCGTTCTCAAACTCACCCCAGATATGTTCGTCTGCGGAGGGAAAACCTCACACAATCATACTACAAAAAAAATGATTCAAACAAAGTCTGGATTGTACACTCGCCTATAAAATGTTGTTTCAATTTGTTTTTTCTTTTATTCTTTTAACGTTCTCAGTTTTTCGGGTTCCATACCCAAAGATTGAAACGGGATACCTAAAGGATATAAATACTAAGACTCCGCTGTCCGTCCGTGTGTCTGTATATCTGTCACCAGGCTGAATATCATGAACCGTGATAGCCACTTGAATTTTTCACAGATGTTGTAGGTACCTACTTCTGTGGCCGCTATAACAACAAATACTAAAAACAGAATAAAATCAATATTTAAGGGGGGCTGCCATACAACAAACGTTGTATAATATAATAATGGCACGGAACCCTTCGTGCGCGGGTCCAACTCGCACTTGACCGGCTTTTCTATTTCTTGTTAATGTTAATTGTTTAATGTCATTATGTCAAAATGTACTATTAGTTTGTTCTGTGTTTTTGTGTCATTGATTAAACTCGAGTTTTGGATGGGAATATTTTGTTGTATTTATTTTGTCGTCCGCGAGCCCGTGACGGCCAGACCTTCGTTTTTTTTTAAAAGCTGAAATTTTCTCTGTATGTATCCAACAGTTAAGAACGACCAGTGACTAGAGCTTGGATTGTGGTTACTTTGGCAGGTAACAGGTAGTAAAGGTGTATAAAATAGTACCTTAAATTCGTTAAAGTATAAAGCTTAATATGTATATATTTTCTTCAGGACAACTTCACAATTCACGTTGTCCATAATTGCCGGACACTTGCTACATCCTACCAGACACCCCTAAACTTTAATAAATTATACTTTCGTTAATAACGAATTACTATAATAGTATAAAAGCTAAATTTTATGTATGTTACATTGGGACCTATAAAAAACGTCACCTCAATAGCCGGACAGTTGATGGTTATTACATCTTGCCAGACACATTGAGTGAGTGATTGTCAAACCTACACAAAATGCACCCTCTGGTAAAAAGCAACGATACACAACAACTACACCAAGAATACACACCTCTAGACCGTAAGCTTTTTATTTATGAAATCCTTTTTTTTGTATTTATAATATGTGCCTGTGTTTATGAGAATAATTTAAATTAAATGTTATTTTGTATTGTGATGATGACAGTCGTGATACGGTGCTAATACGTCGCCTGAGAGAACCGGTGTGGATCCGTAGAGTGGTGGCGAGTCAGGTGCGGTGTCCCACAGGGATCGGCTTAGGATCCGTTCCTGTGGGACATCGGCTACGACTGGGTCCTGCGTCTGGTCGCCTCCTCCCCAGGATGGGTGTTATGACACACGGATGACACCGTCGTCTATGCCCGGTGACGAGGCTATAAGGAGGCGGGGCGGCTGGCCGAGGTCGGGATCGACCTCGTGATCAGCCGCAAAGAGGGTTTTGGGGCTTCGGGTCAGACTTGAGAAGACCAAAGCCTCTTCCACGGGACTGGATGAAAAGGACCCCCACCGGGAGCTGCCGTCCAGATCGGAGAGGTGAGGGTCAGGATAAGCCCCCGTATCACTCTGGGATTCATCCTTGACGGAGGGTGGACCTTCGGCCCACATTTTTCAATGTTGGGAGTGAAGGTCGCGAAGGCGGCAAGTGCGCTGGGCAGACACCTCCCGAACCATCCAACGCCGCCTGCAGGCAGCTATACTCCAGAGTCTGCCGGAGTATGGCGACGTACGGTGCACCCGCGAGGAATAAGGACCAGCTGCGCTCAGCGCAGCGACTGGTCATCGCGGTAATAGTGATTCGGGGGTACCGTACGGTATCGTGGGTGGCATCTACTGCCCTGGCCGATGACCAGTCGTGGGAGTGCGCGTGGGTGTGCGTCCTGGACGGCGCTGGCCTCTTTCTGTGAGGCAGTAATGTCCCAGAAGGAGGCCTATTAGCGGGTGAGAGAGGAGGTTGCCGACGAGGCCTCTTCCCGTGGCCGACGAATGGGGATGCGTAGGAGGCGCTACTTAATACGCACCGTACGTAACGCCCCTGTGTTCGTGTCGGGCTCAGGATGGGAACCTGGGTCTGTATGGCATGATGCCGTGGGGACTGCTTAGTAGCAGCCGGGCAGTCCTCCCTTCCGAGGAGTAGTCTGGCCTTCGCCGGGGCGAGCCTGTCGCTGAGGTGATCCTGTCTGTTGCCTACATATCTGGGACTCTCAAAGAGCAGCTGAAGGCGATCGCACTGGTTTTGGTTTGGGTGGGCACTCCCAGGTGCGAGTCCCACATTGGGACAGGATCTACCAGAAGATCCTGGGTGCATCCATAAGGATTTTCCTGCGATTAAAAAACGATATGTTCATTTCGTGAAATTTATTTTATATACTTAAGGGTCTTGCCTATACACTTGCTTTTGCTGGGTAGACGTTTTATTCTTCTTTGCCTATAATTGCCCTACGAAGAATACTAAACACAGACCGAATGATGTCTGATAACAAATGTAAGACAGCAAAAAATGTCTGTAAGCGGGCAATTTATAAATCAATCAAATCATGAAAAGTATGGAGCTGTAATCATGAATGACTTTACCCACATGTTGGTCAATAATTTTGAATAATTTCCTATTCTATCTTCCAGGAATGTTCATAACCTTGCGGAATTTCAAGCAGCGTTTCGTGCACGAGGGCTATTTGTATTATAGTAAAAACCGCAGCCTACGCTGGGACTGCGTGTCCTACCCTAGATGCAAAGCGTACGTGTTTTTTGAAGGGGATCAGATCTTGTACGCCAATCTCATACACAACCACAGTCGTCGACGTGAGATACGGAAGGGTGATGATGGTTTGTATGAGGTCGTGTGAGGCTATTTGTAGGTTAATTACTCCTTAGGGGTACAAAAGACCCCAATTGGTTAATAAGTCGGATCACACAAATAATAAATTTCTCGAAACATAGGATGTGGGTTAGTTTTTACCCGTCAACGACCTAAATAATTGAGACTTATCAAAACGTCATTGTTTTTATACACACAGTAACATTTTTTATGATTTTGAGAAAAGCAAATGAATAGAATAAAAGAAAAGATATTAGGTATTATTACACTGTTGACTATATAAATGACTATTAATTATTCTTTGAAGTAGAGACAGATGTGACTAATTTTGTTCTTTTGATCAATAAGATTTCTGTGGTTTCAAAAATTTTTTTATGTTATGCTTTTGTTATTTTCTTCGTAAGTTTTTAAAATATAGTGTTAGATGATATTTTTCGTAATATTTTCTTAATAGCGTTTTATTATGACCCCTTTTTTTTTTCTTTAACGCCGCGAAATGCTCTGAGGCATCCCGCGGGGAGTGGGTATGTGGGACTCGCTGCGCCCGACAGCTGGTAAATGGACGCTGCTCTACCCACTAAAACCCGGTGAGTGCCACCAATGCCGCCCTTAGTGAGGTGCCCCGGATCTAGAAAACAAACAGGGCACCTCGACGGCTAGTCAGTCCCGCAAGATACCGACGCCACCTCCACAGAAGGGTTGTCCCGCACCACAGAACAACCCCTCCCAGCGTCGGGACAGTACGATGGGGTGAGGTTCCCATCCTAACCCCTTGCCCCCTGCTCTTCTGTCCCCTCTTCTTATAAGAGGGGTACAAAGAGCCCCCTCGGCCCAATTAGCTTCGACCAAGGTGCACCAATCACCCTAGGTTACTGAGCCCCACCGCCACGACAAGGCCTGAACCATGGTGGGGTTTATTATGACCCCTATAATGTTTATTGTTAAGAAGCAAGAAAATCTCTGTGACTAAGCATTTTTTGGCAACGTATGTATGACTTGCCCGAACCGGGTTAAATTAAATCTATAACATCATCATCATCATCATCATGAGCCTCTCCAAGAGTACGTAAAATGTATGAGATTGAGAAATACCAATTTCAATTAGTTCCATAAAATTTCACTGTAATCGAGCCAAATCGTGCGCTAGTGTAGCGTGCAAGAGTACCGATTGACAGGTTCTCGATCCCAATCCTAAATTTCAATAGGATCGAGTGTCGAGATTAAGCCCGCAGGTCGTGATTACCACCTGCTTATATCTCCCGCTGAACAACTGTACTGTTTTCCTGAAAAGGGTTCATCATTAATTACTGGTACTGTTATTGCCGGTGGGACAGATGCGCTGTGCCGCGCTCCCGTCTACATGCGTACCACTATCCTTTTTTTGCTATCGCAGGGAAATGCTTTTTACGCATGTAGCCAGGATCTCGGGTAGATGCTATGTGAGACTCGCACCTGGGAGAGCACTACCCGTAAACTAAAACCACTGCGAGCGCCTTCAGCCGCTTTTTGAGGGTCCCGGATTTTCAGGCAACAGGCACCTCAGCGAAAGGCTGGCCCGGCGAAGGCCAAACTACTCCTCGTAAAGGGGGACTGCCCGGCCGCTATTTAGCGGTCCTCACGACGTCATGCCATAGAGACCCAGGCCAGACTACTCCTCGTGGGTACCACTATCCGGCCTATTTCTTTCGTGGAACAGTTTTGCTGTGTTTTGGAAAGATGGGCGGAACAGGCTGTGTAATATAGTTAATATAAACGATCTTAACGATTACTACGATCGATCGTAGAGTCTATCTACATCTTGAGGATGCCTCAGTGTCGGGGCGAAACGTGCGTAGATTGTGTTTGGTGGTCTTTTACTGTGGTTGTGGTTGGTGCATGCGAGTGTACGCATATGCAGGGTTGGAAAGGAGGGCGGTGCTATATGCATGCATATGCGTGCACTCACACATTTGCTGTAAAGACTGCGTGTTTCGCGGGATAATTGCTAATTAATATAATATAATTTAATATATTATAAGCTGTGTAATTACTAGCACTTGTGAGTAAAGGCAGGAGACATCTGAGCCTGGCAATAGAAATTTGTTTCGGAAGAATATGTTAATGTTCTTAAGAATCTTAAGTTCCCAACAGCTTATCAGGATTCGTATGTTGGTCTCTTCAACGCATTAACGAAGGCCTGTGTCTCAGGACACGAGGTCTCCACCTTTCAATGTACATTTTAATTATCATTAATACGAGGATTAACAATTTTCTAGTAAACATAATATGAGATAGAAAATTATCATGTATACATATAAACCTAGTATATTTTATGTTTTTATTAATAATATGTGAATTAGTTAGTTTTGTGCCCGTGTTTGAGTTCGTGTGTGTGTGTGTGTGTGATGAGAGAGAGGTCAACAAAGTAGTCCGAACGAGACCATTATTATCTAGCTTATCACATGTTGTTCATTTCAGCACAATTAATAACCGCCATAAATGGTAGCTATTACCTCACGTATGAGGGCCACTTCTACACCAGAGTGCGCAACTCGCTGACCCGCTGGAGATGCATGAGTACCAACCGCTGCTACGTCCGGCTGCACGTAGACCACAACCTGAGGGTCATTGACCGTCCAAAAGAACACTACCACAAACCCAAGGCGCACGGTATATGCAAGGGGAAATATTATTTCATGAAAAATACTTGGTTATAACTTATAAGTATTTGAATTTACGTTGTTATTAGACCTATGTTAATAAATTTAAATTAATGTAGGTATCATTATACTAAAACTTTACCTAGTGGTTTGAATTAACTACCTCCTTTGTAAAATGGCATACACCTTTGTTGCTTTGAGTTTAGGGAGGGTAGACAATATGATCAATGGTACCTGGTTCATGATTATTTGTAATCTATACAGATAAATAAAATTGGAGTGTCTGTCTGTAATCTTAAAACAACCGCTTTTTACTGAATACATATGGATGTAAACATATACCAAAATAACATGTTTTACAATTTTTGTCTCTCTGTCTGTCTGTCTGTCTCTTTGTTCCGACTAATCTCTGAAGCGGCTGGGCCGATTTTAATGGGACTTTCACTGGCAGATAGCTGATGTTATAAGGAGTAACTTAGGCTATAAAATAATCATCATCAATCCGTATACGGCTGTAAATTTAAGTTAACTAAAATAATAAATCGACACCCAATATGAATAATATTGTAACTCCAGTTACAACGTTATACAACTATACATTGTATAAATTCAGCGTGAAAAAACGCTCCTTTCAGTCTGAGAAACGTAATCCTATGATTATAGGAACTATTTTTATGGCTGGATTTACTATCACTGTATTTAAACATTTATAATGTTTTAGTTGAAATATAACAGTATATGAAGTTACAATACGCAAAATTTTTGATAACATGATTGTTTGTGATGTATTATATCAAAAATAGATACAATGTTATTCATTTCAAATTTTGAAATATTAAAACTTTGACCTCATTGTAATTTTAAATTACAATGCATTCATTCTAAACTCTAATGGTATTATAAAAAATGATATAATTGTAAATAAAGTTACGGTGTTGAAATTGAAACCAACTTTTTAAATCGTCATATTAAAATGATGGTATCATCATCAATCTCCCGCGATTTTGTGATGGTTTTTGTGATTATTGTTATCATTATAACACACTATGTGCCGTGGGAGGCACATAGTGAGTTTTCTTCCTCGAAAAGGTGTTTCAGTTGAATAATCAATCGGTAAGTAATAAATATTATTAAATAATATTTGCAATTGTATTTTTTATAATTTCAACGTTTCATTTGTTTTGATTTTTCTGTGTTTACCTTTGTTAGTTATTGTAACATAATTATACGTAAACATAACTTTAAAAAATCAGCGGTTACTTTCTCGTTTTACAGAAATTACGTATATCCAAATGACGATAGTTCAAATCTAACGGGAATTCTTAAGAAACCTAACAAAGATCAATATCAAGTTCTCAATGGTAAATAAGTGTTATTATTACGTTGTTATTTACCGGCCACCGTATGAAGATCGTCATTCCACTTGGTTAGTGGCCAAAACGTGGCCTGATTAACGTAGCTATTTAGTAGGTACTTAATTATGATTTTTAATATTGGCGGCGGCACAAAAAAATGACGTTATATTGTCCCATAACGCTCATTTTCTCGCCACGCATGTTGTCCCGTAACGCTCATTGTATCCTTGCGTTTTGTTATGACGTTGTCACGTTAAATTATCGTCCGTAAACCAACTTAACAGACAAATTTTTACAAACTTTGACAAACTTTTTTGTTTTCAGGGGTGCCGAATTACTAAATTTCAAATCGAAATTAAGACAACGTAATCATCAGACTTTTTACGCTTCTTCAGAAAATGATAATGATGGGGATTTTTCAGTTGATGATTTATCAGATGAATATCTACCTACTGAGCCACGAGGTCCAAGAGATCAGTTACAGGTTCGTAAAAGTTTGAGAAGTATTTAATTCTGTATCCGACTAATAAATGAAAAATCTGAAGCTTTGGGTGTTTGTTCATGATATTATATTTGTGATTTAATCGCCCATTAACGACTAAACCGGTTTGGTTGAAATTTACAATATACTTTTATCGCGATCTGTTCCCTGTTCCTGTCTATCCTGTACGGTTCCTAGTTCTGTTGTATTTATTTAAAAATAATCAGGCACATGCAAATGAACTAGGTAATTTTTTATTGAATAGAAGGTAAAGTAGTAGTCGGATTACCTGATGGTAAGTGACTACCGACGCCCGAAGACATCTGCACAACCCTGCTTTACCCGATCCAGACACCCGTACGAAACGCTAGGCTGTCACTTCACACCGGTTTTATGTGAGCGAGAGGTACTTCCCCGGTTGTGCCGGCCCGATTCGGGTGCCAATGCGGCAATGGCACTACCTCTTACTAATTTTTAATGAAAACAAATTCATTAATTAGCCCTAGTGATTTGGGTGTGGAACCAATATCAATACCCACTCAAGAAGAAAACTAACTTTTTTGGGTATATTATGACCTTTTTATATCCTACCAAACTATTATGAAGTACTTTATATCTGCATGTTTTGTTTATATAATATCTGCTTCTATTGTTACATTTTATAGATCAATACATCAGTATTGTGGTTCAAGAAGCTGAAGATGAAACTCTAAACTCGACGAATCTGAATACTTTGAGTTTAGGTAATTACAACCACATTTGAATAAGAAGTATTTAGAACGTATTTTCTGTCGTAGTTTTGTTTTAAAATTAGATCCATATATTATCCACGATTGATGAAGTTAAAATAAAATTATGGAAACGACTAAATATTTAGATATTATGGTACTAACAATTTCAACACTTATCCCGAATAGCTTGTGTTTAGGTAATACATATAACCTTGTTTAAAATATTTAACTTGAAAACTGATTTTTAGGTTTCAACCATGTTGCAGTTCAAACTGCTGATAATAATGAATCGAAAAAGAGAGTATATCCCAAAAATACTTGTTTGGGTAGAAAAAGACGACGAGATCCACAAAATTGGAAGATGAATAAATTAAAAACTTCGAAATTCAGGTCTCGAATATTTTAACAAAAAAAGCAATTTAGTGAAAGGAAAAGCGTTGGGAATAGGATGTAAAATAGAAAAAGATTGCAAAAGAAAATGCCACAAGAATATTTCTAATGATCAGAGAGAAAACTTATTCTCTCAATGTTGGGCAATGGGAAATCATGAGAAACAAGTTGAATATTTATCTAGATTTATAAGTAGAGTACAACGAAAAACCGTACAACTGAACAACATTAATTCCAGACGTCACTTTACTTATGAATATTACCTACCTATCCTTAAAGAAAGAGTTAGAGTGTGTAAAAAAATGTTTTTAGACACATTCAACATAACAGATATGTGGATAACAACAATGTTCAAAAAAAATAACGTATAGAAATAGTTGGAATGCAATACATAAAGATATTAAGATTTCAGTTCGTCAGCACTTTAGTTAGATCCCATTCAAAGAATCACATTATGGAAGGCAAAGAACATCCAAACTTTATTTCGAAAAATCGCTTAGTTTTCCTAAACTTTACTTTCTTTATAACGATTGGATGACTGACAATAAACCAAATGATATGAAACCTACGAAAGAACAATACAGATACATATTCAACAAAGAATCCCTCTCTCCTGAAAACCATGACAAAATGAGTTACAATGTTATTCATATTGGGTGTCGAAATATGTAATCCTAAGACCGCGGAACATGTTCTTGAGAGCATACCACAGGAAAAGGTTACGTGGTTTGATTGTTCAATATTGTGTTGAAATAGTGTTTGTGCAATATACTATACTTAGCATATGAAAAGTATAAATACGGTCGGCTACCGGACACTTCCTGCAGCAGTCGCGTGTTCTAAACCCGCAAAGCAGATAATTTATATGATTAATAAATATGGTGGCATGTATTTATATATATTTATTTCAGATTTAGTACCCTTAACATCGAAAAAAAACTAGGAATTTACCACGGGGCTGGGTTAACGGTGCGATAGCATCAATCAAATTATCATTATTAAATAAAATTAATATTTATTAATTACTAGCTGTTGGCCGCAGCTTCGCCCGCCTTGACTTAGAATTACGGCCGTACGCGGATTGATGATGATTATTTTTATAGCCTAAGTTACTCCTTATAACGTCAGTTATTTGCCAGTAAAAATCCCATCGAAATTGGCTCAGCCGTTCCAGAGATTAGCCGGAACAAACAGACAGACAGACTGAGAGATAAAAAAAAATGCTGTTTTGGTATATGTAGTTACCGTGTATACATCCATATGCATTCCATAAAAAACGGTTATATTAACATTACAAACAGACACTACAATGTTATTTATCTATATAGAGTATAGATTTATGCATCGATTGTGATACCTACCGAGTCGAGTCGTACCACTGGTGTGAGTCGAGGACTTCAAAAGTGATCATTGTGCGAGTCATACCGTGAGACGAGTTGGTCGTGGTACGACTTAACGAAAGACCCCCAGAAATGTCGATTATTCTGGTCTTTATATGATAAAACTTATCGCACTACGTATTTTCAGTATTCGCTCGGTTATCACTGATAACGACTCTCTCATAACGACACTCATCTTATGAGACAGTTCTGTGATCAAGTACCTAAACGTAAATGCTATATATAGTGACATACATCATGATTTCTTCCCCAGGCCGCTTAGTTACCCTTCTGAATGGGAAGTCCCAGTTGGTGTTCAGAGACTACAATTACTTCAAGCACTATGTCACCAAGAAGAACATCAGATGGAGCTGCACCAGCCACCCCAAGTGCAAGGCCTGCGTGTACACGGATGATGAGCTGATGATAAAGAAAATTGGCGCAGAACACAACCACATACCACGGAATCTGCTCTTGACCAAATACGGACACTATTTCGAACGGATTTAGTTTTACTATAGCATAAAGCAGTGGTTCCTAAACATTCTTGACCAAACCACTTTATTTTCCGTGTTATTTAATAACAGAGAGAGTAAAAGTATAAACATAAAAAACGTTACTGGAAACATTTAACGTAAGTTCAGTGTTATAATTAAAATAAAATTTTTATTCATGAGATAAATAAGATTTTTTAGATTTTATTCATTGGCGAAGCGGTACAGGCGAACATTCTGTTCAAACATTTCGCGAACCACTGGTTGGGAACCACTGGCTAATGTAAGGAGCTTGCTTGTGCTCAAAATATGCTAAATGGTAAGTAATGGTAACCCACCAACGTAGGGTAGAGGGGTCTGATTAAGGAAAATTAGGAATAGGGCAAGAGTTTTGTTAGCGGATATAATAGTATATTATATCCGCTATATGATTACGGCCTACCACAATTAAGATTTTCTTAAAATATACTAGCTGGTGCCCACAGCTTCGCCTTCGGTAACTTAACAACCGTATCCGGATAAATGTCGATAAATAACCTATGTCCTAATCCAAGGTATAAGCCATCAACATTTCCACTTTCTGCCAAAGTTCAGTCGTTTTGCCGTGAAAGAGCAACAAAAATCCAAAATTACAAACTTTCGCCTTTATGATATTAGAAAGATTATTTTATATATTTAAAAAATCTCTTTATGTGCCATATTTAGAATCTTTGAGGCATATTAATTGTTGATTGATTGGGGCTGAAGATGAGGAGTTGTAAAAAAAAGATTGCCATAGAATGTTTAAAGTAGCTATATATGCATAATAATGCAAGCAATTCATCAGGTAAGATAAAATTTCTCAGTTAGGTAATGTAGGCTTTGGAGACGCGACAGAGCTCGACGGAGATGGCGGGATGACATGTTTTTGAAAGGACTGGCGTAGAGCAGCTAACGATAGAGACGAGTGGAAATGATAGAGGGAGGCCTTTGCCCAGCAGTGCGTTATGTAGGTTGTGTTAATATCTTGATATCATATGTTAATGATACAGAAGTAGTAGGTACTTCAGCCTCTTTAGCAGTTCTTAGCCTAAACAAACGTTAGAAATAGAATAATCATACATGCTATATTTATTTTTAGAATTCTTAATTATTACTGTATCACTTTCTGTAACAATTAATCAGCTGTTTTGCGTGTCAAATATATGTACTATATGAAAGTCACTTGTTTATATGTAGTTGCAATTTACAAGCAATTCTTTGCGGATTTCAGTAAAACACTTACCGAAGGGAGGGATGCACAGTGCACGCCTGTCTGCACCGGCACCATCATCCTGCTTCAGTCATCCGTGACGGTAGATCATTGTTGCCTGCGTCAGCCTCAGGTTAACTTGTTTATGGGCGACGTCGACAACTAACGATGAGGTGGCTCGTCTGCAATTTTTCCTTTTTTTTATAACATAGGAGGGCAAACGAGCATCCGAGGCCTTTTGGCAACTATCGACGCCCATACACATCCGCACAACCAAAGATTATGCAGATGTGTAGCCCTCCTTTCCCCCTATCCCCCCAATGGGTCGCCGCACAGCTGTCACTTGACGCCAATGTTATGTGAGCGAGAGGTACCACCCCGGTCGTGCCGGCCCAATTCGGCAGAAAAGCAGCATGGTACTACCTCTTAGCCTTATAGCCTGTGCTGCTAACATAAAAATAAAATGAATGTTCTAGTAGTTTCTAATATACCCTGCACGTCTGACTATGTCCACATCGCTAAAACGAAGTAAAAGAAAGAACGTGAAAAACTTGAACATCTCCCGGGAACACAATATTTGATAATGTAACTGTACCAACATGGCACAATACTTTCCTGCGGTTTATACAATCAAAATGCAGAATAATTGCTAGCCATATATTTTTTATTTAAGTTTATTCTTGTTTCAGGCCACATTATATTGACGCTGAAAGGTAAAAAGCTTTTACAGTATAACAGACATTACTACACATTGAAACCAGGATCGGGTCATAAATGGAGGTGCATCAATACCAACACATGTTTCGCCACCGTCACCGTGGACAGTAACCTACAAGTGGTGAGCCAGACGAAGGAACACTTCCACCTCCCCCCCATTTTTTTCCCCACCCGGGATGGGACTTATGTCAGGATAAAAAGGGAACGAAGAACCGAACAACCGATCTACGCTATGCGCATGAGCAGTTACCAATTTTAGACCGCAGTGTGTGAAGTAAAATAGACTTTTCTGAAATACGAGAGTATTATGAGCACTAATTTCATCATCATCAGCCTCTATCCGTCCACTGATGAACATAGGCCTCCCTCAATGAACGCCAAGACGGTCGATCCCTCGCCACTCGCATCCAACACGGACCGGCCACCGCACGGAGATCGTGTTCCCAACCTGGTTAATGGCCGACCAACACACTATACAAGTGTCGAATACATCGGGTTTTGAAACACTGGCAATAATTATTCACTAACTTCGGATGACTAGACGGATACTACCTTTATAGCATATGATAGAAAACATCAACGATTGAAATTAAATTTATTGAGCTAAAATGGACGTCGCGCCGTATATTCGTAACTGGCCTATAGTAGATGATCTCAAGTAAGAAGGTACTGTAAAACGAGAACTAAAATATAATGTCATCTACAAAATAGATTTGTTTAGAAATATTATTATATTCGTAAAAATATTTTTTTACAAGTAATACAAGTACATTTTTTATAGAAGAGGGGGCAAACGGACAGTCGTTTCACGTTTGTAAGTGACAAGCGACATCCATAGATACTCAAGCGTTGCCGGCGTTTCAAATATGAGTATGCTGTTTTTTTGAAGGTTCCTAAGTCGTATCGGATCGGAAATACTGTAGGTGGTAGCTGGTTCCATATAGCGCTCGTGCGAGGCAGGAAATGCCATAAAAATAGAATTGTTGTGGATTTCCGGACATCGAGTTGATGTCGATGAAATTAGGAATTCTGCTGCAGTCCGTACGATTCATCGGAACACTTCCCGTGGGTGCGGTAGTAGATGTAGATTTCGGCTTTATATTTTTTTATGAATAAAATTACGAAAGATAATGTGGTTGTTTTTGGTAGAATAGACTTTAAAGTAGATTAGTTCAATCTCGATTCTGTTTCAGTAAAGGACAAAGGCTTTGCAATATCACAATAAAATACGTTTAATGCTCGAGATAAAGGCACACGTATTGAACTTAACATTTTTACCAGTGGGAGCTACCACGCGCATAGGGACCATTTTTTATGTCATAAGAAGGCAACCGTACGAAACGCGACAACATAGCTGTCACTTGACGCCGGTATTAGCGAGGTACCTCCCCGGTCGTGCCGGCCCAATTCGGCTGCAAAACAGCATCTTACCGTGAGCTGTTTAGGAAAGTAAAGCAGGCAGTAGGGACAGGCAGTGTTATTACTGACACCGAGACATACCATGCTGCATGTGATGATGTCCATGGGCGATGTTGACCACTTGATAAGTGGTATCGTCTGCAGGTTTGTTTATCTAGATTTCCTACAATCTGAACTTTTACGTTCCATTATTATTACCATTTGACTATTATCAGCGAAATGTGATGTTAAAGCAGTGTACGAAACTAAAGCTATCAAAATTAATAGTTTCAAAATGTGACGTCATACTATCCTTAACTTTTTTTCTGGGTCCTGCAGACAGTACTTTTAGCGCGTATTGTCAAGTAAAGCGGGACTCAATATGTTGTTCCTTGAATGAGTTAACAGTTTGTCCATATACTGCCTTAGAGCCCAAAATTTCATAAATGTTAATTCTGTAAATCAAAAGGTGAATTGTTTCAGCGACATTGATAAGGACTGTTCACGGGAAGATCTATTTGAAGTTCAACGGTCATTACTACACTAGAATCGCGAACATGCCGTACAAGTGGAGGTGTAACAACACCGACCGCTGTTACGTGTCTATCATCGTCGATGAGAACCTATTCGTGCTGCAGCAGTCAAGGGAACATCTGCACGCACCAATCCGGTTCAAGATGAGAGAAGATGGTGTTTACTATCGTGTCAATAAAGCTTAATTGATTGGTGGGATCTCCAATGGCCGGTCGTGGTTCGATGCATGTGGGCATTGTGGTTAATCTCATTAGAGTTTCATCTGAATGGTTTATCAAATTAGATCAGCTTGGCGAGAACTGACTTCCCCCGAAGCGACGACCCCAATCTATGTGAAAGGCTATGTAACAATGGAGTCAAGAAGGGTAGATAACGTTGGTAATGAAAGTTTAATAGAAATGTAGGTCATATCGTAGATAATTTTATTATTATATATAATAACCTATTAAGCTTATTCTCCTGAAAGGGATTAAAGGTGTTGGATTTGTGGTGAAGGTGAGAACTAGGTGCACTAAGTAGTGCCATGCTGCTTTGGAGCCGAAATGGGCCGGCACGACCAGAGAGGGACATCTCTCACATAACACCGGCGGCGTAAAGTGACAGCCATGCTGTCGCGTTTCGTGCGGTTTGTATGTTTCCGGTAGCCAATTGTGAAAAGTAGGGCAACGCATCTACATAATCTTTGGTTGTGCGGGCGTCGGTAGTCACCATAAGGCTGTGACTGCTCGGTTGCCTCCTTATGACATAAAAAATGGACTAAATGATTGGTCATGAAGATGAGAACTAGGTGCACCAAAATGTAATTTTTAAGTAACCTCGCCAAACTGTTGTCAGTTCGGTGGGATATTTATTTTGGTGTACATTCATAGAATGAATCATCATCATCATCATTAGCCTCTATCCGTCCACTGCTGAACATAGCCCTCCCTCAATAAACGCCAAGACGACTAATCCCACGCCACTCGCATTCAACACGGACCGACCGACGCATAAAAATAATATGATAATAGTCTTTACCTATGAAATTGCCGTTATGCAGTACTGGCCATTTCAAATCAAAATAATTTTTGTTTGGCACGAATTCTAATTTCAAAATTAATTTTATTTTGAAAACATGGAATTCTTTTTACAAAAGTAGTCATTTGTTTATTGATAAGTTACATTTTCATCGCATTTAAATATTTTTCGTCATCATGGATACGTTAAAAATTCGAGTAATTATGGAATATGACTACCGTCGTGGCAGCAACGCGGCACAAGCGGCACGCAACATCAACGACGTTTACGGAGCTAACATTACAAACCAACGAACCACCTGTTATTGGTATGCTCGCTTCCGTTCTGGAAATTTCGACCAGTAAAATGAACCTCGCGGTCGTCCGAAGACTTTGGTCGACAATGACGAATTAAGGGCGATTGTGAAAGCTGATACACAATCTACGGCTGAATTAGCAGCAGCTTTCGACGTTAGCGTCAAAACATTATTGGTCCATTTGCGTCAAATTGGCAAGGTAAAAAAGCTTGGCAAATGGGTGCCCCACGAACTCAATGATCGCCAGCGCGAAGTACGCGTCGAGACGTGCCTTGCACTGCTCAACAGACACACAAATGAAGGAATTTTGAACCGCATTGTTACCCGCGATGAAAAATGGATTCTGTTTGATAACCGCAAGAGCTCAGCAAGTTGGTTTTGGATTCTGGTTCAGCACCTAAACAATGCCCTAAACGAAAACATACCCCTTGAAAAGTGATGGTCACTGTTTGGTGGTCTAGCGCCGGTGTGATTCATCACAGCTTCTTACCAAACGGGGTGAGCATTACTGCAGATGTGTACTGTGAAGAACTGAACAGAATAATGGAGAAGCTGGCACATCTCCAACCAGCATTGGCCAATCGCCCATCTCCGCTGCTCCTACACGACAACGCGCGACCTCATACTGCACAGCAGACGATCTCCAAGTTGTAAGAACTGGGGTTGGAAGCTCTCCGTCATCCGCCCTACTCACCAGTCCTTGCGCCTACAGACTACTTTTTTCAGAATTTGGATAACTTCTTGGCGGGAAAAAAATTCAATACCCGAGAGGCAGTACAAAATGCCTTTGAAGAATTTGTTGCCTCCCGTCCAGCTGATTTCTTTAAGAAGGGCATCAAGAAACTGCCACTGCGCTGGCAAATATGCATTGATTGCATGGGTGATACACTTATACTTCGATTAATACAAACAAAAATACATGAAAAAAAATCGTTTAAATTTTTTCATACAAATCGGCAATTTCATAGATAAAGACCTAATATTATACCTAATCATTATTATAATATAATTGAATGAAGTGAGTGTAAGATTACTAAATGTATTATAACTTTAATTTAACAGTAAGTGAACAGTTTTTTAAAATAAATTAGTAATTTCTTAGTTTACACTACGTAAGGAAACATGAGCTACAACTAACTAGACTTGTTGTCGTTTAGTTAAATAAGAAAATATTTTAAGATGAAAGTTAGACCAGCAGGTCTTAGGCCAGAAAGTTAGGTACCTTAAATTGGTACGTTAACCTTAGGACCGTTACTATTAGTTGTGAGGTTCGTTTTTTTAAATATTCATAAAATTCACGAAACACATTAAACACATATAAATTTGTCCTTTAAAATTTATCCGGCTTTAATAGGCTCCTTTTTCAGAATAGTTCTACGACTATAATATGTTACTTCTACTAGTCAGCGGTGAAAATTGTATTTATTGAATGTATTTTACATTATGAAGTACAAACTATTTTAATTGTTGTATCTTTGAATATATTATATTACATAAGTAGACGTTTTTGATTTCGGTTTTGTGGACTTCTACATTCAGCCATCCGAAGATATGCGAGATCGATAACGTACTTTTTGCCTGTAACAGGAGACTTAAGTCTGAACCATTTTTTTTTTCTATGTTAGTTGGATAGGCAAACGGGAAGACGACTCACATGATAGTAAGTGGTCAGAGTCGCCCATGAACATAAACAAGTTAACCCGAAGTCTTGTTACTGTTAACAGCTAACCTGAGACTAGCCCAGGCTACTTATTCATGTATCAACAAATCCTTGCTACCTCTGTTAGCTACCACAATTGAGAATTTTCACGAAGGAAATTGTTGGGCGTCTCATCAAAATTAAGCTTCTCCCGGAAAATGTGCAAATAAATCAGAGTTATCAGATTGTTTATTCGTTGCTAAGCAACTGGCAAGCTTTTAGAAATAATCCATTTTTTTGTGGAAAATGAGATTATTAGGCGTGCACTTTTGGATTTTTTTAACTTTTTTTATATTTTCAGGGCAAATGATACAACTTGTAGGCGGCAGACAGCAGTTGCTGTTCGAGAACTACACGTATTATAAGCATTACGACACTAAGGGCATGTACCGCTGGTCATGTACAGTTAACAGATGTAATGCGGCTGTATTCTCACACGACGACCTGGTGATAAGGAGAACTTTGGGCCAACACAACCACGAGTCGCGCAAAATTATGAGAACAACGAATGGCTCGTATATAAAGTTGTAATGTTCATTAGATTAGCAACACTGAGACTACACTGTTATCTGTGGTCTTCCGGTCGCCATAGATTTAATGGACAATTAGCATGTAACACGTACTTACTGTGTCTTAATAAAGAATATATCAGCCAGAGCCGTCTTCATATTTCACATACCAACATAACATGGTGTCAGAAGTTTAAAACTATTAATAAAAGTTCAAGACGAGTTCCAAAACTTTAAGATTGACTAAATGGAGGAAGATTAAAAAAAGACTATGCCGACGCCGTCAACATTGCGAATAATCCAAGCCAGAAACAACTGTCAGGATCGCTAAACACATTAGACATACGTAATGGCAATATTCCTATCACTTGGAAAAACTAGATTACACAAAAAAAAAATCTACAGGCCAACAATTTAGAAAATGAAGCTAATAGAAGGAAAGTCGCCATCTTGTTGCACTTCATCGGCACAGAAGCAGTAGCGATTGTTTATTCATTCTACGTCGACACAGTCACATTCGAAGAGCTGATCAACGCCTTCAACAGATATTTCACTCCTCCAATTAAAATCACAATGGTAAGACACTGTTCAATAGGAGACAGGGACAAGACGAAACAATAGATGACTATGCCACTGACCAAGAACCTACTGTCTTTTGCTAGGCTCTATCCATATCAACAACATTACATTAGACTCTTGGAAGTCTAGTCTAACAATTAAGGATGTCAATATATTTTTGCTTGACACGGGTGCGGACATTAATATCCTTTCCATAAATTACATTCAACAAGTTAAGGCTCCCACTTGACATGTAAACAAAAAACTGTCATCATATACGGTACTATAGCATATATGTATAATATACAGCTACTATAGGTCAATGTACCTTACCAGTGTGTCACGATAATAAGACTTACAATACATAGGCTGCACTAAAAGTATCAGGAATGGAATATTTCCACTGTTCCTGTCATATTTAAATCTTTTTAATTGAAAACTCCTTGGTTTTAAAAATACCATTTATTTATTTAAAAAAAGATTCTCGGTCTTGTCACCCGGTCTTGTCAAACTTGTTTAGTCGTTGAGAAAATGGAATTGACTCGAGAAAATTCTAGAGCGATGATATATTATGACTTCCCAAGTGGTTTAACACAAAAACAGTGTGTTGACGTTGTTCGAAAATGAGTCAAAGCCAACAAAAATTGTTCGTTCACGGAGAGATGCAAAAAAAATGGTGGCCACGTTTGTCTCCAAAACCGGACATGATGCGACTATTCCTCTTGAGGGACAAAGAACGGTTAATGCAGAATGGTATGCTAGCATTTGTTTGCCACAGGTCGTTTCTGAACTCCGTAAAGAGAACTGCAACCGCCGCATCATCCTCCATCACGACAATGCGAGTTCTCACACCTTGCACAGAACAAAAGAGTTTTTAGAGCAAGAAAACATATAATTATTAGACCATCCGCCGTACAGCCCCGACCTAAGCCCTAATGATTTCTATACTTTCTCTAAAATAAAGAATAAATTGCGTGGTCAGAGATTTTCATCGCCTTAAGAAGCTGTGGACGCCTACAAAACGGCCATTTTAGAGACCCCAACTTCCGAATGGAATGGTTGCTTGATGCTTCAATGATTGGTTCCATCGTATGGAAAAATGTGTCAAATTTCGCGGAGAATACTTCGAAAAGCAATAAATACATTTGTAAATTTGGAATCAAGGAAGTGACACAACATAGTAATGTTAAAACGAAATTTTATCACTCGTATCACTTTCCATATAGTAGATACGAATGCTCAAGATATCTTAGGCAGAGATTTTTGCAAGACTACGTAACATATTAAAAGAATACAAAAAGTGTCCATAAATACATGTGAGAGTAATGAGTATACTATCGAGTATCTTTTTCAAGGTTTGGGTCTCCTGAAGGATTTCACTTGTGATCTGAAGCTGACACCTGATGTCGACCAAACCTTGTCGTCTAGTCCCATTTCAAATAAAAAAAACTGCTTAACCTTTTGAACGCAATTGTCAAGTATATAAGACAAAGGAAATCTGACTCAGAACGCCAATGTCGCAAATATGAGACAAAATACACGTCGCACCATATCATGAAATACACAACCATTACATTTGAGTGTTTTTATTTATATAATTTAAGGGTGGATGCACCATTATTGGTTAAAGTAATTGTTAAAGTTAAATTTGACACTAACAATAACGGTGACTTTTACGGTTTAGACAATTAGGTTGCACCGGCATAAAAAATCTGATTGTTAAAGTTACCAGGGTTGCATGTTTAATGAGGCCTAATTTGATCCTAATTCCTTAAGGGAAATATTTTAACATATGGTAATGAATGGTTTGACGTTTAAAACTTACTGAAATTTCCGAGATTGAGTAAATAATGAAACATATTTTGCAAATATTACAACAAAATAGGTAACTGCGTGTCATTTATTACACAATAAAAAAAATATATAATATGCCAAAATTTTCAAAATGTTAAAATAATAAAATTATTTTATTTTTAAATTATGAACTTAATAAATAATTTATATTTCTAATAATATATCATCATCATCATAAGTCTTTGTCCATCCACTGGTGAACATAGGCCTCCTGTAATGAACGCCGAGACGAATAATATATATTTTACTATCAGTAATATTATATTATATTATTAATAATATATTAAAATGTTATAGCCAAAACCAAAACAATTCTATTAACAATATATAATTTACTTGATATTTAACAAATATTTAAATTTTAATAAAATAAAAACTATTTTGTATTTAAATTTGTATTATAATAAAAGAATAAAAAATTGACATTTGACGTTAACAATAACTTTAACCTTAACCTGCCGATTGTGAGCGGTTAAAGTTAGTATTAAATTATGACGTATTTCGACCATAGTCAATGGTGCAACGCATTTTTACACTAACCGGTATTTTGACAGATCAGTTATTGTTAAAGTAAGATAGTGCAACCCACCCTAAAAGTACAAGCTTCCGTCAATATTTGATAGCACGAAACTAATAAAAATATACCATTCATATTGAAAAATTCATTGTTTTGAAAGAAGATGTTAAATGCATATAAAAAGAGTGCCTCACACGCAATAGTCTTATATATGAGACCGCTAGTGTTGCGACATATGATTGTAATATCCATAAAACTTAAGAAGATGTTTAAGAAATTTTAGTCCAGAGTTATACTATTTATTCGATCGACTTAAAGAAAGTGGAGGCTCTCAATCTCAATTCTTTCATTTTTTTATCAGTCTACGATTTTAAATAAAATACGAAGTTCACGCGAGGCAAAAGTTTAATAATATTATAACGCCATATAAAAATATATGTACTGACGAAAGTACCTATAGTTCCATTTAAGGTTCGTTTGTCCATCAAACAATACGTACCGAATAAAAGAAACAGATTCGGAGTGAAACTAATTGTTTTGTATGACATATATACTGGAATAATTATTGATATTATGTATTATATAGTGCGGTGCAACTACAGACGTTAACGATCCTTGCAACCTAGGTATCGGAGGGTCTGTTGTTGCTACTTTGGTCAGACCATTTTTCGTATCAAATCGTCATTTATATGACGATAATTAGTACACAAGCCCACGATTATTTAAATATCTTTATGAAAATAATATTTATGCTTGCGGTACCGTAAAAAAATAATAGAAAGAGCATGCCAATTTTTAATAATGTTCTACAATTACACGAAATGGCAGTGCAATATTGTGGTCAATTGATGGCCCTTAAATGGAAAGACCAAAAATATATTTTTATGTTATAGAAAATAAAAACAAATAAATATATATATATATATATATATATATATATTTATATATATATATATATATATATATATATATTTTTGGCAATTGACTACAATATTGCATAGCCATTTCGTGGTAGACCATTCACGACAATTCGATGAAACCATCACCTGTAGCAGTATAAAACTAATAGCAGTTTTGGATTATTCAAAAAATATCGGTAGTGTCGATACCGCGGTCATGCTATTGTCGTCAATTCAATGCATACAGTTGTGAAAAAAATATTTTTCATCCCATCTATTCGAAAAAGATGACTTGGTACGCCTTTAAGTGCACCACCTTCTTTCTATAAGAAACTTAAGCGGGCAGCAAAGAGTTTTTATTCCTCTTTAATCTTTATAAGTGTGCCGCAATTATCTTTGCCGCACATGTTTTGAATTTGGAACATCTTAGTGATAAGAATTCAGCGTCAAAGAAATCGAACGCAAATATTGTTTGGTTTCACCGTCACATTTTCCTCAAAATAAGCCAGATTCGGACATTATTTCAAACAAAATAAAGAATATAAAATCTACAACAATCTCTATTTCTAATAAGACTGTAAGCAACAATAAATTTTCATAATTGCGAAAATGACTCAAATGTAAATAATAAATATAAGTTTTTAGTTGTTTTATTATTAGATACTATTTAATATATTATTTATTTATTTATTTCTAATGTTGACTCGAATTTCACTCATTATAATGATACAATTTTTACGGATTTTATCGCGGTTTATTATGATTTTTACAAGCCCGACGTTTCTGATAATTTACAGTGACCATGATTGCTGTAGCCGTGGGCTTTTACAAATAAACAGCGATAAAATCCGTAAAAATTGTTTAATTCTAAAGATACTTTTAATTTCAATTTAGTTGTAACTCTTATGTTTTATTAAATAATAATATTACAATAAAATATGAGACGCCTTTTATTTTCTCATAGAGGGTGATGTAAAGTAGAGTGTGTCACTCGGGCGCAAAATATATTTTTGGCTCAGGATTCTACTAAAGAATCCCTCACTTCGCTCTGGATTCATAAAACCGCCCTCGCCGTAAAAATATTATTTTGCTCCCTTATGATACAATCTACTATTTTCATATATGGGATATGCGCGTGCTTAATTCATTTGTTTTTGTTATAAACACTAAAAATATACCAAATTTAAAATGTTTTCAATTGCATGTCATATATCAACTGGTAGAAAGATACAACAGCAGCAGCGTTTTGGAGCGACCAATTAGGAAAAATTATCTCCTCCGTGTATTACCCAGCAACGTGAAGGATCACATGCCGACTAAAATGGGGAAATATCAAAGATGTAAGCAATGTGCTATAAATAAACAACGAAAAGGTACCCGTTTTTTATGCAAGGCGTGTAAGGTTTATTTATGTGCTGCGCCGTGCTTTCAAAAGTACCATATATAGTTTTTTTTTACTACGTTATAATAACAATAATATCATGCTGGTACAACTCACACACGGCCATCTGATATCAAACTAGGCAGAGCCTGTTTTTATGCCACTGATAGATCACTGGTATATTCCATTATTGACGACCTGAGTGGCCCAATGGTTAGTGCGTTGGCGCTCAAGCCGGAGGTAGCGGGTTTGAATCCCGCCCGGGAACAAAAAGATTTATATTCCTGGGTCATGGATGTTTATTAAATATGTGTATTAAATATAAATAGTATTAAATATATTTCCGTTGTCTGTTACCCGTACGTAACACTAGTTCTTCGAGAACTTACCACGGGACCAGATTGACATAAAAGCGTTCATAGATTATTATTATTATATTATATTATATTTATATATTTCTAAATACATACATAGTATAGATAAATTATACCCAGACAGTACAAATGATCATGCTCATCACACAAACATTTGTATTGGGTGGGAATCCAACCCATGACATTCTGGTTTAGTAGTCAGGGTCACTTACCACGAAACGAACAGACCAGCCAATATCAGGTTAATATATATAATTTGTGATTTTAAATATTAATATGTGATTTATCTATGTAGTACTTAGCATAATATAAGGGTTTTTTTCAAAGATTTGTGATAGTGTAAGATTGATTCGTAATTCTAATATTTTATTTTATGTAACTATCGAGCATATAACCATATATAGTAGTAAAGTGAGACATAAAATTCCTAAACTGGTAAATGATTTTACACTGACGTAATAGCAATTCAACCAACCAGTGATCTGTATGTACATCCTATCTGCCAATCATCAATTAATGGCCATCAGTTGGCCAATCAGAGCACAAAAAAGCGTTGGCCAAACAAAACACATCATTACCGCTCTATTCCGGTTATAAGCTCGATGTATGTAACTGTTAATTTTTTTAATTATTTCTGTGTATTTTTTTTTACTTCTTAAGAAAAACAATTATTATTAAAATACTGATTTAAATTTATTCTTTTTATTATAAAATTAAATATGGTTATTATATTAGTAAGCATACTTCTCTAGTAAAAGGTAGTGCCTCCTTATGACTTAAAAAAATTAATTAATACAATCATTTAACAACGTGTAAACTGCTACATCCCTAATTCAGATGCGAGAATGTCAAAAAAATGACTGGCTGGCCACGCCATTGTCTCAATGCTGAGACAAAATATGTTGAATAATGTTGTAACCACGTGGTAATTTGTTATTATTTTAATTTTCTTATATCTGTTTTGAAATTGATAAAGTCTCCGTTAAATGCGGTGTAAATATTACTATATTGTTACTACATATATATTGGCATGTAGTTGCCGGGTAAATAAAATTTCAGTGTTGTGGGTGAGGTTTATAAGAAGATGGAAGATAAAAATAAAAACTCAGTTGTATATCTTTTTTTTATGCCATCAGGGGGCAAACGAGCAGTCAGAGCCTCACGGCGCCGACGCCCATACACATCCGTACAACCAAGGCAACGCAGATACGCCGTCCTCCCTTTCCCCATCCCCGCTTTCCCCATCCCCGCAATAGGCCACCCGGAAACTCACAAACCGCAGGAAACGCGACTTGATGCCGGTGTTATGTGAGCGAGAGGTCCACCCCGGTCGTGCCGGCCCAATTCGGCTGCGATGCAGCATGGCGCTACCTCTTACTATTTACCTATCTTACTTTTTTAGATATCACCACTGCTTTTTGAATGGCTTGTTGAAAGATGATATGTATGTATGTCAATACCTAATACGTTTGCCAGTTTGCCTATCCAACTGACATAAAAAAAAATTAGGCATGAGAATAAATGTAGATAAAAATAAAAATGTTATAACTGTAGTTCAAGAGCAATATATTGAATGGTTGGTTGCTAAGTTTCAGATGTCTGATTGTAAGACACAAAGTATCCCGATTGAACCTAAATTGAATTTAGATAATCATCTGACAAATGTTTACATTTGTCAGATGATTATCTAAATTCAATTTTCTATCTATCTCAAAAAAATCTAAAAAAAAATTGTTTCATATCAAAAATTAATTGGAAGCTTAATGTACTTGACAGTGTTAACTAGACCAGGCATTTCTTACTATGTAAGTTATTTCAGTCAATTCAAAATAGTTGTTATAGCCAAATACATTGGAACATATAGCTACTTCTGTTAGACAGTGCAAAGATATTATTAACAAAGACCTAAATATATGTTTTTACAACCTAAAGGACCAAGGTGACCTGTGCCATGCCATGAAAAACAATACTTCGCCAGCCAATGATGATAAACTAAAGCATAAGTCACCCCACCATGGTTCAGGCCTTGTCGTGGCGGTGGGGCTCAGTAGCCTAGGGTGAGCCGCTGCACCTTGGGCGAAGCTAATTGGGCCAAGGGGGCTCTTTGTGGGGTACAAATCTTATAAGAAGAGGGGACATAAGAGCAGGGGTGAGGATGGGAACCTCACCCCATTGTACTGTCCCGACGTTGGGAGGGGTTCTTCTGTGGTGGAGGTAGCGTCGGTCTTTTGCGGGACTGACTAGCCGTCGAGGTGCCCTGACTGTTTACTAGATCCGGAGCACCTCACCAAAGGCGGCATTGGTGGCTCGCCGGGTTTTAGTGGGTAGAAAGGGTAGCTTTCGGGCGCAGCGAGTCCCACATACCCGCCAGGGGAGACACACTCCCCAGGCGGGATGCTTCAGCGCATTTCCCGGCGTTGAAGAAAAAAAAGGGCAAATTATTCGTTTATTACCTGTATGTATGTATAAGTTGCATATGTGCCAAAGAAAAGAGCATACTCCCACTTGAAAGGCCGGCAACGCCCCTGCTAACCCTCTGGTGTAGCGGGTGTCAGTGGATGTCGCTATCACTTACCATCAGGCGAACCGACTGTCCGTTTGCCCCCTCTTCTATAAAAAAAAATTACTGGCACCGAGACTTAACATCTTACCTCTCAGGATAGGCAACACATAAATGAGTTGCCTGAGCTAGTGCCAGGTCAACTAGTTTATGTTCATGGGCGACGTCGACCACTTACCGTACGTCTACCAGTTTACCTATCCAACAAACATAAAATACAGCATCTCACTGGAGAAACAAGTAGGATGATGATACCCACGCAGACGGGAGGGCAGCACATCAACGATTGTACCGAATCTTAATTTCGGGATTAACAAATGTCCAAAGAGTGTAATTTACAATAGTTATCTAAATTAAAATTATGGGAAAGTCTGGTGTCCAAAGACCAAATGTACACGAGTCCACTTCTGCTTTAGAACACTGTCCACGTCCATCTGGCCACCACTATCTTGACCAGACTGATGGTGCTGCGCCTCACTTCGTGAATCAAGGATGCTGTGCGCTTTTTTATAATACCGGACAGACTGTCGATGCCAGCTTTGGCCAGCATCCCCGACGCACTGCAAGGGCAACGCGTAAAATTAATAATCTCATTTTCTATTTTGTATTATTTACAGCTGAATTGATACAAATGGTAAACGGCAATACACTTTTGAAATTCCGCGGTTACCATTACACTAGAGATCCAAAATGTGTCCATAGATGGAGGTGTAGACACACGGCAACATGTTATTCATACGTTCATGTTGATGACAAGCTGATGGTGTGGAAGCTACCCAAGGAACATCTTCATGAGGGGGATAATTTTTTAAAGCTCAAGGACGGAAGATATACCAAAATATCCAAACGCTGAAGATTATCAAATGTAGCGGTTTATTACGTTAAGAGGTCGCATTGGTAATTTTGGCGTCAATAATTTCAATTTATTTCAGTAATTCCAAAACAAATGACAATATAATTTGGTGACCTTAATAGTTCTCGATAAAAACCTTATTTTGTTAGTTTTCAAAACATGATTTGGTAACTTTTGTAACAGAGAAAAAATATCAAACACCTCTTTTTAAAAAGAGATTCACATCTTATGGGCAAACGGGACCTGTTGAAGCCTCTTAACTTTTTTCCTAGATGAGTCTATGTATGTTCTTAAAAATTAAAGAGGGAATTTCTTCAATTATCGTATTTAACGCAATAAAATAACAAAAATCTATTTTGTCGTTTATGGAGAGCCTCACCTCGCTCACGATGCTTAGTCCCCACTAGCGCATTTCTGGTATGAGAATTATTGTTTACCAATGCGTCGCCTTAAGTTTATTTCACAATGTAGGTACCGTTCGACATATCGACATTAAACCACTTCGGATGGAGACGAACTTTATTTTTACTTGTACCTAGATTTACGTTGTTTTTTTTTTAAGAACGGACTCTCCTATATATCATAAATGCATCATCGAACATATTACCGGAATAGAGCGGTGTTTTGTATTAAAACAAATTCTTCCAAATTTGTGATGCGACGCTTCTGCGCTCTGATTGGCTGAATTATGGCCATTGATGGATGAATGGCCGATGGGACGTACGCACTGATTTGTTGAATTTCTATTACGTCAATGACAAATCACTGACCTGTTCAGGAATTTTATGGCTCACATTATACTCTATCCGTTTATATGCTTGATGTAATACATGCATAAAAGACCCTCTTATATACCACTGCTGAGCACGAGTCATCTCGAAATCAGGCAAGAAGGATAAAATTATGCTTAATTTTATGTTAAGTTTATTTAAAATTTGTGACATTATTTTCACCAATTTTCAATGTTATTAATATAGTCATTCAATTTTATTATTTATATAAAACTAAGATACAAATATCGGAGTTTTTTTTTCAGACTTTTTATTCGTTGCCAAGCAACTGACAGGTTTTTACAAATAATCCATTTTATTGTTGAAAATGAGATTACGGAACGTGCACTTTTGGATTTCCCTAACTTTTTTTATATTTTCAGGGCAAATGATACAACTTGTAGGCGGCAAACAGCAGTTGCTGTTCGAGAACTACACGTATTATAAGCATTACAACACCAAGGGCATGTACCGCTGGTCATGTACAGTTACCAGATGTAAGGCGGCTGTCTTCTCACGTGACGACCTGGTGATAAGGAGAACTTTGGGCCAACACAACCACGAGTCCCGCAAAATTTTGAGAATAAAGAATGGCTCGTATATAAAGTTGTAATGTTAATATATATCTACCCTTTTATGTCCCACTGAAGGGCACGGGTCTCCTCCTCGAAATCAGGCGAGGAGGGTTTTTGGGCCATAGTTCACCGATGCGCTGGCCCAATGCGGGTTGATGAACTTCACAGATCTTCAAAAGACTTTTAATCTTATCAGGCATGCAGGTTTCCTCACGATGTGTCCTTCACCGGTGAGCAAGCGATGGTCTCATGTTCAGATGCACGTAGAAATGAAGAAAAACCCATTTCTAGGCATTCCAGGGGGTTTCAAGATCGAACCCGGACCTCTCGGATCTCACTCAATAGGCCGAACCCATACCCACTAGGCAGGGTCGCTCTGTAATGTTAAAAGATATAATAATTTTGTAAGAGGGCACTACCTCTTACAAAATTATTATATCATGCTGCATTACAGCTGAAATGAGCCGGCACGACCGGGGTGGTATATTCATGCAAATAAAACAAATACAATCAAGTAATGTATGAATAAATTAAAAGCACAGTATGTTTTTGTTTAGGATTTTTATTTTTTATAATAATTATTTTTTTATTTCTTTTCAATATTATTTTCGTAGTTTCATAATAAAGATTCATTACAAATAAATTTAAATTTCATTTATAATTCATTTTATTTGAGACTGTTTTTTATAATTCTTTTAAAACAAAAATCAAAGAGTTAAATATGGCAAACGGAATACGATATATTCAATATGAACGACTGCACGGCTAATTGGTATGTGAAATAAGGAGAACAATCAATCTCTGTACTATGAAAAGTGTCCTTCGAAACGTAACAAATTAAGGTGTTGCGCGACAAAATTACAGGTGGCGCCACAAGTAGCAAGTGGGAGGATTTTTAAACATGTGCACCAAGAAACACGCTTCCACATGCTACATCAGCGCCATTGTGGCCGGTTTTTGAACTATATAATTTGCCGCTAATTTGCGATTACAGTGGTCACTTTTTCAACCTGTCGCCTATACAAGATTATTTCCTTACTTTCTATTCTCTATGACCAGAGTATAGACTCGTCTGAAGATTATTAAATGTATCATTAAGCTTATTTCACAATTTCCCATTAGACATACCGACAGTAAACCACTTCGGGTGGAGATGAACTTAATTTTTACTTGTACTTAGATAGACGTAGTTTTTATTTTTTATTTTTAAGAGCGGACTCTTACATATCATAATGCATGGAAAAAAACGCTCTTATGTTCCACTGCTGAGCACGAGTCAATATCTGGAAATCGTATACGATGTAGGTCCATATCGACATTTGTCGAGTGTCAAGGGCACACATTTTGGTGATTAAAATTGTTTAGCAGTTTATAACATATATTGTAATGCTGTGCATGGTTGTGATTCATCAAAAACAATTTATAAGGTAAGTAACTTTTTCGATATCATTCTCAAACGGTGAAGCTCACTTTTTACTTTGCCAATTAAAGTAAAGAAAATCTAAGTTCTCTTCAGATAAGATGATACTAAAATGATTATGTTTGAATAATATATTGTTTCGGGTGCTTACCGCGGTTATGGTTTTATTGAGGTCCCGATATTTCTGCAATGTTTCAATTGCCATGATCACGGGGAGAATTCCCAGTCTAAAGTGGGTCAAAATCGCGCCACAGAAGTCGGTTCCCTAATCGGTCCACTAATAAAAAGCGTGTAAAAAGCGTGGTGCTTGTAACTAAGTTTTTATACTAACTTCACTTTTTGGAAATAGATACGATCGTATTTGTTGCTGTACATTACCTACCTACCTTGGCTGACACCGACTCCAAAAGTAACTATAATGACGTGGTAAACGAAAGTTTGTACATTAGTAGAATATTAAGTTGATTACATGTAAGCACAGAAATTAAAGAAACTGTTGTTTTATTACTTTTTAGTTTAGTATTTTTGAAGTCGGTTTTAATTTTTTTTAAACTTTTATTTATATAGCAACACATATATGACTAAAAAGTTTATTTTTCGTTAAGAGGCTAAAAGTGCTAAAACTGTCCTTTATGTTTTTTTTTTAACCCAATTTTGATGAAAGTTTTAAGCTATTATGGAGGAGTCTCTTTGATGGCGAATCGGTACCATTTGGTACAAATTTTTGGCGAATTCAACCTCAAACATTATGTCAATAAAATTAAGTATATTGTATTTTCAGGGCGAATGATACAGCTTATAAGTGGCAAACAGCAGTTGCTGTTCGAGAACTACACGTATTATAAACATGACGAATCCAAGGGCATGTACCGCTGGTCCTGTACAGTTAGCAAATGTAAGACGTCTGTCTTCTCACGCGACGACCTGGTGATAAGGAGAACTTTGGGCCAACACAACCACGAGCCCCGCAAAATTATGAGAATAAAGAATGGCTCGTATATAAAGTTGTAATGTTAAAAGATATAATAATTTTGTAAGAGGTAGTGCCATGCTGCATTGCAGCTGAACTGGGCCGGCTCGACCGGGGTGGTACCTCTCGCTCACATAACACCGGCGTCAAGTGATAGCTATGCTGTCGCGTTTCGTGCGGTTTGTGAGTTTCCGGTGGCCCTTTGGGGGGGAGGGGGAAAGGAGGACGGTGCACCTGCGTGGCCTTGGTTGTGCGAATGTGTATGGGCGCCGGCGCCGTGAGGCTGACCACTCACTAACATGTGGATCGTTTGCCCGATTGCCTGATCAACTTTCACTGTGTAGTGTGTGGACCTACGTTTTTTGTGATTTTAAATTATTTTTTGAATTAATGTCAGCTTTTTTGTAATTCGTGAGTTTACTTGTAGTCGCCATTGTCTATGATATAAGTTATATGAGTATCGACCGTTCCCATTTTTAAAGGTTTTAGGGTTTATCAAACGGTTTAAATAATAAAATGCATCTAAAATTGGATAGTGGCATTTTATTGATTAATTCAATATTTTAAGGCACCTCGCGCACTAGACGACCACGACCACGACCAATGGCCGCAACGGCCAATTGGTCGCACACCGGGCCAGCATGACTGGTCGTTGCGACCAACTTACGTATAGTTTTCTATGACCGCTCGCGCACTAGATCTACGACCGGAAATGCGGCTCCGGCTGAGGCTGGCTAGTGTCATTCGGACAGTTCGTGAGTGAACAGTAAGGCGTGTCACCTACAACACTGTTTTATGTTTTCTAGCACCTAACATCAAACATCTAACAAAACATAGGCGTGGCCTGTTTTGAACTATCAAACAAGCAAACGTGTTATAGGCGGACCAAAAACATCCCCGCGTTCGCCTGCGGGGGAAGGACAATTTCAATGCCTAGCAGCCTAGCCTGTTTATGCGTTATGCCTAGCAACGCTTTGTCATTAAATAACGTCTTTTCTTATTAGGTACGTCTTTTCCGCATCAAGTACAGGCACACAATTTCTATGAGCATACCGTGACCTCCGAATAACAGCTGTAGCAGCTTGACAAATGACCCCTTTACGAACAGTCGTGGTCGTGGCCGCAAACTGGCCGCAGTCCAACCTGTCTGTTCTTGTCAAGTCTGCGAGCAAGGTTGCCGCCACTACCACGTCCACGACGTGTCTAGTACGCGTCTAGTGCGCAAGCCGCGGGGTGCCTAAGAGTTATCGTCGAGATCAAAATACCTGTCATTAAATGGGCCATAAATCGTAAACGTTAAATTTTATTAAAAAATTACGGAAAATAAAAGATGCGAAATTTTGTGCTTGTGATGTGATGTTGTACATGTTTTTAGCGGAACTCGGTATTTTGACTTTACAATATTATATCGTTGACGAAGTATGGCGCACGCCTTAAGCAGGAAAACTATGGTAAGACATTAAAAAAGGAGTATAACTTGCCTTCAGGTCCTTCAAAAAAGTTATTGCTGAGGCAAAAGCGGAGTCCGTAAACAGAATTGGCGAGAGATTGGTTCGACTTCCTTCGGGAACTCGTGCATTCTGGTCGGTCCTGGTGGTGATAATTTAATGCGGGTAATAATTTACCGACAGAGCTCCGTACCCAAAGCGCTCTTTTCGCTGGACATCCATAAGTCGAGTGGGCCTGACGGCATCCCTCCGTTATTGCTACGAACTTGTGCTTCTGAGTTGGCACCCGTCTTTACGCGTCTTTTCCGGCACTCTTATTCATTAGGCGTCGTCCTATGCTCGTGGAAGACAGCTTTGGTACACCCGATCCCTAAGAAAGGGGACCGCTCAGACCCGTCCAACTATAGACCAATAGCTATAACTTCCTTGTGCCCAAAGATTATGATTATGATAAAGCTAGCTTCGGCGGTATTCAGCTGATTAGCGATCGCCAATATGGCTTTCAACAGAATCGCTCAGCTGTTGATCTTCTAATATTCTTAACACATCGATGGGCGGAGGCAGTAGAAAGCAAGTGGAAGCGCTGGTGGTTAGTTTGGACATAGCGAAGGCCTTTGATCGAGTGTGGCATTAAGCTCTTCTAGCAGGCTTATGGGCTTCACGAGAAACTATGTAATTCGATCGCCAGTTTTTTGACAGACAGGAACATCAAGGAAGTTGTTCCTGGTGCATGCTCGCACCTCAAGTCTGTTAATGCTGGTGTTTCGCAAGGCTATGTACTATCTCCTACCTTGTTTCTTTTGCATATCAATGATATGCTGCACACTAGCCACATTCATTGTTATGCAGGCGACAGCACCGGAGATGCTCTATACATAGGACGCTAATATTTCACGGAAACAAGTCGATGAGCGTCGGAACAAACTTGTGTTTGAAGTCGAGTCTCTGTCAGCCAGTCTCTGAATGGGGCGACTTAACTTAGTCCAATTTAACCCCAAGAAGGCACAAGTTTGCGCGTTTACCGCTAAAAAATCTTCCTTCCTCCTCGGCCAGTATCGGAATACTTGGCGTCGACATACCGAGCAATGTGCAATTTTGTTGCCATTTGGAAGGAAAGGCCTCTAAGAAACTCAGTGTGCTCAGAAGGGCGAAGTAGTATTTCATGCCTTTCCACCGCCTACAATTACACAAAGTCCGACCCCACATCGAATACTGCTCTCGCCTCTGGGCTGGAGCACCACAGTATCAACTCCTTCCTTTTGACCGCGTTCAACGCCGGGCGGCTCGAATCGTCGGCGCCCGATCGGCTTGATTCTTTGGCGCTGCGTACCACGGAGAGTGTTCTGAGGAATTGTTCGGACTAATTACATGCAATCAATAATAATTCCACCACCGGACATCGCGTCAAAATTCCAAGTTTCAACCGATACTGACTATGGATGTTGCTTATCACTTATCACCAGGTGGAATTATTGTCCGTTTGCCCCTTCTTCTATAAAAAAATCAATAACTATGTTTTATAAAATTGTTTCATTTTGCTAGTTTAATTATATTAATTAGGATAAAGATTATTTTTATTGTTATCTTAGAAAAATATGATGCCTTTAGTAAAGTAATTATAACAGATAATATATACATGTGGAATATTTGATAGTACCTACTGCGATTAATTAGTACTTCTAACTGTTTAATTATTGGTTTTATTTTCAGATTCAGTCCAACTTATCACGCTTATAAATGGTAAAAAGTATTATTACTACAAAGGATACACGTATTGCTTTGGGTTCAGGACGAGGGTTGGTCATCGTTGGCGATGCACGAGCACCTCCGAGTGCAAGGCCTATATAATGTTGTCCAGTGACGGGGAGCTTCAACGGGTCGCTGGGACACACGGCCATCGTCAACAACGGTACCATCAACTGGCTAATGGGCGATTTGTTAAAGTATAATACTTTTACAAACGGCCCATCTATTTAATGAATACTGGATATTTTTAGTGGGCACACACAAAATTTTAAAAATATTAAAAATTAAATATTAAAAAAGTGCGGTCACAACTCGATAAAGTCGCCTACTTGATCGCTGAACAGCGATTTCTTCCAAGTAACATTCGCGTTATACGAACGTTTTTATTTGATTGATTTTAAATTTACTTTGTTATTTTAATTATCAAAACTATTTAAAACTTTCTCGCGCAACTCGTTATATCGGTAGAGCTCCGCGAAATGATGAAAAAATAGGTAAATATGGTTTTAAATATTTTTAATATCATTTATAGATTGACTGTACCTTAAAGAGCCATTAAATTTTATTTATAGCTGACATTACCACTAAGGATGATTCATCATTGTAGCATAAGTTTTATTTTAGGTTTAAAATCATCAATTTGTAGCATTATAATTTCAAAATTAAGTTCAAAGAATATTCCTAATAAAGCTGTCTAGCTGTAGTAAAATCCAGTCTCAATCGAAATAAGCTATTATTTATTATACATTTTATACATTAAATATCTTTTTTTTTCTTTAGCGCCGGGAAATGCTCTGAGGCATCCCGCGGGGGAGTGGGTTTCCCCACGCAGGTATGTGGGACTCACTGCGCCCGAAAGCTCGTAAGTGGACGCAGCTCTACCCACTAAAACCCGGCAAGTGCCACCAATGCCGCCTTTGGTGATATGCCCCGAATCTGTTGAGCTAACAGGGCACCTCGACGGCTAGTCAGCCCCTCAGGGGACCGACGCCACCTTCACAGAGGGGTTTTCACACAGAACACCTCCTGCCAACGTCGGGACAGTACAATGGGGTTCTCGCCCCTTGCTCCCTGCTCTTTTGTCCCTTCTTCATATTAGAGGGGTACTAAGAGCCCCCTTGGCTCAATTAGCTTCGCCCAAGGTGCTGGGCACACCTTAGGCTACTAAGTCCCACCGCCACGACAAGGCCTGAACCATGGTGGGGATACATTAAATATCTACTAAAATTATTGAAAATATTGTGTTTGGAAAATATTGAATGTAGTAGTAAAAGAAAACATATTATTATGTTATTATATTGTATTTGTTTTTTTTGTTAACTATACTGAATGTAATCAACAAGTTATATTTAAAGATTAGATTGTTTGTGTGACTTTGTGAGTTTTGTACTAATACGTTATAAAATACTTTTCCCTTTTAATGTTATTTTGATATTAATATTTAAAATTTTAATATAAGATCCTTACATATGAAATTGGCGTTTTGTATGGTCGATTTTTGTATACATAATATATTGAATGAATCAAGTATGTACCATTGCTAGATAGCAAACATTTCTAATAATGTATTAAAAACGAGAAATATTTTATTAAATAGCTGGACTTTATCTTATATTTATTTATTCCTGGTTATCCTTTTAATTTTCTTTCAGCATAATAACGATATTTTGTACTTACTACTTGTATGTATGTATTTTGTATTTACTACTTAGGAAATAAAAGGCTTTTTTATTTTTTATTTTTATTTTATTTATCCTTTTAATATTATAAAATAATATTATTATTTGTAAGTTTCTTGGTTTATTTGTTGTGTCTTTGCCCAATTTATATTTAAAATGCTACATATTATTTTCTGATGTTTCCGCGAATTTTACTTATTATATAATGAAACAACTTTTACGGATTTTATCGCGGTTTATTAAGATGTTTACGTGCCCGAAGTTTCGTATACTTTACAGCAATGTCAGACCCTTGATACATCAATATTTCGTTTAGTCCTATCTACGCAGAGAACTGAGAGTGCCGAGTCTTTTATCTATGACATATTATCCTTGGATTTGATTCAATTATTTTTATAATGGGATCCGAAGCCGGTGGCAATAGTCAGGGCTCAGGCCATCTTGCGTATGAAATTAGGATTTTTTTAAAATTTTGCAACCAAGGATGATCCGTGAGGCTATTTAAAAATAGCCTCACGGATCATCCTTGGTTGCAATCGGTGTCCTTTTGCGAGGACTTGTGGTTTATCAAATCTAATATAATGGCGAGCTTTGTCCAGACTATGTTCACAGATGACGTACTTAGTGTAGCGACGGTAGCTACATGTAAAGATCTTAATAAACCGCGATAATTTTATTGTAAAACTTGATTCATTATAATAAAATACTACACACAAAGAATTATAAGGCATTATAATCCTATAAAAATAATTCCTGTCGGACGCTGTCAAGAACAGATGAGATTCCGTATTCTACGTAGAACTGAATTAGACGCGAACTGGAGACGAAGGTCTACACTGAAACATTTTTTTTAATTATCACAACATTTTTTTCTAGTAGGTACCTACCTCGTTTTGAGAACTTCTAAACAAAGTAAATTACTTTATTATAATTCGATTTTTTTATTTAAGAGGTTAAAAATATCAACATGTTCAGTGGGAAGACTTACAAACTGTTCGACGGGTACACATACGGCGCTCCGAAGAAGCTTCTCTCATGTGTCAAGTACAGGTGTACGCAGGGTTGTAAGGCTTTACTGTACTTGACCTTTGATGGCAAGTTCGTAAAAGTATCTGCGGACCATACCCATGAACGTCCGCAACTCTTTATGAGTTCGTCTGGACTATATGTTCGATAGAGAGGTCTAAAAAGATGGCTGTAACGGGACGATCGGTAGATGTGGAACAACTGTGGTACTTCATATTAGAATTCATAAATAATAAAAATCTATCGTCACAACGTCATGTCGTTTGCTGTCATGGCATTCGAGACGATTTTAGAAATGAAACGGATATTCCGTAAATATCCCGTATCCGGCCAATACGGCTCAAATTTCAAATCTGGCCGGCACCGGATAATAACGATGTAGCTGGTGTCTATGGATGTCGCTTACCACTTACCACCAGTCCGTATATGCGGCATTGAAATGGCTTGCATGTTCCACCTGCAGCTTTCACTAGATCACTGTAGCTCTTTCTAAGATACATACTAATATTAGTTATTAAGAATATAATGTAATACTAACATAATATGGACTATTTCGGAAAATAAATAAATAATAATAAAAAATAATAATTACTAAATATCATGTTTTTTACATATAAAAGTTTTTTCTAATAAAATTTCATTACTTTTCTATTTTTCCTTTTCTTTTTACCGGTGGGACTTGGGAGGGGTAGGCTGTGCCGCGCTCCCGGCTGCATGTGTACCACCATCTTGCTTGTTTTCCCTTGGAACAGCTTTGCTGTGTTTCGGAGAGAAGGGCAAGACAGGTAGTATAATTACTGGCAACACATAAATAAGTTGCCTGGACTAGTTCCATGTAAACTAGGTAAAATCATAACACCGATCAGCTGTTAACTTCGCTTAAAATTAAAGGTATTTTTTTATTTAAGAATTACAAAACGCCGATATAAAAGAAATAACGATGGTTAATGGTAAAGTGTACAAACTCCTGGACGGGTACACCTATGGAGGGCCAAAGAAGATGATTTCCTGCATCCGCTACAGATGTACTCATGGTTGCAACTCCTATATCAGCATGAGCTTCGACGGCCGTCTCGTGAAGGCATCTACGGACCATACCCATAAACCCCCAAACCTTGTTAAATGCTCTACGGGATTTTATTTGAAATTATTATAATACACATTTGATTTTTTTTTCTGTTTTTTTTTTTTTTTTTTTTTTTTTATAGAAGAGGGGGCAAACGGATAGTCGGTTCACCTGATGGTAAGTGAAGAGCGACATCCACAGACACCCGCTACACCAGTGGATTAGCAGGTGCGTTGCCGGCCTTTCAGGTATGAGTATGCTCTTACGGTTCGGAAACACCATAGGAGGCAGCTGATTCCATATATTAGTCGTGCGAGGCAGGAAATGCCGTAAAAATCGAGTTGTTGTGGATTTCCGGACATCGAGATGGTGAGGGTGAAATTTGGAGTTTTTCCGCGATGTCCGGTGGTGGAATTCTGCTGCAGGTATTAGTCCGAACAATTCCTCAGAGCACTCCCCGTGGTAGATGCGGTAGAAGATGCAGAGCGATCCGACATCTCTACGCAGCGCCAAAGAATCAAGCCGATTGGAGATAACATTGTCGTCGACGATTCGAGCCGCCCGGCGTTGAATTCGGTCAAATGGAAGGAGCTGATACTGGGGCGCTCCAGCCCAGAGGTGAGAGCAGTATTCCATGTGAGGCCGGATCTGCGCCTTGTATAATTGAAGGCGGTGTGAATGCATGAAATACTGCTTCGCCCTATTGAGCACGCCGAGTTTCTTCGAGGCTAGTTTAGCCTTTCCTTCCAAATGACCACGAAACTGCACATCTCTCGATACATCGACGCCAAGTATCCCAATGCTGGCTGAGGCGGTTAGGGAAGTGCCTTCGAATTGTAGAGGAACGACGAAGGGTGATTTTTTAGCGGTAAACGCGCAAACTTGTGTCTTGTTGGGGTTAAATTGGACTAGGTTAAGTCGCCCCCATTCCGAGACTCTGGCCAGCAGAGACTCGATTTCAGACACAAGTTTGTTCCGGCACTCATCGACTTGTTCCCGAGAAATATTAGGGCGGCCAGTGTATAAAGCATCTCCAGTGCTGTCATCCGCATAGCAATGAATGCCGCTGGTTTTCAGCATATCATTGATATGCAGAAGAAACAGGGTTGGAGATAGTACACAACCTTGGGGAACACCAGCATTTACAGACTTGAGGTCCGAGCATGCACCGTCGATAGCGACCTTAATGCTCCTGTCTGCCAAAAAACTGGTGATCCACCTACATAATTTCTCGGGAAGCCCATAAGATGGTAGCTTTGCAAGAAGTGCTTTATGCCACACCCGATCAAAGGCCTTCGCTATGTCCAAACTAACCGCCAGCGCCTCCCCCTTGCTCTCAATTGCCTCCGCCCATCGTTGCGTTAGGAATATTAGAAGATCACCAGCTGAGCGATTCCGTTGAAAGCCATATTGGCGATCGCTAATCAGCTGGTGCTCCTCCAAATATCGCCGGAGCTGGCAGTTGATTATGGATTCCATAATCTTTGAGAACAAGGTAGTTATAGCTATTGGTCTGTAGTTGGACGGGTCTGAGCGGTCCCCTTTCTTAGGGATCGGGTGTACGAAAGCTGTCTTCCACGAGCATGGGACGACGCCCAATGAGTAAGAGTGCCGGAAAAGACGCGTAAGGACGGGTGTTAACTCAGGAGCACAAGTTCGTAGCACTAACGGAGGGATGCCGTCAGGCTCACTCGACTTATGGATGTCCAGCGAAAAGAGTGCTTTGCGTACGGAGCTCTGTCGGAAAATTATTTCCGGCATTGAAGTATCACACCGAGGGATCGTCGGTGGTATTTTTCCCTGGTCATCCAAAGTCGAGTTGGAAGCAAAAAGAGTGCCTAGAAGATCGGCCTTCTCCTTCGTGGTGTGGGCCAACGAGTCATTCCTCATGTGCAGAGATAGGTAGGCAGGTAGGGATGGCTTACAAAAATTCCCTTGAACAGCCTTGGCAAGAGACCAGAATGCACGAGTCCCCGAAGGAAGTCGAACCAATCTCTCGCCAATTCTGTTCACGTACTCCGCTTTTGCCTCAGAAATAGCTCTTTTGAAGGACCTGGAGGCAAAGTTATACTCCTTCTTCAATGCGCTGGTCTTTTCATCCTGGGACATCAATGCTTTGGCCCAGGCTCGGTAGCTTAACCGTTTATGGCGTGCAGCCATCTTACAGGTTTCACCAAACCAGGGCTTGGATTTGCCGCCTATAGGCACTGCAGAGCTTGGAATGAAAAGCTCCATGGCTTGCAGAACTACATCGGCAACAGAATCGGCAACGACGTCTGGATCATCCAGCGAGAAGCAAATTTGCCCCCATGGGTAGGATGCAAAGAAGGACCGCATCCCGTCCCAATCAGCTGACCTATAGTGCCAAACGCGGCGGCAGCCAGCAAAACGAGGCCATGATGGGCTTGCGACAGGTACAGAGCTCCGGATCAGACAGTGGTCCGATGAGCCAAGTGGAGCGTCCACGGAGACCACGTAATTGTCCGGATGAGAGGTCAGCAGAAGGTCCAACAGGGAAGGCGTATGATCTTCCACATCAGGGATACGAGTTGGTGATACCACCAATTGTGTCAGATCATATGCTGAGGCAAACTCGTAAACAGATCTTCCCGCATGATCGGTTGTACGAGAGCCGAGCCACTCGGTGTGATGGGCGTTGAAATCACCAAGAATCACGATCTCTGCGGATGGGATCTGTTGTAGTACGGAATCTGTAGCCATTTGAATGTGCTCCACAAGTCGGTCGGTTTCGTCATTACCGCTATGGGACCTATATAGGCAGGCATAGACGCGGGGATGGTCGTCGCTGTCAATGCGCAACCAGAGGATGGAGAGGTCCCTACCTTCAAGACTGCCAAGGCGACGAGAGCAGACATCCTCTCTGACGTACGCGCAAACTCCAGCCCGCGGTACAAAAAAGTGTTCTAATTTGTACCCCGTACAAGAGAGACAAACCGAACGAAACATTAGCCGCCATTCGACGTCGATGTTATGTGAGAGCGAAGTACTTCCCCGGACGCGCCGGCCCATTCAGCTGCAAAGCAGCATGGCGCTACTTCGTAAATCGTTAATATTTATTTGTCCCCTGTCTGTGTGGCCTCCATTGAAAAAATCCGTACGTACAAATATTTCGACACCTGATGATGACTTTGTCGAAACCGGTCGTGTAATTTTATATTAATTTGTAACTTCAGTAGTTTGCTTTGTTAAAATGTCACATACATCCTCTAATTTCTCCGATTTCCTATGTCCAGTCCTAATAGTCATTTTTACAATTCCTTTATAGGAAATGATATATCTTTTTTGTGTAGTTCGTTTTTCATGATCTAAAATGCCTATTTCATTAAATTGTTTATTTCAGTTTAATGCTTTATATATTTAGTTCAAAAATCTTTACTTGTATTTTATTTTGTTTCTTATATCAATATTTTTTTTATTGATTTTTTTTTTTTTTAGTTCGCTTTGGTTTATCGCAACGCGGTGGTAAATTACTAATTTATGAAGGCTTTTCATACAGCTGTATGAGACGAAGAAATAATGTAATGATGTGGAAGTGCACCATGGTCCAAACCGGTACGACGAAACGTTGCGGGGCTAAACTGTACACAAACGAACATTGTAGTATATTGAATGTTACGGGGTATCATTGTCATAAACAGCCACATTTCGCTAGAAGTAGCGATGATTTTTTGATACGTATATATTCTTGATGTGTATAACTAGACTAAAGACTCTTAAATATTTAATATGAAAATTGAAAATCTCGTTTCATACAAAGATGTCGACATAATGTTATTTTTAAGGCTTTAATATGAAATACTCTTTTTAGGACTGACATTTCTAATAATAGGCTATTAAAAAATTCCCACCAACAATATTTTTGTATTCAGAACTCGTCTTCTTCAATATTATTTATATAAGACCAGTTTTCTAATGTTTACGCAAATTATACTTATAATGAAGCATCTTTTACGGGTTCTTAGTCCTCCCTGGTGTTGTCCCGTGACCATGGTCGGTGAAAAGTATCCGTAACGTCGGGCATATGAAAATCTTAATAAACCGCGATAAAACCCGTAAAAGTTGTTCATTATAATATGCAATTATATTGTATTAGACAATAAATAATAATAAAACTAAGACGCACAGTGAGATAATAATAAGGTACCAATAATAACGTAAAACAAGTAATGTATAATAGGAAACAATCTGTTAATATTTGACATTGTTATGACGATCAATAAAATATTGTGAAAAGTACGGATTATTTCTTTGATATCTTTTAAAGTGATTTTTTTACCTCTATAATTAATAATGTTAACTAACAAAATTACACTACGTTAACATAGCCCCGTGGTAAGTTCTCAAGAAGTTACGGTTATATAATAAACTAGCTGTTGCCCGCAGCTTCGCCCGCGTTAACTTTGATTTACAGCCGTACGCGGATTGATGATGATTATTTTGATAGCCTAAGTTACTCCCTATAACATCAGCTATCTTCCAGTGAAAGTCCTGTCAAAATCGGCCCAGCCGTTTCAGTGATTAGCCGGAACAAACAGACAGACAGACAGACAGACAAAAATTGTAAAAAAGGCTATTTTGGTATATGTATCGTGTATGCATCCATATGCATTTAGTAAAAAGCGGTTATTTTAATATTACAAACATACACTTCAATTTTATTTATCTGTATAGATGTATAATATGTATTACTTAGTATTGTCCTTATGCATACGTAGAAGATTGTTTTGTTCTTATATTTCCGTAGCTAGAGTTTTTTAATATCTATTTTTTATCTTACTAACATGAGTTTTACTTTCAGGAACTTTTTTATGGACTAAACGAGCAGGCAGACATCCATTGCTGCTTCTCGATGGGTTTACGTACAGCTATCAAAAGAGGAACGCCGATGGAAGGATCTCTTGGTATTGTTCCCGCAGGCTAAAGGGATGCAGGGCGTCGGCGATAAGCGTGGGTACTTCGGCCATCTCCTGCAAACCACACGACCACCCTCCTCCCAAACCACCAGCGAACATTGATGGATTCCATCCGATCTTTGATTGCACATCGATCTTTCAACTGCAGCAAAATTTAAAAACAGATTAAGTTATATTTTGATCTAGACTAATTTGTGAAACTAGGAACGTTAAGTTCTTGAGATTATCTTGGCTTTTATCTAAACTATTTGTAAAAAAAACAGGCACTTAGATTATTTGCTCTACATTAATAAATGTTATAAGCAATAGGTTTTATTAATTGGACAATATATTTACATGTTACTAAAATATCCTGCCATAATTTTTTGTTTTCCAAATTTTAGCTTTTAAGGTTAAACTAGTCAGTGGCGCGAACTCCAACAAAATGATTGCTATCTCACCTGACATAGTGCGCGAACATGTGTGCTAGAATGAAATGCACAATGATTCATTCTGAAAATGTCCTATTAACAAAACAGTTATTATAGAAAAACTAATAAATGTATCTTTTCAAAATAAATTTATTTTATCTTTTGAATAACTAAACTATATCTGTACGGGCTTTATTTTTGAGCTTTCGTGCTCGGTATACTATTTATTTACGCCCAAAGTTGGGCTAAAATCAGTGTTGAAATATGAAAGTTTAGAAGCTTGTATTTTTTAAATGTATAATTTTTTTACGTTTTTGGGTACATACACACGTAGATAACGACGAGATCAATTTATATTATTCTTAGTTTTTCATGGTCAACGTCAAACATTGTAGTAATTACTGTTCTGCGTTTGTATGGAAAGATGAGCGACTTGTGTAACCTTAAGTGTGAAATGGGAAAAACGATCATTATATAAGGTGAATGTTGAAACTATTTATTGCTGATAACAAAAATTTAATTATGAAGTTTCAAAACTTTTGGTATATTTTATTATAATTTAATCTTTCTTTTTGCATTAATAATAATAATAATACTCTCTGATATGACTGAAAAATAGATAAGGACTGGTAAAATTATAGTCCTTCTTAAAGAAGTGTGTTCTCATCACACATTATTTTTTTACATTTGTAACTTTATTTAATTAAAAAATAATATAAATCTTTTTGACTCCATTGCTGAACACTTATGTCCAAATGGACATGTCTACATCAGTTTTATAGTAGTATCACTACATCATCATGAAAAAAACGCCAATATTCACTTCACGCATATTCATTTACTATGCGTTTTAAATGAGAATAAGACGGACTTAGCGCCATATTGTGACGTCATAGCTGTCAATTCAAACCAGTTAGGTAGGGTGGGCAAAAAAGTTTTCTTTAAATTAAATTTATTTACAGAGATTAAGTGAAAAAAAATCAATCAAAATCTAGCTCTTCAATTCCTATCATCTCTAGATTTCTCTCCGAGTGCGCGTCGGATACGTGTTAACGTGTTTTTATTTATCCCCGTAGCCAAATGAACTCGCTTGGTCACTTTACTTGCATTTTGCAGTGTTTGCCAAATGTTAACGTACATTTCACGAGTCAAACTTATATTTCCTTCAAGTCCTTACGACAGAGCACACTGATAACGGCAAGGTGGTAACCGGCGTCCTTATTTTCTTTGCCTTTTTTTGCAACTTTTTTCGTTGCCTTTGCGGCAACAATGAAATAAAAAAATGTTATTGTATCGTTTTAAAAACGAATTATCACTTCAATTTTTTAAATATTTTACGACTATTTAACGTTTTTATTTAAATTCGATTTAAAACTATTAATTATGCAAATAAGTTTTTGTGCAAACCGTACTTTTCAAGTGATATTTGACAGATAGAGGTCATTGACGTTTCTATTCTTATTTGTAACGGATAATACCATGTACTTAGTATATTAAGTCCATGGATAATACAAGATTATATGTATTCAAATAAAAAAAAAACAACCTTATACGACTATAAGGTATAAGGTACCTTAGATCAATAACATAGGTGCCAGTTTTTTTTGCGAAGCAGTATATTGTAAAATAGTTTGCCCTCTTGAGAATTATTAAGCTAAGTTAACTAATTCCTTACCATTAAAATTCGTCGTAAAAAAATCTTTAGTTTTGTAACGACATAAGTACACGCTTATATAAGTATAACCAAAAACTTTTTTGGTCTTATAATTTCTAGAAACATATTTATAGTTTTGTGTGGACTTAAATTTATTGAACTTTCAATGACTATTTAGAACTTATTGCATCATATATTTAAGTTGACAATATGTTTAACCAGATTGACATAGTTTTTTCTTTTTTTTTTCTTTAACGCCGGGAAATGCTCTGAGTAATCCCGCGGGGGAGTGGGTCTCCCCACGCGGGTATGTGGGACTTGCTGCGCCCGACAGCTGGTAAATGGACGCAGCTCTACCCACTAAAACCCGGCGAGTGCCACCAATGCCGCCTTTGGTGAGGTGCCCCGGATCTAGTAAACAAACAGGGCACCTCGACGGCTAGTCAGTCCCGCATGGGACCGACGCCACCTCCACAGAGAGGTTGTCCCGCACCACAGAACAACCCCTCCCAACGTTGGGACACATCCTCACCCCTTGCCCCCTGCTCTTATGTCCCCTTTTCTTATAAGAGGGGAACAAAGAACCCCCTTGGCCTAATTAGCTTCGCCCAAGGTGCAGCGGCTCACCCTAGGTTACTGAGCCCCACCGCCACGACAAGGCCTGAACCATGGTGGGGAGATTGACTTAGTTTGCACCAGTATACCTACTTGTACTATTATTTATTCTGTGCCAGAAGTGTTATTTAAGAATTCAATTTTTTCATCACTTGAACTTATAAATAAATATGAATTGTTAACTGAAATGTTGCATATATAATTTTTTCTTATTACATACTAGATCCTCCTGTAGTATAGGAGTATAAGGTATCATCTTGCCAAATTTTATGAAAACCGCTTAGAGAAAGTTTGCATGTATATAACATTAGAGTGAATTGCATTTTTATGACTTAATTCGTCCTCTACTACTTATGTCGTATCCAAAGCGTCACGTGAGATGATTAATATTATAATCTTGTGGTAACTATTATTTAAGTGCGTTAGGATACCTAACGCCCGAGATAGGGTATGTATTATTATATTTAAGATTAGAACAGTTACATACAGTTTGGTAATCCTTAATTATGTAATTAGTTGCATTTATAATAAAGGTATGTAGGGCACTGTGGATAATTGATATCGTGATAACCTCTTAATATTAGCAGCTCAAGTTACTGTTATTTTGTCCTATTTTGACATTAAAACCTAGAATAGATATGTTATTTATGCTTCATCTGGATTTAGGGTTCGATGTCAGAGTCCATGAAGGGGATATATCTTAGAGTATACATAATATATAGAGTGCAAGCAGTCAACGAAAAAAGCAGTGCAAGCGTCACATCGCTTCATTGTGCCGATCGTAAGCAGATGCGTTATAGATATTTATCTATACTAAAGCGCTGTGAGAGTGTGAGAGTGACGTTCCATGCGTAATGCATTAAAAAATATCGATATTTGAAATTAGGTCATTCATCATCATCATCAGCCTTTATCCATCCACTGCTGAACATAAGCACCCCTCAATGAACGCCAAGACAGAAATGTTATTGCTTCTATTATTTTGTTTCCAGGAATCATTCTTACAAATTGGCCTTTCACATTTCACCATTTTAACATAAAAACAAATATACATCGCTCGCGGACCTAGTGTGACGCGTGTTGTGTTGACACTGAACGTTTCCAAGACAGTGGTCTATGTTCATACCTGTGCTTACAGTTCATACTTACTGACGCGCGCTCTATTATATTATGTATACTCTAGGGGATATACCCTAGATATACCCTTCAAAAGTAAAGCAACTTTGTACTCAGACTGTAGATATTGTGGTAAAGTGGTAGCCATTTTTCTGATCAAGAGCCATTTATGACCATTACAAGATGTTCACATAAATGTAATATAGTATTTTTAATTTATTGACAGTTGGATACAAATCTGTAAGCTATTGTTTATTATAACAGAATCTGTTATTTAATCATGTGCATTAATTTAGCATATAATGCCATTTAGCTATTGAACATGCATATATGACTAGTAATTTATGTATAGCGTTATAAAAACTATTATAATAGAGAATAGTTAGGAAAATATAAGCAATGATTCAGCGTGTGTATCCGTATAATTATATTTTCTATAATATATCATTTATGAAGCAATATTAAGGCTAAGAATAATTATTATCCACGCTTTTTAACATAAACGACGTTTGAACTTTAAAAAAAAAAAAAAAAAAAATGATTTCGTGCTTGTTTATGATTTTTTTATGTTAATAAGACTTATCCTTATTGTTTGTTATTACTGTTTTAAAAATAAATTAGTCTATCTTAGTTTTATACCGCCTATATGTTTTTATACCCTATTTTCTTTAAACTGTTGCTGGTTAACATTTAAAACTTATAACGATTATATGGAATTTTCTTTACATTGATTTGTTAAAATCAAATATGACAAACGATGTACACATTATACATGTTAAGAATAAAGCTATTTTATTCATAAGCGTGTTTTCATGGTGACTTCCATTATCATTCACTGACTTATTGTCGACAAAATAAGGTTCGGTTTCGATCTTGTTAAAATCCACCACAACGCAACCGCATCCTAGTCGTCTTGATCCAATTTGCTCGCAGGGCCGCCGTCGACTGATCGTGGTTCGACCGACAGTCGGTAGATCTGAACACCTACTTCCGATATCCGACTTACGACCGAGAGTCGGATCCGACCTAATGGAAACCGGGCTTACAATCTGCTTACTGCCTTACTTACAGCCTCAGCCAGCATTGGAATACTTGGCGTCGACATATCGAGAGATGTGCAGTTTCGTGGTTATTTGGAAGGAAAGGCTAAACTAGCCTCTAAGAAACTCGGCGTGCTCAATAGGGCGAAGCAGTATTTCATGCCTTCACACCGCCTTCAATTATACAAGGCGCAGATCCGGCCTCACATGAAATACAGCTGTCACCTCTGGGCTGGAGCGCCCCAATATCAGCTCCTTCCATTTGACCGCATTCAACGCCGGGCGGCTCGAATCGTCGGCAACAATGTTATTTCTAATCGGCTTGACTCTTTGGCGCTGCGTAGAGATGTCGGATCGCTCTGAATCTTCAACTGCATCTACCACGGAGAGGAATTGTTTGGACTAATACCTGCAGCATAATTTCACCACCGGACATCGCGAAAAAACTCCAAATCCCACACCATCTCGATGTCCGGAAATCTGCCTCGCACGACTATATATGGAATCAGCTGCCACCTACGGTGTTTCCGGACCGATACGACTTAGGGACCTTCAAGAAAACAGCATACTCATATCTGACCCGCCGGCAACGCACCTGCTAATCCACTGGTGTAGCGGGTTTCTGTGGATGTCGCTCTTCACTTACCATCAGGTGAACCGACTATCCGTTTGCCCCCTCTTCTATAAAATAAAAAAAACTACTTTCTTTCAACTACAAAATCTTCAAGTCATAAGTAAGTAGTCAAGACTAACACACCATTACAAAGCGCTGCCTTACTGCAATTTAAAAGGGGTACTTTCTATACCAACTTCACTTTTAGAAATAGCTAGGTGCCGATGAAATATTTACAACAATGAATATCGAACACCCCACCTTTTATTTACATTTTTTTTGTTATTCCATTTAATTGTAATATTATAAATTATTTTCAAATTTTTAGTTCAGTTTGCATTTAATACGCGTTTATAAGCTTTTTTCTAGCTACTTTTTGTTGTATGAAATAACTGCTTTACGAATTTTATTTTTAAAGAAAAGTAAACAGTTATATTTTTTTTCGAATTTCTATGCCAACTCTCTTTAGAGGTAGGCAATACCAGTTGTAAGGGGACTTAATTATATTTATTATTTAGTTTTTTAACGTTTATTATATTCCTGATTAATAAAATATTTTTTTTAGTCCGTCAAAAACTACAATTCAATTGGGATTCGGAATTGCCCAAACGCAAAAAAAAAATATTGAGCCTTAAAGATAAGATAGACATAATTGAATATTTGCGAAATGGACAACTGGGTATCGAGTTAGCTGCAAAGTACGGAGTAGGCTCTTCAACGATATCTGATGTAAAGAAGAATATAAAAACAATTATGAAGTGCAAACTCAAAATTGAAAGCAAAGATTGGAATAACGTTAAAGTGTTAAAGGAAAGAAAGTAACACAAATGTTTACGTTTGGAAGAGAAGACCGCGAAACTAAACGAAGTGAGTTAATCTGGCATTGGTCACATTGGTAGTGATGGCGCATTCAAATTAAAGATATTTCGCATATCGAGAATGCAAGGAAAAATAATCATAATATATTGTATGGCGAAGGAAACATCGTGGGGAAACCTGCATGCCCGAAGAGATTAAAAGTCTTTGAAGGTGTTTGAAGTTTACCAACCCATTAGGCCAGCGTATTGGTGAGCTACGGCCCAACACCCTCCTTGCCTGATTTCGAGGAGACCCGTGCCCAGCTGTGGGGCATATGAGAGTTGATATTATTATATATTATATTTAAATTATAAAGAAATTGTTATATACTTGTATATAAAAAATATTGTAATAAAGATCACACAAGTAAAAGTGTTACAAACTGTTACTGTTAATATTGATCGATGGCAAGTTATTTTTAATCAAATTAAAACATTTTTATTACGATCGTAAGCTTTATTCATTGTAGATATCGCTTATCACTTACCATCAGGTGAAACGACTGACGTTTTCCCCTCTTATATGAAAAAAAAACATTACATCTGCTAATTACTACTAATTATACATAAATTATAGTGTTAACTGGGTGCTATATGTTAAAGCATTACTGAATTGAAATTGAAATGAAAATTGTTATACCTTCTGTATGAAAAACCTGGCATGTTTGGTAGTACATGTCAATGACCAAACGGAATATTGATTGATTATTTCATGACATGACAGATATTATTTTACAGATCTATTATACAAAATGCACCTCAGTTTCGTTAAACTCCCTTTAGAACGAGACGAAAAAAAATTTTTGGACGTTTGAAGATTATATTATCTGTGGTTAGCCTAGTATTTAATGCATGATAAGAATTGGTTACTACATAATTCCAAACTCAGCGTTAGGCAACTCCGAATACTAATAAATGTTTTTCTTCAAGGTACTTTACTTCCGTCGGGAAGGGGCAAGCACCCGGTCTTGCTATATAAGGACTACACATACACGTACAAAGTGCTGTCCAATTCAGGCGTTCTGTGGCATTGCTCGTACCGCCCCAAGACTAGTTGTAAGGCCTTCATAAAAACCTTACCTGACCAGATACATATTATGAAAATAGTCAACGACAACCACAACCACCAGTCACCGCCGCAATGGAAGACTTACACAAAGATTATGAGGGAAAGAAACTAAGTAACGCAACACGCGTTAGTGAACATGAAATTATAACCGATAAATTAGAAAATGAACTACAAATCGATAACCCACTGTTAGAGAATAACGAAAATAGAAGTGAGGGGAAAGTGGTGCAAAAAAATTCTTAAGCACAAACAGAAAAAAACCAATATTGAAGTTTTTTTTTTCATAATCTTAATTAACAATAATTACGAGTAAGTACTGTATGTACGTAGTACAAAGTAAGGTGCCTAATCAACTAAACTTAAACTAAAATTGCATAAATTAATACAAAGTGTGGCCTCCTCTGTTATTGAGAACCTGCTGGCACCGATTATTCATAGAATCGATGAGGCTGTTAATGTTATCCTGCGGCAATTGTTTCCAATGAAATTTTAGTAAGTCCATCAGTTGTTGGGTTGTTGTCACTCCATCCAAGTCCTTTAAAACGCGTCTCTGGAGCATGTCCCATGCATGCTCGATGGGGATGAGATCTGGCCATGATTGTGCAGGCCAAGGCAATACCAGGATGTTTTCCCTTGCCAAGTACTCCCGTGTGTGTAAAGCTGTATCCGAACGCGCATTGTCATGCATCAACGTGAAATCGGAGCCAAGCGTTTGTGCGAATGGACGAACATAAGGCCTTAGAACATCCTCAACGTAATTTGCAGCGTTCATGTTACCATTTACAAAAACGAGCTCAGTTCGTCTGTTCTTCATAATACCCGCCCATACCATAACTGTTGAGCCGTTGTATGGATGCACTTCCTGAACACACCTCAGTCTTTCAGTATTTCCAGGACAACGGTACACTCTTACCCTTCTAGTATCAGGCTTGAACCCAAATCGAGACTCATCGCAAAATAAAATTTTATCCCATTTTTCCCGGGTCCATGTAATGTGTTCCCTACACCATTCATTTCGACGAGCGCGATTCCCGTGACGAATCGGTGGGCACCTAATTGGCCGTCGTGCTCGTAGGTCATACTCATGCAGTCGATTTCGCACAGTTTGGCAGCTAACAACAACACCACTTGAATTTTGTAGCCTTAAACCTATCTCTCGGGCGGTTAACATCGGCTGGCGTCTTGCAGTCAGCTGTATGTATCGATCTTGCCGTGTGGTTGTACACCTTTCTCGACCTGGGTGCTGCTCATGGTCTGATCTCTGATGGATCTCCCGTGTTAGTGTAACGCTGATGAAGATGGCAAATAACGCTTCTGTTGACACCAAAATACCGAGATACCCTTAGAATAATTACACTATAGAAACCTAGTCCGCGCGGCCATTTTGAAGCAACTCACATGGAGCCATTTTGCACCAAGCGCCGGGAAGTTCCGCAGTATTCTATGTCAAACCGCACCAAACGTGTCTCCGTAAAATAAATAATTATGACGATTTGTGCAGTTAAATTATATGACAATACATCTGAATAACAAAATAAATGTAATAACATCACTTTTCACTGGAAATCTTTCAATATTTCGTAGTATCTTGTAATTAATTAGGTTTAAATAAATACATTTTTTTTTCAATGCTCAGTATTGCCCGATTGTGAAAATATTTTTACTGATTATTTTCCCCCACTGAATAAATTAAAAACAGTTGCTACTGATATTTACGTAGGTACGTGACACGTTCTCGAATTAATGTGTTTGTGTGATTTAACGATATCAAATACAAACAGTAAAAACAGTAACAAATATTCATACTTCCGTATATACAAACTTTCACGTTTATATTACAAGTTACAAGTTTGAACAGTAATATGTATAACAACTTTACATTACAACTGTGTTTCATGCCAATAAAAAATAATTATAAAAATGTATATTTTACTAATTACTGTTATATTTTCTTCGTTTCATATAAATAAACATTATTGTAATATAACAATTATACATAATAAATAATAATATAGCTTGTGTATACAGCTTGGCAAAAAAGAGTATGACGTGGTGACAGGTGGAACTAAATATTTTACTAAATGGAAACCTATGATGTTGACAATACTTGGCTGACAAATACTAGATTTTGAGTAAATCTTAGTGTTTCACATTTATTTTTAACGATTTGATTAAATTATCTTGCTGATTTTCCATATTTTATGATGAGACCTAAGTGAAAGGGGCGCCCTCATTTTTTCCATACTCTTTTTTGCCAAGCTGTACTTACATGGTTAAGTAAAGTTGTTATAAATTACTACATAATAATAGATATGCCCACCTAGCTATTTATGTATTAAATATTATTGCTATAACAAATTGTTATCAGCGACCGAATCATTTCCCGTTTTCGCGAAACCTTCACCACTACTGGCAACATTGAATCAATTTAGTGCTTCATTTTTGACAGCGCGCTTGTATGAAGACTGACCTTCTATAGTGTAATTATTCTAAGGAGATACCTGAGATTGACTTCTTCCCGCTTGCAACATCCCTACAGCTCTTTGAATTTCATCTGCGTTCAAATGACGTCGCTCCATGACGAACAAGCTCCATCAACCTGGAACCCGCTTTAGAAAAAACTTGTTTTTTCTAATTTTACTTTTATCTACAAACGATGCTAATGAATGTAGTAAACTTTATTTTTTGTAGTATCATTAATTGCGCCGAAAAAATAATTAATATCGCCCAAAGCAGGAAATATTACAAATAATTCTATAAACAACTTTGAAACGGGTGCTAAATTGTTTGTAGTTTATTGTAGTGACAAAAAAAATTTTTTACCCCACTTTATTAAAAACTACGGAATAAATGCTAAAATAACGGAATTATGCAAAAAAAGACACTGACTCAAAAACTACAAACGATGATAATGAATGTAGTAAACTTTATTTTTTTGTAGTATCATTAATTGCGCCGAAAAAATAATTAATACCGCCCAAAGCAGGAAATATTACAAATAATTCTATAAACAACTTTGAAACGGGTGCTAAATTGTTTGTAGTTTATTGTAGTGAAAAAAAAAATATTACCCCACTTTATTAAAAAGTACGAAATAAATGCTAAAATAACGGAATTATGCAAAAAAAAGACACTGACTCAAAAACTACAAACGATGCTAATGAATGTAGTAAACTTTATTTTTTTGTAGTATCATTAATTGCGCCGAAAAAATAATTAATACCGCCCAAAGCAGGAAATATTACAAATAATTCTATAAACAACTTTGAAACGGGTGCTAAATTGTTTGTAGTTCGTTGTAGTGACAAAAAAATATTTTTTTACCCCACTTTATTAAAAACTACGGAATAAATGCTAAAATAACGGAATTATACAAAAATAAGACTGACTCAAAAACTACAAACGATGCTAATGAATGTAGTATACTTTATTTTTTTGTAGTATCATTAATTGCGCAGAAAAAATAATTAATACCGCGCAAAGCAGGAAATATTACAAATAATTCGATAAAAAATTTTGAAACAGGTGCTAAATTGTTTGTAGTTTATTGTAATGACAAAAAAATTTTTTTTACCTCAGTTTATTCAAAACTAAAATTCTTAAATCAAGAAAATTTTCTTGAACCAAGAGTTATATCTTGACTCAAGAAGTCAGTTCAGAAGATCAGTTGTTTGTAGTGTCACTACAAGCAACTGATTTCAGCTACAATCATCTGTATCAAATCTCTTTATTGTAGAATTCTTGCGATCCTTTAAAATAATATAAAACAAAGTAATTTTTTTTTGTTACTACAATAAACTACAATCAATTCAGAACTTAGTCCAAAACTATTTAGGGTACAATTGCTCATATTTTTTAGTTTAAATAATACCAATGAAGTTTTTTCGGTAACCAATAAGGCTACAAAATAATTATCAATACTACATTTATTAGCATCGTTAGTAGTTAAAGTAGGTTTAAAAAAAGTAGCTTTTATTGAAAATTGCTCATAAAAAATGTAGAATGGCTATTTTCACAATTTGAGTTTGCAGTTTGATATAATTTGATATATTATATACACCGATAAAAATTTTAACTTTACTCAAGAGCAAGAATCTTGAACCAAGAACACCACTTTGAAGAAAAAGAATTTCTTGAGTCAAGATATAAAACTCTTGGTTCAAGAAAATTTTCTTGATTTAAGAATTTTAGTTTTGAATAAAGTGGGGAAAAAGATTTTTTTTGTCACTACAATAAACTACAAACAATTTAGCACCTGTTTCAAAATTTTTTATCGAATTATTTGTAATATTTCCTGCTTTGCGCGGTATTGATTATTTTTTCTGCGCAATTAATGATACTACAAAAAAATAAAGTTTACTACATTCATTAGCATCGTTTGTAGTTTTTGAGTCAGTGTATTTTTTTGCATAATTCCGTTATTTTAGCATTTATTCCGTAGTTTTTAATAAAATGGGGTAAATTTTTTTTTTATCACTACAATAAACTACAAACAATTTAGCACCAGTTTCAAAATATTTTATCGAATTATTTGTAATTTTTCCTGCTTTGCGTGGTATTAATTATTTTTTCTGCGCAATTAATGATACTACAAAAAATAAAGTATACTACATTCATTAGCATCGTTTGTAGTTTTTGAGTCAGTGTCTTTTTTTTTTTGCATAATTCCGTTATTTTAGCATTTATTCCGTAGTTTTTAATAAAGTGGGGTAAAAAAAATTTTTTTTGTCACTACAATAAACTACAAACAATTTAGCACCCGTTTCAAAGTTGTTTATAGAATTATTTGTAATATTTCCTGCTTTGGGCGTTATTAATTTTTTTTTCGGCGCAATTAATGATACTACAAAAAAATAAAGTTTACTACATTCATTAGCATCGTTTGTAGATAAAAGTAAATTTAGAAAAATCAAGATTTTTCTAAAGCGGGTTCCAGGTTGATGGAGCTGTAAAAAATGTCTCTAAATCCAAATTTGTTCAAAACTTTTTTCAAATTATTGTTTAAATCATAAAATTGAAACAGAATACTAAATTTTAATAAGCAAAGAAAACAAATGCATTCACTTTTGAATTTGTGAAAAAAAAAAAACAAATGATACTCGATTTTTTTACAACCAGCCAGTATGTCCTCTAGATAAAAAAAGTTTACATAGGTATTACCTACTTGGTAAGAAATTATTTAATAATTGTTTAATAATTTGAAATTGTATGTGTTGCTTAGACTTTTTGATGTGTTTATATTATTATTACAAGTTTTATTCATACATCACATCTGTTGAATTTGGACTCAAAAGTTTATTTGTACCTACATTATTGCAGTTATGAAATAAAGAAACTGTATTTTAGAATAATTGCCATTTTATTTAAACCACTAGCTGTTGCCCGCAGCTTCGCCAGCGTTTACTTAGATTTACAGCTGTTCGGATTGATGATGATTATTTTTATGGCCAAAGTTACGCCTTATAGCGTCAGCTATCTGCTAGTAAAAGCTTCGTCAAAATCGGCTTAGCCGTTTCAGAGATTAACCGGAACAAACAGACGGACAAAAATGGTTTTTCCTAATGTAAGTGCAGTATATTATTTCATAGATTTTAACCGCGACTTCGTCCGTGTATAAGAAGTATTATTTTAAATCTTAATTTTCAAATAAAGTAGTAGTAGCTGCTTTGCAACCGAATTGGGCCAGCACAACCGTGGTGGTGCCTCTCGCTCACATAACACCGTCGTCTAGTGACGGCTATGCTGTCGTGTTTCGTGCGGTTTGTGAGTTTCTGGTGGCCCATTGGGAGGTATAGGGAAAAGGAGGGCAACGCATCTGCATAACTTTTGGCTGTGCCGATGTCTATGGGCGTCGGTAGTCACCTCCGGCTCCAAATGCTCGGTTGCCTCCATGTGACATAAAAAAAATGGTTTCAATTTACAAACTATAATAATTTAAAGAATACTTGTTAATGTGGGTTGGATGAAGGCACCCCAGAACATATATTTTTTTCTTGTCCTAAACTACGTTTCTCTCTGTATGATGCTCTTCCGCCTGAGATCCCACCACCTACTGATCTAAAATCCTTATTAATGTGTGTTTTCTCTCCCGTTTATAAGTTCATTATGCACTTTTATTGAAATTAACAACATAAAACTATAATGCGATCTAACAAAAGTTAATTATAACAAGTATGTTTTTTCTATTATATATATTTTAATACTTGTGTGTGTTTGTGTTTTAGGCAAGTTAACTTTTCTTTCAGACAAACTTGTGCGGGAATTGGAACCGAACTTGTACTCCCACTGTAACTCCAAATAAAGCAAAGTTGAAACAAAAACTCTGATATTGGCAACTCCGCAAGGGAGCCATTTCAAGAATAATAATAATAATACTTCCACTGTAAGGTCCGATAGTACGTTTTTATAAAATATATTTATTTAATTTAGTAGTATATTTTTATTATACCTATTTAAATAACTTTTACGGATTTTATCGCGGTTTATTAAGATTTTTAAATGCCCGACGTTTCGGATACTTTTCAGCAACCATGTTCATGGGAGGATTGAGGTGTCAGACGTCCTTTTTTTTTTTTTTACGTTGGGAAATGCCTTTTGCATACCACCAGACCCAGGGGGACCCGGTGGTTATGTGGGACTTGCACCCACTAAAACCCAACGATGTTCCACCTTCCTACTATTGGACAGGGTCATGGGAACGCCAGGCATACAACCTATGACCCTGTCAGCAGATGCCTTTGCAGGCCCGTCTCCTGTGATGACGTTTGACGTCATCATCCTCCGCCGAGGGCTTCCAGGAACATTTTAGGAGCCCTACAGCTCAGGAGCCTAGTGCGAATGGTCACCCCCCGATGCCCCATCCGCAGCCCCTTATAGTGGCGTAATACGCCCTAGCGCAACTTGGTGCGCTAGCCGACGCCGCCCAGGCCTCCTGCGGCGGATCGGGAGCGAGTCGACAGAGTCTTCTCGCACCCGCTCCGCCACTTCCTTTAGCGACATGACTATGTCACTGAAGGTGGCGACCGCTCTCCAAGCCTCTTCGCTCTCCACCATGGCAGCGATCATGGTGGGAAGCGACAGGTCCGAACCCAAAACTGTGGACATGGCAGCGCGGGGGACTGCCCAGGCCGGGCACTCTTCGCGCGTATGTTGTGCCGTGTCCACAGAACCTCCTCCACAGTGGTGGCACTCAGCGGTTGGCTCCCTTCCTACCACCCGAAACAGGTACTCACCAAAGCAGCCATGCCCTGTGAGCACCTGCGTCAGGCGATAGTCGGGAGCACCGTATTGGCATTCGACCCATTCCCGCAAAACGGGTCGTATTGCCGCCACAAGCTGCTGGCTAGCCCTCGGGGACCCCAAATCCTCCTTCCACCTCCTAAACAGGTCGTCGCGGGCCTCATCCCTGCACCTCGTGACCTCCAGCGGTTGTGGGAGGACGCCCTCCCTTTTGGCCTCTGCACGCAGTCTATATGTTGCCGCGAGAACACCAGCATCCAGTTCCCACGGTGGACTGCCGGCGATGAGGCACGCCGCGATGAACGACACCGTGCGGTACGCCCGAGCCACTCTGAGCGCCATGGCCCGTTGCGGACGTCGCAGCTGGGCCCGATTGCGGGCGTACAGAGAATTCGCCCATATGGGCGCTCCGTATAGCGCCATCGGACGCACCACCCTGATGTACAGGCGGCGGCACGTTCCACCAGGCCCTCCGAGGTTTGGAAGGATTCTCCCAAGAGCACCAGCCACAGCCACCAATCTTGGGGTCAAGCGCCGGAAGTGCTCGCGGAAATTCCACCTGCCATCGAGGACGAGTCCGAGGTACTTCATCGCCGACCCGATGACAATTGAGGTTCCGCCCACCACTATCTGTGCGTTTGGAGGTGGCGCGTTCCTAGGCCCATGGAATGTGAGGGCCTCGGATTTATGAAGAGCCACCTCGAGGCCCAGCCACCGAATCCGATTTACGACCTGCGCCACTCCTGCTGTGGCAAGAGTCATCGCCTCCCGTTGGGTGCTACCTCGGGCCGTCACAAGGGTATCATCAGCGTAGCAAGTCATGCCAACTCCCGGCAACAGAGCTCCACGCAACACCCAGTCATATCCAATATTCCACAGGAACGGTCCGAGGACCGAACCCTGTGGAACACCGCACGACATCTCACGACGGGCCCAGCGTTCTTGGTCGGGAACTCCACAGCTCTACCGATGAAATAGTCCCAGATCAACCTTTGAAGGTGACCCGGGACACAAAAGTGCGCAAGAGCCGACATCACCGCCCCCCAGGGCAACGTGTTGAATGCGTTGGATATGTCCAACGACACCGCTACCAACACGCCACCTTCAGCGATCGCCTCCTCCGTTAGGCCCCTGACCCAAGGTGTCAGACGTCCTATAGTATTTATTTTGTGTTCTAACGATACAAAATTATTCGTAACTACCCTAAGATACATCAATATTTTAATTCAAATTAGTACCTACTACCAACGAAAGAACTACGAAAAAGTTATATTTTTTATTCATATATTTTATTATTGTTCCTAGCATTGTTTATAAATAGAACTTTGTCATTTATTGCAATTTTAAATTATTAAATAATTAAATAAAAACATATTGGATATAAATCACAAAGAAACTAAAACTAAAAACCTTAAAAAATATAATAACTTAAGTATATTAATAAAAAGGAGTCCCTTTAGGCAAGGTTCTGAAGGTTTTCACAGCGTTCCCCCTTTGAATTGCTAGACTAATTCTTTGTCCGACGTAGCTGCAAGCTCTTCGGTCTCCTGTGATGTCGACTAACCTTTTTGTTATTTCCTTAAAGAGCCTTAAAGCGCTAGGACCCCACGGACCAAGGGTCTCGACACCGAATGGGACAAAATCATATTCGGAGCCTAGACCCCTGTATTTGCATATTTTAGCTTTTTCAGCCGCTTCATTATTATATATAAGTATTCCTTTTTTATAATATAATGAATTCTATTAATAAATCATTTTTGGATAAATTACTAATATATGAATACTTCATTAAAAACGCGTGCAATACAAAAGTGCGATCCTCATAAGGATTCGCATCTTGTAATAGATAGCGTGATCTACATTTTGTGTTAACGCCATCTATTGAAACGTCTAAAAAACTACTTGTTACACTAATTATATCTTATATCTACATATCTATCATACACTAATATTATCTTATATCTTACCTAGGGTCTCAAACTATCTCCATATCTAATTTCACTTAAATCGGTTTAGTGGTTTAACAAATATACAGTCCCGGCGTTTTAGCTGCACAACTCCCGTTCCCGTGGGATTTTACGGATAGCAACTATTTTAAGTCCTACGTTAAGTTCCAAAGTATCTTCATACTAAATCTCACCCAAATCTGTTCCGTGGTTTAGAAGATAGACGGTCCCGGGTTTTACCCACATAGGTCCCATTCCCGTGGGATTTTTAGGATAAAAACTATTTTTAATCCTACGTTAAATTCCAAAGTATCTTCATATCAAATTTCACACAAATCTGTGCCGTGGTTTAGAAGATAGACAGTCCCCGGGGGACTGTCTATCTTCTAAACCTACTTACGCGCATAGTTCCCATTCCCGTGGGATTTTCAGGATAAGATTTATTTTAAGTCCTACGTTAAGTTTCGAAGTACCTTCATATTAAATTTCACCCAAATCTGTTCCGTGGTTTAGAAGATAGTCTGTCCCGGGGTATTACCCGCATAGGTCCCGTTACCGTGGGATTTTCAGGATAAAAACTATTTAAGGTCCTATGTTAATTTTCAAAGTATCTTCATATCAAATTTCACCCAAATCTGTTCCGTGGTTCAGAAGATAGATAGTCCCGGGGTTTTACCCGCATCAATCCCGTTTCCGTAGGATTTCCGGGATAAAAACTATCCTATGTCCTTTCTCGGGTTTCAAGCTATCTTTGTGCCAAATTTCATCTAAATCTGTTCAGCGGTTTAGGCGTGAAGAAAAGACAGACAGACAGACAGAGTTACTTTCGCATTTATAATATTAGTAAGGATTAGACCACACATTACAGAGAGTTAATTCAGCCATAGACACGTCCACACAGATAAAAAGAAAAGAAAAAAAATATGGGCATGTAATAAAAAAAGTAATCTGTTACTTTACTAAAACATTAGTCTGGCTATGTAATTCATAAAAAATAATGGGGTGTTGTCGGCTGTCGCTGATAATTTAGAGAATTTAAATTACCTAATACTGGTTTTTTTCGGTGTGAAGTTTGTATTAAAAAGAACAGATAATTTTTCAAAATTATATTCTGTTCCTCAGCTTCTACAGGTTTTTCGCATGCCTATAGTGTTTAATCTGAATCATTAGGTTTTTTTCATTAAACTACGGGTTTTTAAAAATAGACCGCTTTTCCTAATTTTCGCGATGGGCATACTCTTAAACAGCATTCATAGAAAAATTAAGTTCACCTAATAAATGGATAATTAACAGAGCAATGGCTTCCTTTGGTGTTAAAATTGAACGTACACACACAGACCGATGTCTGCATGCTTGTTCATACCACCATCGTCGGCACTTAAAGGCCGTGGTAACATCATTGACCAATTATAGCGCACATGACATTTGTGACGAAGACCATATTACATGAGCTGACGCACGTTATAGAGGTCCTACAACGGAATGGACATGAACAGAAGTGAGAAACACAACTACAAGGGATAAGAAGACACCGCGGTACAGGGTTGCAGGCAACCAGCATTTATGCCATACATTAAAGAAGTAACAGATAAGGTAGCTAGGGTCTTAAGCAAATATGCAGTAAAAACTCCTTTCAAGCACTCCTTTCAAGAAGACAGGGCAAATGTTGCGTTCTTACGATAACTTTCCCTGGAAAAACCAGGAGTTTACAAAATCGATTGTAGCTGTGTTAAATCGTATGTCACTCGGCCCGGATCATGTGAATCGTAGAACGTAATATTATGCACAAGAAAATATAAAACGATCTTTTTTAAGGAAATGTGCTTGTATTAATGCCGGTGGCAAACAAATTGAACATTTGCTGTAATGATTATTTATTTTTTGTGACTAGTTTTTAGAAAGTTTTCTACCATTTTAGAATCTCTACTAGTATCTTCATCTTTTCTAAAAACTTGACATAAGTAGACCACGATGACTGAAAGTTGACAGAAACTAAAAATATTTCAAATTATAATGGAACAATTTTTACGGATTTTATCGCGTTTACTTAGATTTTTAGAAGCCCGACGTTTCGGATAGTTTACAAAATTCTTTTTTTGATTTCTGTCTGAAAACTGCAGGCTTCTGGGATTTTAAAAAAACTATGGCAGTACTACTATGTAAGGTTTTTGATAAAAAAAGAAATTATAAATATTTGAGGAAGCGTGTGTATCTAAAATATAAAAGCAACCTTTTTATTATATACTAGCTGTTGCCTGCAGCTTCGCCCGCGTTAGTCAACTCCTATAAGTCACAGCGTGATGTTATATAGCCTATGGCCTTCCTCGATAAATAAGCTGTCTAACACTGAAATAATTTTTCAAGTCGGACCAGTAGTTCCTGAGATTAGCGCGTTCAAACAAACAAACAAACTCTTCAGCTTTATAATATTAGTATAGATTTGTTTTAGCCGAATTTTCCAATTTTCGACGAATTTCAGTTTTTTATGTAATTAAAAAAGTTATAGTATAAGTATATTTAATTTCATTCTCGATTATTCGTAGGTAAGTCTACCTTTTGGTGCTTTTTTATCGTTGAATTTTGGAACACGTTGTATAAGAACGATTTTACGATTTTTATCGTTAAAAAAAGGAAAGTAAAAATAATATTGAACAAATATTTCTTTAGTTATGCAAAATTTCTTTAGTTATCCTTTAATGATAATTCTAAAACAGAATATATTGAGAAAATAATAAAAAATTCTAAGCCAACAATCTCAAGAGGTCAATAATACCAGTTGTAAGGGGATTTATTTTTATTTAGTTTTTTAGCAAATATGGGTCTGATTAATGATTTAATTATTTTTTTTAGTTTATCAAAAACCACGACGATTCCCTTGGCATTCAGAATTGCCCAAACGCAAGAAAAAGTTGTTGAGCCTTAAAGATAAAATAGACATAATAGAATGTTTGCAAAATGGACAACAGGGTAACAAGTTAGCTGCAAAGTACGGAGTAGGCTGCTCAACGATATCTGATATAAAGAAGAATATAAAAACAATTATGAAGTGCAAACTCAAAATTGAAAGCAAAGACTGGAATAACGTTAAAGTGTTAAAGATAAGAAAGTAATGCAATCGTTATTTTGTATGTTTTGAAAAGCTACACGATGACGAAGCTAGAGTCTTAAGTTGGCTCATCAAACTACGTCGGTGATCATGACACATTTAAATGAAATATATATCGCATATTAAGAAAGCAAGGATGAAAAAATATCATAATATATTGTATACTAGCTGATTCCTGCCGCTTGTAACATTGACTTCGCTTTAATATATGATATAATAATAAAACTAAATATTAAGCCAACCGCCTATAGCTATGCCTCTGCTAAAAAGCAGGGGCATAGCGTTAAATCTCTGATATCTACTAAAGTCTTAGAATCTAACATATCCTTTTTAATGAAATTCTGTTCAGGGCAGTTTTGATTTACTTGAAATGTATAACGTATGTAATGTATTTCATTGGATAAAGAATAATATAGTATTGTAAAAAAAAAGCTTGGTAAATAACACTTTTTTTTCTAATATGTAATAAATAAAAATGGTTACTGTGGGTACTGTGGGTTACCATGGCGGACCTTTTTATCGATTCTTTCTTAACCTTACGAGATAGATCAAATTGATGTACAATTCCATAGTACATTAACTTGTTCTATCTAGTAAGGTTTTGCCAGCGTTTCCGATTTAAGCGCTACATCTTATCCTTCCTCTTGAATTACTATCTATTGCTGAAAACTGCATTAAAATCCGTTAAGAAGTTTAAAAGATCTAAGCGAACAGACAGCGGGAGCGACTTCATTTTATATTATGTAAAGATGTCAATTGTAAGGAAATTGCTATTGTATATAGGTACTCGTAATGAAATAATTATTGTAATAAAGGTTTAAAGTGTTATAAACCTTTAATGTTAATATTGATTGATGTTAAGATATTATTAATCAAATTAAAATATTTTTATTACTATGTTTTTTATGTTAGTTGAATAGGTGAACTGGCAAACGTACCACCTGATGGTAAGTGGTCGACGTCGCCCATGAACATAAACTAGTATACCTGGAACGAGCCCAGGCAACTCATTTATGTGTTGCCTATCCTGAGACATAAGATGTTAAGTCTCGGTGCCAGTAATTACACTGCCTGTCTTGCCATTCTCTCCGAAACACAGCAAAGCTGTTTCACGGGAGAAACAAGCAAGATGGTGGTACCCATGCAGCCGAGAGCGCGGCACAGCGCTTCCCTCCCACCGGTAAAAAAATACTATTGCAAGTTTTATTGATACATCATCTTTTTAACCGACTTCAAAAAGGAGGAGGTTATCAATTCGTCGGAATCTTTTTTTTTTTATTTTTTTTTTATGTATGTATATTTTTATATTTATATTTTATACCTGATTACTCGAAGATGGCTAGACCGATTTAAAAATATTTTTTTTGTTCTAAAGGGTATACTTCCCAAATGGTCCCATGATAAGGAAACCAGGATCTGATGATGGAATCCCAGAGAAATCGAGGGGAACTTTCGAAAATCATAGGGGCGACTAGTGCGTTTGATATATTTTCTATAAAGTGTTTTGAAGGACTACAATTTAATGAAGGTCTAGAGTCGATCTGATGCTGGAGCCGAAAGACAGTCGAAGGAACTCCTCGACGATTTACATCAGTAACCTTGTGTTTCGGCTTGATTAATTTGTAATGATGAGAACTTTACACTTAGATGTGTTGTGACTGTCATTAAGGATCTGATGATGAAGACAAATGACAATTAAGGGAACTCCTCAACAGTTTACAGTAGCTACCTTGTGTTTGGACTTAATTAATTTAAATTGATGAGAACTTTGCACCCATATTGGGTATAAGCGCCATTACAGGTGTGATGATGGAGACCTTACATAGTCGAGGGGAATCCTCGACGACAGCTGAATGATTTACACCCTTTCTACGTTCATCTCATTAATACAGCGCTATCTAATCTGAGCAACGCGTTTAATAGTTCTACCCATATTTCAGGCAAATATAATCAGTTATCGAATTTTGCAATCACTAAAAATTAAGAAATAAAAAATTTTTAAACAAAAATTAAAACCGACTTCAAAATTTAAAAAAAAAACTAAAAAGTAATAAAATAATTTCCGTAATCTTTGTGCCTACAATTTATAATCAACTTGTTCTTCTACTAATATACAATCTTTGCATTTACCACGTCATTATTGTCACTTTTGAAGCCGGTGTCGTATTCGTTGATGTACCTACCTCCTTACTTACCTTGGCTGACACCGACACCGACCGTCAAAAGTAACAATAATGACGTGGTAAATGCAAAGATTATATATATAGTATATTAGTAGAAGAACAAGTTGATTATAAATTGTAGGCACAAAGATTACGGAAATTATTTTATTACTTTTTAGTTTTTTTTTTAATTTTGAAGTCGGTTTTAATTTTTGTTTAAAAATTTTTGTATTTAAATGTTTATATTATAGCGTTAACTGAGTGCTATATGTGAAAGCATTATTTAATAGAAGGTTTTTTTTCTAAAGGGAGACATTTCGGCCTGATGGCCTATAATCGGAACAGTAGGTGAGCCTGGTGAGCAAAAACCTGGCATGTTTGGACGTATATGTCATGGACCAGACGGAATAATAATTGAGTATTTCATGACATGATGGATATTATTTGTCAGAACTATTATACAAAATGCACATCAGTTTCTTTTAACTCCCTTGAGAACGAGACGAAAAAAAGTGAACGTTGCATGAAAAGAATTGATATAGGACTACATAAATTCCAAGCTGAGCGTTAGTCAACTCCGAATACTAATAAATGTTTTTCTTCTAGGTACTTTACTTCCATCGGGAAGGGGCAAGCACCCGGTCTTGCTATATAAGGACCACACATACACGTACAAAGTGCTGTCTAACTCAGGCGTTCTGTGGCATTGCTCGACCCGCACCAGGACTGGTTGTAAAGCCTTCATCAAAACCTTACCCGATCAGATACATATTATAAAAACGATCAATGACAACCACATCCATAAAAGGACGACACTGCAAATTCTTAGAACTGGCCACTTGTAAATGATATAATAAAAAATGTTAAAATTTTTAAAATGGAACTGCCAACATTAAATTGTGTATATATGTTTCATTCATTTGTCATTTGTTTTACGATTTGGCGGCAAATCGAAAATTATAGCGTCAGAATGAATTTAATTTAATGCGAGAAAATTTTCTTTGGCTTTCGATGTCATTTCAGTCAACGTAAAATTTATGATAGATTTCGATTGGCCATTCACGATGAAGACCCATCTCGTGCTACTATTTACCGCTGGTTTAGCAAGTTTAAACGTGATCGAACTAAATTTGTTTTCTAATGTTTACGCGAATTCATTATAACGATCAAATTTTACCGATAATCTGCGTGACGAACGGCCTTCTACGGCAACATCAGTGTTGTGGGGCGTATTATAGAGACTGACAAAAGAATAAAGTAACCTATCAGCAGATTCGGACAAGCTGAGGCATCGGTATAGTCAAGTGCACAAAATCCTTCATGAAAATTTAAGTCAGGAAGTTTTGTGCCCGGTGGATACCTCACAATTTGACGGAGGCCCAAAAAGTCCGTCGTGACGATTGGTGCCGTGAAGTGGTTAAAAGATTCAACGGTGGTGACTCAAATGCTGTGTTCGACATACTTACGGATGATGAAAGATGGATTTACTGTTATGAACCTGAATGAAATGAAGTGAAAACCTTTTTTGGAAGGTATAATAAAACTAATAACTTGCTAATTTATTCAGTTTATTTTTTCTAAGGACTTTCAATCTTGCCCTCTTAATAATCAACCTAATCATGTTGATTATATGTTAGATGAGGCGTGTGAGCGGCTTCGGTGCTGTTATGATACTCTCTATATTAATTAACTATCTTTATTTATTGAATTTTCTTTCACCTTAACAGGTATGTAGTTATACCAATATGCTTTGATAAAATGAAAGAAAATATAATATTTTTTCCGTTTTATCTCAGTTGGATATAATAGCTACCTAACCGATCTGATGTCTCGCACGAACAGGATCAGGCATTTTCTAAATATGTTTTACTTAAGGCTGTTTCAACGGTAGCTAGTGGACTTTTCATGTTTTCTTCCTATTTCGGTAATATTGACGAAGAGCGCATAAAAAAATATTGGTTGTCTGTAAAATCGGTTTACAGACGATAGTTTTACGTGATAACGTCATAAAGAAACATTGATGAAAAATTATTTACCTTTTTTGCCGCTGTTTTGAGAAAAACAGTTAATTAAAGTGAACAAAATGACTTTTTGTTCACTTCAAAATTAGACTGAAAATTATGGAGGAAATCAATTACTTACATCTTATTAAATTGTAGAAATAAACACAAAAACACAAAACACGTTGTCACGTATTAAGGGCCCATTCTCCCAAAACTATAGGTATTTAACACACCGAATCGGTTTGCACTTGCGTTGCGCGGGAGATGTCTTTATATGAACTCCGGTGACCTACCACGACCGGCAAGCACGCCACAGTATACGAAAAGCTCGAATTATTCTTAGATGTGATAGTTAATAATTATGCATAACAAAATCTTGTTATTGTTATAGTTATCTAGTTTTGTATTTATAGAAATACTAGCTGGTGCCAGCGACTTCGTCTGCGCAGGATAAGATAGTTTTATTTACTATATTCACTAATTAATCGAAAGGAACTTCGATCCATCCGGGTGTCCCTTGACACCTCTCTTTAGTTTTTTTTTTATAAAAAGTTACTTTGTTAATAAAGTTAATAATAATGTTACTACTAATACCTCCAAGAATATGTGTACAAAGTTTCATGATGATCGGTTAAGTAGTTTTCGCGTGAAAGCGTAACAAATATCCACGCTTTCACATTTATAATTAATATTATATATATTATATATATATATAATACTAATGTAAGGATTAGGAAGGATGAATTAGCTACATAGGTCTAAAAGGTAGTGCCATGCTGCTTCCAGCCGAATTGGGCCGGCACGACCGTAGGGGTACCTCTCGTTCACATGATAATGGCGTCAAGTGACATATGACCTATGCTGTCGCGTTTCTTGCGGTGTATGAGTTTCCGGTGTCCCATGGCAGGGGATGGGGTAAAGGAGGGTAATGCATCTGCATAATCTCTTGTGTGGATGTTTACGAGGACGACCTCTGTGGCTCAATGGTTAGCGCGTTAACGTTCAAGCCGGACGTTGCGGGTTCAACAAAAAGTTTTCTGTGTTCCTGGTTCATGGATGTGTATTAAATATGTGTATTATAAATAAAAAATGTTAAATATGTGTATAGTATAAAATATTAAATATATTTCCATTGTCTGGTACTAACACACAAGGTACTGGTAACACACAACTGGTAACACAAGTTCTTCGAGAACTTACCACGGGACCAGATTGACGTGGTGCAAAAAGCGTTCTTAGATATTATTAGTATTATGGGAGTCGGTAGTCATCTAAGGCTCCGAATGCTCGTTTGTCCCCCTAAGGCCTAAGCTATAAAAAAATCAATCATTCTAAGAATGCTTGTAGGAGAATAAAAAATTGTAGACAAACATATTCTTTTATACTATATTAATTGTTTTAATTGTTTTAAAATTCAACAAAATTTAGTTGTCGTATGCTAGGTCCAGGTTCATTTTCATCGACCCATACATCATCGATTAATGTTAGACATGGGTCTCCTCTGAGAAGAGGGTCAAGGCCATAGTCCTCACGACACTGCCCTGTGGGTAGGGGGCTAGGAAATTATTGCAAATCAGAAATATTTTGTGATGAAGGTTCCTCATTTTCTTTATTGTCGGACAATTTGAATTCTTCAAGTGTTCGCGTCTGACTGTATGTATGCTTACATCTTTAAAACTACACAACGGATTTTTATGCGATTTTTTTAATAGATAGAATGATTCAAGAGGAAGGTAATAGGTACATGCATAATATAGTAAATGAACACTGATAATTTTAGAAGTTTCTGATGTGATATCATAAATAAACACATTTTTTTGCACTTGCATTGCAAACGCTGGATGAACCCTAACAGATAGATCAAAATAATGTACTACATTATTGTACTCCTTAGCCGGGCCCGGTTCCGAATTAATTATTATTGTATCAATGTATGGTAGAATTGTGTATCCTAATTATGCATACTGAAAAGTCCGCGATGGCATAATATGTCTACATTAGTTAAATATAACATACTACCTATATCCATTTTAATACTTAAAAAAATTGCCAATTATAAAGCGGTAATGTAAAAGCTATTCACTAAAATACGGCATTAATCACTACATATTATAAAATAAAGTCCTACGCCCGTCCATAGATAAATAATTATCATCAATCCGTATACGGCTGTATATCTAAGTTAACGCGGGCGAAGCTGCGGGCAACAGCTAGTTTGTGATAAAACTGTATTAAGATTATTTTTCCTTATTTTACTTTTTTTATTCGCCATTTAATTAAATAACTAGGTACTACACAGACTCAAGTATCTATTAATTTACACTAATTAAAGGTTTTGTATTACAAACTAATTACAACTAAGAACAACAATTGTTAGTAAGTATTAAGTAGCTATATTATTTACACTGTGTCGTCTTATTTATTTAGAGGTAATAATATGAAATGCGCGGTAACAACGTTGTCACGAGCAAAAGCGGCACAGGTCCTACTTCGATGACGCCCGGCTGGGTACTGGCGCGACGTGTTGCGATGCGCGAGAGCCATTTTCATCGTTTTTTATTTTTCAAAAATTTTTGAAGTGACATAATAAAAATCTATCCAATCATTTCCACATCATCTCCGTTTAGCAATTTAAACGTAAAAGTTTCATTAAAATTGAGTAACCCGAAGTCTTACACTACTCGAAATGCTTTTAAAATCGACGTTACTTTAGATTTTTTTTTGATCATGTAAAATGTTAAATATTGTATTTTTATCCAAAAAAATCCCTAGATCAAAGATGTATCTATACCCTATTTTTTTATTATTATTTTAAAATGACGACTTCTATGAAAACACCTCGATCTAGAAACAACAATTTGGGATAAGGGGCCCTTAACATTTGTTATAAAAAACTGTTGGGCATGTCTATCGTTTGACAGCGGAACGGGATGCTTTTTCATGCGCGCTGCCGTTGTTCATCAATTTAAATGTTTTCGAGATCAAATTCTTCATTTTTTTTGTTGTAAAATTAAATAATAGCCGGGCGACTAAAACAGAACTTAAAAGTGAAGTTTTAAAATTATTATATACAACTAGTGGCCCCGACAGACGTTGTCCTGTACAAAATATTTTTTTTTGTGAATCTAAACCATCGTCGAATCCCCTTGAACTGACACAAAAAATTTCATCAAGATCAGTCCAGCCGTCTAGGAGGAGTTCAGTGACATACACACGCACACAAGAAATATATATATATAAAGATTTCAGTTTCTTCTACTTTAAGACACGCGAAATCTTTTTATTTTAGTGGAATAAAGAGGGTATTTACATAAAAGTTTACGACATTTTTATATGTCATAAATAGTATGTGTATATAGCTTATACATAAAGGTTTACGACATTGTTATATGTAATATAATAGTATGTGTATATAGCTTAGTTTAGGAATTAAGGTATGATGAGGGTATGGTAGAAGAACGAATCAAAAGTAGGTATAGTGCTTTATATACTGTTTTGGATTTTTTTTAATCTTGTTTCGTACTATTTTGTTATAATTTTGTATAATAAAACTGAAGATCGACTTTTGTTTATAATCTTGCCTTTCAACCAACATACAAAATTTCTGTTTTGTTAAATTAACAACTTCAGCTGTCGTCATCTGGGTGTTTGGTAATACTTATTCTATTGCTTGTTTCATTACCTATTTTTTTGCGAATATCCTTAATTTGAGCTACTTCAGCTAACCTAATCAAGGTACACATTTATACGCAGTTTGCAATATTATTTATTTTTTAGAAATCCTGTATCTTCCATCTACAAAGAAGTACCCAACAATGATACTTCGGGGGTATAAATACAAACGCATAAGGCAGAACGCATCAGGATTGATTGTTTGGCGATGCTGTGAAGTGCATAGGGGGTGCAGGGCATATTGTCTGATAGACGACAAGTGTAATGAACTAACTGAGTTCTATTACCACAATCATCCAAAAGAAAGAAACCCAAAGAAATTTAAAGAAGTAATAAGAGATAATTTATTATAACAGGGTTGGCCGTCACGGGACGCCCGGCTAATGAAAGTTATTCGTGATAAATAAAATAAAATAAATAAAATAAAAATCATTTGTTTCAGGATTAAGAAACCCATAGAGTATTAGCAACAATATAATCTTAAAAACTATGTTAGTATGTTATGTAATTTAAAATTATTGGAAGGCCTGGTGTCTTTGACCAAATGTACGCGAGTCCAGCGCTGTCCACGTCCAATCTGGCCACCACTATCTTCACCAGACTGTTGGTGTTGCGCCGCACTCGGTGAATCAAGGATGCTGTGCTTATAATACCCGACGGGCTGTCGATGCCAGGTTCGGCCAGCATCCCCGACGCACTGCAAGTGCGGCGCAGCCCCATCAGCACTCTAAAAGCGTTGTTATATTGAGTGCGCAGGGCTCTGCATGCGGCTTGAGTGAAAAGCATCCAAAGACTGCACATGTACAGAGAGTTACAAAAGGCTTTGAAAAGCGTATCTTTTACTTGTTTGGTTTACAACGAGCAAACCTTCTAGCCCTCTATATTAGCCCTCTCACACAAGGCCCTGCGCTCTCGCTCAATATCCAGGTCATCACTGAGCGACTCGGTACCCAATGTCCGAGGTACTTAAATTTCTGCACTTGGTTCAGAGGAACTCCGTTAAGTTTTACAGATGGAACTGTGTAATTTCTATTTTTCGCTTTAAAGACAAGCAGTGCACTTTTAGCAGTGTTAAGGTTTATAATGACCATGAACCTTTTTCTGTCCCTTGCTCCGGTGATCTTGCTTACTTTTCTATTTACATTGTAGTAATCATGTCGCGTCGCGAGTGCACGCCCCGTGACAGTACATCTAGGCTGTAATTAACATTTTAAACTCCTGAAATGTACCGTGAGAACGGGAAGATTGAGCGTTATTGTAGATTGTTGGGTGAGAGAGGAGGCCGCCGATGAGGCCTCCTCCTGCGGGCGACGAACTAGGCTGCGTAGGTGGCGTCACTTGTGTGTTTGTGTGGCCCACAGGATGGCCGTTTCGGAGAGGTCATTTCTACGGCAGTGGATTTGACAGCGAGTGTCGGAAATTTGTACCTTTGGAAAAACTTCTTGAACCTCAAATCAAAAACTTCATATTGAAATATAAAATTCATTTATGTATATATATGTATAAATTGATGGAAGTGTCTATTCATCTGACTATCGGATGATTATTTTACACAATAGATAATCATAATTATAAAATCATAGATAATAATAGAAAATAATTATAATTATTTGTCCGATTATTTTTAAGAATAAAATAAATAATTTGTATCCAAACATTTTAAAATATATTTTTAATTACAAATAAATTACTATTTTTTTTTCATATAATATGTTAGCTACTGCCCGCAGCTTTTTGTGTCTGGCCTGATGATATTATTTTGACTTGATAGAGAGATAACGTAGCATTATAATGGTGCAAGATTTTTTAAATCGTATCCCTACTTTCAAAAATTACATCCAGCAACCTAACTCTCAAACAGCACCTCTTTAAGTTGTTATAAAAACCTGTATTTTTGTATAACTGTATCTTTTTCTTGCAGTACTACTAGTGCCAGTAAACTGCAATTCGATGTTGTTATATGATAAGTACACCTACGTGAAGCAAGTGGTCGAAACTGACGCTGAGATATGGTGCTGCTCTAGTTGGGTCACCGATTGCAAGGCGTTCATACAGACACTAGATGATAAGTATATCCCTGGAGACGAGGAGCACAATCACCCCCCACCATAATGTCGGAGAAATTCGTTGTGAGAAAATATATAAATAAAAATTCTGTAATATAACTTGAAAAATGTTTTGTTAAGTTGCATGTTCACGGATGGGTGCGCATGCGCATCTGCCGCGCGCCCATCTGTATGAAGACAGACTGCTTATACCTGTTGTGAAAGAAAGGGTTGGCTATGTTTTGGAAGGAAGGACAGAATGGGCAATGCAATTATTGGCAATAAATCTTAACATTTTATTTCTCTCAACTGATGAATTGTTGCCTATTTTGAGAGTTATTGCTGAACGATGTAAGGAACATCTTATGATAACGTGATAACACACACAGTAAGTCAGGGTTAACACAGTGAGAGTCAAATTTAGAGGTTTAAAAAGAAAAAAGAGAATTTAAAAATATGGATGGTGTGTGTGAAAGACGATATAAATGAGTCTCGTGAACAAAACATTCGTAGATAATGTCGAAATATCGAACTCCACGAAATAAAAGTGAAAAACGTGGTAAATATCCCGTTTTAAATAATTTGAGTAACGATAATACGATATAGAGGGAACAGGTAAGAGAAACAACTTATATTTGCTTATTTCTCCCGTGAAACAGCTTTGCTGTGTTTCGGAGAGAAGGGCAAGACAGGCAGTGTAATTACTGGCACCGAGACTTCACATCTTATGTCTCAGGATAGGCAACACATAAATGAATTGCCTGGGGTCGTTCCAGGTATACTAGTTTATGTTCATGGGCGACGTCGGCCACTTAACATCAGGTGGTACGTTTGCCAGTTTGCCTATCCAACTAACATAAAATATATATATATATATATATATATATATATATTTAGCGTTACATCCAAGGGAAATAATTTTATCCTTGTTACACATGTATATTGTCCAATTTAGTAACGTAATATATCATGTGATGACAATATTTTATATTTCAGTATATTTTCTGCCAAGCAATCGACGGAAACACCCTCTGCTTATGCTTAACGGGTTTACGTATAAGAGACAGTGGGAATGCGTATCGGGAAAGGTTATATGGTACTGTTCGAGTCGCAAGATCGGGTGTAAGGCATGCGTACATAGTGTAGATCGCGTATTTACCTTCTCAGAAGGCGCTCATTGCCATCAGGCGCCACGGTATGTCAGGGGCAGTGATGGCACTTGGGTCAAAATGTAAAAATCAAATATGGCAACCTTTTTTGTAGTCCATTTTTGTCGCATCGTCTTCAATGGGCTAAAGCATATCAAATGCAGTAATTGATTTATTTTTCTCTTCTTCTTTAGTCTTTAGAGGATACTATTACATCACCATTTTTAAGGAACAAAAGAACACCTTCACACTAGCATTTTATCAGCGTTTGCGTTTAGTGAGCGTTTGATGGCCTTTTGCGCGGTGATATCTGATATGTACGCTCCTGAATGACAAAACGCTACCGGTGGTCTAATTATAAAAGACTTTTGTTGCAAATTGATAACCAGTCTCAAGAATCGAAAAGCGAAGATTGTGACAGATAATGGTGGAATATTGATCCACATCACCTGGGGGTGGGCCTGATCCCTATTAAAATTCGACCACGACTATCCACCACGAATCTATAAAATCTATACTAAAAAAACGCTAGTGTCGCTCCTGCAATGTCTAAATTCGTTTGAAGACTACTTCGTTTGTTATTTCCAAAACTAGAGTAGGTACTATGCACTCAGTCTGTAATTACAAAAGCACTCTTGGCACCTTGTCTTAAAGCCCACAAATTTAATAATTAAGGTCAAAATATTTTCGATAAGTTTACCAAAAACATTTTATTTAGGACAGACTATGATCTCATAAATGAAGGAAGTCCAAATGATAGGTAATGGTTATTCGATTTTTTCATATTGTTCTTTGTTTTTTCTTCTCTTTTCCTTTCCTTGTTAATTTTTCATCGGTGTTATTAATATTGTTCATATTTTTGTATTCAGTATCACTAATTTGTGTTAGAAATTTGTTCATGACTTAGTATTTGAAATAATAATTTCATTATTCCATTATTGTTGCAAATTATATATTTTGCACAAATTATATTTATACATACTAGTTGATATAGTACATATTTGTACTGAAAGTACGTTCAGAGTCTATTAAAACAGAGAAATTTTTTTTTTGTTTTATTTACAAAAAAATATATGTGAAAAACGAAGGAATTAAACTTTAGCATTTTATTCACTGATTAGATATTTGTAAAGAAAGGTAGTGAGTGATACTATATATTTATTTACAGTGATTTCAGAGTTTACAGTGATTAAATAATTATTTGCCTACATACACGTTTTGTCAACACAAAGATTGTTTGTTGATTGTTAGCAAATTAAGATAGTTTTAATATTATATAAAAACGGAAATTAGTTTTTCTTCTCGCGAACTATTTTAGTGAAATCCTTGGAATGCCGCATGAAAATCTATGTCGTTTAATCAATTGCAAAGATTCATATTTAAATAAACTAATACGTTCACCTATCTATTTAATGTTAAAAAGTTTAACCGAATTCAAAAAAGAGGAGGTTTTTAATTCGTATGTTTTTTTTCAATAGGCGGTGCTGTTTTAGTTCTTAATTAAACACTCATTTTTGCATATATAATCTATAAATAAAAATAAGGTCTTTACCTATGAAATTGCCGTTCTGCAATACTGGCCATTTAAAATCAAAATAATTTTTGTTTGGCTAAAAATTCTAATTTCAAATTAATTTTATTTTAAAAACATGGAATTCTTTTTCCAAAAGTAGTCATTTGTTTATTGATTAGTGTAACATTTTCATCGCATTTCAATATTTTTCGTCATCATGGATACGTTAAAAATTCGAGTAATTATGGAATATGAGTACCGTCGTGGCAGCAACGCGGCATAAGCGGCACGCAACATCAACGACGTTTACGGATTTAACACTACAAACCAACGCACCACCTGTTATTGGTTTGCTCGCTTCCGTTCTGGAAATTTCGACCTGAAAAATGAACCTCGCGGTCGTCCGAAGACTTTGGTCGATAATGACGAATTAAAGGCGATTGTGGAAGCTGATGATACACAATCTACGGCTGAATTAGCAGCAGCTTTCGACGTTAGCGTCTAAACAATATTCCATTTGCATCAAATTGGCATACCCCTATAAAAGTGATGGTCAGTGTTTGGTGAACTAGCGCCGGTGTGATTCATCACAGCTTCTTACCAAACGGGGTGAGCATTACTGCAGATGTGTACTGTGAAGAACTGAACACAATGATGGAGAAGCTGGCACATCTCCAAACCAGCATTGGTCAATCGCTCGTCTCCACTGCTCCTGCACGCGATCTCATACTGCACAGCAGACGGTCTCCAAGTTGCAAGAACTGGGGTTGGAAGCTCTCAGTCATCCGCCCTACTCACCACACCTTATGCCTACAGACTACTACTTTTTCCAGAATTTGGATAACTTCTTGCCGGGATAAAAATTCAATACCCAAGAGGCAGTACAAAATGCCTTTGAAGAATTTGTTGCCTCCCGTCCAGCTGATTTCTTTAAGAAGGGCATCAATAAACTGCCACTGCGTTGGCAAAGATGTATTGATTGCATAGGTGATTACTTTGATTAATACAAATAAAAAATACATGAAAAAAATTCGTTTAATTTTTTTCATACAATACGGCAATTTCATCCCGATTTTTAAAGCTTTCGACTCACATTAATAAAATTTTCCTTACAGTTTACTTCAGAACGTCCCACAGAGGTACTCGGCATTTGGTTGTCAACGGTTATTCCTTCATCTGCCGGAGCTACTGCGCCAACCACGTGAAAAAGATTTGGAAATGTGCAACCCACGCTGGTTGCACCGCGAAGGTTCACACCATAGAGAACCAAATTGTCAGCCTGAACAATGAACACAGCCATCTATCCAACGCAGTTGATATAAATAAAGGGCGTGTTCCATATTATCTCTAGTCGGTAATTATTAGATTTAATAAAAATAATATAAAATGAAAAAAACATGTTTAGTTTTGATGGATGTATAATAATAAATGTTTTGGATTACTACTAATTATTACTAATTTACAAGAAAAATAATTCAAACCAAGTTAATGGAAAAGTTTAAGCAGACGTAAGAAGATGCATTTAAGAATTAGATAAAAAAAGACTAAACGCGAGTTGGTAATTTGTTTACGAAATATAATAGTATATTTCGTATAAAAAATAAAAATAATTGATTTCATGTTAACTTATAAATACAAAAAACTAACCCTTAAGCTTTATCACAAGTATACTTGTCTATACAAAGATCTATAATTTACATAACTTAAAATTGAATTTGAAAATTTGGTTAATCTGGCATTTATATCTTCTCGACATTTTGTCGGGATATTTGATCTCGTATCTTTATGGGATTATAGGTAAATATTTCTTTGTAAATTAATCACCTGTCAGTGTTAGTATTTAAACCGTTAATTTATTAATGTTAATTATACATTGTTGTAGATTATTTTTTTACAACGTCACAAAGAGGAGGAATAATATTACATAAAGGCGGTTACACCTTCAATAAACGATCGAAAGCAGCAGGGTTTAAGATGCTGTGGTACTGTACTGGGTACTACAACCATCCGTCGTGTAAAGTCAAAATAATTACCATCGGCAACACCATTATATCTGAAGCGGGAGTTCATACGCATTGATCAAAATGATAAATTAATATATTTTTAAATATTAATATTAAAATAGTCTTTTAATTTCCTCAAAATTATAACAAAACTGCCTATGCAAATATAAAGGTAAATTTGTTCTTAGGAATGAAAAACAGTTTATATAAAAAGTTTTGTTTTAGTTCACATTTTCACCACCTCCAAAGGCGGTCAAGTGATGATAATCAATGGGCACAGGTTCCATCGGGAATATGGAACGGTGAGGAGAAGCTACTGGCGTTGTACCAAACGGTGTACACATTCTTGCAGGTGCAACGTAAAAATTATCAACGGACAGATTTATTTTACGGGCGAGCATAATCATAAATAAATCGTCCAAAATTTTTTTTTATCAAGTTAAGGAGTAAAACTTGTTAATGCTGATTTAATTATTATTTTTTTAATATCGCTGAAAAAATTATATTTTTGTTAAATATGGTATAAAATGGTTTAAATTAATGAAATTGAAAAAATCGTAAAATTAATGAAATACAATTGTTTTAAGATAATATTACTTCCTTCCTTTAGGAAAAACGGGGACCACTTATGATATAATATAATATATTACTATATATATATATTAAATATAATATAATAAATTATATTTAAAAATACATTAAATATAATATATTATATTATTAAATATAAATATTTTGGTACAGATGCTTGTGTTTTAGTTCTCAGAATAAGTCTTTTGACTAAAAACTAAGTAATATTATAATTTTTGTTTACTTTTAAATATTGGGAAATGTTAAAAAAATATATATTATTTTAATTTTATGAAATTTTGTAAGATATAAGGTACATTGGAAGAAAATGTTATGGTCAGAATATAATTTTGGCAATTGCCAAATAGACATGAGAGACCTATTGTTATATTTTGAGAATGTTTATTTAGTATAAGTATGGTTATTAAATAAATAAATTATTTTGCACTTATTCTTTACTTACTCAATTATTTTTTGAAAATTTATTTATTCATTTTCCAATTAAATCCAATTTAATTGTGTATAAAAAATATTAAAAAAATATGTTTTACTTTAGTTTTAGTTGCATGCAAATTAAATTTAAGTATTGACAAACTTTAATAAATAAAATCTTTAATGTCGTAAAATTCATCTCTTTCAGAAATAAAACAATAAATACACTTTTAGAGACGAATTTCACAATATTAGGAGTGTTTGAATTTTTTTTTATTTCTAATACTACATTGTTACTCCTTTTGCAGAGTCATTAGATAAAACAGTTAACCTGGCGGAATCCCTAGAATCAGATGATGATGTTATTGAAGTTATACGAGACGAAGCCCCCATAGAAATACTTTCTGATGGTGAAGAATTGGAACGCGAACTGTCTAAAGGAATGAATTTAAATTCTGAAACTTTTGGATTTACAAGTGCTTTAGATATGAATCGAGAATCTCCAAAATACCCTGAAGATCCACTTATAATTTCTTCTATACAAGAACCAGCTGTGCCTTTTATAGTTACCTCTACTTCATTGCTAAATAATGTTGATAAAGTTATTGACGTGCTGAGCAATAATATAGAAAATGTCAACGTTACTGATGATACAATGAGTAATACAGAAAACGCTAATTTTCTTGATAACAATCTGAATGACAATATAGATAATGCCAATGTTTCTAACCCGAATGCAAGCGACAATATAGACAATGTTAATATTACTAACATCAATCTAAATGACAATACGGAAAATATCAACGTTACTGATATTAATCCAAACGACAATATGGAAAACATAAATGTTACTGATGTCAATCCAAATGACAATATAGAAAATATCAACGTTACTGATGTCAACCCAATTGACAATACGGAAAATGTCAGCGTAACTGATGTTAACCCTTATAATATTGAAAATGTCAATGTCGCCAACGAAAGTTTAAACGACAGCACGGATAGTATTAATGTTACAGATCATAATTTAAGCGACAGTGGAGAAAATATCAATGTAACTGACATTGAAAAAGAAAAGTTACAAATCACACCCGAAAAACAAGCCTTTTCTCAGCAAGAATATAACGCCAATAGTAGTGAGAGCAATGTGCATATTGATGATACTTATACAAAATAATTATATGTAGTTGAAATACGAGTAATCACTAATATTTTTTAAAATGTGTTTATCATAAGATATTATTTTAGTAATGCATAAATAAAAAGATTTTTCAAATAATATTCAATTCGATGTTCGTAATTTAAATTTACTCAATGTTTGTTAAAAAGAATATAATTTTAATAGCTAATTTAATCAGACCTGAAAATGAATCATTAAAAAACGGCAATTTTGACAGATATTTATGTCCCCTCTAGCTTCTTTATCACGCATTATTCTTGGTTACAACATTTAACACTTTGAAATTTGAAAAACATTATTTCATATATAGGAAAGTAAAAAATATTTTTAAGTCACATTGAAACTGTACCTCAATATGAATTAAAAAGTTTTTTTTATATATTTCTGTTCCATTTACTAACGTAAAATTAAACGCAAACAAATTATGAAATAATGTTTTTTAAACTTTCAAGTTGTACTTCAATGTGACTTATCGTTTCAATATATTATTTTTCTTTGCACTTGTAAACTCAAAAAAAAAACCTATTTATTTATAAAATTAATCATAGACCTTTTATTTAGCGTTACGTTACTGTGGACGGTAACTATTAACTAAGTTGATTTTATATAGTTGGATCCCAGTGCAGTGCCTGTGCCTAACTAGTTTGGGTGGGAGTAATGTGTCCCTTTATTGCTTTCTGCCTTAATAATATTATGATAGATGATTTACTTTTTTAGTTTATAAAGTATACTTTTAACTCTCTCACATTTTAATAAGCTCAATATGTCCATTGGCTTTTGCACAAAAACCGAGTTTCATAGAGAAACAGAAAGTATTAAAATACTATATTAGTGATATAATATATACCTATATGTCTACTACTATCATAACTTGTCGAGTATTTTTTCTCAAACAAGTTAAAATAGACCCATTTCCCATTCCTAGTATCATAATAAAATGCTATTTTATTATAATTATATTACAATAAAATAGGTCAATTTAATTTATTGTTTATATTAATGTGTTTAAATATAACGAATAGGTTAGTTTCTATGCAATATCATTTTGCAAACAATAAACTCAGATAAAACAAAAGCTGCAGAATTGACCTTAGTAAGTAATAATATATTATGTGCAACATTTTAATGTCCATATTAATGACAAGAGTCCCAAATCAAAAAAAAAATCCAAAGCGAGTCATTAAGAGGTGAGTTACGTGTGTGAATTTAATATTTTTTGTTACTTGTATAAACAAACCGCCAGACTAGTCACCTGATGGCCGGGGTGGAGATGGTTGAGGGTTTCATCAGAGACCCCTGGGACTGAACAAGCTCCGCGCCCAGTCGGCTCCAGCTAGGCCAACTAGGGAGGATCGTCGAGGAACTCTTCCCCGAGACACCCGTGGGCTAAACGCCCCTCAGGATGGCTCAGCAGATGCTGGGCGATGAGGGTGTTCCGTGTAAGAAGAGGGCGCCGGGTCCAAACGGGGTGCACGGAAGGGGTTTTCGCGATCGCTCTCGTGTACCTCGGTGATAGCCTTCGGGAGCTATTCGACCGCTGCCTGCGGTTCGGGCAGTTTCCGAGGACTTGGAAGAGCCGACCCTCCTGCTACCAAAGACAGGGCCGACACCGGACTCGGCTTCAGCGGTGCAACCGGTGGTGTTGCTAAGCTTAGAGTGGTGGCGAGTCGGGTTGCGGTGTCGGGATCGGTCCATGGTCCGATCCTGTGGGACATCGGCTACGACTGGGTCATGCGAGGTCGCTGAGGTGATCCTGTATGTTGTCTGCATATCTGGGACCCTCAAAGGCTGAAAGCGCTCGCAGTGGTACTCCCAGGAGCGAGTCCCATATTGGCTCAGGATCTACCAAAAGATTATCCACAAGGATTTACGATGGCATGATCACATGATGAGGACACATGATGGCATGATCTGCACCGTACCTGACGAAAAGAAGCTCTTCTGTGACTAGCTCAGGCTACTCATTCATATGTTCTATTCTGGGCATCATAAGATGATAAGTCTCGGTGCCAGTAATTGCACTGCCTGTCCTCCTTTCGAAATACAGCAAAACGGTTCAAGAAAAAAAATCAGGATGGTGGTACCCATGCAAACGGAAGCGCGGGACCCCTCCTCTACCAGCGAAGGTAATTAGTTTTAGACGTAAAGAGTTGAAGATGAAACTAATTTACATGACAGATTTAGTAAAATGAAGTTATACGTTAGATCATCCAGATAAATTTAAAGTGATAGATAGGTATAATATGATTGCATTATGACATTTTATGTTACAGATTCACGAGACTTTCAAATTATTAAAATCTCATGTGGTGCCGATATACTAGTCCATGACTGCTACGAATATCGCCAGTACTATCGCCGTGGTCGCAGTACAATGTGGAGGTACAGACTCCGTGGCTGCTGAGCAACGCTTCTTCAGCCAATATGGTCATAAAAATATCTACCGGTCACAACTTATAACTTTCTTGACATAAATACGTATTTTTTTAATTGTATAAATTTTCTTTTATTTTAGACAATCAGATCTGACTGTCGTATTGTTTATATTTCTGCACCACGTAGTTAGTCTATATAGATAATTCATTGAGGATTATTTTCGATCTAATTACTATATGGTGTGATATAAAACCGATATATGGCTTTTCTGCAGGACAATAATGATTCATATATAAAACGGGTTTAAATTATAGCTAGTAAAACAGTCACATGTGCACAAACCGAGTAGTACCGAGTGCGAGTCCTCCATTATCAGTCAGTTTATTTATTTAATAGGAACACCAACAGCACTACGTATTAAGAATATATAAGGTACAACATCTGATATGTATGCTACTAAAAGGTATACACAGCATTCACCACATAGCATAACATAGCACATAAAAGTAGAAAAAAAACCTAAACATAATATTATTGCTGAAGTAGAAAATAATTTGGAATTCTGAAACTTAGTACTTTTTTGATTATTATTTTTTGATGGATGATGGATTAACAAATGAAAAGAGGAATACAATATGGGTGTTATTTAACTAGTTAGCATAGTATTCATATTTTTGTGAGCAGAAAAATATAATCTGTGAGCAGAAATAGCTAATTGATCAGCAACTCATGGCCAGCAAACATTTCAAAATCAATCAGCAATTTATGTCATTCTGGATGGCTGTAATTATTTATGTAAAGCATATTAATTATATAAGCTGCAATGAGCTGCTCCTGATTAATAAAATTATGGTAAGCACTCAGAGAGTAAGCAAAAAAAATAATTTTGTGCTGCATATAGAAGTAGCAAAAATAGGTAGGTACTTTACTTGTCATGCTCAAAATGGGCGCATTTCTTACAAAGATTATTTAAATTATTAACTCTAAGAGTGGATGTGTTTGTTTGTGTATGTATTAATTATAGAACTGTAAATTAATACAAAAAAATATTCTTGTAAATATAATTGAGATAAATAAAAAAAATATAAAACAATTAACCTATATCTGTATTCGTATAATAAAATTATAAATGAGATCAAAATTATAAAAGTAAATTCTTATGCAATGAGTTTTGAAATTAAATAACAAAATATTTTATTCTTCATCATCATCATCAGCCTCTATCCGTCCACTGCTGAACACAAACCTCTTTAAAACACGTTGTTACCACTGCAATTAATCTGCTAATAATCGCCGATTAAATTAGATTGCCGATTTTTTAATAAAAACGCAATCCAATTAGCTATTATGCTCACCATGTTTTAAATGCATACCAATCAAATACACTGCTTATAGACATATTTTCTCTGCTGATCAATCATCAAATCTTGCTGATCAAGTAGTTATTTTGCGGACTGAATGTTTATTATGCAAACTCATGTTATTGTAAGCTGCCTATTTATGATTTCATTTTTGACCATTATCAAAATTATTTGCGGAACAAGGATTGCTACCAGATTTTTTTTATTGCAAACTAAATCTTTGTATGCTGATTATTTAAATGCTGTTTTTTTGTGGCTCACCAAATCTTATACTTGCTGAACATTTAATTACTTCTGATACAATATTATGCAAGGTTGATAAAAGCGAGAGGCATTAAATCACATATACTACACATGCTTACGGTTAATCCGAAACTATTAAAAATAGTTTGAGAGAAATAAAAAAAAGTTTTTCAAAGAACTTAAATACGTGAATAGTAATAGTAAAAGTAAAACGTAAACATCCTTTGTAAAATATCCACTGACCTTCGAATCTAAAAGGCAACGTCGCACAGCACGTTGCGTCGGCGCGGCACAGGGTGCGTCTCACCGGGCCGAATGAAGCGGAGCGGCTTTAAAACTTTAAAAATACTATTGAAACTATTAAATTCTATTTGTCTAAGTTTCGGTGTGTAGCCTGAAAATGATACATAGTATATCGCTCATTTGCTACAAGGAAGACATATCTCAAAATTCGTGATTTTTTAGTTAATGATATAGTTGGGTAGAGAAAATAGCGGTCCGTTTACTGTAAAAACGTAATTTCTCTAAGGTCTATAGTAATAGAGAGACAGCAAATAGTCACAGTTGTGTCGTTATAATATTGTATCTTTCGATTTCGTGACTCACGGCAACAACGACATAATTTAGTTGCGATGTAACAGTGCTAGCGGTAGGTCGTACTTGTACTCTCGAAAACGACATTTATTAAGTAGTAACGCTCTTTTGTAAGGTGAGTACAATTTCTTTTATTATACTTTCAAGAACAACGTGTCTAATATAAATGTGTCTTTTATGCAGGTAATACTTGAATAGATCAGTATACGCATATTTCATGTTATGACGATATTGCTGAGAAGATAAACAACTCTCAGAGTCTTATAGCGAATTATGACGTTGTTGTTATGAAAGTAAATAACGATTTAATATTAAAGAAAAAATATCTACACTTATGTAATTACGCTTAAATATATTTTTCATTTTATATGGTGAAATATTTTATAATTTTGTAATAAAACGTGTTAAGACAATAATTTAAGACACGTTGTATTTTCATAATTTATAGTTTTACTAGTATTTTTAGCGACAATAGTGTTTCCACATACATCAAGAGGCAAAAAAATGGTAGAAGTGATTGACAAGCGCAGTCACGACTCGCCCAATGAAGAAGTAGCGGCTAATGAAAGTTGTATGTGCACTAACTTTTGATTTCTTTTAGATTAATAATTTTATCACGTTTATATTTTATATAATAAAACTATACACGAACTTTTCAGGCCAAGAAAGAGCTGATCAAAGATCACATGCGATGAGCTCTTTATCAAATGAGAGTGATTCTTCTTCCAGTTCATCATCTGATTCGGATTTATCAGATAGCACATTTATTGAAGGTAAGTTGTTTTGATATATTCTTCGTTTTGATATATTCTATTAGATCTTAAATTAAATATTAAGATTGCATTTATTTTGCAGATAGTGACGATTCTGTCAAAGATCCAATGTACATTCTACCAGAGCAACTCCTTCAGCAGAATAGTGCTGGCTTTCCATTATCATCTACATCAACGGCAGATAGAATCAATTCATCATCTATTTCTGAACTCTCACTTCTGCAAAGTCATGAGTTTCTAACTGATAATGATTTTAATAGTATAATACCTTTGTCACCAATTATAACAGAAAATAAGATCATGACATCGTCTCCGACAAGGCCGAAAGCAAAACAAGGAAGAAAGCGCAAAAGGAATGAAGCAAATTGGAAAAGAAATGTAAAAAAAAGGCTGCGGAATACTGGAAAACCATATGAAACTTCTAGCAAAAAAATTAAAGAAGGGAGAATAATTAAAGAACCGTGCGGAGATAAATGTCGGCTACAATGTAAATCGAAACTATCTGAAAATGAAAGGAAATTATTATTTGAGAACTACTGGGCGTTAGGCGATAAAAAAAAGCAATGGGAATACATTTCAAAGAGTATGACAATCATAACACCAAAATATCGTTACATTCGTGAAGGAGGAAAAAGAAAACCTCGACAAAAGAATCATGCTTTTCATTTCAAGCTTCCCGATAAAAGGGTGAGAATTTGTAAAATTTTCTTTAAGAACACCTTAGGAATTAATGACCGTCCAATTCGCACTGTTTTAGAAAAAGAAAACCAAGTGGCCAATTGTCTATTGGCTGATGACAAACGTGGTACTCATGACAGACATCCGCGAGTTGAGGAAGCTATAAAAATTGGTACTCGTGATTATATAGATGCCATACCAAAAATCGAGTCGCATTATACAAGATCGCCAATACAAGCAGAGTTTTCATAGATGGTAGCAAAAATATAACCGACATCCATAATGACTGTGGCAAGTCAACAAAAAAAAAATAGTTTTCGGCAATTATGTCCTTTTTACAAAATATTTACTCAAGAATACAACATCTCTTTTTTTTACCCCAAAAAAGGATATGTGTGACCTGTGTGCTGTCTTTGAAAACTCTGATAACAAAGAAACCCTGAAGGAAGAACATGATAAACATTTAAAAGAAAAGGAACTATGTCGCTCTGAAAAGACAAAAGATAAAGAAGATGAAAATATTGTAACAGCGGTCTATGATCTCCAGGCAGTATTTCAATGCCCCAAAGGCGATGTATCCGTTTTTTATTATAAATGTAAGTTAAATGTACTGAATTTTACAATATGCGACTTAAAAACGAACAGAGTAGAATGTTTTCTTTGGGACGAGTCTAATGCTAACAGGGGTGTAAAGGACTTGGGAACTTGCGTGTACAAGGATCTAGAAAAGCTTTCGTTACTTAATAATAATAAGAGTCTTAACATTGTCTTTTACTCTGATAATTGCGCAGGCCAACAAAAAAAATAAGACAATGATTGCAATATATTTATTCGCATTACAAAAGTTTTCTAACCTCCAAACAATTACACACAAATATCTTACAAAAGGGCATTCCCAAAATGAGGGTGATGCAGCTCATTCACTAACAGAAAGACAGGTAAAAAAAATGCTTCAAGCTGGACCAATGTACTCGCCAAAAGCTTTTATCGGTGCTATGAAAACGGCTATAAACCTGAACGATTTCATGTGAATGAAATGTGCACAGAGAATTTTATTGATTGGAAAAATGCATGTACCCAAATGGGAGAAATTTGATGAAGGACGAAGAAGGAAATTCAGTTAAGATTGGAGATAAATCGACATAGTCACACACGTCACAGTCACAAATCAAAATACTACAAAAATATTTATATATTTATCAGCAATAATGACATAAGTGTTTCCTTGCTGTAAAAGAATTTGCGTAGCTTGTCTTGTGTGCTTTAAACGTAAGATTTGATATTTTAACACATGTACTAATCATACTACATTTTTGACTAAATATGTAACCTAAAAAATCAGCGATTATGTTATCTTTAAAAATTCTCTCCTGTAAAATGCTATTGTTAGAGAAATGACGACCTCGTCGCAAATGAACGATATGTAGTTTAATTTAATACATCTCGCTTTTATTAATCTTGTATATGGGTAGATTGTATCAAAATAGGCAAACAAAATAGACGGTCAAAAATATTGACATGCTAACTTTTGACATAATCCAGCATTATGATTTCATTATTTCATAGTTATTTGTTAAATACGAAAAAATGAGATGTCGTTAGTACATTTTTTAAGGCCCATGAATGAAAAACGCGATTGAAGAACATCAGCGCATGTGTGAAATGCATAATTGGTGAGTATTTTGATTGACACACACATTGAACAGAGGTTTTCATTTTATTTTTATAACCTATTGATTCAGGATTCTTTTTATTCAAGATCACATATACGTTAAATATATTATGTAAACTAGCAGTAGCCCGCAGCTTCACCTCCGTTTATTTTGTCCAAAAAATAAATATTTGACGGTGAGCCACCATTTACACTAAAAAAAATATAGTCACAAACCTATTCTCATACCTACAAAATATACATATAAAACTTTTTCAAAATCGGTCAAGCCGTTTCGGAAGAGTATAAACACTAAAACTCTAACACAAGAATTTTAAATATTAGATAATCGTAATAGTTTTCAAAGATTGAGTACGTTTTCAGTTGGCGCTGAAGCACGTTTTGTTCAGGAAGGCAATAATCGGGTGGTACTAATGATTGGTAGATATCGATTTGTCAAACATTACCACAGTCAAAATGGTAAAAGAACGAGGTGGCGATGCAGCAAACTAAACGGTAGATGCAACGCAATAGCGATAACTTTTGAAAGCATTATTGTCAAATTAAGAAACTTACATAATCACTAGTTTTATTAAAACCACTGGACTTATTAAACTTTAGACGTGTTATGTTTTATAAATGTATATTAACTTGTTTTGTCTAAAACAAAAAACAGTTGGCCTGTATTTCCTAAAGTGTCTGATCAAATATCAGTCACTGATGGAATTTACACTTTAAATATACTTACCATCAGGTTTTTTGTTTTCCATGTTACATGTGATAAACATTTACATATTACTTCCTATTATTACATACTTACATTTCACTTAATATGTTTTTATGTAATTTAACCATCTTAGTGTAAAAATACATTAATATTTCGTATGGCTTTTGTGAATGTTAAACGGGTGCAAGATCGCATATAGAAATGTGTTTATTTAAGAAAAAAAAAGTTGCAATTAAGACTTCGCTATAAATAAAAGATATCGTTATCCAATAGTAGTCTTTGTCGTTATCAAAATGAAACGACGCTTGTGCTAGCACGAACAGAACAGAACAGAACAGGATATCGTTTTATGACTTTTAAAATTACAGACAAAGTATCATAGACAACATTAGTCATAAACGATATACTACTCATAGACAATATAAGTTTTACAACCTTATTTAAGTTAAAGTACTGTTACTGTTACTTATGTTTGTTATAAGATGTCGCTATTAATATGTTATTTTGGTAAAACCCAATAGTTATTATATTAGAACATGTTATAAGTCAGCAAAGTCTTAACTGAACATGGGCTTTAGTCACCGAACAATATAACATCTACTCTGACAGTGGCAATTCCATTTGGGAGCTAAGGCCAAAGAAGAAGTAGAACATGTTACTAGTATTTTTAAAGATGAGTTATTTGTAACCATAGACTTAATATAGAAGGACTGGGCATACCTACGAAAAAAAGGTGTAACATACAACTCAAATCGGCACTTAACATGGCTACCATTGCTAGGGTTTTGACGGCAAAACCACAAACTATACAGAGAATTTGAATACTACTATGAAAAGGGCACTCAAGATGGCAGATCAGGCACTCACTTACAGCTGTAAATTTAAAGAAAGGGCATCTCCTCTTATTTCCTAACTTCATGTTTCTTACAAATAACTCATATTAAAAAAATATTATTAAAAGTGAACATTTCTGTCGGAAAATATATTTATTTATTTTACAATTCTATACCTATAATTAAAACCGTATTTAAGTTTAAAATAAATTTGACCTACCTTTTGTATCTTTGTTAACAAAGTCCTGTAATGTAAATTACAAATATTTAAAAAATATATAAAGTGTATATGAACTATTATATGTAGCTACAAAAACTTGTAAGTAAATTATTCGCATATAATATGTCATACACTTATAATATGTCCGTTTGTGTCTTGTACTTGGCAATTTCATTGGATATTAACAATAAAGTTTCATTTAATTTATACTATTAGATGTAGATATTTTTAGTAACCAATCGTATTATCTGTTCCAGCCAAGATCATCCAAGCTGGTGGGTACCCAAAGTTAATGTACGGTGGTTTCCTCTACAGACCACACAACGCTTATCGCCAAAGGAGACTACAACTGTGGTATTGCAGATATCGTAACACAAGACAGTGTAGAGCCATCGTACGAACTATGGACAACAATATAGTCAAAGACGACGACACATTGCATACTTGTGTATTTTTTAATCGGTAAAACTATCTTTAAGGAAACTAAAGACGTTTTAAGGACATGTTGAAATATCTAAAAATCAAATACCATTGAAATAATAAATAGGAATATATATAAAATAAGAATTCATAAAATATAATATAGATCACATAGTCACTTAGTGATATACGTTATAAAGAAGAGGTCCCAGCCATGGTCCCTGAGAATGCAAAAGAACTGAGGGGAAATTTTGTAATACTAGATTTTATTCATATTTAAACTACGATTACATTTGGAGTTTATAAATAGTCAAAAATCTCAGCAGCGATTTTTCGTTATAAGTGCAGTACGCGTGCCATAACATGGTCTGATAGATTATAGAAGCTCGTTTCACAGAGGTTTAAGCATGCACATTTTCGTATAGAAAAACTGAAAGTGACGTTTTCAAGGCAATTTATTTTTATTTATCTACAGGCTTTTGCGCCCATATCTTTATTATTATTTAATTACATTGAATTTTGTTAAAGACACGCATACTTAACCTAGAGTAAGTTATCTTTGCCTAGGATTTTTGTTATTTGGTAGGTACTTACCTTTGTTATATTTTTTCCAGCCTTCGAATCTCTTAGATATTTTAGTCAGTTATTTCTTTATTCTTGTCTTTTAGTGCCATTGTAAATTGTGAGGTATTACTGAAATGTCACTTTAGCTAACTTCAGTGCGGCCATTAAATCGCGCGTACTGAATATACGACCCTAGCTTGAATTTTGTAAACTGTGGCTGTACAAAATGTACTAAATATTTAATTTAACAACCTATTTATTATGTTAGACATAAGTATAGTTAAGATGTGCTCATGTAAGTATCTATTTGGATATTGTAGGCCTGTGGTAACTTGAAATAAATAATATACAAGTTATTAATAATAGTGATACAAAATAGAGTAGTATAACGAGGAAGGGTTTTTTAATATTTTCATAAATATCTGTAACAGTGATTATAGATAAAAATTGAAGGACAGTGTAAAATCTATTCACTGCTAATAATTTATTATCTATTATAGAGATACGTATCATATGGATATGTATTTCAACTCTCTCATTAAAATATAATTTGTTTATTTGTATCATCTCAATACCAAAAATTAGGTTATGTGTGTTTAACATAGTACATACATTTTTAATTAATTAATATGTATTATGTAGGTATAGGTGGTAAAAACTTTTGTCTAAACATTACTAATAATATATTATTTAATCATCGTCATCAGCCATTTTCGTCCACCGCTAGAGATAGGCCTTTTATCTTATTTATCCTTTACATTTAAATATGTATGTATGTATGTATCAAATATATGAATAATCCATTAGACGAATCTAGTCAAATATCCTATATTAGAATATTTAATTTAACTAATTTAGTCAATATATAGTCATTATAGTTAAGTCATAAAGTAAACTCGTACTAAATTATACCGCAATTTAATTATATTGATGTATAAAGTTTTTGTATAACAAAGAACCAATAAAATTGTAACTATAGTGTGTACAATGCACACGCACATTGCTACAAAAATCTTACCCTTCTGTGTACACAAAAGACTCGCAGCAGACGATGCGATAAAACGTGCAAAGGAGACGCCCATAGAACAAAATAGATATGAACAGAAGGCAATCTACATTACAACTCCCGCTCGAGCAACGCACACATAGACACCGTTCACGGATACGATATTGCGCACCGTTTGGAACAGTGCGAGACGCGATTGCTACACGCGTCTGTGAACATTTTTTTTTATGGAAGAATGGAGGGAAATAAAGAAGTAATTATAGTTATTTAGTGGACGGTTGTTTAAATTCAATATACTATAGTCTGTTTTTTTAACAGACGAGTACCGAAAATTTTGACTGCGTTGCTATCTTATTGGTTTATATTTCTGTTCTTTCTGTTGGTGTTTTACACATTATAGGATATAATAAGTAATAATTAATACTTATTGCATAAATGCATAATATATAAGCAATAAAATATACTAATAACATATTATATACGAGTGTCACTACCGCGATAGTTGTTGCGCTTATGCCAAAGTTAATAACCCTAGTGTAACCGCCGAGAGTAGGTATAAAAAGTAATACATAAACGAGATTGCCTTCTGTTCATATCTATTTTGTGCCCAATAGGGTTCTCTCTCGCACATAATATACTCACTCGGTCTCTCGCGCTTTTGGCCTTTGGGTGACGTAACAGCTTTTAAACTTTTACATTGAACTAGAGATAACCTACTGTCTAATTATCCTAATAATAACTATATTATTTTATAGTTCAGTCCGGAGATGATTTAAAAATCTTGGTCAATGATACGTAAATAAAAGTGGTTTTTTTTTTTAATATCAAAGGATTTATTATTAGTGCCATCTCCAATCCTGAGTTTTGTAGTAATTCTGTGATAATATAATTTATTTAGTAATGATATTAATTTCTCTGCACTTTTTATATCAACTTTTAACAAAACCCTTGATAAAAACTTACCTTTATTTTTTAATCGCCTTTTTTAGTAATTAGTTACGTGAAACATAATTGATTGTTTTGTTAAATAAACAGATATTTACTTAATACACCCCCGTCCAGCATCTTCATTACCCTTTCAAGAGTTTTTTTATTGATAACTTTTTAACATTAAATGAATAAAAATAAAACAAAATATGAAACATACTTTATTTTAACAAATATATGATTCCTAAAAATTACAATGCATATTAAAATATTTTGGATTTACTTAAAGCTATTGAGCATTGAAACATTTTGATGTGCAGTGCAATGTATATTAATGATTTACCAAATTATAATTTTACCATGTATTAAGTATATCCTAAAGTATTTATTCATTGATTCTTAATAACCATAGTTTTACTCTGTAAAGATTATTCCTTAAAAGCATTCACATACATTATCGATACAATAATTATTATAAAAAAGGCTTATGCAATTATAATTTTATAGTTAAATATTCTTATATTAAGGCACACTTTGTAAGGCATCTCGGAGTATTATTCGCACAAATTTTAACAATATTCAAAAAGAAGAAGCTTAGTTCACACTAAAATGAACAAAATTGATAAAAACATTTCATTCCAAATCACATAAAAATAAAAATATACCCTCTTTTTATTTTGTTTTTCGCTGATCGACTATTTTCTTAAACTGCTCTTCATTTGTAGCTCTATCTTTAAACCGTAAATCTTAGGTTTGCTTGCTTTGGTCCTTGATTACTCAATCCAATTATTTGTGATCAGTCCAGCCAATAAACAAGTCAAGAACACAGAAGTTTATATAGTCATTAATATAATACGATTTACAAATGAGATGATCTTAAAATAAAAAATGTGCACATTGCTCATAAATTAATTACGTTAATAAATAAGAAATTTGGCAGTAAAATAATATAAGGTAAATTAATAACAAAAAATTATGAAGCCTGAAATTACGTCGCTTTAAACGTTCATAAACAGCGTCCATTTTGATCTTATCATAAACATCAGTAAATGCTATATGTGATTGTGATCAAGAAAGCTTCTCACGATAACGCTATTGTGGGTAGTCAGGCTCGCTCGACACCCGAGCTTGATCCGTTTGTTGCACGTCCATCTTATTTTCTGTCTGTATGTTTCGTGTTTGATGAATTTGTGATCGCCAACGTGTACCACAAGTTTCCCGCGGTTGGAAAGACCAAAGCGTACTGAAAAAAGTAATTGCTTAATAACTTTTATAGGTCAAAAAACATGTAATATAAGCACTTATTTGTCGAATTACTAAAAAAATGTTACACATGCAAAAATTGAAAAAGGACTCAAGACCATTGATTTATATTTGATTTATTTTCATGAAATATTTTGACATTTAATAATAAAATACGAGAGCGAATTTCATTTATATATTTATGAATTAAATGTCAAAATATACGAACAAAATTCATAAATATTCATTTATACGACATGTTTTCTAAATGATGTATGAACTATGAACATATAATATAAAATAGATATTTTTCTGGAAATAGTAATTAATTGTTGTGCTACGTGCATATTACAATATTTTGTAAGTTAATAGTTTGATGTAATTATAAATAAAATCCATAAAGAGGAACAAAGTTTTATTTACCACTCTTTTATTTTTTTAGTTTTATACATTTGGATTAAGAACAATAAAATAACTCAATCGAAATATTTTATAAACCATTATAATTATTATAATAACCTTACCGAAGAATAATTAAAAAAAGTTCGTTCACTAACTTTTTTTTTTCATTACAGTCGGCGGTTTGGGGTCTAACATCGATTGCTTGGCATCCTACTGTCTCAGTAAGCAAGGGAAGATGGGCATTAATCTTGGAGGTTATCGATTCAGATTCAACGGTTGCGCTAGAAACGGTAAGATACGATGGCGCTGTTCCCGGGGGCCTTGGTGCAAAGCTGCTCTTCACACGTATCGGGGCAGGATCGTTTACATACAGAGCACGCATAATTGTGGCCCAAAGCCACCACCAATTTAAATTATACAGCCGAAAAACTGACTGTTTACAAAAAAGTCTTACAACGATAATACTCAACCGAGCATATAACCGAAATAGAACGAATGATGTGTGTTTCATGAAAACTAATTCCGTCAAATTTGTGCTTGCGACGCTGCGCCGTTTCTACGTTCTGATCGGCCCGCGGCCGACTGATGGCCATTGATTGATTGATGATTGGCCGATGGGACTTACATACAGATTACTGGTTGAGTAAATTGCTATTACGTCAGTGACAAATCACTGACCAGATTCTCAATTTTATGGCTCACATTACGACTCTATCTGGTTATATACTCGATGAATCAACTTGACCGTATTGAAGCAATATAGCAAATGTCACTCAGTGATTTTTAAATTAAATGCCAAAAAAAAATTTTGACTAATAAGCTCACAACTTTGTAAAACTATATTCAATATGGCCAAATCAAATCGCAGTACACAAACAAAATCGACTGACAATTATTGTTCAAAAAAAAAATAGAATACATAATATTATGTTGCCTCTGTAACAACTACTACTGCTGTTTCTAATAAAATACCTGTAAATATGCGATGTCTTTTAAGTATTTTTGTAATATATTTATTATCCTTGCCAAAATATTAAATAAACTATAATAATCGAAGTCTCATCTAGTTACACTATTATAATGACTATAATGTATATAATGTTTATTATGATTAACACATTTTTGTATACAATAAATTGAACAAACGGTGTTTTCGTTGAACCCTTACTTTTAAGGTAAACTTTATTTGGTTACGTTAAACAAATTATAGCTTTATTGTTTGTATATTCTAGAATTTATCATACAATTTAATTTATATTAAAAAAAATCTTAGAACTAAAATAAGGATTATAAGAAAAAATATTTGGCATACTATGTTCATGGTCCTGTCTCTATGTTTGTACAGACTGACAAAATATTTGAATTTGCCAAAAGGCTTAAAAATATATAATAATTTGTATTGGTATATTTTTTGCTTTATTAAGTCTATTTCACAATTTTTCTTTGTAATATTAACGATACTATGTACAACAAAGTACACATATCTGATAATGTAGCATTTTTAAAGGAATCATGCTGTATAAAATCTATCATATACTTACAAATAAGATTTATAGTACAAATTTCACCTCAATAAAAATTATATCAAATAGAACATAAGTTATAAACATAACTTTATATAACTTAATTTATATAAATAAGATATACATCGTATTCAAATTATTTTTATATAAACAATAATTCAAACAGTTTACACTTGACAAAGATTCTATACAATTCATATTATCAGTAGAATTATTTTAGAGACTTTGAAGAAATGTTGTAAGTGTAGCTCACATAGTGTTTTTAAGTCGATAATAAAAAAACCAAATTATACACGAAAAAAAATATTTTTATTGAAAAATTTATAATACCTCATTACTAATAATTACCATCAAGCAATATTTGTAATGTAATAAATAAGTTATATTAATATTTTATAGGGTAAAAGTAGGCATATTTAGAATTTAATGTCAGTTAAAAATAATAATATATTTACATAAAGAAATGTTTAGCGATTTTGTTTAATTATGAATACTTAATGCATAAAATAAATTAAATCTTTGAGTTTGTACATTTTAATGACAATTTAAATTTAGAATGGTAACAGAAATTACAAAAAATATATAATGCAAAACCTAGGGTCGTACACAGGGTGACTATTAGTTCTACAAGCATTCGCATAAGTAAAAAAAATCAAGTCTATATTTAAATTTATATTTTTATGTATTATTCTACTTGGAAGAAAATTGTAAATTGTTCAAAAATTGTATGTAACAGGCCAGTTAGTGGTGTGTCAATAGATATTATAAGACTATTAAACACTTAAGTATTAAGTATAGATGGCTAGAAAGACAAAAACACAGTTCTACTCAGTAAAGACAATATTGAAAATATTTAAAATGGTAGTACCTACTTATAAAAACATAACAGAGACAATTGTTTCATATATATGTCATAGACAATATTCATGTTAGGTATATAAAACATGCAATGTACAAAATATTATTCTATAGGGTGTAGTTCTAGTACGCTGCATTGTAAAATGTATAAAGGCGTAAATTATAGCTATATAACCATGCTCTGTTCAACGTAACCTGTCTACCTCTGGTTTATTAACTGTCAGTGGTTGTGTGTATAGTGTATTAGATTCTATGCCAAAATATAAGTAAGATATTTGGATGTGATCGATGTTTAAAATAAAACTAGTCATAAATTAAAATGTTTTATTTGAACCATTGCACCAGTTGACTTATTATGGGACTGTAAAAATTCTTGTATACAGTTTTACAGTTTTGTCTTATGATATAGTAAAAAATAGGACATCAAAACAACATGTTTTTCATAATCTTGAATCAAGGTACACTGGAGAGGAAATAGGTAAACTGATAGATGTGTCACGTGATGGTAAGAGGTTAACGTCGCCCATAAACATAAACTAGTTTACCTGAAACTAGTCCAGGCAACTAAATATTTTTATATTTTAGTGTTGTATAACAACGCCATCTACTGAAGAAGTTGTTGTGTTAGTAAAGCAGTTACTTGCTTCCAATTAAAAATAGTATTACTACTCGCCAATAGATGTCAGGAAGAGTCATTTTTGTTGATTATCTATAAAGAGTTACTATAGATTTGATCTTAACAAAAATATGCTTAGATATACGAATTACATGTGTCAATAAAGGGCTCCCAATAGTAGTGTTTCTTACAAAAGAAGAAACTTGAAAAAAAAAGGAAAATAAAATAATCCGACAGGGAGGGGGAAGGAGTTCAGGCCAGCCCTTCCCACCTGAGCTATTTATAACATTATTAATAATTGTGAAATTTACCTTCGTATGCTAATGATATTGTAGCAGTTTTTCATTGCCTGAAAACACGGATGAAACGAAGTTTTTTTTTTAATTCAACTTAGCTAGATCGCCCCCGAAACCCCACATACTAAAAAGCTCATGAAAATCATTCGAGCCGTTTCCGAAATTAAGATTATATTTGTAATACTAGAATTGCTCAAAGATAATACACATAGTTGACACAAGAAATTGGTAGTTTTTCACAGTCATCTGAAAATATCGTAGTAATGGCATCATCCTGCTATCCCTATTGTTTAGTGAATGCCAAGACGATAATAACTATACAAGCTAACAGAAGAAGTAAAAAATTGTTTTGAAAAAGAAACAAAATTACGTATAATTAATAACATGTAAACGCGAAAGCTCGTAAGAATGTATGGACCATGGATGTGTTTGTTACTCTTTCACGCAAAAACAACTGAATGGATTTTAATGAAACTTTATAATTACATAGCAACTTACTAGCAATTATACAACAATAACATATAAGCTATAATTTATCCCGTTCTCCCACGGGAAGGGGAAGTAAGCAGGTGAAACCACGGGGCGCTGCTAGTACAACATAACAAAAACTTGTAAATTAATATTTTTACTTTTTTTATGAACTTGCTTTGGGCTTTGTCTGGTCCGGTGTAATAATTTTGGTATTCATTTTAAACTAACTTTCCGATGGCTTGAAATTTTGACTAGGTCAAAAGTGGTTGACCATACATGAATATATATATAATAAAAAAAGAAAATGTACACTTATTAGTATTTAAAAACATGCTACATTATTTTTTGTAATGAGTTATTTAATGCCCCTCTTGGAGACGAACTTAAAGAAATATTATACAAATTAAGATTTGAGATCTTTTATCTTATCAATTTAAAAATTGTATTAATATTTGAACAAAATTATATACATTACCTTGTTACACCTGTTACATTTAAAATATATCATATACCTATAATAAATTTTAATTCACTTGCTTCTGACAGCCAAAGCTACTTAATCATTTATTTCGTCTATACTCATAACAAAGTTATATTACGTAAATAGAAGCAATTTTAGACAAACATTTTCAATTAAAACGTTTAAATATGCTAAAATAAAAAATTCTCTGAAAATTCAATAACAATGAGTAGTAACATTAAGGCTGGAGTATGGACTGTTCATACTAAAAATGGAAATGTATCAAGACTCAAGATTCAACATTTTTGTACCGCTGTATTTTATAGATATCTTTGTTGCAGAGAAAACATGATTTGTGATACAAATTGTCTTCTTTACTCACTATAAAAAAATATTGTTCATAGCAGAAGCTTTTATTATTTTATGTAAATTTATAAATTTAATACCTCTCCAAGTAAAACCAAATGTTGCAATAAATCTATACAAGGAATAAAAGACAGCAAACTTAAGTAATAAAAAAGCAAGTAACAATAAATATAATTAAGAACTTTTACACTTTTAAATAATTAGCTAGTTTAGAAATTTCTTCCATGACTTTTATCAATTTTTAAGCACTTACGGTTTCATCATTCATTTTCAACTTCATACTCTGCACCAGTGATAATTTGATCACCAGATATCAACCCGTGTACAGTTTTTAAATGGTTAAGTATAGTTTGAACGCACTTATCCACATCATCAATCTTCATGCATTTGTATTGGCATATTTTGCAAGAGAAGAAATCATCATCAAAATTTTCAAATACTTTCCAGACCCAATAGTTGAAATCTGCAAAAATTGGCAAAATGAAGGTCTGATTATTATACACTTAAAAAGACATATTTCTTACCATTATATTATAAACTAGCTGTTGCCCGCATAGTCGCCCGCGTTAATTTAGATTTACAGCCGTACGCGGATTGATGATGATTATTTTTATAGCCTAGGTTACTCCTTCACATCATCTATCTGCCAGTGAAAGTCTCATCCAAATCGGCCCAGCCGTTTCAGAGATAAGCCGGAACAAACAGACAGACAGACGGACAGCTAAAAATTGTAAAAAAATGCTATTTTGGTATATGTACCGGTATACATCCTTATGCATTCAATAAAAAGCGGTTATTTTAATACAAACAGACACTCCATTTTTATTTATATGTATAGATGTATAGATAGTATAAAACAAAGTTGCTTTAAAACTACACAATGTATTTTGCTGCGGTTTTTTGTATAGATAGAGTGATTAAAGAGGAAGGTTTATAAGTATAAAACATGCTTAATGTAGTAGATAAACACTCATAATTTTAGAGGTTTGTAACGTGATGTCGCAAATAAACACATTTTTTGCGCTTACATTGTAAACGCTGGCTAACCAGAAAAATCAAAACCTTATAAAAGTTCTACAAAAAGTCCGCGATGGTATATTATGTCGATCTCTTAGGGACAACCCACAATAACCATTTTTGTACTTTACTTTTTGCGAGAAATAATGAGTTATTTACGATTTAAAGCAATACAGCATTAATCCTTATCCAATTGAGTATTGTGCATATAATAAAGATCAATATGGCCCTTTACAGCATGTAATTTAAATGAATATTTTCGAAGATATTACAGATTTAAAATGCAGGTACATTCAACGTTCCAGGCTTAAATTTGAGCGTTGAGTGTTTTCACATGGCCTTGTCGCTCTTTCAAATCAAATCAAATATTTGTTTTTAAATTCAAAATAGTCTCAATAAAGTATATTTTTGAACGTCAATTGAATCTACCACCGGTTCCAAGGCAAGCCCACTGAGAAAACCAACGAAACAAACTCAGTGGAACTAATCTTTTCAAATATTTATTATTACGGTATTCTATAACAATTTTTACATCTTATCCTTCAGCGTATACAGTTGCCTAAAAGAATTGCTTACGTTTGTGAGTCTAATCACTGGTACATCTGGCCTCTGTGTCTATTACGTATATCCCTACTATGAATAACACTTCTCGTACAAAATTCATTTATGTTTTTCCGGACATATTCAACAAAATATTTCAAGAGTAACCTTTTAGAGGTTACTCTAATATGTCTATCTATATGTATAATCTAGATAACATGTTTTTATTTTCTAATGACGAAAAAACTGTGAATGTTGTATATAAAGACATTCTGTAGTATAATATTTAGTATCAGCATTGCACCCGTGCTAAGCAGGGGTATAATTGATGAAGAAAGATTAATATTAAAACATTCATTGACTAATACATCAACAATATTTTGTACATTTGTGAATTTCAAATAAAAAGATTTTGTACTTACTACCAGTTTTGTGGTGAATCATTTTAAGATGTCTATTCATGTTGCCCGTAGCATTACCACCATGGCAGATACTTCTGTTGCATAACTTACATGAAGCAAGAGTATTGGAAACACGTTTGAAGTAGGCCCATACCCAACTGCGACGTTGCTTAGCACTGACTATAAACAAAAAAAAATACATTAATGTTTTAATTTTATTTGTGATTAATTTTTTTCTGTTCAACTATTTATGTAACAATAATAAAAATAAAAAAATGTATCATCATCAGTTTCTATATATCCACAATCATATATAGACCATTTTTAATGTACACCAAAAATGTATGAATGCTTGTATTTTTTTTAAACATCTATACCACCAAATTCGTTATGCAAATCTTTTTTTATTATAATGGTTATAATATTTTTTTATAATATTCTTTGATATTAAAAGCAACATTGGCAATAAAAAATAAAATATATGGATGCAAAGCAAACTTACGAAGATCTGAATTTGATTCCTTTTCATTTTTTTCATGAGTTTTCAGCTCAACCTCACTATTGTATACAACAGGGTGTCGAGTTCGGACATGCCTGTTCATATTATTGGTATTGCAACCTTTTATTGAAAGAACTACATTGCACAGGTTACACCGAAATATTGTATTTGTCAATTTATCAAAATATTTCCATACCCAACTTCTTTTCCTAGATGATTCTGAAAAAGTAACATTTCCTAATCATCAAAGTTCTTTTAGGCTATGTAGGTGATTAAATATCTTAATATGTATTATCTCATTAAAGCCTTAATAAATGCATGGCACTTGACAATTTACTGCACCAACATGACATATCGTAAATGGATATTATAGATTATTTAGTTTATATTTATTTTATAAATCATGAAAGCAGGCATACCAATTTACATATATCTATATAATTTAAATAAATTAGGTATTGCATTTGAGATTATTGCACAACTATTATTTTATCAAATATATATAGGCATAACTATGATTTAAAAATAGGTATGTAAAGTGTCTTACCTTCACTTTTATTTATGTTAGGTAATAATATATATTGCATCCCGATATCCTTGGCTGGTGAAGCATCATCTTTGATCACTTCCGATTCGGTTTCGCATATTTCTTCTAATATCACAGGCTGTGTTTTATTATCATCATATTTCAACATACTAAACTGGAAAAATTCTATTTGATAGCCCATTGCGGAATCCGGATTGTCCTTATGTAAATCGTAAACATCTTTATGTAAGTTCTTAGTATGATCCACAAGTTCTGTATATTTACTGTCTGTTGTCAATGTGACCTCACAAATGTTACATTTGTGTTCAGTATCCGATTGCTTAGTGAAATATATTGATATCCATTCCGGTGGTCCATCTGTAAAAAACATACAACCTATTTACTGAAACAAACTTCTTCATGTGAAAAATAAATAATGAAAAGAATATCACCTTCCCTTACATGTTTATGAATATAATGTAATAGTATATAATAGTCTAGCAAATTGAATTAAAATAAAACATCTCAATGAAGTGACCAGTTTATTGTACTCAAAATAAATTAAACAATTTAATTATTTGAAGTATTAGGTACATACAATTATTATTATTAAAGGAAAAAAGCACATAAATAAGGTTCATCTATATACAAGAAAGTCTTTAGATATAAATGTTACCGGCAATCTGTATAATTCAAGTATATACAATACCTGGGCAATGTATGAAATATTATTAATTTACAGTCCATTAGGTACATACATAATGGTCTTTGGTAATGAATACAATTTCTGTGAACTATATAGAATACCTGCTGGTCCACCGGCAATATGTAAAATAAATAGATCTATATTTATCAATGTTAACCAGCCAGTATTTAATGCATTACCTACATGTTTAAGTTATCCTATAGAATAGTGGATGATATAAATTATACACGAACTTTTATAAATAATAGGTAAACTTCATACAAATAAAATATTGTCAATACAATTTAGATTGTTTTAGATAATCGTCTTATTAGACTGGATTATTTATACGGATGAAACTTAATTAAAAACTTAATAACCAATGCACAAAAGTTAGTAGTTGGTACTTTACAGGTTAACTGCTTAGTGCTGAAACTAAACTAGTCTGAAAACATAGGTTTCTTGTGATTGTGGAAGTCTCTCAACACCTCCACACCATAAGTCTGCATGTTTATGATCGATATACATCCAGTTTTCTGTCGGAATGAGCAGCACCACTGTTCTGCGCCGCACTGCAGTCTACTTTTAAAAATATATGTGTAACCTTTGTACAAAATCTGATGACCCTTTTTCGTTGGCACATGCACTAAGTCTTCTCCTGTAATAATATTTGTTTATCAATTTATAATAAAGCACCAAACTACTTCGAAATTTAACACAAACAACATAAGTTTTGTTTCTTATACACGGAATAGCGAACCTATTCCATTAAGACGATGATATGACGAATTATATTTTTAATTGTTTTTATGACATAAAAACAATTAGAAATATTAAATATAATTAGAAGACAGTAAAAAATGAAAACAAAAATATGTAGAGTTAGGCCAAGTAATACTTCTATGTCAATTTGACAGATTTGACAACTGACAGCCGACAGGCGACAGATTATGTAGAAAAGAAGAGTGACTGTTTAATAATAAAAAAAATATATATTATATTGAAATTATTTTTACTTGAAAAATAATTATTTATGTAAAAAAAATCTGTGATTTTTACTCGCATGTGGCGTTTACTTATTATGAATTTTAGTCGCAAAAGAAAAAGAAAGTGAATATTTTTAAAATAATTAGCTTTATCACTTTTGCAAAGTTAAGTTGCCGTTCTATATACAAGATCAAAAAACAAATTAGAGGGTAGATTCTAGGAACAAGTATCAAATGGAATTGACATTCGCGTATACCCGAAGGAGACAGGCATATTTTTACAGGGATGCAACATTCATGACAACAAGTCCACTTATTTTCTTGAAACGAGTGTATTTAAAATAAAAAAATTGGAAATGGTTGATCGATAACTATAGGTATAAGCCCTGCCCAAACATTTATTGTAATTTTAGACAGCTGTTGAAATATGTAATGACTAATAAGTAATAACAAACCCCTAAAAACATAAATGACACAAAAGAAGGCTATGAACGATATTATTATGTATGATCTCTAGTATTTAGCCTTTTAGGATATAAATAAACATATTTGTTTTTATTGTGTTTATTTCGAAGATTTAAGTAACCCTTTTATATAATACCACATTCTTGGGTAATCTGTCAATAACAAAACTGGTATCACCAGATTTTATAAACCGACTAAATTAAAAAGTTGTTGTGATATGAAAAATATATGAAAAAAGGGATATTCTGATAAAGACAAAAGAAAGTGTCTAGGTCTCTGTCACTCTTGGAGTTTTTCGTATGCTGTGATCTCGTTCTAATACGCTATTATTATTAGCTTGTCAAATCTATTTGATTCTTGATCTTAGGGTAAATTAGGTACCTATTTTGCATCACAATGTAAAGGTTGCAGGACACGTTTGCCAAACGCGCTCGGCAGTTTTTGTGGGACTGTTCACACGTTGGCCAAACGCGCTCGGCAGATTTTCGTAGTTGCTGTTGGCATGTTTCATTCTGCGTTGATCTTTAGATGAAGATGGACGATTGCGGCCGTTTCAATATACTAGTAATTAGGTAACTTTTTGGATACGACTTTTTCCAGATTATATCGGTCCTCTTTATTTTCAGTGAATAATAAAATGGATAAGGTATTTCGAGCATGAAACGCCCAGCTGCAAATGCAAATAAAATTGGTCCTATAAGTAAGATAAAATACCATTTTAGCGGAATAGCTAAATGAGGGCTTCAGGGTCCGATCTAGATCTGTCACATCAGTGCAACTAAAACTAAGACTGCTTACAAATGTGAGTCTTGTATGAAATATGTGTGCCTACAGTGCAACAACCGCCAACCCCGTATGCAAAGAGTAAGACTTCATGTCGGTACTGAAGGTTTAAATTGTTAGTATCCTATTTTGAATGTGTGTACTCCTAGAGTACTCTGCCATAATAAGTAGCAGGTAATACTTACCAATCTACATAAGCTTTTCTTTTGCGGGGGACCATGAATAACTAACTTGCTGAGATTCTGCCAGAGGCATCTGGAAAGTTGAAAACTTCGTTCAATAGTCAGTTTCCGACTTTGAATACCTCGTATAACAAAATTTCCCCGATCGTTTCAAAACAAGACACAGGATGGAGGGAAGCTACACAGTAAAAATACGGCTTGTAGCGACATTAGGATTCCTAGCTACCTGGACAATTACAGAAGTCTGCACTATCTGTTTAAAATATAAAACCCACTCATCACACGCATAATGATTGAACTCTGCTTAGCACCCAATGAAGTGTTAAAAGATATAATTTATGTATGTTTTTTATAATCAAGGTGAGGCTTCATTAACGTGGAGAATATGCGAAAGGGGAATGCCAGTTTCGTTGAATTGAAAACGTTGTTTTCAATTTTTGTGCTGTTTGAGTTAAAGACGTATGTATTCTGTGATTTTTCATTTTGCATTTCAATACCAATTTACGACTATTATTATGAATACTGACTTTGGCGATTCTTCTACACCCGATGACCACGACAAAGTATACTTTGTGTATATTTTATACAGTACAATTAATACAGGCCGCGAAACAGTATTGCTGTAATTGTATTGTAGGCCGTCGAACGGTAGGATGCTGTGCCCACGTCATGACTGTGTTGTGGTACCAGTACTTAGGATGCGCTCGGCATCAAAACAATATTTTACCGCCGGCTCAATTTTTAGATGAAGTATAATATAATGATGATGAATAAATGTGTAAAACTGAAATATAATATTGTTTTATTACACTTAACTTTTTGTACTCCCAAATAAATTAAAATCTAATATATAAAATTTCCATGTCACAATGTTAGTTACCGTACTCCTCCGAAACGGCTTTACCGATTTTTACCAAATTTTATATGCGTATTCAGTAGGTCTGAGAATCGGCTACTATCTATTTTTAATACCCCTAAGTGATAAGGGTGGTCAACCCCTCAAATTTTAAAAGTTAACGCGGGCGAAGCTGCGGGCTACAGCTAGTAATTTATAAAATGACATTGCACATATTTCATATAACTTGTGTTAATAACATACAAAAATAATTGATAACTTAAAAATGCTAAGTTTCTTATAAACCACTTCTTTTAGGAATAAGTTGTTGCCATCGCCTACTATAATTATCAGTCCACAGTACAGGTGTGCACCGTGGGCCAAAATTACTATGGAGACTTGGCATGCCCCTTTCTTGACATGTACATGTGCTCGGCTATTTTAAGCTTGTGACTTTCGAAATATATATCTAATTGTATTCATTGTAAATTTATAATACAGGAAGCAATAGTTTATATCGTGTTCAGCAGTCTAAAATTTCACTTCATCATTATCATCATCCTCTCCATTTCGTCCACTGCTGAACATAGGCCTCCCTCAACCGAGTGGAATAAAACTCAGGCCATCGACTGCGACACCAAGAACTCCAGGAAACGCATGTGAAGAATAATGTTGTAGAGAAGATTCGTGGACGTTCTTTAGAATGCTATAGAAAGTACGGAAGGAAAGGAAAAGAAGTTGATGGTTAATTAGTAAAAGCCTCACAGGCTAACACAAAATGTACTTGTGATGTATTTATTTGCAAATTTTGTTTCAATAATCACTAATAAATATCTTTGCTTTGGATATAAACCATTATAATATTACTTTTCATTTAAAACAATAAAACTACAATTTTTTAATATTTGCAGGATTGTGGAAAATAGTGAAAACACTATTTTGCTAATTTTGTTACGTTTCGGCTTTCTAAAACATACACATTACTGATTAGCTTCGATACAAAAACAAAAAATACAGTATAATTAATATTCATTTTATATCCTTATTAATAACCAAAATTATAAATTTAAAATATATTTATTTTTTACCTTAAGCATATAGTGTAAGCAGCTCCGTAAATTATTATCATACATGCATCCTTATAACTACGATCTTACTTGTTTTTGTATCGATGCTAATCAGTAGTGTATGTTTTAGATGTCTGATGAAGGCTTAATAAATAAAGCCGAAACGTAGCAAAATTAGCAAATTAGTGTTTTAACTGTTTTCCACAAATACAATCCTACAAATATTTAAAAATTATATATACAACATGATGCTAATTTAATTAATAAAACTACAATATTTTTCGTTTTTTCCTTATACACTTCCGCTATAATTTCTAAACAAAATATCCAAGCCCAATTTTTTGTTTTCCCTGAAAATTCCCTGGGTCAAACCAACATTTTTGCCATACATAATGTATTGGTATTAGAAATAGTGAATTGTGGTGTCTCCATATAATGTTTCACTGCTTAGGCGTTTATGACAAGAGAGTTGGCGTGAAGAGTTTCATAGGAGTGTCGTTCGCAGAACAAGTGGACCTTTGTTGATTCAGGAAAACTGACTGTGTAATGCTTTTCATCCAATTCTTCATAAGCTGCGTGGCTCAAAGTTACAGGCATTTGCTTACAAAACGGGCTACGCTCCTGCATTGTTATAAGTTTATGTATGCACTATGCAGTCCTCTGATTGATTTAGATGTTTTGAATTTTCTGTACATAAATGCTACTTGATGGCCTTCGAGCATTCAGCATCTATATGCTTGAATAAGTTCTCGTGGATAACTAGGAATGGAAAAGTGGAAGATAGGGCCTTATGGCATATACTGGGAACTATAAATAGTTTAAAATTAAATTATAAGTGTAAGATATAACTATCGGGAATTTAAAAACTAAATCTATCTCATTACCTACATAAAATAATCCTACCTTAATAATATCATAGTATTCTCTTACGTCTTAATACGCCCTTCCACCCGATGGTGACGCGGCGCAGTCCCGCCACAGAAACTAAACCGACGCTAGGAGACCGTGTGGTCGAAGACTCCACGGTTGGCGGGGGGCAACCCTCCTCTCATAATAATACATAGGTGAGCCAGCCAGGGTGACGTAGAAGTCGTCAAAGGGTATTTAGCTTCCCAACATCAAGGATTCTAACACTGCGAATCGATTGCTTGGTGTCAGTCTGTCTCATCGTGACAGTGAGATAAACTTGATCACTAAGCATCTATCGCACCGAGTGATGGCGGCACCATCAATCGATTTAAGGAGTTCAAGGAGAGGTCTCGTTTTATTGTGAAATACTGGGCTAATGGTATCTAACTGAGTATCAATAGACTTAATTCGATTGTGGTCGGGACACTCAGGAGAAGAAAGAGCATCAGCAGTAGCCTGTAACAATTGCGCTAGTTTATGGAATCTTTTGAGTCTATTCTTGGCAATAGGGTTTCGTTTTTTCTTTGTGTATACTATATGAATGGGTAAATCAGTCATAACTACGTCATGGGTGTGTCGTGGAGCTAGTTTTTGTCGGAATGCACGCACAGATTTTGGATAAAAACTGCCTGTTCAGGTAAGCAATTATTTTCTGGTTCTCTTACTCAATTTATGTTTCTAATTATAATATATTTACGTGAGTCATCAGATAAATCTGGTATAGCAAGTAATATTCTTTGTTTTTTTTATGTTTCTGCTTCATGGCAATCTGTTTTCCAACAATAAGCCACTTCTTTGTTTGATTTCTCAGTTTATGTTTTCCTAAAGAGCCATACTTGTGTGAAAAGGCTTTTCACTGACGTACGGTGCTGGTAGATGGCGACAGATCAGAAAAATCTACCAGCACCGTACGTCAGTCTTCCCGTGATCATGGCGATTGAAACATTGTCGAAATATCGGGACCTCAATAAACCTATAAACGCGGTCCGAAACAAAAAAACTACCTCTATTGTTCGCAATATTAATATCTATGTGAAACTATGTTGCGTACGATTATTTTTTATAATAACATATCTTTGTTGTGGACAATAAAATATTTTTCTTCTTTCTTTCTTCAAACAATATTTATTTAAATATGAATAGTCATCGCGGTATGTAGTTTAAAACAATATAATATTACTAAGTGCTAAAAATAAAAATGTGTCAAAATTCAATATTTTTGTGTCAGTGTATTTTATATCTTTGTAGCAGAGAAAAAATGACTTGTGATTCAATTAAATTATTTACTCATTATAAAAAATAAAAAAAATTGTTCATGTTAGAAGCTTTTATTAGTTTATGTAAAATAAATTTAATATAAATCCAAGTAAAAAAATGTTGCAAGAAATTTATACAAGGAATAAAAGATGTAGACGGGACATTTAAGTACTAAAAGAAAAACAAATTAACAATAAATATAATTAAGAACTTTTACACGGCACAGTTACTAGTTACTACCAGTTTTATGGTGAATCATCTTAAGATGTCTATTCATGTTGCCTGTAGCGTTACCACCTGCCATGGTGATATTTCTGTTGCATAACTTACATGAAGAAAGAGTATTGGAAACACGTTTAAAGTAGGCCCATACCCAACTGCGACCTTTCTTAGCACAGTCTACAAACAACAAAAAAATACATTAGTGTTTTAATTTTATTTGAGTGATTCTTTTTTTTTTCTACAACTATAATAAAAATGAAAATAATGTATCATCAACAGTTTTTTCTGTCCACAGCTGTATATAGCATATTTAATGTGCACCAAAAATGTATGAAAGCTTGATTTTTTTTTATATATTTTTTTTTATAATCTTAATTATGGAACAATTATCCAAATCTATTTATATTATAAGGGTTATAATTTTTTAAATAATATTCTTTGATATTTTTTTTTTTTTTTTTTTTTTTCGGATGGATCTATGCTAATGGCCCGAAGGCCCTAATGCTTCAACGGATTGTTGTGAGCCCATTCGGCTCACTTTTGATTGGGGGGTTGCCCCCCGCCTACCGTGCAGTCTGCGACCACACGGCCTCCTGGCGTCGGTTGTGACCGATAGTTCTATATAGATATATAGATGTTCTTTGATATTAGAAGTAACACTGGCAATTAAAAATAAAATATTTTGATACAAAGCAAACTTACGAAGATCTGTATCTGATTCATTTCCATATTTTTCACGAGTTTTCAGCTCAACCTCAGTATTGTATACAACAGGGTGTCGAGTTCGGATATGCCTGTTCATATCATTAGTGAATCCTTTTATTGATAGATTGCACAGGTTACACCGAACTATAGTATTTGTCAATTTATTAAAATATTTCCATACCCTACTTCTTCCCCTAGATGATTCTGAAAAGTAACATTCCCTAATCATCAAAGTTCCTTTAGGCTATCTATGTAATTAAATATCTTAATATTATCTCTGTAATGCTTTAATAAACTCATGGCACTTGTCAATCTATTGCCCAACGTGGCAAATCCCAAACAGATATTTAAGTTTAGTTTGTTAATATTTATTTAATGAATTATGAAGGCAGGCATAACAATTTCCATCCATATAAGGTCAAATTATACCTATATTATTTAAATAAATTATTATATTCTTTGATATCAGAAGTAACATTGGCGATTAAACATAAAATATTTTTATGCAAAGCAAACTTACGAAGATCTGTATCTGATTTCTTTTCATTTTTTTCATGAGTTTTCAGCTCAACCTCAGTCTTGTATGCTTCAGGGTGTCGAATTCGGATATGCCTGATCAAATTACAGTTATTAGATCCTTTTATTGTTAGATCTACATTGCACAAGTTACATCGATATTTATTACTTGTCAATTTACCAAAATATTTCCATACCCAACTTGTTTTCCTAGATGATTCTGAAAAGTAACATTCCCTAATCAACAAAGTTATTTTAGGCTATGTAGTTGATTAAATATCTTAATATTATCTCATTCATGCTTTAATAAACTCATGGCACTTGTCAATCTATTGCCCAACGTGACAAATACCAAACAGATATTTAAGTTCAGTTTGGTTATATTTATTTAATGAATCATGAAGGCAGGCAATAGACATGTCAATTTATAATAAATAATATCCTACTAATATTATAAGTGTGAATGTTTGTAAGAATGTATGTATGTTTGTCGCGCAATGTACTGAATGGATGACAGTAACATAGCTTATACATCACAATAACATAAATATAGGCTATAATTTATCCCTGTATTCCCACGAGAATGGGAAATCTGCGAGACTGTCGGGAAAAAATAAGCAGTCTGGGAATTTTAAACGAAAACGCTGCCTAAATCCTTTGAGATATAACAAATAAATGCATGGTGGAATTGTGTATCTTAAATAGGTCTACAGAAAAGTCCGCGATGGCATATGTCTATCTCTTAAGGATAACATACTATACATGATGTTAAGTTACCATGGTTATTTTCATTACTAAAATTATTTAAAATTGCGTATTTAACATGTTTTTCACTTTTATTTCGCAGAGCTCAATCGAATCGACATTATCTACGAATGTCTTGTTCACGAGACTGAAGTATGTGTGTAGATGTTGACGGCATTAGAGGTGTGCGTACCCGGCTACCTCCTTTCCGTTTTAAAAAATTTGATAGTATACTATATCCATTTTAATAATTAAAAAAGGGCAATTATTAAGCGGTAATTGGAGAGCTATTTACACAAATACGGTATGAATCCTTACCATTTTAAATAAGTTAGTTGGCTTGAGCATTTTATGAAGATTATTTTTTTCCACCACCATGCAAATTAAATGAATACCTTTGTAAATCAAAATCAAAATAATGCGTTGCAGTGATTTGGACAGGGACGCGCGCGCGGGTACTCCGTTACGAAAGTTTAGGCAGGTAGTGTAATAATGTATGGTGGAATTGTCCCATCATGGTTCAAGCCTTGTCGTGGCGGTGGGGCTTAGTACCCTAAGGTGAACCCAGCACCTTGGGCGAAGCAAATTGAACCGAGGGAGCCGCTCTTTGTATCCCTCTTATAAGGAGAGGGGATAAAAGAGCAGAGGGGACAAGTTATGAGGGTTTTCAACGTGACATACAGTAGAGACAGGTTATAAGCTTACAGTATATTATCAACCAATATTTTTGTAAATTGGTAAATAACATAAGAATAATTATTGTTATAACAGTCGGAATTTTACGCGCTTGGGTGCTTACATTGAAAATGCTGCTTTATTTCCTTTACAGATGTAACAAAAATATAAAGTAAAATAATGATCATCATCAGTCCGGATACGTCCATAAATAAAAGTTAACGCGGGCGAATCTGCGGGCAACAGCTACTAAAGTCATCTATCTAATATATAAAATTCTCGTGTCCCGGTGTATGTAATTAAACTCCTGCTAAATGGCTCGACAGAGAATCGGTCGAGCCATTTCGGATGTCGAGCCATGTATCGGGTAGGTCTGAGAATCGGTCAATATCTATATTTTATCCCCCTAAATGTTAAGGGTGGACCACCCCCAATTTTTTTTTGCGCAGGCGAAGCTGCGGGTAACAGCTAGTATATCTATACTATTTAATCCTTAAATAAAATATTATATTCTTTGCTATTAGAAGTAACATTGGCAATTAAATATAAAATATTTTGATACAAAGTAAACTTACGAAGATCTATATGTGACACATTTTCATTTTTTTCACGATTTTTCGGCTCAACCTCAGTCTTGTATGCTTCAGGGTGTCGAATTCGGATATGTCTGATCAAATTACAGTTATTAGATCCTTTTATTGATAGATTTACATTGCACAGGTTACACCGATATATAGTACTTGTTATTTTATCAAAATATTTCCATACCCAACTTCTTTTCCTAGATGATTCTGAAAAGTAACATGAAAAAGAATTTGATGATTAGGAAATTATAAAAGTTCTATTAGCCTATGTATGTGATTAAATATCACAAAATTATTTCATTACCGCAACATATCAAATCCCAAACAGATACTTAATATTAAAGGCAGACACACCAGTTTATATCTGTAGAAGGCCATAAACATTATTAAAAAAAAATCTTTGTTATTAGAAGTAACATTCGCAATTAAAAATAAAACATATGGATGCAAAGCAAACTTACGAAGATCTAAATCTGATTCCTTTTCATTTTTTTCATCAGTTTTCAGCTCAACCTCACTATTGTATACAACAGGGTGTCGAGTTCGGATATGCCTTTTCATATTATTAATGAATCCTTTTATGGATAGATTGCACAGGTTACACCGATATGTATTATTTGTCAATTTATCAAAATATTTCCGTACCCAACTTCTTTTCCTAGATGATTCTGAAAAAGTAACATCTACTAATCAACATACTCTTAGGATAGCCTAGGTCGATGAGTAACCTTTTGAACGCCATTGACACATATGTGACAAACGAAATCTTGCCCTGTGCTCAAAGTCACAAATATATGACAAAACACACGTCGCATCATTTCATATTTATGATTCATGACATAAACAATTTAACCATCACCTTTGAGTGTTTTATTTATCTAATTTTAAAGTATAAGATGCCGTCTATATTTGACAGCATGAAACTAATATAAATAAACCATCAGTATCGAGAAATTTGATGTCTCAAAAGTAGAGGTTAAATGTATATTAAAGGAGGAATAAAAGAGAGAGTTTTTAATTTATCTATGTAAAAAATCTAGGTATTTCATACTAAAATTTATCAGGGCTGAGTAAGGACAGCTCTATAATTATACCGTCTTGCAACTATCGAAGATGACCTTCGGGAATACTATGGAAACACGAAGTTAGTCGACGTCTGGTATTTATCGTATCGTACTGTATATCGTTGAATTCGTTGATTTAAAATATCTTTTCTCAACTTATTTGCTATTAGATAATTTTTGCTAAAAGCTTTTTTTTTCTATAGCATAGGAGAGCAAACGAGCAGTCCTTCGATCAACAATACCAACTAGATATCAGGTCGGCGCAAAAAAATCCGTCTCGATAAATACGAGCTCACTTGATAAGTGGGTCCATATTTTGTTTAGTTCGCTTATAACACAGCCAATGTAAACACGTCTCAAAACTTGCAAAAATAGCGCCCGTAAAAGCAAATTAATAGCCGTAGTGTCTTACTTTAAACTTTTAAAATATAACATTAACCTTTGAACAAAATTAACGATTTTAACCTACTGCTATTACTAATATTTACATTTTACGCAAGTGTAAAAGAAACAAAACAATACATTGTAGCTTGCAAAGCAATATAACGAGAAAAAGTACTTCATTTGATACCCCTCAAGGTTGATTTCACATTAAATGTTTAACTTATGCCTTTTCACTTCTAAGTGACAGGAGTAATTTATGGAATTTTATCGGTTTGTTCGTTTTATATGTCAAAAGATCGTAAGTATTAGATAATATTTCAAATATTTGTGATTTTATTTCTTGGTTTCATGGTTGTAATTAGGTTGAACTTAATTGAAACATTCTGAATGTCATAAAATTAACATACAGTCCACGCCATTGTCACAATATTAAGACAAAACATGTTGAATAGTGTTGTAACCATATCGTAATTTTGTTTTTTTTTTCAATATCTATTATCTACTTTAACATTGATAAAGATAGTATTGTTAATATATTGGATGTAGTTGCCGGGTAGATAAAATTTCAGTATCGTGATTACGGTTTATTAGAAAATTAAAAACGAAAATAAATTTCACTTGTATATCGATAATGTGTCGGCGTCCCTATATTTTATAAAGGTCATTTTACAGAAAAATGGCTTGGCGTCAGGGGTACGGCGATACGTTTCTACTTTGGCGTTCAAAAGGTTAAATATCTTAATATATAATAAAGCTTTAATTATTTTTTATATAAATAAAATATAAAAAATAATTAAAGCTTTAATAAACGCATGACGTTTGTCTACTGCCCCAACGTGACAAATCCCAAACAGATATTTAAGATTAGTTTGTTTATATTTAATAAATGATGAAGGCAGGCAATAGGCATACCAATTTACATCTATTTAAGGAGGTCATATATCTTTATTATTTAAATAAATTATTGCGCTACTATAATTTTACCAAATATAGTATATAATATTATATAGATGCATATTTGGTATAGCTATAATAATAAAAATAGATTTGTAAGGTGTCTTGCCTTCACTTCTGTGCGTCCCTTTATCCTTGGCTAGTGAAACATCATCTTTGATAACTTCCGATTCAGTTTCGCATGTTTCTTCTAATATTACAGGTGTTTTAATATTATCATACTTATCAAACTCGAGAAATTCTATTTGATAGCCCATTGCGGAATCCGGACTGTCCTTATGTAAATCGTAAACGTTTTTATGTAAGTCCTTAGTATGATCCACAAGTTCTGTATATTTACTGTCCGCTGTCAATGTGACCTCACAAATGTTACATTTGTGCTCAGTATCCGATTGCTTAGTGAAATATTATATTGATATCCATTTCGGTGGTCCATCTGTAAAAACATACAACCTATTTACTGAAACACACTTCTTAATTGAAAAATAAATAATGAAAAGAATATCACCTTCCCCTACATGTCTATGAACAAAACATGTAATTTTGCAAACTCAATTAAAATAAAACATGTTAATAAAATTACCACTTTATTGCACACTTCAAATAAATGAAACAGTTTTAATTATTTGAGAATTTTTTATTATTTATTCTTAAAGGTAAAGAAAGTACTTTTTTCTACAAAATATAGTTCAATTGTTTGTTGAAACAAATTTTGAACAAATATAGTTCAACTTTTCAACAACGTTCAACAAGAGAGTCTTTACATATTATAAATATTACTAGCAATCTGTTTAATTCTTGTATTATATACAATAACTAGACAATGTATAGGGCGTCCAGCCATTATATGAAATATTATGAATATTTTTGTCAATTACATAGGTATATAATTGACAAAAATATTCATTACCTAAGTGGAGTAGGTACTCCACCTAGGTAATGGATACAATACATAGTTTTTTATTTTTTAAGAAAGATAAGCAAAACTACTAACCATAATTGTTAGTAGTTAGCGTCGCCCATGAACATAAGCAAGTTAACCTTAGACTAGCCCAGGCAACTCATTCATGTGTTGCCTATACTGATTCCAGAGACATAAGATGTTAAGACTCAGTGCCAGTAATTAGGTACACTGCCTGTCCTGCCCTACTCTCCGAAACACAGCAAAGTTGTTTCACGGGAGGAATAAGCAGAGGAAGGAGATGGTGGCACCCAAGCAGACGGGAACGCACAGAGCAATCCTTCCACCGCTAAAATTATATGTATAGAGTAGCTGGTCTACCGGCACCGGCAATATATTCAGTACTGAAACTAAACTAGTCTGAAAACATAGGTTTTTATATATATATAAGATTTTTATTATATAATACACATATTTAATACACATCCATGACCCAGGAACACAGAAAGCGTGTTGGCTCGGTCGTATATATATATAAATTCAAATTCAAATTCAAAATTCTTTATTGTTAAATGTAGTAACAAATTATAGGTCTTACAAGAATATACAGTCCTTACATCTTACCATCACTATGGTGTACAATAATTCATTATAATGATGCAAAAATAATTCTTGTCAGTTTTAAAGTATTAGTTATATTATTTAATGTTATTTTAATTCTAGATAATGTCCTATTAATAATTATTTAATTAGTTAGCTATTTCATTAAATAATAATTGTCGTGAGAACAATCAAACATACAAATCTCATATTATTAACTCATTATCTTTTAAATATTCATCAACATAGTAGTAGCATTTGGTCAATAAAAGATTAAATAAACATCGCTTATATAAATTTATGTTTTTTGTTTTTAATTTATTTGGTAAATGGTTATATATTTTTATGCCATGCAATACGAATTTCTTCTAAAGACTTCTTTTTTTTGGTGTAGGTACACGTAATTTATTGCCTGGTAGATCTATTTGAGTGTTCCGATTTTTTCTCAAATAGACTCATATTATTTCTTACAAAATTTCTTAAATAACGTTCCCAGTAACCGTAACACAATTTCTTACGAACTTTCCACGGGGCTAGGTTAACGTGGTGATTGTTTTTAATATCTATGGACGCTTTCACACCACGTCAATCTGGTCCCGTGGTAAGATCTCGAAAAACTTGTGTTACGGGTACCAGACAACGGAATAATATATTTAGTTAATATAATATATTTTTATAATATACTTTTATACTATACATATATTTTTATTATACAGGATGGATTTTTGAGACAGGTCAGTAGGGGCAGGTACCTTACCTTACCTTACTATACATATATTTAATCCATGACCCAGGAACACAGAATACTTTTTGTTTCCTGGTGGGATTTGAACCCGCTACCTCCGGCTTAAGCGCCAACGCGCTAACCATTGTGCCACAGAGGTCGACAAATTAGATTAGATTGTTGATTTACTGGTGGGAGGGAAGCGCTGTGCCGCGCTCCCGGCTGCATGGGTACCACCATCTTGCTTGTTTCTCCCGTGAAACAGCTTTGCTGTGTTTCGGAGAGAAGGGCAAGACAGGCAGTGTAATTACTGGCACCGAGACTTAACATCTTAAATGTCTCAGGATAGGCAACACATAAATGAGTTGCCTGGGCTCCTTCCAGGTAAACTAGTTTATGTTCATGGGCGACGTCGACCACTTACCATCAGGTGGCACGTTTGCCAGTTTGCCTATCCAACTAACATAAAAAAAAGTTGAATATTTATTTATTTATATGTGCGCGTGCTCAAAATGATCAAGAACCTTCACTGGTTATACTAACATGTATAATGTTTTAGGAACAATTCTGGGTCTTTTTCTGGAATTGACACTAAAATTATAGCTGTGTTTATTTTTTTTTCGGAAGGGCTAGACTTTTCGGCCTGATGGCCTTTAAGCTCAATCGGTACAGTAAGTGAGCAGATGGCTCACTTAAGAAAAAAAAAGAAAAAAAAAGCTGTTTTCTTCACACTCTATTGTAATGTCTAACTTCGTATAGCGGAGGGTGCATCAGTAAATGATTATGGATTGAGTTGGATGCGAGTCGCAATTGATCGGCCGTCTTGGCGTTTAGTAGGGGAGGCCTATATTCAGCACTGGACGGATAGAGGATGATGATGAAGTAAATGATTATTTAAGAGCTAAGTAAAATATTGCCACAGCTTTGATCTCCTGGATATCCATCTACGTTAAACGTTATAAGTTTAATGCGCTGGGCCAACACGGACCAATGTTTTCAGTTTTAAGGCCAATCTTGGCCTAACTTGGGCGAATTTGAAGAGGGGCCTTAAAAAAAATCTTTGAATTTTTAATAAAAATGAATGAATGAGTCTGGACCTATTACTAACTAAGTCATTATTAAATAAATATTGTTTCTGATGTGTCCCCATCTACTAGCACCGTACGTCTGTCTCCCCTGATCATCGCGATTTAAACATTGCCGAAATATCGGGACCCGAAAAAATATTTATTTAAATATGAATAGTGATCACGTTAGTTTAAAACAATATATTACTACCTAAACACTAAAAATAAAAATGTGTCAAGATTCAACATTTTTGTGCCACTGTATTTTATAGATATCTTTATTGCAGAAAAAACATGATTTTTGATTCAAATTGTCTTCTTTACTCATTATAAAAAAAAAATTGTTCATAGCAGAAGCTTTTATTATTTTATGTAAATTTATAAATTTAATATAAATCCAAGTAAAAAAAATGTTGCAAGAAATTTATACAAGGAATAAAAGATGTAGATGGGACATTTAAGTAATAAAAGAAAAACAAATTAACAATAAATATAATTAAGAACTTTTTTTACACGGCACAGTTACTAGTTACTACCAGTTTTGTGATGAATCATTCTAAGATGTCTATTCATGTTGCCCGTAGCATTACCACCATGGCGGATATTTCTGTTGCATAACTTACATGAAGAAAGAGTATTGGAAACATGTTTGAAGTAGGCCCATACCCAACTGCGACGTGGCTTAGCACAGTCTACAAACAACAAAAAAATACATTAGTGTTTTAATTTTATTTCAGTGATTCTTTTTTTTTCTGCATCGATTACAAAAATGAAACAATAACAAAAATGAAAGAATGTATCATCATCAGTTTTCATCTGTCCACAGCTGGCCCCTATCTTTAATGTACCTTATTGTACACCAAAAATGTATGAACGCTTGATATTATATATATATATATATATATATATATATATATATATATATATATATATATATATATATATATATATATATAACGCTTATTATATACAAATCTATTTATATTATAATGGTTATAATATTTTTTTATTATATTCTTTGATATTAAAAGGAACATTGGCAATTAAAAATAAAATATATGGATGCAAAGCAAACTTACGAAGATCTGATTCATTTCCATATTTTTCACGAGTTTTCAGCTCAACCACACTATTGTATACAACAGGGTGTCGAGTTCGGATATGCCTGTTCATATTATTGTTACTAAATCCTTTTACTGATAGTTCTACATTGCATAGGTTACACCGAACTATACTATTTGACAATTTATCAAAATATTTCCATACCCAACTTCTTTTCCTCGATGATTCTGAAAAAGTAACATTTCCTAATCATCAAGGTTTTTTAGGCTATGTAGTTGATTAAATATCTTAATATTATCTCATTCATGCTTTAATAAACTCATGGCACTTGATAATCTATTGCCCATACGTGACAAATCCCAAACAGATATTTAAGTTCAGTTTGGTTATATTTATTTAATGAATCATGAAGGCTGGCAATAGGCATGTCAATCACTAAAGATAAAATATCTAAAGTAATATTATCTCATTAAAGCTTTAATAAACTTATGGCACTTGACAATCTATTGCCTCAACATGACAAATCCCAAACGGATATTTAAGTTTAGTTTGCTTTTTATTATTATTTAATAAACGACGTTTATATTTATTTAATAAACATATTCAACAATTTACATCCATATTAGATCGTATTATATGATCTATATTATTTAAATAAACTATTATATTATTTGATATCAGAAGTAACATTGGCAATTAAAAATAAAATATTTTGATGTAATACAAACTTACGAAGATCTGTATCTGACTGCATTTAGTTACAATAATATGCATCTTCATATTATTGTAACTAAATCCTTTTACTGATAGATCTACATTGCACAGGTTACACCGAACTATAGTATTTGTCAATTTATCAAAATATTTCCATACCCAACTTGTTTTCCTAGATGATTCTGAAAAGTAACATTTCCTAATCAACAAAGTTATTTTAGGCTATGTAGTTGATTAAATATGTTAATATTATCTCATTCATGCTTTAATAAACTCATGGCACTTGATAATCTATTGCCCAACGTGACAAATCCCAAACAGATATTTAAGTTCAGTTTGGTTATATTTATTTAATGAATCATGAAGGCAGGCAATAGGCATGTCAATCACATCTATATCCTAATAATATTATAAATGTGAAAGTTTGTAAGAATGTATGTATGTTTGTCGCTCTTTCACGCTAAAACTAATAAATGGATTTTAATGAAACTTTACAATAACATAGCTCATCATCAGAAAAATATATAGTTACTATAATTTATCCCTGTACTGCCACGGGAATGGGAAGTCCGCGGGACTGACGAAAAAATAAATCGTCTGGGAGTAAGTTTTCAATAAAACATTGCCTAAACCTAGAGATATAACAAAATAATGCATGGTGGAATTGTGTATCTTACATAGGTCTACAGAAAGGTCCATAATGTCTTATGTCTATCTCTTAAGGATAACATACTATATCCATTTTGATACTTAAAAATGGGCAATTATAAAGCGGTAATAGAAAGCTATTTACGCAAATAGAAACAGCATTCGCAATTAAAAATAAAATATTTGGATGCAAAGCAGACTTACGAAGATCTGAATCTGATTCTTTTTCATTTTTTTCATCAGTTTTCGGCTCAACCTCACTATTGTATACAACAGGGTGTCGAGTTCGGATATGCCTTTTCATATTATTAAGGAATCCTTTTATTGATAGATTGCACAGGTTACATCGATATGTATTATTTGTCAATTTATCAAAATATTTCCGTACCCAACTTCTTTTTCTAGATGATTCTGAAAAAGTAACATTTTCTTATCAACATTCTCTTAGGATAGCCTAGGTAGGTGATTAACCTTTTGAACGCCAATAACACATATATGAGACAAACGAAATCTTGTCCTTTACTCAACGTCATAAGGATATGACAAAATGCACGACGCACTATATCAATAAAATAATCAATTTAACCATCCCTTTTGAGTGTTTTTATTTATTAGTTTAAAAGTATATTTGACAGCATAAAACTAATATAATTAAACCATCAATATCGAGAAATTTGATGTTTCAAAAGAGTGTCTCACATGCCATGGTCTTCTATAGGTGACAGCTAGTATTGTAGCATATATATTTTTTTATTTTATTTATGTTAGTTGGATAGGCAAACTAGCAAACGTGCCACCTGATGGTAAGTGGTCGACGTCGCCCATGAACATAAACTAGTTTACCTGGAACGAGCCCAGGCAACTCATCTATGTGTTGCCTATCCTGAGACATAAGATGTTAAGTCTCGGTGCCAGTAATTACACTGCCTGTCTTGCCCTTCTCTCCGAAACACAGCAAAGCCGTTTCACGGGAGATACAAGCAAGATGGTGGTACCCATGCAGCCGGGAGCGCGGCACAGCGCTTCCCTTCCACCGGTACTATGGTAATATTCATAAAATTTATTTATAGTTTCATAATAATTTTTTGTTTGTTCATAATATACACGATATAAAATTATTGTTATACTTTCGGTACTTGCACGCGTGTTTAATATAAACTATCGGGTCAAAGACGCATAATTATTTTTGTTTTGATACCTTTTTGTTTCCGATGTTTCCACCATGTTGGATACAATTAAATTTTTATACTTTTTAATTTATTGATGTAAAAAAATCTAAGTATTTCATACTAAAATTTATCAGGGCAGAGTAAGAGCAGCTCCATAATTATACCGTCTTGCAACTATCGGTCACCTTCGGAAACAAAAGTTAGTCGACGTCTGGTATTTATCGTATCTTATCTCGTTGAAGTCGTTGATTTTAAATATATTTTCTCAACTTTTTTGCTATTAGATATTTTTTGCTGAAACCTGGTGATATTATAATCCTTTTGTTACTTCTAATCCTGTTATTCCTCATGTTAACGTTTTAGGTACTAATGTTATTCCTAGTTCAATATAAGGTACTTTTTTCAGAGATTTGTGATATTGTCAGACTGATTCGTAATTATTTTTTTGTGTATTTCAATTTCATTTTTTTTTGTTATAATAACCATATCTAAAAATGAGGTAAAAATACTTAATATAATCATTAACCAACGTGTACACTACTGCATCCCTAATTCAGATGCAAGAATGTCATCAATTGACTGGCAGGCCACGCCATTGTCACAATACTAAGACAAAACATGTTGAACAGTATTGTAATTAGTTTTTATTTTTATTTTCAATATCCAATATCTACTTTTACATTAACAGAGTTAAATACTATGTAAAGATACTATTGTTAATATTTTGGATGCAGTTGCCGGGTAGATAAAATTTCAGTGTCGTGAGTACGGTTTTTTTATTAGAAAATTAAAGACAAAAATAAAAACTCATTTCAATATCGATAAAGTTTTCGGCGTCCCTATATTTTCTGAAGGTCATATTACAAAAAAAGGGGCTTGGCGTCAGGGGTACGGCAATACGTTTCTATTTTGGCGTTCAAAAGGTTAAATATATTATCTCATTAAAGCTTTAATAAATGCATGCCCTTTGTCTACTGCCCTAACATGACCAATTCCAAACAGATATTTAATTGTTTTATTGTATTAGTTTGTTTATATTTATTGAATTAATGATGAAGACAGGCAAAAGGCATATCAATTTACATGTATTTAAGGATGTCATATATTTTTTTTATTTAAATAAATTATTGCGCCAATATTATTTTACTTAATTTAGTATATAATATTATATAGATGCATATCTGGTACAGCTATAATAATAAAAATAGGTATGTAAGGTGTCTTGCCTTCACTTTTATGCATCCCTTTATCCTGGGCTGGTGAAGCATCGTCTTTGACAACTTCCGATTCAGTTTCGCATGTTTCTTCTAATATTACAAGTGTTTTAATATTATCATACTTATCAAACTCGAGAAATTCTATTTGATAGCCCATTGCGGAATCCGGACTGTCCTTATGTAAATCGTAAACGTCTTTATGTAAGTTCTTAGTATGATCCACAAGTTCTGTATATTTACTGTCCGCTGTCAATGTGACCTCACAAATGTTACATATGTGTTCAGTATCCGATTGCTTACTGAAATATATTGATATCCATTCTGGTGGTCCATCTGTAAAAAACATACTATCTATTTACTGAAACAAACTTCTTCATGTGAAAAATAAATAATGAAAAGAATATCACAATAATATATATATATATATAGAATATTTTTTTAACTCAATTAAAATAAAACATCTCAATAAAATTACCTCTTTATTGCACACTTCAAATAAATGAAACAGTTAATTATATGAGAATTTTGTATTATTTATTCTTAAAGAAAGCACATTTTTCTGCAAAATAAAGTTCAATTTTTTGAACAACGTTCAACAAGGAAGTGGAACGTGGAAGTCTCTCAACACCTCCTCCACACCATAAGTCGGAATGAGCAGCACCACTGTTCTGCGCCGCACTGCAGTCTGTTTTTAAAAATATATGTGTAACCTTTGTACAAAATCGGATGACCCTTTTTCGTTGGCACATGCACTAAGTCTTCTCCTGTAATAATATTTGTTTATCAATTTTTAATAAAGCACCAAACTAATTCGAAATTTAACACAAACAAGATAAGTTTTGTTTCTTGTACAGGTGTTTCTACGTCAATAGTGCGCGAAAATTGAGAAAAACGATCTAACTTTAAACCCTCAGCTTAATGGGAAAAAACCCTCGATCACAGATAGAACTAGAAACAGCAAGATGGTTCGATTCGCGTTCTATGAAAACTTCACTCAATTTAAAAACTACACTCATCGCCCGCCAACTAGTTGAGTAAAGTAGAGATGGCTTCATTAAAAAAATAAACTGTTTTCTTATGTTTGAATGGTTAAGGTTTAATATGTAACGAGTTAATTAAATAAATAATTATTCGGTTTAATTTGTATTGGGCAGCTATACTAAAAACTTTGAAAACTTTCCCCACCAAGATTCAAGCCGTCTGTGGCGGTGGGGCTCAGTAGCTTAAGGTGAACCCGGCACCTTGGGCAAAGCAAATTGAACCGAGAGAGCTTCTCTTTTCTTTAATTCCTAGGGACGCTTTTTATGACGCTGTGGCGGTGGTGGTTCCTTCAGGAACTGGCTAGCCGTTTTTTTTATGTTAGTTGCATAGGCAAACTGGCAAACGACCCACCTGATGGTAAGTGGTCGACGTCGCCCATGAACATAAAACTAGTTTACCTGGAACGAGCCCAGGCAACTCATCTATGTGTTGCCTATCCTGAGACATAAGATGTTAAGTCTCGGTTCCAGTAATTACACTGCCTGTCTTGACCTTCTCTCTCTTGCTCTGTTTGCTCAATTTTTAAAAAATTAGGGCTGCGTCCACCTTACTATATTTCGGGTGCAGACAGACCCAGGCGGGTACGCCTGGGCAGGAGTCTCCCCACCCCCCACAGCTTGGAGCATTTCCTGGCGTTAAAGAAAAAAAGTGTCAATACTTTTTCACATAATATGTAATTTTATTGCATTTTTATATACACCTGATATTAAAAATAAATAAAAGCCGCTATTAGTGATATCCACAGTTTTGAACTTCGGCACGCACACATTCGTATGACATATCGAATACGCGTGCCACATTTGCCTATATTACATTACGCGATACCCACACTTTTAATACGTAACGACGCATTTTAGTAATATGTAGATGAAATATGTATTATGAATTAGTATTTTCGGTGGACTGTGATCGAAGGAAAGAACCTAAGTCTCCCCACCTGTTTAATTCCCCACCTGTTTAATTAAAAATAAAAAGCCGACCAACACTTCGTCTATCTAATCGTGCCCGCCACTCTAGAACGTATACCACGGTACATAATAAACCAAAATTACGCTTTTTTGCAATATTTGTCCGTCGGTCTGTTCATTCCGGCTAATATCTAAAACGGCTGGGCCGATTTTGACGGCACTTTCACTGGCAGATAGCTGATGTTATAAGGAGTAACTCAGGCTATAAAATAATCATCATCTATATTGAATAAAGTTTATTCTATTCTATTCTATTCTATTCTATATGCGGCTCTAAATCTAAGTTAAGGTTGGGCTGTCCGGGAACTGAATTTAGTATGGAGCTCGAAACCGCGTCGAGTGAAAACACATATTTATTTACTTGAAAGACGGGATTTATAAAAAAATAATTTATGACGACCGTTTTAAATCACATTTTCTACAAGGTTTATTATGGTATAAGTTTTATTGTACAGAACCTGATATTACTCAAATGAAATTGGTTTTTCATCTCAATTTTGACCTATCTTTGCAATTTTTTTTAATGCAGCAAAATATAAGTAATCGTGTATCAAACAACCGAAATATTATGATGATTATTAATATTATTTATTTATTTTATTGGCAAACGAGTAGCCGAAGCCTTTTGGCGACTATCGACGCCCATACATATTAGCACAACCAGTTGAGAGAGCACGTGCATTGCCCTCCTTTCCCATTATATCTTATATTTCCCATATATCTTAGGAGATACCATAGTTGACATAGGTTATAGAAAAATCATCATCAATCAGGATACGTTTATAAATCTTAGAAAGCAGGGGAAGCTGCGGGAACAGAGTATCTGCAAATAAAAAGTATGATTTTGTACTTACTAATTACTACCAGGTATGTTGTGAATCATCTTAAGATGTCTACTCATGTTGCCTGTGGCACTACCACCATGGCTGATATTTCCGTTACATAAGTTACATGAAGCAAGAGTATTGGAAACATGTTTGAAGTAGGCCCATACCCAACTGCGACGTGGCCTAGCACAGTCTACAAACAAAAAAAAAACATTAGTGTTTTAATTTTATTTCAATGAGATATATCTTCAACATCCAAACAATAATAAAATTTTAAAAATATATCATTTTTTATCGCAGAGAAAGATTCGCAGCCAGGATCTTGGATATACCCTTTTTTTTTCTTACGCCGGGAAATGCTCGGAGGCATCCCGCGGGGGAGTGGGTCTCCCCAATGATAAAAGATGGTAAATGAACGCAGCTCTACCCACTAAAACCCGGCGAGTGCTACCAATGCCGGCTTTGATGAAATGCCCCGGATCTATTGAGCAAACAGGGCACCTCGACGGCTAGTCAATCCCCAAGGGATCGACGCCACCTCTACAGAAGGGTTGCCACGCACCACAGAACAAGCCCTCCCAAAGTCAGTCAGGACAGTACAATAGGGTGAGTTTCCCACCCTCATCCCTTGTCCCCCCTGCTCTTTTGTCCCCTGTTATAAAAGGGATACAAAGAGCAGCTCTGTCGGTTAAATTTGCTTCGCCTAAGGTGCTGGGTCCACCTTAGGCTACTTACCCCACCGCCACGACAAGGCTTGAATCATGGTGGGGATCTTGGGTAGACCCTTGGGACTCAAACGATTGCGAGTGCCTTCAGCCGCTTTTTTAAGGTCCCGGATTTGCAAGCAACAGGATCACCTCCGCGACAGGCTGGCCCCCGCTAATTACGCACCATTGTTCGTCACCCGCGAGGGGAGGCTCGTCGCCAGCCTCCTCTCTCACCCGCTTGTTGGTCTCCTTCTGGGACATTACTGCCTCGCAGGAGACATCGCCGTCCAGGACTCGTCGTCAAGGAGCATCGCGGCGATGACACTCGGCAAAGACAAGTTGCCTCCGATGACTGATGTCAGATCGCGACGCAGCGCCCCCCGTTAGGCTTTTGTCATACTCCTGCCGCGCCAGATCTCTCCCCATCTCCGCATAACGCCTCTTGCACTAGTCGGCAAATCAGGAGCAGGATCCCATCCAAGGTTAGGCTCTCACCGAGAGACCTCCTATCCGAGACATAGGAGTGCGTTTCGGCAAGAACCTCTGCCACGAGCTCCTACGGGTGGTCATCGGCTAGGGCAGTGGTTGCCGCCTACGATACCATACGGTACCCCGAATAACCCTTATCGCGATGACCCGCTGACTCGAGCGCAGCTGGGCCTTATTCCTCGAGGTAAGGTGACCCACCCAGAGGGTTTCTTTCCACAACTGTATGGCTGTTTATAGGCCATTTTTAATTTACACCAAAAACATATGAATGCTTTAAATTTTTTTTTCACTTTTATACCACCAAAATTATGCAATTTTTTTATTATAATGGTTCTTATCTTTTCTTTATTATGTTCTTTAAAATTAGAAGTAGCACTGGCAATTTAAAATAAAATATTTTGACGCAAAGCAAACTTACGAAGATCTGATTCATTTCCATATTTTTCACGAGTTTTCAGCTCAACCTCAGTATTGTATACAACAGGGTGTCGAGTTCGGATATGCCTGTTCATATTATAGTTATTAGATCCTTTTACTGATAGATCTACATCGCACAAGTTACACCGATATTTAGTACTCGTCAATTTATCAAAATATTTCCATACCCAACTTCTTTTCCTAGATGATTCTGAAAAAAGAAACATTTCCTAATAATCATTTGTTAAGGCTATCTAAGTGATTCAATATCTTAATATTATCTTATTATAAAGCTTTAATAAACGCATGCCCTTTGTCTACTGCCCCAATGTGACAAATTCCAAACAGATATTTAAGATAAGTTTGTTAATATTTATTTAATAATTAATGATGAAGGCATACATGTATCTTTATCATTTAAATAAATTATTGCATTTGAAATTATTACACTAATATTATTTTATTCAATAATAATAGATTCATATGTGGTATAAAAATAAAAATAAGTTTGTAATAAAAGTGGAGGTTATTCCTTTCCACTTTTATTTCGGTCGCCTAATTGTACAACTCCTTTTTTTTTAATTTTTCTTTGTATGTGTTACTGGTGTGCAATAAAGTTATATTATTATTATTATTTATTTTAGACAATAATAAGATATATTGCATTCCTATATTCTTGGCTGGTGAAGCATCATCTTTCATAACTTCCTATTTAGTGTTGCATGTTTCTTTTACCATAATCATACTTATCAAACTGGAGAAATTATGTTTGATAGCCCATTGCAGAATCCGGACTGTCCTTTTGTAAATCATAAACGTCTTTATATCAGTTCTTAGTATGATCCACAAGTTCTGTATATTTACTGTCCGTTGTCAATGTGACCTCACTAATGTTACATTTGTGTTCAGTATCAGATTGCTTACTGAAATATATTGATATCTATTCCAGTGGTCCATCTGTAAAAAACATACAACCTATTTACTGAAACACACTCTTTTATGTGAAAAATCAATAATAAAAAGAATATCACCCTCCCCTACATGTCTATGAACATCATGTGTAACAGTTGTTGCCCAAGTCGGCGAACCCGCAGGATCCCATCCAACATAAGGCCAAGAGACCGAGCCTCCAGAGAGAGATAATAATATTGTCTAGCAAATTAAATTAAAATAAAACATCTAAATAAAGTGACCAATTTATTGTACACTCAAAATAAATTTACAATTTTAATTACCTATTTAGACACATTTTGGGCAAAATATAAGTAGTTTTAACTTTATGCAAGAGTCATTACATATAATATGTTACCGGCAATCTGTATAATTCGAGTATTATAACATGCAGTACCCAGGATTCAGAAAATTCTGAGATATTATGAATATCATAGCAAAGGTAAAGCAATTTCTAGGAATCTCATAGAGTGACCAGCAGGTCGCTGGTCCACCGGCAATATGTAAAATAAATAGATTTAGTTCTATATTCATCAACGTTAACCAGACATTATTTCATACATTTCCTACCCATTTTATGTATTCTATAGATTACTGGATTATATAAATTATACATAAACTTTTATAAATGATAATTAAACGTCAATATAATTTAGACTGTAAAAGATCTTATTAGATTGGATTATTAATTTGTAGTTAGTACTTTACAAGTTAGCTGCTTAGTGCTGAAACTAAACTAGTCTGAAAACATAGGTTTCTTGTGATTATGGAAGTCTCTCAACACCTCCACACCATAAGTCTGCATATTTATGATCGATATACATCCAGTTTTCTGTCGGAAAGAACAGCACCACTGGTACTGTTACTTTTAAAAACATTTAACCTTGTAACCTTTGTACAAAATGTAAAGACCCTTTTTTAAATGCACTAAGCCTTCTCTTGTAATAATATTTGTTTATCAATTTTCAATATACAGTACCAAACAAACTGCTTTGAAAAGTTTTAACACAAACAATATAAGTTTTGTTTCTTATAAACTGAAAAGCGAACCTATCCATTAAGAAGATGGGGGGAGGTGTAATGACGAACCATATTTTGAATTGGTTCAAGTTTTATAAACAATAATGGGACAGAAAACTTTGATTTGTGTAAGACTTTGTGACATGTTTATCTTGCAAATGCCAAGTATAGTGCCACAAACTTTTCTTGGCCGGTAAGAGCGTCGCTGTCATGGATATGAGTATTGCTAGTAAATAAAAATTAACCATTATATGGGGAAAAATTTGAAGTGATGCAGGCTACCTTAATAAGTAATTTATTGAAGTGTCTTAATAAAACAATGTATACTAATATCTAGAAATACAGTTCTAGGAAAATAAATGTAACATAAACTTAGGAACAATACTGACATGATAGGTTCTGTTACCTGTACTACTAATATAATATCTTTTAAGATACCTAGTAATCGGAACCGTTCGATAATTATAACTTTGCCATTGTAATTAATAATGCAAGAAATAAAAATAAATACATTTTAGTTGGATTTTTATTAGGTGTTGGTGAATAGTAAAATTATTTATTGTATGCACAAAGAAAGAAAATAAACACAAACATTACAAAACAGTACAAATAGCGGGCTTATTGCTTATTTTTTCCATTCTACAACAGATATTCTGTCGAAGGCTCCTGCAATCAACTGAGGCATTTCAGTACTTGATTTCTGAAGGTTCTTCTCTGCTACATTCCGTTTCATTGAACTCCAGATCATTTCTATTGCATTAAGATCGCAATGATATGGTGGCAATCTTAACACCGTGTGTCCTCTATCTTTTATCAATTTATCAATTTCTTATTCTGGTGCCGGTTTGTGTCTTTTAATTAGTTCATAAAGCTGAGGTTTTGTATAGCTTTCGTGGAATTCCACGTTCTTTTGCAATTGCAAATCAATGCAATGCAACCGCATTGCAATGCAGTTGCATTGCATTGATCCAAATTTGGAAGCAAATTGTCAGCGACCCATTTTTTAAAATTTGTGTTGTTCATTTCATCATGATAATCAATCACCGCTTTTTGTATTTGATTTGAAAACGAGCAAAAAGCATTCTTGACAAAAGCTGCTTCTCCTCCTGCATTGACGATTATATATCTATTTCCTTTAGAAACTGGGTTCAGAACACCATCATCCGTATTACTTTGCCAACATTGTCCAGCTGTGTGCGAAGTGTGAATATATGTTTCGTCCAAAAAAACTACAAGTTTCTTTTTGTCACTAAGTTCATTTTCTTGAATTTTTTGGAAATATGCCGCCCTCCATGCGGATATATCATTACGTTCAGTAAGAACTATTAGATTGGGTCTTCTTGTATCGAAATCCTAGTTAATGTAATATTTTCCGAATAGGGTCTCTCGGCTCCCCTTAAAATCAATTTCTTCTCGAAGAACATTAAGTAACTTCGGTAAAGTGGGAATTTCTTTTTTAACTGAGTAATGTCCCTGTTTCATCGGCCCGTTTCTTTTCATTTACCATTCGTCGCACTGACCTTTCACGAACGACTGTAGTAAAAAAAGTAAATAAGTAAGTTTCCAGTTTCATTAATACGTAGGTAAATTCATCCCCATCTATGCTGGTAACACTAACCTGTAGCGGCAGCAACTCGTTCATATACTTTTTGTAATGGTATAATTGGCGCTTGGTTGCGTTTTTCTTCATTCATGAAGAAAGAACGCGTAAAACAATGCTTCTGCCATCGCTTTTCAATACTCCAGGCATGTTTGATGTTCATAAAAACCACAAAACACAATACTCCGCAAGTTGTATTTGAGAGCTAAATGACAATGTCAGTCTGACATTTCAAAATGCCGATGGTAGTACCAATTTCAGCCGCCGGCCAAGAAAAGTATGTGGCACTGTACCTAATGTTTTTGTTTTGTCCATTTGACATATGAGCACATGAGCAGTGAGTACTGACTGACGAGTGACGACTGACACTTGACAGCCACAGGTTATCAGAATTATGTAGAAAAAAAAGAATGACTGTTTACGAAAATTATATTTAAAGTCAAGAGTCCTGTGATTTCTACAGCTAACTTGTGGGACTTTATAAAATTGTGTCTGACTTGACTTTATAAAAGGAGACGGTCCATTTCAGGTCTGGTCTTCTACAGTATACCATAAATAGAGAAAAAATACATAGATTTCATTAAAAATAAAATAAATTAGTATTAGAAACTAATTTACATGCAAAAAATAAAAATGTATTTCAAGTTTTTTAACTTGTTGCCAATTCTTAATGAAGATGGCGCCCTTCAGACGGACAATTATTACTTACTAAAAGTCATTTCTGACAAATGACAAACCAGATGATGACATATGCCTATCGAACAATGAGCGCGTTCCACTTGGCGTTCACGACGACCACGCTCACGACCGCGGTTTTCCGTTCCACTTGAGTCCCGGGCGTTGAAATCGTAATCCCAAGTGGAATGGATTATTGGGCGTTGAGAGCGTTGAAGTCAATAACAAATCTCAAATAGTGACAGATGACAGAAAATATACTTACGTAAATTATTATGATAAATTCTCATAATTATCAGTTAAATAATTGAATATCTAATAACTTATATTCAAATATATCATAATATAATCTTTGCGGCGACAGTTGCAAATACTAAATCTACAACAAAAATACCTTTTTTTCGGAAATTACACTTAAATTTTAATTAAACATCTTTTACGGCATTTTACGGATTTTATCGCGGTTTATTAATATTTTTACAAGCCCAATGTTTCGGATGAAATCAGCAAAAATTGTTTTATTATAATGAGTGATATTCACGTAAACATTAAAAAATCGTATATATACATCACATACATACACTTATATTATTTAAATACGAGGGTTTTTAATTTTGTACTATTTTTTTCAATGAGAAAAGTGTTACAAATTATTGTTAACTGTCGGCTCAGATGAAGTAAAAAAAGGTAGATGACGCACGGCCTTTGCTAATACTGAAGCCACAAAACTCAGCTCCTTCATGTAAATACACGCGCTCACGCACACAGATACACCAAAACTAAGCTCATTTTTGTTAGTATCTTACGAGTCGTCGTGCAGTAAGTTTGCCAAAAAAATACCGTTCTGTGTAATTAAATGTTGTAAAAACAATACAAAAGTGACCAAATAGTCTAAAGAAATATCGTTTCACACATAAATAAACACAAGACTATATTCTTTTAAGATATTTTTACACTATTTTGAGGTTAATCAACATAAATAATATTATTGCCCCGAAATGACGTATCGGGAGAGTGTTGCCAGAAGTTAGTATTTCTAATAGCCCAATAGTGGGTAAGTCAATTGCAGGCAAAGCCATAGCAAAATAATTAAGTACAGAGGTGACATAATTATTATTTTATTATTTGATCGCTATATGACTGAATCGAAATGACCTCGTATAACCTATGTTATACGAGGTCATTTCGATGTATTTTTTTTGGGACTCACGTACCCACAGCGGGACTATGTATTTAATTATTTATAAATTTAAAGATTTACCATTTAATAAATTTAAAAAAATGTAAGAGCGTGGCTTACTGAGAAATGTTTTTTTTTTTAATGGAAAACGACATATTATGTATTTAATTTAAATTGTGTATTGATAAAATGTGACTTTCTAATTACTATTATAATCAATTATTTTGAAACTGTTATTCTCTGACAATGATTTTAATGACATGTTGTATTTATCAAGTTTATTTAATTGTAACTATTTTTTCCTGTTAATTTATATTAATTGTTTATTTATGTAAAGTTTTATTTTCACACACCATGTTATGGAAGAATGTATAGAACTTGTTTTTTTTTAATATCACCTATGTATTTACTACATTCATGGGAATAAATAAATAAATAAAACAATTGTGTCAATAAGATATCTATTGAGACATTTTATAAAGTCCTACACGCCTCCTACATATTCGTAATATTATTGTATTTTATAAAAATATTCACTGTCGCATTCACTTATTACCTATTTTTATTAATATACAATTTTAAGGGATATTTTAAAAAATGGCAACCCTTCATTCACTCACACATACTTAAAAAAGTGGCTTCACTTTCTTGTTCCAAGTGCGCTATCTACCTTTTTTTACTTCATCTGAGACTGTCGGCTAACTCAATTTTTATTTGTTAGGTTATGTTTTATGTATTGACACTCAAAAGAAAATAATACTCAAATAATAATAATAATAAATAATACAAAAGAAAATTAATTAAAATTGTATTTTATTAATATATATTTTATAGCATCAAAATATAATAAAATTTTCTCTCGATCGACATCTTGTTTTGACATTTGAAGTTTCTAAATTCCCGCCAATTCACTCAACGCTCACTGCGACCCACCTCTTGACATGGGTGACATGGGTCGTCGTGACTCGTGAACTCCGCGCGAGCGTAAGTCATGACGTCATCGATGACGTTTTCGCCGCGACCACAACGACCGCGGTCGCCATGTTGAACGGCGAAAAGAGCGTTTTGTACGTTGTGAACGTCAAGTGGAACGCACTGAATATGTCATTGTTTTTCCTTACATATTTTGATAATTGATAGATAACGCCAAAGAATATACGCCATACGCCATTGTTTTATACACGTGTTGCATATCTTGGAAACACTAAATTATTCTACCGCTGAAATTGAGATGAATCCATGGATATGAACAGATCAAAACCGTTTGAATATTTTCTTTCCTTCATCTCATTACCTGTACAAAAGTAGACCAACGTTCCATACAATTTTGGACTGTCTCCTTTATCACTTTTGCAAAAACAAAGTTAGAGGGTTGGAATAATATTATGTACGTATTTTGCATTACAAAGTTAAGTTTAAATATTATTATGAATAGATCGCGCCCACGGACCACAAAAATACTTTATTGTCAATAAAAATATACATACTACGTAATCGCGCCTGGTGTAAATTTGTATGTAGCGGGTAGATGGCATTAGTGGTAACAAGTAACGCTATAATATTATTGACGTGGAAGTTGAACAGCCAATAACTATATTATTTTTATATACCTACTTATATAATGCAACAGGTTGTCTGTAGAGACTTAATAAAGTCTGCAAAAGAGTTTTTTTAAATAATCGAAGCAGGCTAGCCGTTTGTGACAGATTAGAGCACTATCATAATGCTTCCCACCGTGGTTCAAGCCTTGTCGTGGCGGTGGGGCTCAGTAGCCTAAGGTAAACCCAGGTGCCAGCCCCTTGCGCGAAGCAAATCGTACCGAGGGAGCTGCTCTTTGTGCCCATCTTATGGGAGGGGACAAAAGAGCAAGGGGACAGGGGGCGTAGATGGGAACGTTGTACTGTCCCGACGTTGGGAGGAACCCCTCCACAGAACAACTGTTCTGTGGTGAGGGATAGCCCCTCTGTGGAGGTGGTGAAAAACCTATTATAGTGCTGTAAGTAGTTAAACGCTGAAGTAGTCTTACCTACAGGTGTTAAATGATCAAACGACTGACTGACTTGACTTGACTGACATGATTCGTGATAAGCATAATTATAGCTAAATTGTCATTATTTAATTATAACATGATATCACTAATATACGAATTATGTTCGTTCAATAAGCGTTCATGACCCTGTACGGTTTTATAGGTACTTAACTTAAATAAGACGAGTTCCCGTTCAAGTGGGAATCATAATATTCATTCAAGAACAATGGCTATATTACTTCATAATTATCACGGTATTAGCCACAGCTTCATGTCTTTTACCATGAATGTCCTGTTTATATTTATTCTAGATTAACCCGGATATCTGTATTCTGTACATCATCAACGATTGATATCAAAAACAACATTGATGTTGATTCATCTTCACTAATATCAGTTAACACGGCCACGGGAATCATATTGGTCTTAACTTGGGGTGAACGTAGGTACGATTATTTTTGTTCTACGTTTATTTTTGTACGTTTTGTGAGATGCGTAGAAAAATTCCGTAGTATAGCATGACCCATGAAAAATAGAAATCCATATTGCGGAAAATTTCGGAACTAATTTCTTTTTGGACTATACTGTGTTACCGTAAATACTGTGTTACAGTGGCGACACAAATTCAACATAAAAAACAGGGTTTATAAATTTCTGGTCAGGTTATAATCAAGAATATAACTTATTCGTATTGTTATGAAAAAAATATTTTTAACTAAAATACAACAGACTAGATTCTAGGCCCTAGAACAGAGCCTCTTAAGCGTGAGCGTGAGTATATATGTCAGTATGTAGTAGTAATATGCGAGTATATTTTTCTTGAGTACGTGAAAGGGGTTTTGGGGACCGTGTAATAAATACGAGGAAAATAAATTTATTGTAACTATGCATAACAAAGACGATTGTAGAGATCAATTAATCAATTGAAAAAAATTACTAAAACTCAGTAGACACCTTATGTTTATTCCACAGAACTATATCAAGATAGAAGTAAAGAGTTCCGTAATTTGTATGGGGACCGAACGTGTAACATTTTGCGTAGGTACGATGACGTCACGAGTGTAATTTAGTGATGTGAAACACATAAGCCGCGCGAAAACAATTCAAAAGTATCGATTCACAGATCGATTATAACATGGCACCGATTTTATGAGTAGTACTGTACAAATAAACTATTTAATGATAGCGTGCTATGGACGATGAACTATATTTTTATACATTGATTAGTAGTAATATATGTATATTATAGACGATATTATAACGTGTAATCATTTAAATGCTTGTTTTTTTTATTATTGATAATTAAAATGTTGATTTGATCAGATAATATAGATAGGGCACCGACCGTCCACTGGCGCCCTTATTAGAGGGATTGTAATTTCTAATAAACCAATTTCTTTAAATTCCAATCAATTTCTTTAAAGTCATCAGTGATAATAGTTGTAGTCCTTCTGATTCAACTTTTGGTCTTTGTCACATAGTCATTCATTTTGCTTATTTTTAGCTTAATCATCTAAACGGCAAACGGTGGCCACTTTTTTATTTAAGTAATGAATCCAAAAATACGGAATCTAAAACTATATCACATAAATCAATAATTGGAGAATAAATAGGCCTACAAATAATCACTGGTGGATTGTAGAAAAATTAACTGGTTTATTAAAAAACACAATCCATTTATTTTTGGAGTTATACTTCTTTTAGCGCGTTAGGGAAAAATGATGAGTCACGAAAAACCGACACCCTGAAGTTAGCTATAGTCAACATTATTTTATATAAAAATATTCACATAATGACAGTATAGACGTCAAAAGAAGATATAGTTTTTAACTACACAATAAGCAAAAAGGTTACAGTATAATGAAATTGTACTATGTATTTTTCTTTAAGGAGTATTACTTCTAACGCGTATACATAAGTACACACACACTTTTTTATATAAGGATCATTCGGAAAACTGAAATATACTTGTAATATAGAAGTAGCCATAACCAGTTAGAAAACAATACATAACCAGTTTTTCAATAATATTTGTTTTGCATTAAAAAATGCTAATAATAAAAGTTTCTTATTTTTATTTTACATTTTACATACATTACATTATAGCTACATAATAATATAAAATGAAATTATCATTTCCTCTGCTTTCAAAATAGATTTTAATCGAGTAAGAAAATCGCAGTGTAGGTACAGCACTTTTGACAGAAAAAATGAGAAATCGTCTTCAACGTGACCTGACAGTTTTAATAGCATATTTTACATCGCTGGTTTTGAACGCCCGCCAAGTCTGGCTCGTCAATTAAAGCCGCAATGGAAAACTAGCGTTAGACACAATCGCCCGCTACTGTTTTGATGGAAATAGTAAAATAAATGGTTTTTTAAATTAATATCAGATTTTTTAGGACAAATAGTACTTACTGGTTAAAGGAAATACCTCCATTAACAGCTCCAATTTTACTGGTAGTGTTTGAACAATTAATTATTGAACAACGAGTCATTTTTTTTTTTTAAATCTTACGTCGCATGTTGACCGCGGTCGGGAGTATACTAAAGTTCGCGACGAACAATGGAGTCGTCGAGTCGTCTTTTTGCCAGGCGAGGTACATACACTCTTTACTTCTATCTCGATATATTTCTGTGGTTTATTCAGTTCCACAGAGCGTGACGCGTGTAGTCAATTACAAGTTGCAATAAAATTCAGTTTTGGCTTCGTTGAGCCCCGTCTCCGACGCACATAGGTATCATTTTGTAGTTGAAACGGCCAAAATAAAAGTATTTTAATTTTTGTCTAGAGACCCCAGACAAGAATTTCAAAAAATAATAGGCGGAAAGATCATATCATTTTTATTTCATAGTCGTAATTAATATTAAGATATTTAAAAGGTATTTAATGATAACATCATTTTTTCTATATACTAATAGATGAAATGTGTACACAAGTGTTTAGCTAATAAATATTAATTACATTTCGGTAGAGTTATGTATATTTCTTTTGATCTGGAATGATATAGATTTTACTTAGTTAAGTGAACATAAGAGTTAAGTTAAACTTATGAGTACGCCGAGCAAGCCGTGGGCTACAGCTAATAATGTTCATCCTTCGTCAAATTCTCATAACCATTATCATTACTGTCTGTAATACCAAATGTTGTTATATAGGATGTTACATCCGTGAAGTCTTTCTTTTAACATCATTTTCTTCTTTTCTTTAAAAGCAGCAAGTTTAACTGGATCATTTTTTATTCTAGCGTATCTTTTTCTTTCATTCTCTCTCTTTTTTTCTAATATTTCTTCTCTACTGCGTCCTCTTTTTCTTTGTTTGCGCATGTAGAACACTATAAAGAAACGTTTATTTACTACTAAGATACAGAAATATTGTACATATTGATTCACGCGGAAAATTGTAGAATTAGGCGTGAAATAAAAAACCGCTTTTAGTTTTGTATACTTCTTATTCTGTATAAATTATTTACAAACATTTCAAAAATAAATTTATTACAAAAAATCATTACCGAAAGAATTTGAACAACTAACTGTAATTATATCTTTTGTTTTCATTACAGACCTATATTTGTAATTGACGTCAATTATAGAAATCGGACGTCAAAGCGACTATTGTTTGATGTGTAGGTAGATGTTAAGCAAATTAATATGAAAATGATCAAATGTACTAAACTTATATCATTTATAGCTATTTTACTATTCGATACAATGTTATATTTCCTATTGAAACAATGAATATTCAATTTTAAATGTTAGAGTTCACGAGACACCCAGCAAACGTGAAATGTCACATTTTACTAGAATTGATAATTAATAAAAATCTATAATAACATCACAACGTCATGTCGTTTTCCGTCACGGCATTCGAGTGTCATTTTGCTGCCAAGACGCACGAGTAGAGCTTTCACATCAAAATTTACAGAATTTAATTTAAATTCAAAGACACTAAGATTTTCTTAAACGTCCGTTTGCCCCCTTCCCTTCTTTAAAAAAAACAAGTGCGTGCGTACAAAGTAGGTACACATGTCAGATGTGAAACTTATTTGGTAAACTAATTTTTAAATCTCGTTTATATTTATACTAATCTAAAGTTTTAAATTTCCGAGACTTGCGATGCGACGTTCGCTCTATCTCACTCTTTCTTTATCGCTTGCTCCCTACTCTCACTCCATGGCTATGTGCCATGCTACGTTCGCCCTTTCTCACTAACTCAATCGGTCTCAATCACTCTCCACAATCCATTCCACTTGGCTGGCAAATTAGCCAGCCCAGTTGTTTTTTTCGACCTTCTGGTTTAGTCAGGGTCACTAACCACTAGAGCAACAGGCCAGTCAATATAACTCTTATGTGCGTGTTAAGTCACTGGACTCCTTCTAAACGACTCGACTCATAAAGGTGACATTTTGTGAGTATTCAAGTGTACTGAATGGTTTATTAATATATAGTTTATTAATTTAGTTTATTAATTTACAATTCGGTACACTATAAAATATTGTGGACAACATCCGTCGGGTTCTCTAGTGTATAATGAGCGTGGAATCATATTGTTTTGAAGTTATACTTCTTTTGGCGCGTTAGGGAAAAATGAGATTAAATTTTTACGATGCGCGCGCACACCGTCACGAAAAACCAACACCATGAAGTTAGCTATAGAACAATTTTCACATAATGACAGTATAGACGTCGGAAGAAGATATAGGTAGTTTTTAACTACACAATAAGCAAAAAGGTTACAGTGTAATGAAATTGTACTATGTATTTTTCTTTAGGAATATAACTTCTAACACGTGTACATAAGGCTACCTAAGAACATAATAACAGATCCAGCTGACGAAATTTCGCAGCTGCTAATGCGCGACGCAAAAGCGCGACGCGAACTACAACACTCACTCCGAAATACAACATCCGGGGTTAGACACACACGCACACCGCCTGGGCCCCGGGGCCCGGAGCGACGTCGTTCCCTACACATCGATACCCAATCGATCCGGATCGATCGCGACAATTTAGGCTCGAACCCAACACGAGTTGACATCAACCCAGACCGCGATAACAACGGTAGCACTTCGCTACCGTCTGATTATACGGGTACCGTGCGCGACCCACCTCCCCCACTTGAGGGAGAGAATAGAAAAGAATAGAATTTATTTATTTGCAGAGGCATGGTACATCAGAGATCGTCATTAAACAATAATTGTATAAAATCCATCATGCTTCGCCGAACAATCAGCATGCAAATGTTTACAAAAGTTTTTTATAACTAGGTAGCAGATACATAATTACTTTACATTACAATTGTTATCAGATGTCACAAAATGAAGAGTCAGTAATAAAGCTAAAATTAAATAAATTCAAATATACAATTACATTAAAAGCATTATAAATGAATGAAGCTTGACTATAAGAGAGAAAAATCAAATAATAATGTCAATAATATATACCATTATTCACATACACCAATTACTTATACATTATAATATATATACATACATTTTTTTTTTTTATGTTAGTTGGATAGGCAAACTGGCAAACGTGCCACCTGATGGAAAGTGGTCAACGTCGCCCATGAACATAAACTAGTTTACCTGGAACGAGCCCAGGCAACTCATCTATGTGTTGCCTATCCTGAGACATAAGATGTTTAGTCTCGGTGCCAGTAATTACACTGCCTGTCTTGCCCTTCTCTCCGAAACACAGCAAAGCTGTTTCACGGGAGAAACAAGCAAGATGGTTGTACCCATGCAGCCGGGAGCGCGGCACAGCGCTTCCCTCCCACTGGTAATACTCAGAGGGCAAACCGCCACTTAGCCATGATCAATGAAACATTTTTCTATTAACCATTTTTTATTTATTTATTTTTTCGTCAAGTAATTCCCTAACATTGTAGAATTTTTTTGTCAGCAGCCAGTTTTTTAGTCTTTTTTTCGAATTGTCTCTTAGGTAGGCACTTTATTTGAGACGGTAGATTATTAAATATTTTTATACACATAGCATAACATTTTTTTTTAAATAAAACTGTGTTTAGGTATTTTATTCAAAATTAGTTTATTTTGATTCCGTAATTGTTTAATAGGCATAGTATCCATTAGGGTTGTGAATTTTTCCCTGTTATTTTTAACAAATTTGGCAATTTCAAATATGTACATATCATGTATAGTTAATATGTTCAGTTTATTAAACATTGGTCTATATGATTCCCATGGAGGGATATTAGCTATTGCCCTTACGCATTTTTTTTGAACAATAAATATTTTCTGTATTTTGGTAGAGTTTCCCCATATAGAGGAGAGGGCCGGCCCTCACATTAATAGAACCGAGTTCAACTCGTCGACCGTATTGGGTTCGTTTAGTTCTAATATAACGTTAATAAACATTAACGCGTCAGATAGGCGATGCCCACCGCGGGGTGTCGAGGGGGGCCCCGCCCAACAACCCTCATCAAGACCTCCTGTGGCGGACGCTGCAACTCCGACCGGTGGAGTGGGCCCCAGTATCGCTGGCGCCATCTGCCGGGTCCTCACGCCAATGAGCCCACCCGGTAGGAGTAGACCGCCTGGGGCTCCTCTCCACCCGACAGTGATGCGGCACAGACCCGCCACCGACACACAACCGACGCCAGGAGGCCGTGTGGTCGCTGACTGCACGGTAGGCGGGGGGCAACCCCCCACTTTTTAAATCAAAAGTGAGCCGAATGGGCTCACACTAATCCGATGAAGCATTAGGGCCTTCGGGCCATTAGCATAGATCCCTCCGAAAAAAATAAAAAAACACACACTTTTTTTTTATTTACACTATTTGTAATTTACATCACGTTATGTGTGGTTATGTTGGCCTAGCATTTTCACGATTCTATTTTCGATGGTTGTGAGCCTCATCCTACACCCTAACCTGTGCTGGTACGCACACTGCCACCTCACCATGTTGGCTGATAATTTTCGAGAGTGCACATAGAATCTGCAATTCATAAACTCCAATACTTTATTCCCCTTTTTGGTTTCAACGAATCTAGGGAAATCTGAAACATGAAGCATGTTGGTTAATTAAAATTACTTTAAAATACATTAAAACAGGTGGGTAGTAGATAATCGTGTGTTACTTAGATGAAACAAAATGAGACCATTCTAAAAATTAGGATTGTACATAATCGTATCAATAGGTCTTTGAAGGTTCAAAACGAGTCAAGGAAGTGATTGGTAGTGATGATTGTTATCATGATATTGATGATCATATTGTTTGATAATGATTGCTGACGTATTGCACTTTGAAATCGCCATTTTGTATCAGTATGACCTCAAAATAACGATACAGATATTTGAAATGTGCGTTTGTTTCAAATCCTTCTTCAACAATATCTGTACTGCTACTGCTTCTTATTATATATTTTTTAAATATATTAGGGTCTGGATACACGTCCTTTGCCCTGCTACTGCTCGGAATAGGTGTAATACCAGTTTGATACATACACGTTTTGATTACAAGACTACATACATTTGATATAACTGATTGAATGTACTGATGGTTCTTGATGGAAATTCATTTTCATAATAATTCTAAAAATATTTTTTTCACTTTTCCACTTTTATTTTATATACGTTACAAATTAAGATAAAATTACACGACGGGTTTCGACAAAGTCATCGTCAGGTGACAGGGAAAAGTGAAAAAAAGATTTTTAGAATTATTATACATACATTTGCCATTTCTTGGATTTACAAAATTTTTATTCTGGCCGATTGAGCCCCTTGCATTGAACTTTGCTAACCGCAGACTTCTTAATTTCAATCTAGTTCAATGAACACCAAAATTGTCTACGCTCTGTCACTTTCAACTAGGTCTACTGCATCGAGATTGTCATCTTAAGCTGGAGGTCGACCGATCATTTGTCGCCCCGTGGTTATTGTGATAAAACACTTGGCAATATATTTATAGTAAGTATACTTCTTTAACCCTCTGCGACTGACGTGGTAGTCTAACAGACACCGCTAAATATGAAAATCTGTTTATTACCGTTAATTTTCAAATTTGAACGCTGCCGCTTCTAGTACCTTAATGTAGTGACTTTGCGCGTTGATCAATGTGCGGGGTGCGCTCCTAGTGAGCGCAAGTGTGAGTAACGAGCCGAAGGTGTCCGTGAGACTACCACATCAGCAATAAGGTAAGTGTCTACTGTACTACCACCTCAGTAAAGTGTTTATATTTTCATAGTGTCTCCTAAACAACCACATCAGCAAATATGTTTTGATAAGGTATTGTTTGTATTATTTAGCGTTTTTTTTTATATTTCTATTGTTTTAATTTATTTTTAGATGGCTGACTCAAGTAACACTAGGCCCGGTACTTCTTCTATTCGTAAGAGAACGTTGACTGGAACATTTGTAAGTCGTGAAGATGAAATATTACAGTGGCTGGAACAGGAAAGTGAAGATGAGTTTAGTGATGATGAAGATGAAGATCCGATTTTCGAGCTAGAAACCCAACACGTTAATGAAGACGTCATTTCATGTGAAGAACCAAACATAGAAGCGCGACAAGAACCTACCACAGTGTTAGAAGGCCAACAATCTTCTGACGAATCACAGGAGTGAGATAAAATGAGGAGGAGCAATTTTCCTATCGAATCTGGCAAGAGATTTAGTGCTGAATCATATGAAAACCCGCGTATATAATGAAAGATTGCCAAGGGAGCTGCGAATGACAATGGGTAATACTAGGATTTTAGGTAAGGATATCCCCTCTCCACCACCAGTAGTTTGGTCTATTCTACCAAGTGGTAGAAAACTATGTTCTATTTGTCTCACAAAAATAAAAAGACAAACTAAATATTATTGCTGTGATTGTTTGAAGCCAATTTGCCTTCAGTGCTCTAAGCCACTATGCGATAATTGTCAAATAAAGCTGTGATCTTGAAATTGTCTAATTTTTAAGTTAACCAATGAATATATTTCATATTTCCAAGACATCAGTCTTCTATTGTAATTGTTAATTTTTAAAATGTCTAACGTAAAATTTAAAAAAGTTGATTTTGTAATTTTTCATAGGTCATATAATGTTTAAGAGAAATTCATAGACTGATTTATGTGAAGTCAATTAATAATGTTTAATTTTGAAAATATAAATTGTTTCATTTTTTTTGTTAATTTAACATAAAAAAAAATAATTTGAACTCAAGTACATATAAAAAAATAACTGCATCATTTAATTTTATAAAAATATTTGCTGTTGAAATGGTGTCTCGTGTACTACCACGTCAGTACAATTGTAAAAATTGAGCCACGTCAGTCGCAGAGGGTTAAGTAAGAGGTAGTGCCATGCTGCTTTGCAGCCGAATTTGGCCGGCACGACCGGGGTGGTACCTCTCGCTCACATAACACCGGCGTCAAGTGACAGCTATGCTGTTGCGTTTCGTGTGGCTTGTGAGTTGCCGGTGGCCCGGTTTGATAAGTAAAAAGAGGGTATCTGCATAACTTTTGGTTGTGTGGATGTCTATGGGCGTCGGTAGTCACTATAAAGCTCCGACTGCTCGGTTGCCTCCTTATGGCATAAAAAAATATTTTAATGACATTCCTGTTGTGGAGGTAAATGTTTTGAAACCAACACGCTTTAAAGAAGTTTATTAGTTATAAAATAATATGTATCATATTGTTATATCGGAACTACGCTACGTTTTACTTGGTTGAAACTAACCTTAGTAAGTAATAAATTAATATAATAAAGTAAATAATGTTACTATTGCTATGTATTTCTGTATCTATTTTAAAACTAAATATTCTTTCAATTATGAACGCAAAAACCTGGCTATAGTTTTTCCTTTTATTTTGCGAACACAATATTTTAATAAATGTCTAAAGCCGCGTCCGCACGCTTGGCCCTCAACACTACCACCTCAACAAACCCTCACAAATTCAAACTTGCGGATAGAGCGTTTGACTTGTCTTTTTGGTTTAAAAAATTAAAAAATAATTATTAAAATATAAAAAATAGATATTAAATTATAATTAAAAGATAAGGCTGATGATGATATTATATTTATCATATTTATTATACTTTATATTATATTATTATATTTATTTATTTTATTTATTTATTTTACACTTGTTTTCGTGTATTTATAATAAAAATAACTTAGCCAAATGTTAGGGCCGATACCACAGTACTTCGATATCCGAAGCTTAACTCTTTAGAACAAACTAACTCAAATAACACTCGCAAGCGTGTAGATGGCGACGTTTGGATGCATATCAATTATCAAGCCAAACATTTGTAGAGGTTTGGAGTTTACGGTAAGCGCAAAGCGTACGCGGTATAATAAAATAAATTATTATGCTTGTTATTTATTCTTCATATTGTTATTTAATAACGAGTAAAGATACATATATATTTATAATACCTTAATAATTTATAATAGCTTAAAAATATAATTATTTAGGTAGCATTTCAACAATTCTGACAATATAATTTTACGAATAGTTTTTCCGAACGAAATTTTTTACTAACTTATTAAATACTCCTTTTAGGTTTACATACGATACTTAAATTAAGAATTATATTCTATTGAAACATATCTAGTATATATAATATGTACATATTTTGGTTATAATACAAATTTATGACATTTTATCGTTTACAATCTGACTACATGGCACTTAAATAAATGATCAATAAATTATAAAAAATAATTCTTATTAAATTCTTGTAAAATTATACGCTAGTCACAATAATTAAGGGATATAAAAAAATTCTAAACTTTTGGGTGATTTTCGACTGGATTTTGATTATGTCAAACTTCGATTTCACTGAATGATGATTTGGCTCGGAACTATCGTCAATCAAAGCAAAAATGTTATTTTTAACTTTGATAATCAATACGGAATACTTCTGGGAACAATGATCGTATGGGAAATCGAAGAAGGATTTTGAAATCTAACGACATTCCCTATGAGACTCCGTGAATGGCTTTTGACAAAAAAAACTTTTGAAGCAAAAACTTTGACTGAAAAAAAGACAAAAGTTCGTATAAGTAAAGAGATTTGGATAACTTAGTAAAACTTTGAAAGAAATAGATGAACGAAGGATAATGTCAGTCATTCTTCAACCTTGAAGTTTCCCGGAAAATCCCTGTAAAATTCAAACCACTGCGATTTTTTTTTCTTTGTGCCCCGAAACTTCATATTCATTGTTGTCGCAAAAATCACCATTATGAGCAATTTCTCGTTTTTTATTCATATTTAATGAAAATATTTTTCTAAGAATAAAAAGATCGTTCTTTTTAATTTGAAAAAAAAATCAATTTACTTTTTTAAAATTTTTTAACGTCTTCAGAATTCTCCATTATTGTCAAAAATAACTTGATTATTCCTTAAATATCAATTTTAAAAATTCGTCTTTTCTTCACACAACTTGATTTTTTTTGTGTTCTTTCTAACCTGAATTTCTTAGGTACATTTTTTGTAAGCTTTTTCTTTCGTAATCAACCTTTCGATATGCCTCGACATAGGCCTCATCTGCCATAGATGTGGCTCGCATTGTTACTCTTCTTCAAAAGGGCTGCAGTCAGGTGGAAGTAGGAGCTACAGTGAGGCAGTTCGTTATTCAATCCACCCGCGTCAATTCCGGCAATCGCCAACAACATCCCAACAACCCATCTCAGCATCAACGGTTCGAAATCGGTTTCGAGATCAGGACTACGCGATCGACGCGCAAATATTATGCTTACCCCTCGGGGTATCTCGATATTATCGATCACGATTGGCCTATGCGCATGAACATCACCATTGGACAATGGACCAACGTGTTATTCACTGATGAATCCCGAGTTTGTCTTCATGACAGCGATAGACGATCTGTCGTTTGGCCCCGTGCGTCGTGAGGAACGAGATTGGGTCGGTTTAATGAGACCGGCTGTGGCTTTTAGTGATGGATCAGTAATGACAGACATGTCCTTTAATACAAGAACCCCGTTGGTCATCATTCGTTCGGGACACCAGTCAGTCAGTCACCCCGGTCAGACCCAAACATGATAAAAAATTCAATGTCATATCTGAAAACTAGACACTTGGAGTTATGCTTTTTTGCTGTACGATCATTTTCCTCGGAGTTACAGCTCGTTGAAAATCACCCAAAAATTTAGATTTTTTATATCCCTTAACTTTTTTGACTAGTTTAATCACCTATTTAGTCAAAATTATGCTCCATATATTATTATTTAAAGATATTATGTATTCTGATATTAACTAATGGTAATTATTTTAATGATATTTTTTATGGCATAAATAAATAGACTACCGTTTTCTATACCAAAAGTTATTAAATATGTATTGTAACTATAATATCTAGTTTTATCGTTCAATACACCAACTTACATCACAACTAACATTTGGTTTGAACAAGTCGGTTTGAATTATGCGTTATTATTATCAAAGCATCAAAGGAGCCTTAGATTTTAACAAGGCTGAATCTTTTTAAAACCAATTTCAAACCTATGGGAATTAGTTAGATGTTTTTCATACCATTCGTACGTCATTTGACTCATTTCCGTTCCGTCTATACACTTTTGTACTTAAAATCAATTTTGCACAATATCTCGCTTAATTTAAAAGTTAAAACTATTTTAAAACGGTATATTTACCATGTTTTTGACGTAAAACGTCCTTAAAATCGGTACTCGGGATAACATGTCAGAAAATCGAATTGATGATCTCTTTGAAACATAAATCCAAAGTAAACTAAACAAAGTTTAGTTTATATAGTGAGCTTGCTGTCACTGCGCAGAATGAACGAAACTCGCGCTTTCGCTCTATTTTAATCAGTGTAAATCACGACGTATAAGTGATAGTAATTCTTGTGTATATTTAAAGACTGTATTTAGATCTAACGATTCAAATAAAAATTTGGACGATAAAATAAGCCGAAATTGTAACAAAATATATGAAAATTCAATATTCGGCCTCAGCCCGTGAGAGAGCCAGCATGAAATATAAAGCACGGCTATAATCGGGAAAGGGGAGTTATGGGCCAAGCGTTACCCACGCCAATGTCTGGCCCGAATGAACGAGGCCGTTTCGGAGGCGTCTCAAAGCTGCCAAGGCAGTAGGCACGCTTAGTGAACGACACCGACTCGGCGAGCACATTTACTGCTGCTACACCTATACAAATGAACAGTGAAGATACCAACCGTTACATCCGTTGAAGCTGTCACGATATACTTCAATTTATTTTGTTTTAATTTCAATCCTTAACACTAAAACCAACGGCCGTGTCACGTATGCGCCGACACAGCCCCACTTTTACGTTATTTCGCGTCTCGTGAACAAGACATTGGTAGACAAAGTGAAAAGCATGGTAGCCCGTTTTAAATAGTTTAACTTAGTTAAGTAAAATTATCGTGTCAATTAAAAATCTCTGTTATGTGACTGATAATTAGAATCAGTACAACTAATTATGGTTGTGGTGTCCAACCAGCTTGACGACTTCATTGTTAATGGTGGTGATTCTCATCTTACAACCATACTTGTTGTGCCAGGCGCACTGCCATCTGAGCATGTTGACGGCCGCGTTCCGTGAATGGACGTAGAATTTAAAATTCATGTACTCCATCGCTTTGTTCCCTTTTTTCGTGTCGCAGAATATTGGCACAGCTGAAACTAATGAAAATTTACAGTTAATGTTCCACCGGTGTCCTCAATTTGTACCTATGGACAGACAAACATACATTTCATTTCACAATCTTTGATGTTGTATATTGACTATTCAAAACCTGGCAGGTTTCCTGACGATGCTGATAAGTCTAAACAAGAAATCAGTCACAGGCACACGAGTGATTATTAAAAATATTTTCGTCAAACGTAAATAAAATATAGGGCGTTTGACTTCATAATTTTTTTTTTTCGTTCCATTGCTGGACACAGTCAATATAAACGCCCAGACGTACAGAGCATTTAATTTAATATATAGGTATAGAGAAGTCACTCGCATCATTTCTGCTAGTTAAATTTGAAGCGCCATCTGAATTAGCAAACTGTACCCAAACAATTAGATGGCGCTGCTTGTATCAGTGTCCCCTCCGCTTACAGATTGTTAAAAAAATAAGCCATCAAAATATTTTTATATTCACTTATGAATAGATACTTACACTACTAAGTACTAAATTCGAGTCTGCGTTTGGCCACTATCTCACCTGATGGAACGTGATGACGAGGCCGACGATGGAGCACGCTTGCCTAGAAGGTACCTATTTACTCTTGTTTTTAATATTCCCAAGTTGTAAGTATCCGGAAACACAGATGCTGGTAACGAATTCCATAATTTAGTAGTACGATGATAAATGTGGAATCGAATCTTTTAGTACGTACTGGTGGAATATCAACCATGTAATGGTATGTAGATATATTAACAACAAGAAAAACATCGACAGCGCGATTCAGGTTGTCGACAAATATGATTATTTATTATTCATATGATTATCGTATTATTTAAAAAATCGTCCGATAGTCGGACCAATAGACACATCCAATAAATATAGCACAGCATTATAGTATTTTAAAAAAATTAGAAATTCAAATGAAGGTACCTACTGCATGCACTCTACAGTATTTCTTTCGTGACTTTACTGAAGTGAAAAAGTTTATTTTATGCTGCTATTATATTTTTAAATTTATTTGTAATGTTAAATGTACGACATGTATACTTAAATAATAATAAAAAGTGCTTATTTATTAATATTTAATTTTACTTTTAATGCAATGATAACAACTAGCTTTACCTGTCTATTAATAAAAATATAAAACTACTGCCAAACTAGTGTGCTAGCCAAACGTATGAAAGTGTGCCGCTGCTCAAACATGTCGTCCATCTCATTGAAGGTCCACCTACCTCCGTCTTCGGGAACGTGGTCTCCAAAACTCTATAAGCCCGCCGGCCATCAGTTCTTCGCCGTTTTATTCATGAAAATTTATAACAAAAATCCAGCTTCAAATTATCTCTTATTAGGAACATTTTTACGATTTTTATTTAGAAGTTACGATAAGACAGTACATTCATGATACTTCGGAAGAATTTACCGGTGGCCGGTGGGAGGATTGCACTGTGCTGGCTCCCGTCTTCTTGGGTACCACCATCCTGCTTGTTTCTCCCGTAAAACAGTTTCCTGTATTTCAGAGAGAAGGGCACGACAGGCAGTGTAATTACTGGCACAAAGCATTTTATGTGTCAGGACAGAAGTTTTCTAGGCTAGTTCCAGGTTAAGTTGTTTATGTTCATGGGCGACGCTGATCATTTACCATCATGTCGCTTATCTGCTTGTTTGCCATCCAACTATCATAAAAAAATAAGTTACACACTAATTAGTTTATTGACAAAAAAAATTGAAAACATGTTAATATGGAAGAGTCAATAAAAGAGAACAAGATAAAGAAAAAGCACACAAAAATATTATCTATACTCCAGTCAAACTCTATGTAGAATGTTTAATGACAAAGCGTTGCTAGGCAACTGTCCAACAGCAGGTGTAAAAGACATTTTATTAAAAAAGTATTTTAAATAAAAGCTAAATATTGAATTTAAATATATATCCAAAAACTATAAATTTTTGATAAGTTATAATTTAATTAATCGAATTTTGACAGACTATTATTTTTCTAATGTAATAAAAAAATATTAAATGTTTGTCAATAGTTAACAACACATTTATCTCGTCAAACCCTCGGCTCAATCACTTAAGTTTTATGTGAAACTAGCTGATATCCACAGCTTCGCCATTCGTTCGTATCCGGATCGATGATTATTATATTTATAGCATATGTCCTAATCCAAGTCCTAATCTAATCCTATACCATCACCATTTCAACTTTCAACCAAATCAGTTCAGCCGTTTTGCCGTGAAAAATAAACAAACATCCAATCTTACAAACTTTCGCCTTTATAATATTAGTGAGATTCATCTTTTTGGCGACACATGACGCCGGTCATTTGTTCAAGGTCAGTTCAATAATATAACAAAAATAGAATGCACTTATTATTTGGAATATTGTAGGATTTTTCTGGTATTTTTTACGTCGTGGGATATGATATAATACAAAAATAGAAAAATATTCTTGACTTCTTCTATAAAATGAACAATGCAATTTACAAATATAACAAACTATCATTAAAAAAAAATGGTCACTCACATGAGTCACATATGATTTGAAAAATTCTGAAGTAATTATCTCGTGTGGTTTGTTTACAAACATTCTAACATCTAGTTTGACAGGAGTATAATATTAATACTAACAAGTATAAATCAAAAGTTGACCGTTCAGATCTGTGTTGTCTGTCTTGACATACTTATTAATTATATTACACATACTTAATTATGTAATGTTCACCTAACTTGCTAATCAATTTTCAATAAAATTACACTGAATGTTATCGGACAATATTAACAGACTGCAATAAAATACATACAGCTTGCCTACAAATACTATAAAACCCGCGTAAAACTTGAATTATTATTGTAACAAATATAATAGGGTCGAGTTTGGACACCTAAGCTGCCATTAATAAATATTTTATTTCAATCTCTCTAGCATAAACTAGCATTCTAGCGTCAAAATTAACTTAAATACCATCGGTCCTAGAAAAGAAAAAAGTTAAACAAATTGTATTAAATAAAGCGTCAAGGATGCGCATTCCCTTAATTTCTTGGTCGTCCTTTTATTTCCTATCTACTGCTATTTTACAACAAACAATACAAAACAATGTAATTTGCGTCTATCAGGGCCGGATTGACCCCACTGGAGCCTTTAGGGAATGCACCGTGACTTTTAAGCAAATATACGTATTAGAGCTTCTTTTTTCTTTTCTAAATTCTTACAAATGGTTTGAAGCATTCAAATTAAGAAAAAACATATCTTTAAATTTAATTTAAAAATGTAATAAATATTTTAAAACAACGGCGCCATGGGGCAAGCCCTAAAATATGCGGAGTCCCTAGGCCTTATGGGTTATCCGGCTCTGGCGACGAGACGCCACGAACACTAGCATAAAACATCAGTTTATTGCTGCTGTTGTTTGCACGCACTCGCCCCTCAACGAATGTCGGCTTCCGCGCTGCTTTCAGTTTGCAGTTATCTTACTTTGATTTCAGTGTGCATGAGTATGAGTGCCGTTCATTTTAAGGATAATCTCATCTATGGTCACCACTATCGCGTTACACGAATGACTCTGCTTCCTTGCACATTGCCACCTCGTAGAGCCAACTGTTTTGCTTCTCGAATGTATATGGTATCTGTGCGGTCCTAATTCTAACATAGCATTCCCTTTATAGGACATCACGAATTTCGGCACCAATACTGAAATAAAAAAAATATTTCCATCTGAGTATCTATTAAAAAGTGTTGTTATTTAAGTATCTCCAGCATTTACATGCACGACGGACAATTATTTATATATTAAACAATAAAAAAATATTTCAAAGATGGTTATTTATTTATGACTAATAGGAGATAACAAAATTAGAAAAAAAAACACAACCTCTGCTTAAAAAATAATTAACACCACAATCAAACTTTGGTAACAAAAATTCCAGAATAGCCTGCATTGATCACATATGTAGCTATTTTCACACTCTGGTACGTCTGCATATGCTTCATGTGCCCAGCTAATACAGGATAAGCATTGGATCCAGTCTTAGACAGTGTCTTCTAAGGAAACTACGCAAATTGTTGTATTTGTGTTAGATATTCCAGTTCATGGTTCTGCTTTATTTCCATTTTTTCCTTTAGACTTCACTTCTTTGAATTGTTTTCCCTTATCTGCATTCTTTTCTTTGGTTTTAATTCCCTTGGTTTGCTTTGCTTTTCCTCCAATTGCTACTTTAAACTTAGATCCTATTTCCTTCTTTTTGTCTTCCAAATTCATTTCTTTTCTGTAACTTTTTTGTGTAATAATAAAAATATCTATGGAGTACTCGAAGAACTTGTGTTGCGGGTACCAGACAACGGAAATATAATATTTAATACTTTTATACTATACCTATATTTATATTTTCCATTTCATACTATACATATATTTATGGTTCCCGCCATGGCCTTGCGCGTCATAGGCGAGTCGCGGCGCGTGATCCTATTGCTGTGTGCCCCTTGCGCCCCTTTTACTTGTACTTTGTCTTTATACTTGCTTAAATAGTACAAGTTTCTGGCGGTAAGTACCGTCCGGCGTTACGGGTTACTTTCCTTTAAAGATATTCCACTAATAGGCTCTTATGCTACACAAATTTTACATATTGAAGAATAACAAAAAGAAAGGCGCTAGCTAGTTGAATAATGTCCATAAGAGTAGTCATAATTTTTACTAACTACGGGAAAAACATAAAACAGTTATTTCATTATTTTTTTTATTTGCTACATGTGAAAAGTTTAATTACAACCATCTCATTCAGGTTGTCATTATATTATGACATTGTAACTTTACAGTCTCACACACTGTCCGTCTGTTGTTACTTACAATAAATATCAAATTTTGAAGCAGATCATCGCCTCTAAGGTTTTAGCATCATTTTCACGTATCAGTGCGATTCATCAATCTTTATACAACCAAGAGTACGACAGAGATTACGCTCAATAAAGCTATTCAATTTTTCCCGCCGTAAATCTCATGCGTACGTCAATCGGAACCAGATCTTTCAGTTCTTTTTATTTATATCAACTCGAGGCTTAGCATTATCTGTGGCACTGTGGGTGTGGTTATATTTCTTCTTAAGGACGAATCCTTCGAAGGTATGAACGGTGGCATTACAGGAGTTCTTTCTTTGATCTGCACACCTCCATCTGATCTTAGGTCCTAATTGCTTATCTACGAGGTATCTGTAACCATCTAGGAGCAGAGCAGGCTTTCCTCGTAATGATGACGTGTATATAGGAGTTGATGAGTTATCATCTGAAAAATTAATTAGTAAATGTATAGCAGTCCTGTTTTTATGAAATAATAATATTTACCTATTAGATCATATATTAAGGATATAACATGAAACTGATTGAGATAAAACACCATTGAACAAATAAAAGCGAGAAAACATATTGGAAATAAATAATTTATCGTATAAATATATCTTATACTTAGATAATATACATATATAGATAAGCACCTAGTCAAAAAATAAAAGACATGAAAGTTATTGCAATATTTTTCCTAAATTAAATAATTACAAACCTAAAATACAGTTTATAACATTTATGGAATATACCTAATCTCTTTAGAGCATCTAATGAATGAGTTACTGGCAAACAAATAACCACACAATATGGACTTAAAAGCTAGCCCTTTTAAGTCCATATTGTGTGGTTATTTGTTGTGTCAACGAGAACTTTAAAAAAATATTTTTCTTTACTTGACAAGAAATAAATGTGTAATAAAAAGTTTTTTTAGAAATATATTTATAGTCAAGTAAAGAAAGTTGTCTCGTAACCAGGCATTCGTAGATAATGTCTAAGTATCCGAGCTCCACGAAATAAAAGTGGAAAACATAGTAAATATCTAGTTTGAAATCATTTTAGAAATAAAGATACCCGAGTATGAGTGAAAAGAGCAATACTTTATATAATAAAGGCAGTTTTGGTTGATTGTATGTTTCTTAAACCATGCTTTATTTGTAGCATTGATGATCTTTTAGTAATAAAGATACCCGAGTATGAGTGAAAAGAGCACTACTGTATATAATAAAGGCAGTTTTGGTCGATAGTCTGTTTCTTAAACCATGCTTTATTTGTAGCATTGATGATAGAGTTTGAAAGAGGAAGTGCATTAGCAGACGAATTAGGCCGGCACGACCAGGGTGGTAGCCCTCGCTCACATAACACCAGCGACAAGTGACAGCTATGATGTCGCGTTTCGTGCGGTTTGTGAGTTTGCGGTGGCCCATTTAGGGGGATAGGGAAAAGGAGGGCAACGCATTGCCATACCTTTTGGTTTTGCGCATATCTACGGGCATCGGTAGACACCATAGGACTCCGACTGCTCGGTTGCCTTATATAAAACATCTAGAAGTTTGATGATGCAAGATGTTTTGTGTATGTTCAATAGAATCTACTAACACTTTCGTTTTATTATTATTTCGTGGTTATTATTATAAATACAATGTTAGTAACAGTAAGAACCTGCGTATAGATCGATTTTGGTTAAAAATGTATTAAATTCTTAAAAAAGAAAATTAGGCCAATAGAAAATAGCAGTAACTGTTTGTTCCTATTTCATTCATAGTTCAGTGTACCTATTAATAACAGGCTAAGCACTGTCACGCTGAGAAAACTTCTTAGAAACTAATATTAAATTTCTAGTATCACAAAAATTGTAGGTAACGTTGCAATTGCCTCTTCTTTGTCTATCACACACCCATCGTAACTTGAGTTTGGTTTGTTTGTGGTAATAAAATCGATAACGCCCCAAAAGCAGGACAGGTTTTCCACGCTGCGATTGTATGAATATCGGATATGTACCTGCAATCATATCCAAAGATAAAAACGGTTACATAACGGGAATGTGATATCATATTTTGTATAGCATTATTAGCAAGGTAATTTTCCGTCCCCACCATGGTTCTAGCCTTGACGTGGCGGTGGGGCTCATTAGCCTAGGGTGAGCCCAGCACCTTGGGCGAAGCGAATTGAGCCGAGGGGGCTCTTTGTACCCCTCTTATAAGAAGAGAGGACAAAAGAGCAGAAGACAAGGGGCGAGGATGGGAACGTCAGCCCATTGTACTGTCCCGACGTTGGGAGGGGTTGTTCTGTGGTGCGGGACAAGGTCCCGAGAGAGAGATCCTTAGATACATCCTGGGGGCTTCAAAACTTTCCCCCTCTGATGTTTCCATCTTCGGGGCTAGGGAAATGAAGACATCCTGGGCAGAGCCCTGTGCACCAGGATGGCGTACATTTATGCCTGACCTGAGGGTCCGCAGGAACCCCGGCTAGGGGTGCGCTAACGACTGGTGACCAGCCATTCATCTCCTCGCCGCGCACCAAAACTTGAGATTAGGGTCATTTTTTAGAGTGGTTTTCTTCCACGTAGTCCCCATCCCAACGTGGGATGGCGATGGACCGGGGAGCGGCTTGGCCGGCAGTGGCCCGAACCAACTGCCACCTGATTCAGATCCGATTGGTCGCCCGAGGTGCTTTGAATTGCACCCCGAACTTAAGCCCCACCGCCGCGACAAGGCCCGGATCCAATGGTGGGGATACTGAAATTACACCTACCTACTACATGTTTATAGGTAGGTAGGTAGGTACACAAAAAAAATGTAGTAAAATAATTGCGTTTTTTTAATTTTTGTGCCTACAACATACAGCAATTATTTTATTGCTTTTTATTTTTTTAAGTCGGTCTCAATGTTTTTTTTTTTCTGGGGGGGGGTTGCCCCCCGCCTACCGTGCAGTCTCCGACCACACGGCCTCCTGGCGTCGGTTGTGAGATGTTTTTATATATAAATAATATAATAATATGAACCCTTATATATCCCACTGCTGGGCACGGGTCTCCTCCTCGAAATCAGGCGAGGAGGGTTTTGGGCCATGGGTTCACCGATGCGCTGGCCCAATGCGGGTTGGTGAACTTCACACACCTTCAAAGACTTTTAATCTCATCAGGCATCAGGTTTCCTCACGATGTTTCCTTCACCGGTGAGCAAGCGATGGTTTCATGTTCAGGTGCACATAGAAATTTAGAAAAATCCATTTCTAGGCATCACATTGGTCAGGATCGAACCCGGACCTCTCGGCTCTCACTCAAGATGCCGAGCCCGTACTGCGGGACCATTTTTAATGGACTCTCAGCCAGTAGACATAAGGTCTTTTAGAGGCAAAGCTGAACTTTTTTGCAGTGCGTATTAGACCTTTCCGGCCTCACAAAATGTTGTTTGATGTTTCTAAAAATACCTTATTGTACTAAATGTGACAATAATCTCTTGAAACTCTGCCATTATAAACTTAAATAGATGCTAAAGTTTAATCCAGCTTCGCCCACAGGTTTTTACCATTGACTTTTTAACATTGAATAAAATAAAATATGACATTTGTTCTGCCTCACATCGCACTGAAAGAAGTTCTATGTGTGTCACGACTAGGGATGGGAATAAAAGAGAGTTAGCAGTTACGATAACATTAAAATATTTATTGAATTAGGTCAGCCAAAATGTTTTACATTAAAGCAGGGCAAGCAGAAAGATTTCGCACACTGGACACAAAAGGTAACAATTTTTTTAGTTTTTTTTGATGCCTGACTGCTATTTAACGTAATCTTTAATTTTTCATAGCAACCTACGCAACGCTTTCTTTTACCACCTTTTTGAAGCACATGATCAGCACATCTGCCAGGAGGAAATCCTGAAATAAACACTTACGTTAGGTTAGGTCTATAAGCAGCATTTTTAATTTCAAACTGTTTAAAATGTATAGGTATGTGTATTAATGAATGCGTGTATGGGTATTTGTGTGGGTGGATGAGTGTGTGTTTATGTTAGTGCCTAGACGTGTGACACGACTTCGAAGTAAATCATCATCACCAATCATTACTAAAACATAAAAATAAAAGTATGATAACATACCTCTCTCAGAAATGCTTGGTCCAGTGAGTGCTTCAATTATTGATTCAGTGAAATCTTTCTTTGACATTTTGTTATTAGTATGAACCATATTATAAATGATACAGGCGTTCACAAGAGAAGTACCAAATAAAAATTCTAGCATAACCCTTCGATACCATTTTAATCCTCGTTTCAAAGTCGGGTAGTATGACGACATTTGGTCACTGTAGTCCACACCTTTTTTGTTGTTATTATACAAAAGAACACATGAAGGCTTTTTAATGTCTTCGTTAGTGGCTTTTGTTTTCTTGCCTGTGTTTACTAAAACAGCATTGTGGCCTTTGCAAGTGGTGATCATTAAAACTTGGCGCTTATCACACCATTTTATAATTTTTACGCCCTTTAGATTCATTTTTCCCGTAGTTTGACCTTTCTTTAATTTTGTGGATATAACTTTCTTAGGTAGTCCTCTACGATTTGATCGAAGGGTACCACAATAGAAAGTTTTCTGTGTTAAAAGTTCTTCAGCCAACTCAACAGAGGAGTAAAAATTGTCAGCAACAACAATACGACCCTCATTTTCTAACCCTCTAATTAATCTCAAAACTGTCTTTTTGCCGTGATATTGCTCTCGATTGTTGCCTTCTTTGCCTGTATAAATAAGTGTATTGTACGAGTATCCCTCAGGGGTACACAATTTATATATTTTGACGCCATATTTATGTGACTTATTTTTGACGCATTGGCGAAATTTAAGTCGTCCGCGCCACGGTATCATAGATTCATCAACGACTATAATTTTTCCAGGACGAAGCACCTGTTGAAATCGAGAATTCAACATGTTGTGTATTTCGCGAATTTTGTACAATTTATCTCCAGAATTATCAATTGATTCGTCGCAGAAATATAAAAAATTTAATATAATCAAAAATCTGTCCCTGGATATGATAGAAGAAATGTACTCATTTCTATATATTGTCTTTTTTGACCAATAGTCGTTTAGATGTGGTAGTTTGTTTAAACCCATTACAAGTATGACTCCAAAAAATCTTCTCATTTCTTCATCATCTGTGGGCTTCCATGCTTTAAGACGAGATTTCGCCTTTATATCATCTTGATTGTTTTCAAAATACTTCTCTGCATACTTGTTTGTGTCTTCTACAATTTTATTAATAATTTCATCGCTTAAGAACAACCTGTATATATCTATGGGTGTTTTATTACATACACGAGGAATAATGGCACTGTCAAGGGTGTTGTCTTCAAAATCAATACCATAATCATCAGATATGTCAATCCAACTGTTCTCGTTGTCAATAATTTCTGTTTCAGCTGCTTGACTGTCGTTTTCCAGTTCATTTTCACTTAACTCACTTTCATCTACTTCTACGTCAGATGATTCTGAGCTCTCAATCGAAATATCTGTGTCTTCATCTTCTTCTGTAGTATTTCTTCTACGAGTAGTTTGAATTATATTTTCAGTCTCTGTATCATTTTCTGATTGTTGTTCATCGTAATTTTGCTCCTTTGGCTGTTTTTCTAGAACAAGAAGAAATATACTTTATTGCGCATATAAATTACACATATTACATTTTAAATATTAAAACTTACAAAATAATATGCACAAAGGCGATCTTATCGCTAAGGAAGCGATTTCCCTCAGACAAACTTAGGGTAGAGGACACTTTAAAATAATAACAGAGTAGGTCATCATCAGAGTAGGCTTTCCTAGTTTTTTTTTTCTTATAGAAGAGGGGGCAAACGGACACTCGGTTCACCTGATGATAAGTGAAAGCGACATCCGCTGACACCTGCTACATCAGAGGGTTAGCAGGTGCGTTGCCGGCCTTTCAAATAGGAGTATGCTCTTTTCTTGAAGGCGTATCGTTTCGGAAACACCGTAAGTGGCAGCTGATTCCATATATTCGACGTGCGAGGCAGGAAATACCGTAAAAATCGAGTTGTTGTGGATTTCCGAACATCGAGATAGTGAGGGTGAAATTTGGAGCTTTTACGCGATGTCCGGTGGTGGAATTCTGCTGCAGGTATTAGTCCGAACAGTTCCTTAGAACACTCCCGGTGGTAAATGCGGTAGAAGATGCAGAGCGATCCGACATCTCTACGCAGCGCCAAGGAATCAAGCCGATTGGAGATCACATTGTCATCGACGATTCGAGCCGCCCGGCGTTGGACACGGTCAAATGAAATGAGCTGATATTGGGGCGCTCCAGCCCAGAGGTGAGAGCAGTATTCCATGTGAGGCCGGATCTGCGCCTTGTATAATTGAAGGCGGTGTGAAGGCATGAAATACTGTTTCGCCCTATTCAGCACGCCAAGTTTCTTAGAGGCTAGTTTAGCCTTTCCTTCCAAATGACCACGAAATTACACATCTCTCGATATGTCGGCGCCAAGTATGCTGGCTGAGGCTGTTAGGGAAGCCTTCAAATTTTAGAGGAACGACGAAGGGTGATTTTTTAGCGGTCAATGCGCAAACTTGAGTATGTTTTTTTACTTTTATATTCTTTATTTGTGAATTGGGTATGTTAGATATAGTATATTTTGACGAAGTTTACTTAATTAATTCTTGCATATTTTCTTCACTTAACTGTACGGGCAACAAGTTAGAATATGAAATATTACTCAAAGAGGAGCACATGCTTTTTTCGCCAAAAATATTCAAAGAATCAGGGGATGACGCCCGGCTTTGGTTGCAGTTATTCTCTCGTCTAAATTTTTGAGTTGGTGTAAGCAAAAGTGGGTTACATGAAGCTCTTGGATTTTGCACTTCTGCGTTTTTGAGGACAGTACATTGTTTACAAGTACTAACAACACTAAAATACTAACAACAACTAACGAATAATTTGTTGTCTTGTTGTTTAAATTAATTAAGTCCAAACACAGAGTAGCTACTTACTGTAAACCGTTGAAGAGTTCCCTTAACTATCCGTCATCTTCATAATCAGACCCCTAATGATAGTTACAACCCTTTTCTCATCAATACAAATTAATCAAGCCCAAACACAAGGTAACTCTTGTAAATGGATGAGGAGTTCCCTCGACTGTCTATGTCTCCATCATAAATCTTGTAATGGTACTTATAACCCATAGAGCAAAGTATATTTTATTAATATAAATAAATTAAGTCCAAACACAAGGTAGCTACTGTAAGCCGTTGAAGAGTTTCTGTCCTTCGTCTTCATCATCAGACCTCTTATGGCAGTCACAACCCATCTAAGTGCAAAGTTCTAATTAATACCAATTAATCAAGCCCAAACACAAAATCTTTCGGCTCCATCATCTGATCGACTCCTTCGAGACCTTCATTAAATTGTAGTGCTTTAAATTACTTAATGAAGAAATACCATAATCAGATCCTGGTGTCCTTATCATGAGACCACACGGGAAGCACCAGCTTCCAAATACAGAAAGAATCATCAAAATCGGTTCTCCCAGTCGAAAGTTTCGAGGTAACAAACATTTTAAAAAAAACCTCCTCCTTTTTGGAAGTCGGTTTAGAAAAAAGGTTACATAATATTATTAAAGAACCACTTCAATCAGCGACAGACATTTTTTATAGCATAGGAGGGCAAACAAGCAGTCGAAACCTTTTGTTGACTATCGACGCCCATACACATGCGCACAACCAGAGATTATGCAGATGTGTTGCCCTCATTTTTCCCAAATCCCAATGGGCCACCGGAAACTCACAAACCGCACAAAAAATGCGACAGCTCAGCTATCACTTTATGGCTACCAACGGCGATCGTGCCGGCCCAATTCTGCTGCAAAGCAGCACTACCTCTTACTAAAAATGTCTTGCGCGATGTTAAAGCTGTAAGTTAATAATAGGGGATCAAGTGTGAAATTGCCGTTTTATTGTAATAGGTACTTCGAACTGACATAGAACCTTCATTAAAGGTTTAAGATTTTTGAGTGAAACTTTTTTCACATGGTACCTATGTAGTTCTTCTTTTAAAAAATGTGCAACATTCGATTGTCGGCTTTCAGTTGTTTTTTTTATTCAGATTAGACAAGAAAGATGGATACTTAAGAAAATTCGAGTGCTTTTTAACCGACTTCAACAAAAAGGAGGAGGTTCTTAACTCGGCCGGTTTTTTTTTATGTATGTACACCGATTTCTCCGTCAATTGTGGCCCGATTTTCAAAATTCTTTTTTTGTTTGAAAGTGTATACTTGCCAAATGGTCCCATGATAAGGAAACCAGGGTCTGGTGATATTATCCCAGAGAAATCGAGGGGAACTATCGAAAATCATAGGAGCAACTAGCGCGTTTAGTACTTTTTTAATTAAGCATTTTAAAACACTACAATTTAATGAAGGTCTAGAGTTGATCTGATGCTGGAACTGAAAGACAGTCGTGGGAACTCCTCGACGATTTACTTCAGTAACCTTGTGTTTTGGCTTGATTAATTTGTATTGATGAGGACTTTACAACTAGATAGGTCATGACTGTGGTTGGGGGTCTGATCACGAAGACGAAGGACAGTTAACGGAACTCTTAAATAGTTTACAGTAGTTACCTTGTGTTTGGACTTAATTAATTTATACTGATGAGAACTTTGCACCCATATGGGTGATGATTTCATATGATGATGAACTTACTTCATACGGTTCAATATGCCAAAATGTCTATCTCTGTAATTTATACTGGTGAGAACTTTGCACCCATATGGGTGATACATGCTATTACAGATCTGATGATGAAGACGAAGGACAGGTAAGGGAACTCCTTGATGATTTACTTCAGTAACCTTGTGCTTGGGCTTGATTCATTTGTATTGATGAGAACTTTACACCTAGATGGATTGTGACTATGATTGGGGGTCTGATGATGTAGACGAAGGGCAGTTAAGGGAACTCCTAAATAGTTTACAGTAGCTACATTGTGATTGGACTTAATTAATTTATACTGATGAGAACTTTGCACCCATATGGGTGATGATTTCATATGATGATGAAATCATAGACAGTCGACGGAACTCCTCGACGATTAACAGCTTTTGTTGAACTTACTTCATACGGTTCAATATGCCAAAATGTCTATCTCTGTATGTCTTTCTTTAACGAATTACTAAAAATGAAGAAATAAAATTTTTAAGTAAAAATTATAACCGACTTCAAAATAAAGAACTAAAAAGTAATAAAATAATCGCGTTTCTTTAATTTTTGTGTCTACAACTAATAATCATCTTATACTTCTACTAATGTAAAATTTTTGTGTTTACCACAGCCAAGGTAGGTAGGTAGGTACCTCTGTTGGAGGCGTACCTCTCTGACAGGAGGGTAGCCTACGAGAACCGGTGTGGGTCCGTAGAGTGGTGGCGAGTCGGCTGCGGTGTCCCGCAGGGTTCGGTACTTGGTCCGATCCTGTGGGACATCGGGTACGACTGGGTCCTGCGAGGTCGTCTCCTACCCGGGATGGGTGTCATCTGTTACGCTGATGACACCTTCGTCTACGCCCGGGGACGAGACTATAAGGAGGCGGCGCGGCTGGCCGAGGTCGGGCTTGACCTCGTGATCAGTCGCATAGAGAGGTTAGGGCTTCGAGTCAGAGTCGACAAGACCGAAGCCCTCCTCTTCCGCGGGACCGGGCGGAAAGGACCCCCACCGGGGGCTGCTCTCCAGATCGGAGGGGTGAGGGTCAGGATGAGCCCTCACATCAAATATCTGGGGCTCATCCTCGACGGTGGATGGACCTTCGGCCCACATTTCGAACAATTGGGTCCGAAGGTCGTGAAGGCGGCGAGTGCGCTGGGCAGACTCCTCCCGAACCTCGGAGGACCCAGCGCCGCCTGGAGGCAGCTATACTCCGGTGTCTGCCGGAGTATGGCGACGTACGGTGCTCCGATTTGGACGGATCGCTTTACTGCGCGGAGTAGGGCCCAGCTGCGCTCGGCGCAGCGGGTGATTGCGGTAAGAGGGATCCGGGGGTATCGTACGATATCATGGGCGGCAGCTACTGCCCTAGCCGGCGACCCCCCGTGGGAACTCGTGGCGGAAGTTCTCGCCGAGGTATACTCCTATGTCTCGGATAGGAGGTCCCTCGGAGAGCACGTGACGCCGGACGGGATCCTACGGGTCCGCCGACTAGGGCAGGAGGCACTAATGCGAAGGTGGGGGGAGGACTTGGCGCGGCAGCCGTATGGCAAAGGCGTAACGGTTGCCCTGCGCCCGGTCCTTGAGCGGTGGATGCGTCGTAAACGCAAACCCCTCACCTTCCGTCTAACACAGGTGCTCACCGGGCATGGGTGCTTCGGTGAGTATCTGTGCAGGACGGCCCAAAGGGAGCCGGTAACTGTGTGTCACGATTGTGGCGCGGCGGTGGACTCGGCCCAGCACACCCTCAAGGTGTGCCCGAGATGGGCGGCGCTGCGTCATGATCTGACATCGGTCATCGGAGGGGACTTGTCTCTGCCGAGTGTCATCGCCGCGATGCTCGGTGACGACGAGTCCTGGACGGCGATGGTCTCCTTCTGCGAGGCAGTAATGTCCCAGAAGGAGGCCGATGAGCGGGTGAGAGAGGAGGCCGCCGACGAGGCCTCCCCCCGCAGGCGACGAACGGGGGTGCGTAGGAGGCGCAACCTAATGCGCCTCCAGTAACGCCCCTGTGCTCGTGCCGGGCCCAGGATGGGGTTTTAACCTGGGTCCAGCTAGACACGACGTCGTCGGGACTGCTAAAAGTATCGTGCAAACGAACAGCCGAGCAGTCCCCCTTTAGAGGAGGAGTCTGGCCTTTTCGCCGGGGCCAGCCTGTCGCCGAGGGTCCTGCGTTGCCTGCATGATCCGGGACTCTCATAAAAGGCGGCTGAGGGCACTTGCAGCGGTTTTAGTGGGTAACGCATCTCCAAGTGCGAACCCCACACACGGCTAGGTTTAAAACCCACCCCGGTCCTAATTACGGTTTGGTCTGCAAATTTCCGCTGCAGAACAAAAAAAAAAAAAAAAAAGGTAGGTAGGTACCTACAACAATAAATACGACAACGGTGACGGACGACGGTGACGTATTTGTTGCTGTACCTATTTAACTAAGCTGACACCGACTCCAAAAGTAACAATAAAGACGTGGTAAACTCAAAAATTGTACATTAGTAGAAGTATAAGATGATTATTAGTTGTAGACACAAAAATTAAAGAAACGCGATTATTTTATTACTTTTTAGTTCTTTATTTTGAAGTCGGTTATAATTTTTACTTAAATTTTTTATTGAATAACAGTACCGACGCGGAACTAACGCGACAGAAATAGCTCGCAATATCAATGTTGCGTTTGGAGAGGCGACTGCTAATGAACGCATCGTGCGATTTTGGTTTAAACGCTTTCATTATGGAAACTTTGATTTGAAGAACGAACCACGTGGAAGACACAGGTGAATAACAATGAATTGAAAGAGATGGTAAAAGCCGATCCGAGCCAAACTATCCAGGAATTAGTGGCATGATTTAACGTTACCTCGCCAACAATATTGACTCATTTGCGTCAAATCAATAAAAAAATGAAAAATGGGTGCCTTATGATTTGACTGATCTGCAGAAAGAAACGCGTGTTGAAACCTTGTTGAATCGATACAGAAATGAAATATTGGATCGAATTGTAACATGCGATGAAAAAAGCAAAGCTTACCGATAAAAAGGTAATGGTAACTGTTTGGTGGTCTAAGCATGGTGTTATTCATTATAGCTTTCTCCGATCTGGTCAAGCAATAACGGCAGATTTCTACTGTGCCGAACTCCGAACAATGATAGCAAAACTAGCAGTGAAACAGCCCCGACTCATGAATCGATCTTCACAAGATCTTCACAATTATTGCTTCGTGATAACGCGAGACCTCATGTAGCACGAGAAACCCTTTTAACTCTACAGGAACTGCAATTAGAAACCATCCATCACCCTACGAACTCGCCTGATCTTGCTCCAATTTTTTTCGTGATTCGGACAATTTTCTACGTGATAAAAAGTTTTCTTCTCAGGAGGCAGTACAAAATGCTTTCACACAGTTTGTCGAATCTAGATCACCAGAGTTCTATCGCAAAGGCATAAATGACCTTCCTATTATATATTAGATGGCAGCAATATATAGATCATAACAGTGGATAAAATGGTAATTATTTTGATTAAATAAATATGTAAAATTAAAAAAAAAAACTAATTTAAATTTTTAGTACAAATCGGCAATTTCATACTTTAATCACTAAAATCATAGTGTTTTTATTCATACACCACAGCGCCTGTTACTCACTGCTCGAAGATGTACCACGTGAGACGAAATAACAAGAATATATTGCACCCGGCCGGCAACGCACCTGCTAACCCTCTGGTGTAGCGGGTGTCTGTGGATGTCGCTATCACTTACCATCACGTGAACCGACTGTCCGTTTGCTCCCTCTTCTATAAAAAAACCCTTTCGCAAGTTTCGCTGAGCTCTACTTTTAATAGTACAAATTCCAAAGTGTGAAACTCGAGGTGGCGTCGACTGTACGTTCTCAAATCTTATATTTCAGTATTACTTAGCGAGCTGATCCTTGCAACACGAGTTGATTTGTTTCGAAATTAAGGTTGAACAAGTCGACAGCGCGAACTCGAACAAATTTTTTTTTCTATGTTAGTTGGATAGACAAACTGGCAAACGTGCCACCTAATGGTAAGTGGTCGACGTCGCCAATGAACATAAACTAGTTTTCCTGGAACGAGCCCAGGCAACTCATTTATGTGTTGCCTATCCTGAGACATAAGATGTTAAGTCTCGGTTCTAGTAATTACATTGTCTGTCTTGCCCTTCTCTCCGAAACACAGCAAAGCTGTTTCACGGGAGAAACAAGCAAGATGGTGGTTCCCTTCCCTTCCACCGGTAAAATCTTAGAAACTAATATTAAATTTCTACTTTCTAGTACCTTTTTTCCTGGGGGGGAGTGGGTCTTCCCACGCGGGTATGTGGGACTCGCTGCGCCCGAAAGCTGGTAAGTAGACGCAGCTCTACCCACTTAAACCCGGCGAGTGCCCCCAATGGCCCCTTTGGTGAGGTGCCCCGGATCTAATGAGCAAACAGGGCACCTCGACGGCTAGTCCCCCATGGGACCGACGCCACCTCCACAGAAGGGTTGACCCGCACCACAAAACAACCCCTCCCAACGTCGGGACAGTACAATGGGGTGATGTTCCCATCCTCGCCCCTTGCCCCCTGCTCTATTGTCCCCTCTTCTTATAAGAGGGGTACAAAGAGCCCCCTTGGCTCAATTCGCTTCGCCCAAGGTGCAGCGGCAGGCGGCACCCTAGGCTACTGAGCCCCACCGCCACTACAAGGCCTGAACCATGGTGGGACTAGTAACCTAATCCTATCCTAAGTAAACTATCATAAATCACTTAAACATTTTAACAATGTTATAAACTAAAGAGTTGGTTGCTCTAAATCCCTATATATAGGTAATGGCCCAATGCCCTGAAGTGGGTTTTTTATAAAATTTCTCCGTGAACCAAAACATGAGAACATCGCTTGCTCACCGGTGAAGGAAAACATCGTGAGGAAACCTGGATGTCTGATGAGATTAAGTCTTTGAAGGTGTGAAAAGTTCACCAATCAGCGTTGACAGCGCATCGCTGAACTATGGCCTAACACCATCCTCCCCTTTCGAGGAGAAGACCCGTGCCCAATTATTGAGGAGCGTTATAATAGGTCTTTACCTATGAAATTGCCGTTCTGCAGTACTGGCGTTTCAAATCAAAATATTTTTTGTTTGGCTAAGAATTCTAATTTCAAATTGATTTTATTTTAAAAACATGGAATTCTTTGTCCAAAAGTAGTCATTTGTTTATTGATTTTCATCGCATTTCAATCTTTATCGTCATCATACGTTAAAAATTCGAGTAATTGTAGAATATGAGTACCGTCGTGGCAGCAACGCGGCGGCACAAGCGGCACGCGACATCAACGTCGTTTACGGAGCTAACCACAGATATTAAGAATTTGCTCGCTTCAGTTCTGGAAATTTCAACCTGAAAAATGAACCTCGCGGTCGTACGAAGACTTTGGTCGACAATGACGAATTAAAGGCGATTGTGGAAGCTGATGATACACAATCTACGACTGAATTAGCAGCAGCTTTCGACGTTAGCGTCAAAACAATATTGGTCCATTTGCGTCAAATTGGCAAGATAAAAAAGCTTGACAAATGGGTGCCCCACGAACTCAATGATCGCCAGGTCGAAGTACGCGTCGAGACGTGCCTTTCACTGCTCAACAGACACACAAATGAACGAATTTTGAACCGCATTATTACCTGCGATGAAAAATGGATTCTGTTTGATAACCGCAAGCGCTCAGCATGTTGGTTGGATCCTGGATCAGCACCTAAACAATGCCCTAAACAAAAATTTACCCCTAGAAAAGTGATGGTCACTGTTTGGTGGTCTAGCGTCGGTGTGATTCATCACAGCTTCTTACCAAACGGGGTGAGCATTACGGCTGATGTGCACTGTGAAGAACTGAAGACAATGATGGAGAAGCTGGCACATCTCCAACCAGCATTGGTCAATCGCTCGTCTCCGCTGCTCCTGCACGACCTCATACTGCACAGCAGACGGTCTCCAAGTTGCAAGAACTGGGGTTGGAAGCTCTACGACATCCGCCCTACTCACCAGACCTTGCGCCTACAAACTACTACTTTTTCCAGAATTTGGATAATTTCTTGGCGGGAAAAAAAATCAATACCCAAGAGGCAGTACCTACAAAATGCCTTTGAAGAGTTTGTTGGCTCCCGTCCAGCTGATTTCTTTAAGAAGGGCATTAATAAACTGCCACTGGTTTGGCAAAGATGCATGGATGATTACTTCGATTAATACAAATAAAAAATACATGAAAAAAATCGATTATTTTTTTTCATACAAAACGGCAATTTCATAGGTAAAGACCTAATATTATTTTAGTTTCTTTCAACTATGGTGCGGGTGAAACTGCGGGAAACAGCAATTTTATTTTATGTAAAGATAAACGAGTGAGTACCTACGTTCTCAAATCTCATATTTCAGTATTCCTTTACGAGCTGATCGTAGCAACACGTGTTAATTTGTTTTGAAATTGATCAGATAGTAAACAGAGTATGCAAGTTATGCTATAAACTATTGTATGACGGAAAAATGTATTTTAATTTTTTTATTTTATTTTATTTAAAAATTACAGAAACAGGCTAGAGATTGAGAATTACATAAAATAATATTGAACAAAATACAGTAAATAAAATCTGACGCCCAATTACATCTATACACAACATTTACAAATTAGAAGGCTTCAATGCGCGCAAGTAACAAAAATATAGAATATATATACATAAAGAATCAGCAAAGTTATTAGTGATATTAGTATCTATATATAAGTATGTATGAGATCATTTCATAATCACGACTAGGTACAAAACCAAAACCAAATTAATAGTTCTGTTGTTTTTGTGTCTGCTGAACTAGTATTTTCTAGAATCTTTCGAGTCTGTCTATACAGACTTTTTTATTCGGAGTGTTTAAGAAGAGTCATAAAACTTTTTTGGTCAACGCATGGACCAGGCTTTTCTGAATCTACTCTGCTGGTACTCTGTAATTACTAATTATAATTGACTAATTTCTATCTCCTTGATTTTTCCTAGGAAATATTAATGAAATCTGAACGAATTTTCGAACCTCTGTGGCTCAATGGTTAGCGCGCTGGCGCTTAAGCCGCAATTAGCGGGCTCGGATCCCGCCAGGGATACATAAAGTTTTCTGTGTTCCTGGGTCGTGGATGTGTATTAAATATGTGTATCATATAATAAAAATCTTAAATGTATGAATAGTATACAAGTACTTAATATATTTCCGTTGTCTGGTACCCGTAACACAAGTTCTTCGAGAACTAACTTACCTCGGGACCAGACTGACGTGGTGTATACATATATCCATAGATATTATTATTATTATAACTTACAGCCCTTATGATAAATATATTCTAACAGATATTCATTATTTAAAACCTGTCACGCCCTACACTAGATATGTACATTTTAACAAAGAGTGGCAACGAAAAACCTATTCTACGAAAACTAATTCTGTATTGTTCACTTCCTTGCCAATTTGGAAATAAAACTCACAACTAGTTACTAAAGCAATATATTTTTTTTAGATTAGTACAAATCTTTGGATGAATATAAAACTATCCTATATGAACCAAATTCAATATTAATTAGTAATTATTGAAATCAGGTCATAAAATACATAACATATTAAAAAATACTTATGTTCTTTAACAATGCTTTCAAAATCTATATATTGTTTAAATATAACATAGAAAAATAAATATTTATCGTAATAAACTCTCAAAATTAATGTTTGCGTCGTATCATCAATTATGCAAACACAGTATAAATAGTTGTTATCGCCAAAAATGTACGTCAGTCAATATATTGATCATAAGCATTACCTTCATTCCAAAATATTTGTTACATATGATTAGATAAGTAGTGCATTTACGTAGGTAATCATTTATCAGCAATAATACACTGTCCTTAAAATTATTTTAAGAGGTAGACATACTGACAACTGGTGATCCTCAATGGACAGGGAAATACATACCAACATTATAAGTCCATGCGCTCCAACAACAACTTTCCAGGTCATAATAGATATTACAAATTTGCAAAAAGTAATTATTACAAACATTACTGAGAAGTGTCACATTGTAATCTTGCTCAGCAAATAATGACTAATTAGTTTTACCATGTAGTAAATTTACTCCATTATGAACAAATATTCTAGTGAATATGAATGGAGAATGTTACTGTGAACTTTTATAATGTATCCAAGTTTTATTGATTCCTCAAATATGAGTAAATCAATATCAATCATACATACACAGACTAACTTAAAAATGAAAGAGATTATGTTCTACCTTCAATTAAGTTACAATTTAAATTATGATCTAATTTCACAAGATAATTTGAATCAAACACATAACTATTGAATAAGAGAAACATTACTTATTATACTTTAAATATATATTAATAGTAATATATACAAATATGTCTATGGCATTTAATAGAATTTATGACAGCTTTGATTTTCATTGCTTTCTAAAAATATATATTTTTCTTTAACTAAAAATGCTGGAGTTTGTAACTCTGTAATATTACACATATTAAGAACACTTTAAGGCAAATTTATTAATTACATTAATAAACAATCTCATTAGTATCATACATTTCTAAATAAAGTTTAGAATACTTTTTGGAATCAGGTCGCATTTACATAATTTATTGTGGGAAAATATCAACAAACCATGGTTTAGCTATCATATTAGTAACAAATATTTTTTTATAGACACTTTAGTATTAGGTGGCTTCCTTTTTTCTCTGCTGGTCCGACATCAAGAAATTAAGACTTGTATAATACATACTATTCCACAATAAATCATATGGCTGGTTTATAAAATGATGTCTATTCTATCTAGGAACTAGTTTCAGGAAGTGGAGGAAGGCTATAACTTTTTCCATCAGGTGTCATCCAACATGTAGGTGGATCATGGTTGTGTTTTCCAAAGCACTCTGTGACTTTGCCAGAGTTGTCGATTCTTAGTTTTGCAGGACAACATCTACTGAAGAAATACCAACAATACCAAAGCTGACTTCCATATGCTTTTTTGTACATAAATCTGAATGTGTGATTCTGATAGATAAACAGCTTGGAGTTGCCTCGGGTATTGATAAAGATGCCTGAAAAGAAATGCAATATTATAGTATGAAAATGAAATCACTGCTACAGTTAAGAAATTTATATTCGTATTTAACTATGATATAAAACGCAGTTTATTAATAAAATTTTATTCAAATTTACATAAACAATCTTATGATATATACAACAATACCAGTCACAATAAAATATTATTACATTTAGAAATATGTGAGTAATTCAGTAAAAGCATATTTAGTATAATAATAATTATATGAACTTTTGAAACTGTAACTATATTCATATAGGTGCTATTTAGATTAATATGTATTCTGACATGTTTTAAAAAGTTAAGTTTAAATAATATGTATTCTAATAACAAAATGTTATTCATCAAACTGTGTTCCAAACAGGCTTACTAAATATCATTCCACTTTTATTCTATTATACATTTTATTATTACACTGTTGTACCTTATTTAAAACTCAAGTAATAATTTAGAGATTAACTATTTTGTGATATTATGAAATTTACATACCAACTAAAAATTCTGCAATTCAAAACTTGAAACTAACAATTCATCGTAAGTTGTTAAAAAATAATAATTATGTAGTGTAGATCAAAATTTTAAAAACTGTCATTTATCATAAGTTTGTAAGAGCTTTACTCAATAAATTAATAACATAAAGTCACATAATTTGTACATTTTAAATTACATTTAAGTGAACAATTTTTTACATAAAATAGCATTTAAAGAAACTTTTGTTTTAAGTATTTCATATAAGCTGGTGTAAACTATAAGCCCATTTATATAAACACACAAAGTAAATAATTAGGTAAAATAATTATTATCAAAGTTTTTATGTACATGCACTTGATTATCAAATCAAATTCTTGACATATTTGATAAAAGTTGCACTAGTTCTGACTTCTGACTCCATCCATAGTGATTTTTTTATGTTAGTAATAGTAATAAAACACGCGTGATTAAAAATTTACGTATAGCTAACATATGAATTGAATAAGTATGTTTTGGATATTGAAAACGGATTTACAGAACATCTTTCTTACATAAAATTTCTTTAATAAAAGTAAGTTTAAAATGGTTAAGGGAAAATACATTTTATAAAACATCATAGTACACTATAGTACACATAGATAGCAACACTGTAAGTATTTAGTACATATTGGCCAATTTTATTGTAAGTTGTAACCCTGAGTACTGACAGAAGACAGCGTCACTTGTTTCGCGTGCGTGTTTTGTTTTCATTTCATATAAAGAGTGTGAAACTCAGGTTTTAAGTGTTATTTTGTATATAAAAGTTGTAGTGTAATAATTATACATTCATAATTGTATAAAACATGATTTTGGTTAAAGATACCTTATCCAAAATCCTTATTTTAGGTTATTCAAAATCTACTTCCAACATTAGTTTGTAGAAAGCTAGACATTCCTGATATGGTTATAATATCTATGACGTATGGTTATAGTTTAATTTAATAAATGTATTTATCTCTTTATGTTGGCGTGTACCATACGTTAAAAAATGTTATACGCTATTTTTGGATTTTAAGTGTAATACATAATTATTTTATTTGCATCTTTGTTTTATTTTTCCCAATATAAATTCCTTATGTTATAGCAACTTAGTTATAAGTTAAATTAATTATGATTTAGGTACTGATCACATTTTAATTTTCAGAGGCTCACTTTATACCCACTAGAAAAGGCAGCATGTTGTTAATTCATGATGGGTTCGCCTTCAGACTGAAAAATAAATTGGCATATGGCAAGAAGCAATGGTATTGTACTTCTCGTACAAAAACTGGATGTCAAGTTGATGTTACAACAGTGTTTTCACAAATGAAAAATATTGTTAACAGGGTACGTAATACACACAACCACCCGACACCAGGGTTTTACCGCCGTAACGATGGATCCTTTAAAGTTGTATAATTCGACGTTTATTGTTAAGATAGTTCAAGACTGATTTTAATTTTCTACCTCAACTTACCTCAAGAATAATATTTTTTATACTTTTTAAATATTTATATATTAATGTTTATTGTAAGCCTAGACTGATAGTTTTAGATGTTCAATTAGATTTTGTGGATATTTTTATACATCATTACCAAGCAGGAATTACCTGATATTTTTATGACATGAATGACTTATTGACTTATTGTATAATAAGTTTGATCCATACATAATCGGAGTAATCATGGACTATTAACTAAACATTGACAAATATGAAATGCAAAACATATAAATCTTAAATATTATTACTTTAGATAAATTTCACTGATAATATTATCATGAATAAAATCAAACAATACTGATTGGGGAGCTTTTACAAGTTCAATGTCTATACTGCACTGTTATTATTTAAGGGTGGGGACACCAGCAAGGCCAGACGGGTGATCAGTCCTCATTAACGGGACCATTTCACCCAATACTGCACTGTTCGATTACGGTGTTAATCCGACCATACTGAAGTTACACTCACTATGATCGGATTAACACTGTAATAACATGTCTTTGTCATTCAACTGAAATTTAACATAAATGGTTGAAATCCAAAGAAAAAAAAAAGTTCTAAAATATTTATTTACTCATTTAGTAAACAGTTGGAATATACATTATTTTAATTTTGCTTGGAAATTAGTCACAATTAAATACATATATTAAAGCACAATAAATAACAATGCCTTTTAAATAATTAAAATGCAGTGAAACAGCTTTCCATTTTCGGGGAGAAGGACAAGACAAAGATTGTAATTACTGGCGCAGAGACTTGTGTCTCAGGATAGGCTATATATATAGGGCTATATCCAGGTAAATAAACCTAAGTAAACTATTAACAAGAATCATAAGACTCAATGAAGACTGATTGAAAAATACCTCTTATTATTGTAAGTTTTAGTAAAGTAAGACATTTTATGAATATATTTTTTAAGTTTGGCATAATGAATTTATGATGTTATAATTTTGGTTCTTTTAATAAATATATTGTGAAAACAGTGGTATCCTTATTATGTTTACAATTTTATAAATTTGTACTAAAATAAGACTGATCAATTTCAACCTTTAATTTATTTTGTCACACTTTTGACCAATTAATTATGTAAATTTATTATTAATGATATGGTCCAATAGTTTTAAAAATAAAAGTTTATGTAAATAATGCCATTTTTTTCTTTTCCCTAAGCCAAACTTGTACCGTGAAGGTCAAAATTGTTAAAAAATCTAAGAGTTCTTTATTTTATGTTTTGCCCTAGCTGCTAGGTAATATAATAACTATTGTGAAGAAGCTGACAATTATTTGTAGATTTTTAAAGTTGTTGTCACTTCACATAATGTCTTCATAATATAAGAAGGGATATATCTGCAATATCCAAATACGTGGGAAGCGATCTCCATACAGTGGCCGGTCTTTGTTGGATGCAAGTGGCCGTCTTGGCATTCATTGAGAGAGGCCTATATTGATCAGAGGACAGATAAAGGCTGATGATGAACCGAATATGTCCAAGAACATGTACTTATATATCCGTATATCTTATTTTTTACCCCTTAATAAAAAATCTAATTGACAAAAACAAAAGAATATTGAAGTTCAGTGATATAGCAGGTGATATCACCTGCTATATCACCAAACAATATAAAATATTATTATAGGTTATTATATCTATTAATATTTTAAATGACAAGGATATGTATATTTCCTGCGTTATGTACAACAGCTTGCTCGCTCTCGCATCGCTAAAAAATAGTTTTTCAAAAAATATTTTGCGAGAGCATATTTTGTATTTTTTTTTTATGTATGTTCACCGATTTCTCCGTCAATTGTGGACCGATTTACAAAATTATTTTTTATTCAAAAGAGTGCACATCCATGGTGGTCACATGATAAGAAAACCAGGATCTGATGATGGCATCCCAGAGAAATCGAGGGGAACTTTCGAAAATCGTAGGAGTAACTAGTGTGTTTAATATTTTTTTAATTAAGTATTTTAAAGCACTACAATTTCATGAAGGTCTAGAGTTGATCTGATGATGGAGCTGAAAGATTGATTAATTTGTATTGATGAGAACTTTACACCTAGATGAATTGTGACTATCATTAGGGGTCTGATGAAGACGAAGGATAGTTAAAGGAACTCCTCAGCAGTTTGCAGTAGCTACCTTGTGTTTGGACTTAATTCATTTATATTGACGAGAACTTTGCAACCATATGGGTTATAAGTGTCATTACAGGTCTGATGATGAAGACCATAGACAGTCGAGGAAACTCCTCAACAGTTTACAGTAGCTACCTTGTGTTTAGACCGACTCCAATAGCAACAACAATGACATGGTAAACGCAAAGATTGCATTTAGTAAAATAACAAATTGATTATAAGTTCTAGGCACAAAAATGAAAGATACGCAATTATTTTATTACTTTTTAGTTTAATTTTTATTTTTTGAAGTCTGTTTCAATTTTTGTTTAATTTTTTTTTAAAGATACGTTTTCCTTTTCTCCTTCGCGCTACTGGATCACTCCTAATTCGCTGATAACGTATACGTTGCAGCTATTCTTTTCTTTTCTAATATTTCTTCTCTCTTTTGTAGACTTACGTCGTTTCCACCTCTTCGCATTGTATATTATATGTACTGTTTAATGAAACCTTTAAACAAAAAGTTTTCATTTCATTTAAAGTCTTTTAGTAATATTTTTTATTTTTTGAATATAGGTACATGTCTGGTTACTGCCAACTACCATGTATTATCGAATTTTTCTTTGTATGTTAGTTGGATAGGCAGATTAGATTGGATATATGCCACCTGATGGTAGGTGGTAGACGTCGCCCATGAATATAAACTAGTTTGCCTGGATCTAGCCCAGGCAACTCATTTGTTCCTTAGTAAACTTGTATCCAACCCATTATGTCATACTCTTGTGTCGCATTCGTGCATGTGTCACAAAGTCGAATTAATACACTACAAATAGTCCAAAATATTTTTTTACGCATGGCAACCGGTAACCGTGGTACGTAAGAAATATCCACCTGCACAGGGACTTCAGATTAAGAGTTCATTAGGGGCTACTTCAAAATGACGTCAGTACGTCACTTTGAAAAGGCACTCCTCCACCCAAACCCGCTCATCGTGAGCGCGGCAAACTATTCCCCAGATAGCTCAGTTCCAATTAGACATAGGTTACCTAAGCATGTTTTAACAGATCCAGCTGACGAAATCTCTCAGCTACTAATGCGCGACGCAAAAGCGCGAAGCGAACGTTACAACATATATCTACAGAAGTACAACACACGGTGCTAGGTACACCTGCACACCGCTTGGGCCTCGGGGTCGTAAGCGACATCGACCCCTACACATGGAAACCACATCGATCCGGATCGATCGCGGAAGCTTAGGTTCGAATCCGATACGAGTTGACACAAACCCAGACCGCGCAAACAGCGCTAGCACTACGCTACCGCTAGATTGCTTGGGCACCGCGCATGACCCGCCTCCCTCTCCAGAGGGAGGGTTGAGGGCCGGCTCTCATGATGATAGGTTAAATTCAACCGAAACAAGCAGGATGATTGTATCCATGCAGCCGGGAGCGCGGCACAGCGCATCCCTCCCACCAGTGTACTAATTTAAAAAAGCAAGAACTTATTTCTTCTCCAATCCTCCCATTTATACAGTGTCGTAGTTCTAAATGCCCAAAATAAATATACTTCATTAAAAATAAAATTTTGCAGGAATACTTTGAGTATAAATATATTATAAGTATAAAGAGAATTAGAAAAAAGGCCATTGATAACAAATTGACACGAAAGCCATGCTTTTTGGTATTTTTTTTAAAAGGTAAACAGAGAAAGTTGTCTTTTGAAATATTATGCACAGTTCCAAAGTATATTTTTAATAACATCGTTAGGTAAATATGAATAAATCTACTATATTACTATAGAGTCTAGACTCTAGAGTTCGTTTATTTGTTTTAAAGCCGGAACCATCAGTCAGATATAATCTCTTTTGATAACCCAATATTGAAGAAGTGTTACAATTAGAGGTATTAATTATTTTAATTTTAGAGGAAGTAATACCACGGGAATAGCTACATTAAAAACATAGTACATTAAAAATAAAAGTGGCATTTAGTAAAAAACTACTTTAATTTTTCTATACATAATATTAAGAAAATTTTATATTGTATAAAAATATGTAAATTAATATAATATATATTACAAATTAATATAATAATTTGATTAAGTCAGTATGCGAATAATCTAGAGTGTTTCAACATAAATTATTTCTCATATCATTCTCAATATTATGACTAAATTAAGCTAAAAATAGGAAACAAAAACTAAATTAAATCTCCCCTTGCTAAATTGATTTTATTTTGTATTAGGTACAGGAAAGTATTTTATACATTTATAAATATTATCATTAACTTAACGTTCAATATCTATTTGAATATTGATATAATACTCTTTTACTACAAGTCTTGCACAAAAACCCATAACACATACAAATAACTATATTTGTATTGTAAATGAAAGTAGTCATCAATTGTCCAGTCATCAGATCCATATGAAAATATAGTTTTTCGGAAACCAAATAAGGACCAAAGACTTCATTGAAAACTTATAATCTAATTATTGCCTCTATGATGAAAAACAAATCTTTAGATTCACGCTAAAACTGTTTTATGTAATTTTTTGGTAAATTTGCGGGGTATCTGAAATTTATAGGCGTCGGCTCATGGCCATGATAACCTGTGACGGCTATTATCTTGTGGTCATCGGTGGTGAGGAGGTAGGCTTTGCAGTTTTTAACCTTCGAACAGTACCATCGCCAACCGTATTTTAACGGATGCGGAAATTTTGAATACGTGTATTTTTTGTACATCAGCAACGGTCGCCCTCTTTTTGATGTCATTTCGATAACTGTTGAAACAGAAAAATTACGCACGTTAATTTATATAAAATACATATTTTATTTTAACTAAGTTAAAAGATACCGGTAGGACTAATAACGGCAAGATACAATTTATTAGATATACGAACAATGTCTCAAATTTTACATTTTATTGGTTAATAAATAAACAAGGACTTAATCGACTATTTAATTGTCTCACAAAAATAATATTCTTCACAAACATATGATTTTATTTAGTCTGATACAGTAATATTTTATTTATTTATAATAATATATAATCTCATATATTTTAATGAGATAGACCCAACTTGTATTCATAAAAATACGATACGATAATTTATCTCACTATCATTATGAGACAAGTCTGTTGTATTCAGGTCTACGAGTAGCTTCCACGACTTTGGTACGCCTCAACTAATTTTAATAAAATCTAATCACTATCGATGTCAGTATCATTTGATGGTGTTTTTAACGCTCGTAGAACGTGGTCAGGGTTCAAATAATATTTTGGTGGTCCATGATGGTGTTGTTCGAAGGCAGATGTTATGTAGTTATCGTTATCTGTGTAAACACACGCCCGACAGTTCTTCTGGTTGGAGCACACCCAGCGTGTCTTACCACCTTTGTAGTACTGCTTACGATACGTGTGGCTATGGAATAATAACATCTCCTTGCCTTTTCTAGAAGTAATGACTACTGCTGAATCTGTAATGAAAAGAAATGTACTAGTGTTACAAACATTTAAAGCCTGACCAGAAAAATAAAAACCCTCGCCATATTGCGGAAATTTTCGGAACTAATTTTTGTATGGATTTAATTGTGTGTGTGACGTATAAAAAATGATTCCGACGAATTGATAACCTCCTCCTTTTTGAAGTCGGTTAAAAAGATACAGTGGCGACACCAATGTAGGGTTTATATATTTCTGATCACGCTATAAAGAAGCTTATTTCATAAATTGCAAGGGTTCATTTTAATTATGTTCTAATAGGATAACTTTAAAAGTAACGAAACTATAATAATTTTATCAAACCTTGCGTGTTATAAATTTTATTGGGGCGTAAAGTGTTTCTTTGAAATGAATCGCCGCCGATGTCACTTGCAAATAGAGTGTTATACATATGTGCCCGTACCTAAATTTGTTTGTGATAAGGCGTACACAGTAGGTATTCACAGTATACACACTACGCATACGATATTAAAATTCTAACACGATTGATTAGTTCGTAGCGGTCAGAAAATGTTACATGATAATATCTTTTAATTCTAAGCGTAAAGTGAAATTGTTTTTGACTGCATATAATTTGTAAATGAATGAAGAAATGTTTGGGCTATTATTTATGTATTAAAAGATATAATTTATTATAAAATTGTAAAAATCCTGTACCTGATAGAAATACATTCAAGTAAAATACATTAAGTATTCAACGTTCGTTTCAAACCTTGTCATGGCGGTGGGGCTCAGTAGTCTAAGGTTAACCTAGCACCTTTGCGAAGCAAATTGTGTCCCTCTTATAAGAAGAGAGGACAAAGGACAAGGGCCGAGAATGGGAACCCACCCCATTGTACTATCCCGACGTTGGGTGCGGAACAACCCCTCTATGGAGGTGGCGTCGGTCCCTTGGGGACTGATTAGCCAATGAGGTGCCCTGTTTGCTCAATAGATCTGGTGTACCTCACCAAAAGCGGCATTGGTGGCATTCGCCGGGTTTTAGTGGGTAGAGCTGCGTCCACCTTACCATCTTAAGGGCGCAACGAGTCCAACATACCCGCCTGGGGAGTCCATATCACATCACTTTCGGGCAGGGATCTATTTTAATGAAAACCAAGGTCCATTTCATCATTCGATTCGATCTTCGATTCGTATCTAAATTGAACTTAACTTCATTCATTAGGAGTCGGCCAATACTGGAAATTATCAATACGAAATTCAACTCACCTTCATCGGAATCATTCATGTCAACTAAATCTGTATCACTGATTGTTTCAACTGGACTCGGCTTTTGGTGATTATGTCCCTTGGAACTAGCTTTTATTTCATCTCTATCGTTAATTATTACGGAAGCTGGGCAGTATTTTCTAGACGAGCACGCGTACCTTGCGCCATTTTTTGACATACATTGTCTTCGATATCTGAAACCACCATACAACAATACCGATGTCCCTTTTGCCGATTCCAAAAATACGGCAACATTTTCGTTTTCAGTCTCTTTTTCTTTATTACTTTCGTAGTCAAATTTTTCATAATCTGAAAGGTAGAGGTTTATTTTAAAATATATAAAAGTTTCTGTATGTTTGTGTATGTATACAATGAATAAATGTATGTATTTTTATTTAATACCTTTAATTATATCAATTTCTCACAAAAGCAATATATTTAATGGCTTATCGCATCGTAGCTTCATTGATGTTGGTATTGTATATTTTCATCATCTGGGCTCTATCAGGTTGAGATGCACACTGCTCATATTCGCAAAACGGCATTCAACGTAGAGCACGACCATTTTGAATTCATGAGAATACTCATGGGTCTCAAAAACTCGCAATCAACATTTCAAACAATGTTCTCGTGGGCCTCCAAAACGTCATCTGCCTGGTCTACCTTAAGCTATCCATGCATCACATTTTATAAACTTTTTAAAAAGAAACTACAAACCTAAATTTTCAACATTTCATGTGTTTCTGCAAAACTATATTTACAAAAGAATACTATGAAATGGCACAAAACGCAACTGTGGTATAATTAGCATCAACTCTATGTTACAAAATGCGTTATGGAAGATTAATAAATAAACAAGGACTCAATAGACTATTTAATTTTCTCACAAAAATAATATTCTTCGCGAACATATGATTTTATTTAGTTTCATGCAGTAACATTTTATTTATTTATTAATATAATCTCATATATTTTAATAAGATAGACCCAACTTGTATACATAATAAAAAAAATACAAAAAATTAATACCGACTTCAAAAATACAATAGTTAAAGTAATAATATAACTGTTTCTTAAATTTTTGTGTGCTTCCAACTTATAATCAACTAAATCTTCTACTTATGTACAAACTTTGCGTTTACCACGTCATTATTGTTTCATTTGGAGTCGGTATCAGTCAAGGTAGGTAGGTAGGGTAAAGCAACAAATACGACACCGACTTCAAAAGTAACTATAATGAAGTGGTAAACGCAAAGTTTGTACAGCCTCCTCTTTTTTTGAAGTCGGTTAAAAATTCGGATTAATCTCACTATTATTATGAGACAAGTCTGTTGTATTCAGGTCTACGAGTAGCTTCCACGACTTTGGTACGCCTCAACTAATTTTAATAAAATCTAATCACTATCGATGTCAGTATCATTTGATGGTGTTTTTAACGCTCGTAGAACGTGGTCAGGGTTCAAATAATATTTTGGTGGTCCATGACGGTGTTGTTCGAAGGCAGATGTTATGTAGTTATCGCTATCTGTGTAGACACACGCCAGACAGTTTTTCTGGTTGGAGCACACCCAGCGTCTCTTACCGCCCTTGTCGTACTTCTTACGATACGTGTGGTTACGGAATAAAAGAATTTCCTTGCCTTTTCTAGAAGTAATGACTACTGCTGAATCTGTAACAAAGAAGTGTACTAGAGTTATAAACATTTAAAGAAATTTGAAATAAGGATTCATTAACTACAAGGGTTTATTTTAATTATGAACTTTAAAAGTAACGAAACCTAATAATAGGTCTTTACCTACGAAATTGCCATTCTGCAGTACTGGCCATTTCAAATCAAAATAATTTTTGTTTGGCTGAGAATTCTAATTTCAAATTATTTTATTTTAAAACATGGATTTTTTTTTCCAAAAGTAGTCATTTGTTTATTGATTAGTGTTACATTTTCATCGCATTTCAATCTTTTTCTACATTATGGATACGTTAAAAATTCGAGTAATTATGGAATAAGCGGCACGCAACATCAACGACGTTCACGGAACTAGCACTACAAACCAACGCACCACCTGTTATTGGTTTGCTTGCTTCCGTTCTGGAAATTTCGACCTGAAAAATGAACCTCACGGTCGTCCAATGACTTTGGTCGACAATGACGAATTAAAGGCGATTGTGGAAGCTGGAAGTGATATACAATCTACGGCTGTATTAGTAGCAGCTTTAGACGTTAGCGTCAAAACAATATTGGTCCATTTGCGTCAAATTGACAAGGTAAAAAAGCTTGACAAATGGGTGCCCCACGAACTCAATGATCTCCAGCGCGAAGCACGCGTCGAGACGTGCCTTGCACTGCTCAATAGACACACAAATGAAGGAATTTTGAACCGCATTGTTGCCTGCGACGATAAATGGATTCTGTTTGATAACCGCAAGCGCTCAACAAGTTGCTTGGATCCTGGTTCAGACCTCGAAAAAGTTGGCTTGGAACTATAACCGTTCGGATTAATGAATACGTGCTCTTAATTGCTCACAAAATGCTCAATTCAAATCCGCAATTGCTCACCCTATCAATTAATTATTTAATTAGTAATTAATAATTAAAAATACAAATTATTTTTTGCCTATTACATGCAAACTAATGATCCGCTCAGATTAATGGATAAGTGCTCTTAATTGCTCACAAAATGCTCAATTCAAATCCGCAATTGCTCATCCTATCAATTAATTATTTAATTAGTTATTAATAATTAAAATTACAAACATATTTTTGCCTATTACACGTAAACCAATATACAGCTCAGATTAATGAATAAGTGCTCTTAATTGCTCACAAAATGCTCAATTCAAATCCGCAATTGCTCACCCTATCAATTAATTATTTAATTAGTAATGAATAATTAAAAATACAAATTTATTTTTGCCTATTACATGCAAACTAATGATCCGCTCAGATTAATGGATAAGTGCTCTTAATTGCTCACAAAATGCTCAATTCAAATCCGCAATTGCTCATCCTATCAATTAATTATTTAATTAGTTATTAATAATTAAAAATACAAACTTATTTTTGCCTATTACACGTAAACCAATAGACAGCTCAGATTAATGAATAAGTGCTCTTAATTGCTCACAAAATGCTCAATTCAAATCCGCAATTGCTCATCCTATCAATTAATTATTTAATTAGTTATTAATAATTAAAATTACAAACATATTTTTGCCTATTACACGTAAA